>LR738715.1:179116723-179138345 GCA_902687465.1 Secale cereale | reverse complement strand
AGTCTCCCCCAAGCTTGAGCTACGCTCTCTCCGTCATGAGGATAGAAATTATAAACATAATTCCTATTCTCATGGACTTCATGAAGAGGATAAAACTTGGAGTAAAAGAGAGACTGGATCTCTTCCCAATCCAGCAGGTGAGAGTCATCTAGTAGCCTATACCATTCCAATGCTTTTCCTTTCAGGGACAAGGCAAATAATTTCCTCATGACTCCATCTCTTGTCAAACCTGAAATCTTAAACAACTCACAAAGTTCTGTAAGTTTCAACGAATGAATACTAGGATTGACTGTCCCATCATAACGATCATTAATAATTATTTCAATTATCCCAAGTGGTATTTTGAACGGGATACATTCAGTAGGTGGAGGAGACTTCTCTACCACGGGTGTGGTAAAGCGGCCTTCCCCAAGTAGCGAACTAAGATTGCGGTTTTCCATAAACATAACTAGTGAAATAAAAACAAGAAACAAAAAGATTTAATTGCAAGATCTAGAGAAGGTACCTTCACTTACCTCACTTCCCCGGCAACGGCGCCAGAAATAGCTTGATGTCTACTACACGCTTCTATTCCTGTAGACAGTGTTGGGCCTCCAAGAGCAGAGGTTTGTAGGACAGCAGCAAATTTCCCTTAAGTGAGTAACCCAAGGTTTATTGAACTCAGGGAAGTGGAGGTTGAACATACCCCTTTCAAGCAACCCTGCAATCAAGATACAAGAAGTCTCTTGTGTCCCCAACATACCTAATACAACTAGGAGTTGTATAGGTGCACTAGTTCGGCGAAGAGATGGTAAAATATGGATGATAGGAGTGGCAAAGCAAAGTAATAGAAATCTATAATAAAAAGTGCAGCAAGCAAACAAGTGGTAAACGTGAGCACAAATGGTATTGCAATGGTGGAAACAAGGCCTAGGGATCATATTTTCACTAGTGTCAACTCCCAACAACATTAACAGAATCGAATCACATGATATTTCCCATAAAACATGCAATGGAGACGCACCCGGAGGTCATTCCTTTGTGGTCAAGAGAGGACGAGGATTATGTAGGGCTACAAAAGCACACCTCAAAGTTCGTAGTTCTCAATCTATGGATTTCCCAATGTCACCGCGGCCATCCAAAGAGATTACCACAATCACCACAACATATCTAAAGGATAGTCAAAGACAAGCACCAAGAGACTCTCAATCTTCAATCAACACACAAAAGAGGAAATCACTCATGAAAATATTCTTCTAATCCATGTCCAATAGACCGCTGTCACCTTGGTCTCGGGAATTATACTAGATAAAGACAAGAGAGTACATCAATCCAATACATAGAGGAAGGGGAAATATCATGGGATCACCCTAGATTAACATAGCCTATGATCACAACGAAGATCACATCATGGGAGAGAGAGATAACCACATAGCTACACGTACAAGCCCTCAGCCCCGGAGGAAACTACTCACGCATGGACATGGTGAGGAGGAGGTTGATGACGGTGTTGATGGAGAGGTGCAGCCCCGCGAGGAGGAGACGGCCGGCGGCAGCCCTAGGGGCGGCGGCGGCCCTAGGGGGCAGCGGCTCCTTGGCCCCCTTCTTCCTTGTGGATGGTGCTGCAATGGTGCTGGTCCTCCCCTCCAAGACGGCGGCTTGGGAGGAGGAAAATTCGTGGCCCTTGGTGACCTAGGTTTCCTCTCTTTATATAGACTCTCGGATTTCCGTCATCAGATTTTGGGCCTCAGTAAAACGGGCTTTACTCGGTCGTCCGGACTCCGATTTGGACGAATTTTATATCCAGAAGTATCCCCTCGAAATTCTCCACAACTTTCGCAACTAGACTTTTTCCGTTTGACGTCGCCTTCAGGCCGGAACGTGACCATCTTTAAAAAACGTTCTCAAACAGATTTCAGGAAAGTCAGAGTCCTACTCCAATACGACTCCTTTTGCGTTTTTGTCAATTTCCAAGTAATTCCTACACAATAAAGTGTAAAACAAGAACATTGTGCACTTTTGCAACCATTAGTAGGTTAGTCCAAATATGATCAAAAAGTGTATGGAAGTGCATAAATATCATAGCAATATCACACAAAAGAGGCTTGCAGCAAGCAGAAATTATAGATACGTTTTGGACGTATTAGCGTCCCGCGACAAGGCTTGCCAGGTGACATACAAGGTCCTTTGTGGTTCCTTTGGAGCCATTCAAGAACAAAGTATTCAAGCCAAGAGACAAGACCCCGGCAAGAGGAGCTTGCCGGGAAGGCCAACCAAGGCATCTCAAGAAACTTGCCGCGACGCGCCACGCGTCCCGGCAAGGCCCGGTGAGCGACAAGCTCCCGGAAGCGACAAGATAGCGACCGCGGCAAGGCGCTTGCCGCGGCAAGCATCCACTCAGTACCCACGCTCTAGCACGTCCACCCACGTGTCGCTCTGGGACCCTTCCAAGCGCACGTGGCGGAAGGTTGTGCAGCCAGGGGTACACGATGGCAAGCGGCGATGACAAGGCTACCGTCGTGGCGGACGGTGGCGCCCCTGACGGTCACTTTTTTGCACTGTTTGGGCGACGGCGACGGGCATTCAATGCCCTTGTCCCCTGCCGTCAGGTTTAGGTATAAAACATTGTACCACCTACCACTCTTTTTACACTTTTACCCTCAACTGCGTTGCCACCTGTCGGTGACCCCTTTAGCCTATAAAAGGAGGCCCATGCGCAACGTAGAGGGGGGTTCGAACATTCTCACGCTCGGTCTCGTTAGCTGCTAGAGGGTACTGTAGTTCTCAACGCTCCCGAGCAAGAACACAATACAAACCAAAGCAGGAGTAGGGTTTTACGCATCCGTGCAGCCCGAACCTGGGTAAACTGCTCGTGTGCTCGCCTCGATCTACTCTTCGTGCATCCTCCGCCCCCTGCCGTACCGCAAAGGGGCTCCGTCCCCATAGGTGTTCGTGGGCGATCAGTTTCCCCGACATCTTTGCGCCGGTACTGTAGCTCTCAACGCTCCCGAGCAAGAACACAATACAAACCAAAGCAGGAGTAGGGTTTTACGCATCCGTGCGGCCCGAACCTGGGTAAACTGCTCGTGTGCTCGCCTCGATCTGCTCTTTGTGCATCCTCCGCCACCTGCCGTACCGAAAAGGGGCTCCGTCCCCATAGGTGTTCGTGGGTGATCAGTTTCCCCGACGCCCCTGCAGAGTTATGATCTTTCGAAAGCCGTGCCCGCGGTTATGTGGCAGATTGGAATTTGTTAATGTCCGGTTGTAGAAAACTTGACAGATGATCCGATGTAAAACACACAACTGTGTGAGTAACCATGACTGCCTCTTTTCACTTTGAGAAGAGGACACGGTGGGGTTATGTTTGACTCGTATGTAGTTCAGGATCTTTAGCGATCACTACTAGTTGCGACCGTTTGCGTAGATGCTCATCTTATTCTTGTACTCGTAAGTTAGCCACCATATAATTTTGCTTAGCCGCTGTTGCAACCTCACCACTTTACCTCTTCCTACCTATTAAGCTTTGATAGTCTTGTTACCCATGGTTATGGGATTGCTGAGTCCTCGTGGCTCACAGATACTACAACAACAGTTGTAGGTGCAGGTTTCCGATGTCTTGACGTGAGAGCGTTGTTCGTTGTTTGGAGTTCTTCTTCTTCAGTCTTGGGTTAGGTTCCGGGTCGGCAGCCTGGGATAGCAGATGGATGTCTTGTGCTTTTCTTGTTTGTATTCGTAGTCGGATACTTTGTATTGATGTTGTATTCATGTGACTTGTATGTATTGTTGTATGCCCCATGTATGTATGTAATGGTACGATGTAATGATATCCATCTTGCTAAGCGCCCGAAATGCGGTTGTGCCCCAATCACGTAAGTGTCACGTGATCGGGATAGAATCGCATCTTGGGCCTGACACAGGCCCAGAGGCTGGCGCTCGGCTGCCACTCGGTTGGTCTCTGCCTCGCTCCTCTCTGGATGCCCGGTTACGGTCGACCCGACCTTGCACAAGGATAGACCTCGCATTGAAACCTGGCCGTCGGGGATCTGGGGGAATCCTCCGCTCGTCATCACACAGGCGCCTGCCCTCGTGCCGCTGGGGCGAGTGCGACCCACTTCCCGGAGGAGGGGTAGGCACTCGACGGCGGTCGTGGCGTCCGTGCCGACGGTTGAGTGGATCGTCGTTCCGACCCAGATGCCGGTCTTGCCGCGGGCCACGCTCCTCACACCTTGGGGGCGATCTTGGACTGTGGGCCGACCATACGGTGTCTGCAGCCACCGATCTGTTGTGAATCCTGTTGCACGACTGAGAAACAGCCGTGTTTTCCTCTTCAGCCGTTCGGAGCAAAGCTCGGATCTGTTGAAGACCCCTCCCAGCTTCCGACTGGGAGGGTTGAATCAACTCCGTGATGCGAGCCGTGGCTTCGAGGTTTTGGATTGGCGTGCTTAACACCTGAGTCTCGCGCTGACGCGATTGCCGCGGTCGTCGACTGGACTCGGGGACCAGTCGGCGGGCCTGCTCATCGAGTGTGCGTTGGATGTTTTCCAAGCGCGCGCGTTCGGCGACGGTGGCCAAGCGCGTGGCTTCGAGGGCCAGAGCCTCCGGAGAATCTCCCACGATGGGAATGAAGAGTGCATCTTCATTGCGGCGACAAAGCTCAGCCCTTTGCTCGAAGGTGAGGGGCTGAGGAATGTAACCGTCATTGTCGTGCGACCGGACGATGCCGCTGCCGCCGTTCCCACCGCGAGGAAAACCTGGCGGACTGCGGCGCGAATCGACCATGAGGATTTCCGCCGTGGGATCGCTGCTCCGGCACTCGGAAACAGAATCTATGGGCTCCGTCGACTGGTCGGCCGGCCCGTAGAGGTAGCCGTCGGGCTCAATGGTCGCGACTTGAGGGGTGACCGTTTGACGGGCCACCGCGTGTTTCACCCACCGCTGGAGCCGCGAGCGACCGGATCGTTTGCGACGGCGTCCGGCGGGGATGGGGGACGATGAGTACTGAGTCGATGGCTGCCGCAAGAGGACGCCGCCGGCGCCGGCGCGAAAGTGCGCAGTTCCCCGGGCGGGCAGAGCCTCGACGTCGAGAGGGGCTTCCTGGAGCCATGCGGAGTCGTCGGCGATGAAGACTAGTGCGTCGAGCCGGATCTCGTGGCCCAACGCCAAACCATCGCCTGACACCATGATGAAAGCGGTCGGAGGAGGAGTTGCAACCTCACCAGATGTCGCTAAGACGCCTTGCCCCATGGTGGGCGCCAACTGTCATGGTTCTAAGTCTGACAGTAAGGGTAGGGGGTACGAATGGAGAGGCAAGGCCCTAGCTATGGTGATGTTGTACACAAGGTGTTTGCGAGTTCAGGCCCTTCTCGGAGGAAGCAATAGCCCTACGTCTCGGTGCCCGGAGGCTTGGTGGAATGGTATGTGTATATGTGTGTGTTACAGAAGTGTGAACCCTTGTTCAGGAGGAGGGGGTGGCTTATATAGTGCGCCAGGACCCCAGCCATGCTCCACGTTACCAAGGGTTCAATGTACATTAAGGTGGGCGTTACTGATAACGCCCGCAGTAAAGAGTAATTAAGGTGTTTACTACGGTGAGTAAATACCAGACCGTTGATGTCTCAAGCGATGCTTGACCTTCGGGGGTCGAGTGCCTTGGATTGGTCGAGTGGGGTTGAGTCGTCTTGCGGATGAGGCTCAGTCGAGTGGAGTGTCTTCTTGGACCGTCTCAGTCGACTGTCTCCATTGTCATAAGTTTTGTCTTTTGATCTTCTAGGGTAGTGACCTTGGGTGGGGTACCGTGCTCGGACCTGTGACCCTACCCTAGGTCTGTAACCTCGTCAGGATCCTTTCTAGAGAAGGAGTTTCTCTCGAAAGAAGTGAGTGGGAGGAAAGTGGAACTTGATGAGGTAATTGTACCTTCTCCCGAATTGGAAAGTAGTACATCACAAAAACTAGTTCCAGTGATTCCTACACCAATTAGTGAGGAAGCTAATGATGATGATCATGAAACTTCAGATCAAGTTTCTGCTGAACTTCGTAGATCAACCAGAGTACGTTCTGCACCAGAGTGGTACGGCAACCCAGTTCTGGAAGTCATGTTACTAGACCATGATGAACCTACGAACTATGAGGAAGCGATGATGAGCCCAGATTCCGCAAAATGGCTTGAGGCCATGAACTCTGAGATGGGATCCATGTATGAGAACAAAGTATGTACTTTGGTTGACTTGCCCGATGATCGGCAAGCCATCAAAAATAAATGGATCTTTAAGAAGAAGACTGACGCTGACGGTAATGTTACTGTTTACAAAGCTCGACTTGTTGTGAAAGGTTTTCGACAAGTTCAAGGAGTTAACTACGATGAGACTTTCTAACCCGTAGCGATGCTTAAGTCTGTCTGAATCATGTTAGCAATTGCCGCATTTTATGATTATGAAATCTGGCAAATGGATGTCAAAACTGCATTCCTGAATGGATATCTCAAAGAAGAGTTGTATATGATGCAACCAGAAGGTTTTGTCGATCCTAAAGGTGCTAACAAAGTGTGCAAGCTCGAGCGATCCATCTATGGACTGGTGCAAGCATCTCGGAGTTGGAATATACGCTTTGATGAGGTGATCAAAGCATATGGTTTTATACAGACTTTTGGAGAAGCATGTATTTACAAGAAAGTGAGTGGGAGCTCTGTAGCATTTCTGATATTATATGTGGATGACATATTGTTGATTGGAAATGATATAGAATTTCTGGATAGCATAAAAGGATACTTGCATAAGAATTTTTCAATGAAAGACCTCGGTGAAGCTACTTACATATTAGGCATCAAGATCTATAGAGATAGATCAAGACGCTTAATTGGACTTTCACAAAGCATACCTTGATAAAATTTTGTAGAAGTTCAAAATGGATTAGTGAAAGAAAGGGTTCTTGCCTGTGTTACAAGGTGTGAAGTTGACTAAGACTCAATGCCCGACCACTGCAGAAGATAGAGACAAAATGAAAGTCATTCCCTATGCCTCAGCCATAGGATCTATCATGTATGCAATGTTGTGTACCAGACATGATGTGTGCCTTGCTATAAGTCTAGCAGGGAGGTACCAAAGTAATCCAGGAGTGGATCACTGGACAGCAGTCAAGAACATCCTAAAGTACCTGAAAAGGACAAAGGATATGTTTCTCGTATATGGAGATGACAAAGAGCTTGTCGTAAACGGTTACGTCGATTCAAGCTTTGACACTGATCCGGATGACTCTAAGTCACAAACCGGATATGTATTTTTATTGAACGGTGGAGCTGTCAGTTGGTGCAGTTCCAAGCAAAGCGTCGTGGCGGGATCTACATGTGAAGCGGAATACATAGCTGCTTCAGAAGAAGAAAATGAAGGAGTCTGGATGAAGGAGTTCATATCCGATCTAGGTGTGATAGCTAGTGCTTCGGGTCCAACGAAAATCTTTTGTGACAACACTAGAGCAATGGCCTTGGCGAAGGAATCCAGGTTTCATAAGAGAACAAAGCACATCAAAAGACGCTTCAATTCCATCCGTGATCTAGTCGAGGAGGGAGACATAGAAATTTGCAAGATACATACGGATCTGAATGTTGCAGACCCATTGACTAAGCCTCTTCCACGGGCAAAACATGATCAGCACCAAGACTCCATGGGTGTTAGGATCATTACTTTGTAATCTAGATTATTGACTCTAGTTCAAGTGGGAGACTGAAGGAAATATGCCCTAGAGGCAATAATAAAGATGTTATTTATATTTCCTTATATCATGATAAATCTATTTTATTCATGCTAGAATTGTATTAACCGGAAACTTAGTACATGTGTGAATACATAGACAAAACAGTATGTCCCAAGTATGCCTCTACTAGACTAGCTTATTGATTAAAGATAGTTATGTTTCTTGCCATAGACATGAGTTGTCGTTTGATCAACGAGATCACATCATTAGGAGAATGATGTCATCGACAAGACCCATCCGTTAGCTTAGCACTATGATCGTTTAGTTCTACTGCTATTGCTTTCCTCATTACTTATACATGTTCCTATGACTATAAGATTATGCAACTCCCGAATACCAAAGGAACACCTTGTGTGCTATCAAACGTCACAATGTAACTGGGTGATTATAAAGATGCTCTACAGGTGTCTCCGAAGGTGTTCGTGGTGTTGGCATAGATCAAGAATAGGATTTGTCACTCCGAGTGTCGGAGAGGTATCTCTGGGCCCTCTCGGTAATACACATCATAATAAGCCTTGCAAGCAAATGACTAATGAGTTAGTGTCACATCCCTAGCTTCTGGTACTGCCTAGTGTTTGCATCTTTCTTGCATCATGTTTAAGTATTCAGAAAGTTGAATTGGGGATTTGGTCAAACCCTAGCACCAAGAGGAACTCAACTAGGTTCAACCTAAAAATATTTTCATTGTACCCGAAGTGCCTCAAGAAAAGTTCATGATTTTTGGTTAAGGTAGAAACATCTGCCAAAAATGATGAATATATTTCTAGGACATTTTGGATTTTTGAATTAATCCATATTGTATTTGAATTGGGGCATTTACATTCTATAAATAGTTTAAATGTTCTAATAATTGTGAAACTAGTTGAGGGTTGTTGGAATTAATTCAATATGTGCCCACAACTTATTTCATGATTTTTCAAATGGTTTGGTTTTTGAACTAAATCAAAACAGAATAGAAAATAGAAAAATAGAAACAAGAGAGAGAGAGAGAGAGAGAGAGAGAGAGAGAGAAAGGGACTAACCTGCAGCAGCCCACGTACCTGGAAGCCCACTGGCCGGCCCAGCACTGTGCTGGCCCAGTGCCAGACGTCCTCCTCCTCTCGCCAAAAGGACGAGGGCGCGTTCCTGGCGCCCGCAGCCATGCGCTGGCCACCTCCTGCTTGCTGCCGACCGCCTGGAGTTAGCTAGGGACGCCACGCACGTCCCCAAGCCCCACCTTCTTGCTCACATCCTCGTTCCCCGTCTCTTTCTCGCTCCGCACCTTGCACCCGAGCGTCGCTGTCGCCGCCGTTTGTCGTAGCCATGGCCACCGTCCACCTCTCGCCTCGCCGACGCGCCCAGAAGCTCCGCCTCGTCCCTCTCTTCCTCCTCATCGAACCGTCCGACGCCGGAAGCCCCTGGACGCCGACTGCACCGTCGTTCCCCTCGTCGGCCGCCGAAGATCGTCGTCGCCGATTTGCTGCCTCCGATGCCTCCCCGAGCCCGCTTCGACGCCCACTGCAACCGCCATGAGCCCCTGATCGTCTTGCCCCACCATGTTCTCCCTCTCGCTCACCGTAGCTACTGCACCACTGACAACTGCATGCGCCGCCGCCTGGCCTCGCCGCCGACGTGCCCTCGGCCATCTTCTGGTCCGTCCGTCTTGTCCAAAACACTCACCGCCTCGCGTAGGTTCCGTAGGTGCCAAGCACACGCAGCGAAGACCACCGCAGCCGCATTCCCGTGCATGCCCGAACTCCGGCCGCCGCCTGGATTGACGCCGGCGACGATTCCGGCCATCCCAGTTGCTGCCGCCTGGTGCGTTGGATGCGCAAGAGCCTGTGCGTCCTGTAGATGCCCTCCGCTGTTTGTTTGGTCACCGGAACGGTGTTTCCGAGCCGCGCCGCCGTCCTGGCTTGGGTTTGACCCCCTTTGACCACGCCTGGACCTCCCCTGTGTCCATGACATGTGGGGCCGGCCTTTGACTAGTTTTAGTTTAGGTTTTTAGTTAAGTGCTAATTGCTGTCATTAGTTTAATTAGACACTGACATGTAGGCCAAGCCATGTTAGTTATTAGTTAGGTTAAGCTAATCTTAATTAGTTAGCTCTGGTAGACTGATGTGTGGACCCCACACGTCAGGTTTGACCTGGACCGTGCCCTGTTGACTTGCTGACGTCAGCATGACCTAGTGCTAACGCAGTAAAGCCTTTTCTGGAATTTAGATAAATCTAAATGATTTATTTATTTTCAGAAAATGCTTTAAACTTCTAAAAATCATATAAAATCAATCGTGGCTTAGATGAAAATAATTTATATAGGAAAAATGATCAGAAAAATTCAAGGAATCTTTTTATGGCATTATCATGCATGTTTGAGCAACTTATGCCTACTGATCAGGTCAAATCAATTAAATGCCATTTGAATATTAACATATGGAGTTTGAATTTGAACCTTTGGTTCAAACCAACTTCATTTAATATGGTTGCTAGTTGCATTAGCTCAATCAACAGCATATTGCCATGTCATGATCATGCATCATATTGTAGCATTGCATTGATTGTGTTCTCTCTTGTTTGCTGGTGTTTGTCCCCTCTCAGTAGACGTGTTCCGACGATGTGATCGATGCCACTGATGAAGACATAGTGATATCTTCAGAAGTGCCAGGCAAGCAAAATCCCATTGAGCATTCCGATACAATCCCACTCTCTCGCTCTTGCTCTCTTTTAATGCATTAGGACAACAACGTTTCAACTGCTATTTGTTGCGGTAGCTGAGCCCCTTTTCCCTCTGCATGACCTGTCATTGCCACAGTAAATAGTTAAAACCCACTAGCATGAGTAGGAGTTGTTTGAGCCATGATGTGCCTACTCATTCATGCTTTTTGGTTATGCCTGCTATTGCTTAAAGTTGTGTCAGGTCTGATTCATCGGGGATGAATTGGAAAGTGGTCATCATGTCCTACTGTTGAGAGCTAAGTGTGTGAACATGATTTGGTAAAGGTAGCGATGAGAGGCCATGTAGGAGTACATGGTGGGTTGTCTCATTGAAACCGTCCTCAGGAACTGAGTTCTGTGTTTGTTGATCCATGAACAACTACTACCACACGTTGGGCCCTGAAATATGACCCCGCTCGACTTATTAACCGCCCTTGTACTCTGTCCAGGAGTTGCAATTAGTTTCTGGTGTTTGTAGTATGCTGGAGGCCGTACACAGCACTGACCGGAGGGGTGGGCTGTGATGCGGTAGGCACGTGGCCCGGTGTACCGAGTCGCCCGTTTGGTGGCTCGGGAACCCTGTACACATCATTCGGGGCCGTAAGTGGAAACCTCGGCCGGACTCCCTTCGGATGGAACCTGAATAGGCGATAAACCTGGACTAGGGACTTGTGTGGTTAGTTAGGTCGTGGTCTAGACCCACGTCGGCTTTTTCTTGAAGTCTGCTGAGCACATGTCGTGTGCAGACGCTAAGTGGTGGAAACACGTGTGAAGAAGTACACCCCTGCAGGGTTACAAATGATCTATTCGAATAGTCGTGTCCGCGGTGAAGGACTTCTGGGTTGCTTATACAGTTCATAGACAAGTGCAAGTGGACACTCTAAAATGCGCAAGATAAGCATGAGTGCTATGGATGGCCTTCTCGTAGGGAGACGGGAGCGGATCCATAGTAGTGTATTGATTGGTGAATATGTGGACTCGTGTATGCCACCTCAAAGAGTTACTTGCAGTCGTAGTAAAGGATAGCCACTGTGTCAAAGCTGGCTTGCTGCAGTCAAACTCCACCACCCCTTTGTTGATACTGATGCATATGTAGCTAGTTCTGATGTAAGTCTTGCTGAGTACCTTTGTACTCACGTTTGCTTAATTTATGTTTTTGCAGAGAGACTTCAGTCTCACTAGTGGTTCCGCATGGACTTCGACGTTTAGGTTGTTACCTCAGCTACGATCTTGTACCCTTGGGAGGGTCTTGTAGATAGTCAGGCTTCTCGGTCTTTTTCTTTTGTAGTTGTCTGTACTCAGACATGTTATGCTTCCGTTGCCTGTATGCTCTGTATGTTGGGTCATGAGACCCACTGCTTGTAATAAATGTTATGATGGCTCTTATGGGCCTTTATCTATATGAGTTGTTGAGTGATGTTGTGATGCCATGTTGTACAACACATACTTGCATGTTATGCGTACGTGTAATGTGTATTGCTATGTGTGGGATCGACACCTAGTTGTTTACCCTTGGTAGGCTATCTTACAGGGAAATGCCTCCTAGTGCTTCCACTAAGCCTTGGTAGCTTGCTACTGCTCCGGAACACTTAGGCTGGCCGGCATGTGTCCTTCTTCGTTCATGTGTCCGTCCCTTAGGGGAAATGTTGTTGGAAATATGCCCTAGAGGCAATAATAAAAGTATTATTATTATATTTCCTTATTCATGATAATTGTCTGTTATTCATGCTTGAATTGTATTGTACGGAAACAGCGATACATGTGTGAATATATAGACCACAATGAGTCCCTGGTAAGCCTCTAGTTACTAGCTTGTTGATCAACAGATGGTCATGGTTTCCTGACCATGGACATAGGATGTCAGTGATAACGGGATCACATCATTAGGAGAACGATGTGATGGACAAGACCCAATCTTGAGCCTAGCACGAGATCGTATAGTTCGTAATGCCTAAGCTTTTCCGGTGTCAAGTATGTATTCCTTAGACCATGAGGTTGTGCAACTCCCGGATACCGTAGGAATACTTTGGGTGTGCCAAACGTCACAACGTAACTGGGTGGCTATAAAGGTACGCATCGGGTATCTCCGAAAGTGTCTGTTGAGTTGGTACGAACCGAGACTGGGATGTTGTCACTCCGTATGACGGAGAGGTACCTCTGGGCCCTCTCTGTAAGACATCATCATAATGAGCTCAAAGTGACTAAGGAGTTAGTCACGGGATGATGGATTACGGAACGAGTAAAGAGACTTGCCATGACGAGATTGAACAAGGTATCGGGTATACCGACGATCGAATCTCGGGCAAGTACCGTACCGATGGACAAAGGGAATAACATATGGGATTGAGTGAATCCTTGACACAGTGGTTCATCCAATGAAGATCATCGAGGAACACGTGGGAACCAACATGGGTATCCAGATCCCGCTGATGGTTATTGACCGGAGAGTCGTCTCGGTCATGTCTACGTGTCTCCCGAACCCGTAGGGTCTACACACTTAAGGTTCGGTGACGCTAGGGTTGTAGAGATACATGCACATGGAAACCCGAATGTTGTTCGGAGTCCCGGATGAGATCCCGGGCGTCACGAGGAGTTCCGGAATGGTCCAGAGGTAAAGAATGATATATAGGAAGTCCTGTTTCGGCCATCGGGTGAACTCCGGGGGTCACCGGGAGTGTCCCGGGACCACCGGAGGGGTCCCGGGGGTCCACCGGGTGGGGCCACCCATCCCGGTGGGGCCCCTAGGCCGCAAAAGGAAGGGGGCCAGCCCCTGGTGGGCTGGCGCACCCATTTGGGCCCCCCTCCATGCGCCTAGGGTTGGAACCCTAGGGGGAGGGGGTGCCCCCTATGCCTTGGGGGGCAAGTTTCCCCCCTTGGCCGCCGCCCCCCCTGGAGATCAGATCTCCCAGGGCCGGTGCCCCCCCCGGCCCCTATATATAGTGGGGGGGAGAGGGCAGCCGCACCCCAAGCCTTTGGCGCCTCTCCCCCCTCCCGTCACACTTCCTACTCCTTCGCAGGGCGCCGGCGAAGCCCTGCAGGTTTTCCTGTTGCATCCACCACCACGCCGTCGTGCTGCTGGATCTTCGACGACCTCTCCTCCGCCCTTCCTGGATCAACAAGGACGAGACGTTGCTGTACCGTACGTGTGTTGAACGCGGAGGTGCCGTCCGTTCGGCGCTAGGATCATCGGTGACGAAGAACGCGAAGAGTACGACTACTTCATCCACGTTCCTTCGAACGCTTCCGCACGCGATCTACAAAAGGGTATGTAGATGCACTCCAATATGCTTGTTGCTAGATGACTCCTTAGATTGATCTTGGTTAAGCGTAGGAAATTTTTTGAATTCTGCTACGTTCCCCAACAGTGGCATCTGAGCTAGGTCTTTGCGTAGCATCTTGCACGAGTAGAACACAAACAAGTTGTGGGCGTTGAGTTTGCTCAATTTACTTGCCGTTACTAGTCCAATCTTGATTCGGCGGCATTGTGGGATGAAGCGGCCCGGACCAACCTTACACATATGCTTATGTGAGACTGGTTCCACCGACACACATGCACTAGATGCATAAGGTGGCTGGCGGGTGTCTGTCTCTCCCACTTTAGTCGGATCGGATTCGATGAACAGGGTCCTTATGAAGGGTAAATAGAAATTGACAAATCACGTTCTGGTTTTGGCGTAGGTAAGAAACGTTCTTGCTAGAAAACCTATAGAAGCCACGTAAAAACTTGCAACAACAATTAGAGGTCGTCTAACTTGTTCTTGCAGCATGTGCTATGTGATGTGGTATGGCCAAGAAGATGTGATGAATGATATATGTGATGTATGAGATTGATCATGTTCTTGTAATAGGGAATCACGACTTGCATGTCGATGAATTTGACAACCGGCAGGAGCCATAGGAGTTGTCTTAATTATTGTATGACCTGCGTGTCACTGAATAACGCCATGTAATTACTTTACTTTATTGCTAAACGTTAGCCATAGTAGTAGAAGTAATAGTTGGCGTGATGACTTCATGAAGACACGATGATGGAGATCATGATGATGGAGATCATGGTGTCGAGCCGGTGACAAAGATGATCATGGTGCCCCGAAGATGGAGATCGAAGGAGCAAGATGATATTGGCCATATCATGTCACTTTATTTGATTGCATGTGATGTTTATCATGTTTATGCATCTTGTTTACTTAGAACGACGGTAGTAAATAAGATGATCTCTCACTAAAATTTCAAGAATTGTGTTCCCCCTAACTGTGCACCGTTGCTAAGGATCGTTGTTCCGAAGCACCATGTGATGATCGGGTGTGATAGGTTCTAACGTTCGCATACAACGGGTGTAAGCCAGATTTACACACGCAATACACTTAGGGTTCACTTGACGAGCCTAGCATGTACAGACATGGCCTCGAAACACGGAAGACCGAAAGGTCGAACATGAGTCGTATAGAAGATACGATCAACATGAAAGATGTTCACCGTTGATGACTAGTCCGTCTCATGTGATGATCGGACACGGGCTAGTCGATTCGGATCATGTATCACTTAGATGACTAGAGAGATGTCAATCTGAGTGGGAGTTCATTAAAATTTGATTAAGATGAACTTAATTATCATGAACTTAGTCTAAATTCTTTACAATATGTCTTGTAGATCAAATGGCCCACGCTCATGTCACCCTCAACTTCAACGCGTTCCAAGAGAAATCCAAGTTGAAAGACAATGGTAGCAACTACACGGACTGGGTCCGTAACCTGAGGATCATCCTCATAGCTGTCAAGAAAACTTATGTCCTAGAAGCACCGCTAAGTGACGCTCCTGCCCCGGCAAACCAAGATGTTATGAACGCTTGGCAGTCGCGTTGTGATGATTACTCCCTGGTTCAGTGCGGCATGCTCTACAGCTTAGAATCGGGGCTCCAAAAGCGTTTTGAGCACCACGGGGCATATGATATGTTCCAAGAGCTGAAAAAGGTTTTCCAGGCTCATGCCCGAGTTGAGAGATATGATGTCTCCAACGCATTCTACAGCTGTAAGATGGAGGAAAATAGTTCTGTCAGTGAGCACATCCTCAAGATTTCTAGGTTGCACAACCGCTTGTCTCAGTTGGGAATGAATCTCCCGGACGAAGCGGTCGTTGATAGAATCCTCCAGTCGCTCCCACCAAGCTACAAGAGCTTCGTGTTGAACTTCAATATGCAGGGGATGGAGAAGTCCATTCCCGAGGTGTATTCAATGCTGAAATCAGCGGAGGTGGAGATCAAGAAAGAGCATCAAGTGTTGATGGTCAATAAAACCACTAAGTTCAAGAAGGGCAAGGGTAAGAAGAACTTCAAGAAGGACGGCAAGGGAGTTGCCGCGCCCGGTAAGCCAATTGCCGGGAAGAAGCCAAAGTATGGACCCAAGCCTGAGACTGAGAGCTTTTATTGCAAGGGAACGGGTCACTGGAAGCGGAACTGCCCCAAATACTTAGCGGACAAGAAGGCCGGCAACGTCAAAGGTATATGTGATATACATGTTATTGCTGTGTACCTTACCAGCACTCGTAGTAGCTCCCGGGTATTCGATACCGGTGCAGTTGCTCATATTTGTAACTCTAAGCAGGAGTTGCGGAATAAGTGGAGACTGGCGAAGGACGAGGTGATGATGCGCGTCGGGAATGGTTCCAAGGTCGATGTGATCGCCGTCGGCACGCTGCCTCTACACCTACCCTCAGGATTAGTTTTAGACCTTAATAATTGTTATTTAGTACCAGCTTTGAGCATGAACATTGTATCTGGATCTCATCTTATGCGAGATGGCTACTCATTTAAATCTGAGAATAATGGTTGTTCTATTTATTTGAGAGATATGTTTTATGGTCATGCCCCGCTGGTCAATGGTTTATTTTTGATGAATCTCGACCGTGATGATACACATATTCATAGTGTGAATGCCAAAAGATGTAAAGTTGATAATGATAGTCCCACGTACTTGTGGCATTGCCGCCTTGGTCATATTGGTGTCAAACGTATGAAGAAGCTTCATGCTGATGGACTTCTGGAGTCTCTTGATTATGAATCATTTGACACGTGCGAACCATGCCTCTTAGGCAAGATGACCAAGACTCCGTTCTCCGGAACAATGGAGCTAGCAACCAACTTATTGGAAATCATACATACCGATGTGTGTGGTCCAATGAGTGTTGAGGCTCGCGGAGGCTATCGTTATGTTCTCACCCTCACAGATGACTTGAGTAGATATGGGTATATCTACTTGATGAAACACAAGTCTGAGACCTTTGAAAAGTTCAAGGAATTTCAGAATGAGGTTGAGAATCAACGTGACAGAAAAATAAAGTTCTTGCGATCGGATCGTGGGGGTGAATATTTAAGTCACGAATTTGGCACGCACCTTAGGAACTGTGGAATTGTTTCACAATTGACACCGCCCGAAACACCTCAGCGTAACGGTGTGTCCGAACATCGAAATCGTACTCTGTTGGACATGGTGCGATCTATGATGTCCCTCACCGATTTACCGCTATCTTTTTGGGGTTATGCTTTAGAGACTGCCGCATTCACTTTAAATAGGGCTCCGTCGAAATCCGTTGAGACGACACCGTATGAACTTTGGTTTGGCAAGAAACCGAAGCTGTCATTTCTGAAAGTTTGGGGTTGCGATGCTTATGTCAAGAAACTTCAGCCTGAGAAGCTCGAACCCAAATCAGAAAAATGCGTCTTCATAGGATACCCAAAGGAAACGATTGGGTACACCTTCTGCCACAGATCCGAAGGCAAAGTTTTTGTTGCCAAGAATGGATCCTTTCTGGAGAAAGAGTTTCTCTCGAAAGAAGTGAGTGGGAGGAAAGTAGAACTTGATGAGGTGACAGTCACCCCTCCAGAGCCGGAAACTACCGCAGCGCGGGAAATTGTTCTTGAGGTGCCTGCACCGACAAGGGAGGAAGTTAATGATGATGATCATGAAGAAACAGATCAAGTTACTACTGAACTTCGAAGGTCCACAAGGGCACGTTCCGCACCAGAGTGGTACGGCAACCCTGTCATGGAAATTATGTTGTTAGACAACGGTGAACCTTCGAACTATGAAGAAGCGATGGCGGGCCCGGATTCCAATAAATGGCTTGGAGCCATGAAATCCGAGATAGAATCCATGTATGAAAACAAAGTATGGACTTTGGTGGACTTGCCTGATGATAGGCACGCCATAGAAAATAAATGGATATTTAAGAAGAAGACAGACGCGGATGGTAATGTGACCATCTATAAGGCTCGGCTTGTCGCTAAGGTTTATCGACAAGTTCAAGGGATTGACTACGACGAGACTTTCTCTCCCGTAGCGATGCTAAAGTCCGTCCGAATCATGTTAGCAATTGCCGCATTCTATGATTATGAGATATGGCAAATGGACGTCAAAACGGCATTCCTTAATGGCTTCCTCAAGGAAGTGTTGTATATGATGCAGCCGGAAGGTTTTGTCGATCCAGAGAATGCTAACAAGGTATGCACGCTCCAGCGCTCGATCTACGGGCTGGTGCAAGCATCTCGGAGTTGGAACATTCGCTTTAATGATGTGATCAAAGCGTTTGGTTTTATACAGACTTATGGAGAAGCCTGTATCTACAAGAAAGTGAGTGGGAGCTCTGTAGCATTTCTCATATTATATGTAGATGACATATTGCTGATGGGAAATGATATAGAATTCTCGGAAAATGTAAAGGCCTACTTGAACAAGAGTTTTTCAATGAAGGACCTTGGAGAAGCTGCTTACATATTAGGCATCAAAATCTATAGGGATAGATCAAGACGCCTCATCGGTCTTTCACAAAGCACATACCTTGACAAGATATTGAAGAAGTTCAATATGGATCAGTCCAAGAAGGGGTTCTTGCCTGTTTTGCAAGGTATGAGATTGAGCAAGGCTCAGTCGCCGACCATGGCAGAAGATAGAGAAAAGATGAGTGTCATTCCCTATGCCTCAGCCATAGGTTCTATCATGTATGCCATGCTGTGTACCAGACCTGATGTGAACCTTGCCATAAGTTTGGTAGGGAGGTACCAAAGTGATCCCGGTATGGAACACTGGACAGCGGTCAAGAACATCCTAAAGTACCTGAAGAGGACTAAGGATATGTTTCTCGTCTATGGAGGTGACAAAGAGCTCGTCGTAAAGGGTTACATTGATGCTAGCTTCGACACAGATCTGGATGACTCTAAGTCACAAACCGGATACGTGTATATTTTGAATGGTGGCGCAGTCAGCTGGTGCAGTTGCAAGCAGAGCGTCGTGGCGCATTCTACATGTGAAGCGGAGTACATAGCTGCTTGCGAAGCAGCGCAAGAAGGAGTCTGGATGAAGGAGTTCATCACCGACCTAGGAGTCATTCCAAGTGCGTCAAGCCCGATGACTCTCTTCTGTGACAACACTGGAGCTATTGCCATTACCAAGGAGCCCAGGTTTCACAAGAAGACTAAGCACATCAAGTGCCGTTTCAACTCCATCTGGAATTATGTTCAAGATGGAGACATAGATATTTGTAAAGTGCATACGGATCTGAATGTTGCAGACCCGTTGACTAAACCTCTTCCACGGGCAAAACATGATCAACACCAGAACTCTATGGGTGTTCGATTCATCTCAATGTAACTAGATTATTGACTCTAGTGCAATTGGGAGACTGTTGGAAATATGCCCTAGGGGCAATAATAAAAGTATTATTATTATATTTCCTTATTCAAGATAATTGTCTGTTATTCATGCTTGAATTGTATTGTACGGAAACAATGATACATGTGTGAATATATAGACCACAATGAGTCCCTGGTAAGCCTCTAGTTACTAGCTCGTTGATCAACAGATGGTCATGGTTTCCTGACCATGGACATAGGATGTCAGTGATAACGGGATCACATCATTAGGAGAATGATGTGATGGACAAGACCCAATCTTGAGCCTAGCACGAGATCGTATAGTTCGTAATGCCTAAGCTTTTCCGGTGTCAAGTATTTATACCTTAGACCATGAGGTTGTGCAACTCCCGGATACCGTAGGAATACTTTGGGTGTGCCAAACGTCACAACGTAACTGGGTGGCTATAAAGGTACGCATCGGGTATCTCCGAAAGTGTCTGTTGAGTTGGTACGAACCGAGACTGGGATGTTGTCACTCCGTATGACGGAGAGGTACCTCTGGGCCCTCTCGGTAAGACATCATCATAATGAGCTCAAAGTGACTAAGGAGTTAGTCACGGGATGATGGATTACGGAACGAGTAAAGAGACTTGCCATGACGAGATTGAACAAGGTATCGGGTATACCGACGATCGAATCTCGGGCAAGTACCGTACCGATGGACAAAGGGAATAACATACGGGATTGAGTGAATCCTTGACACAGTGGTTCATCCGATGAAGATCATCGAGGAACACGTGGGAACCAACATGGGTATCCAGATCCCGCTGATGGTTATTGACCGGAGAGTCGTCTCGGTCATGTCTACGTGTCTGCCGAACCCGTAGGGTCTACACACTTAAGGTTCGGTGACACTAGGGTTGTAGAGATACATGCACATGGAAACCCGAATGTTGTTCGGAGTCTCGGATGAGATCCCGGATGTCACGAGGAGTTCCGGAATGGTACGGAGGTAAAGAATGATATATAGGAAGTCCTGTTTCGGCCATCGGGTGAACTCCGGGGGTCACCGGGAGTGTCCCGGGACCACCGGAGGGGTCTCGGGGGTCCACCGGGTGGGGCCACCCATCCCGGTGGGGCCCCTAGGCCGCAAGGGGACGGGGGCCAGCCCCTGGTGTGCTGGCGCACCCATATGGGCCCCCCTCCATGCGCCTAGGGTTGGAACCCTAGGGGCAGGGGGCGCCCCCTATGCCTTGGGGGGCAAGTTTCCCCCCTTGGCCGCCGCCCCCTGGAGAGCAGATCTCCCAGGGCCGGTGCCCCCCTGGCCCCTATATATAGTGGGGGGAGAGGGCAGCCGCACCCCAAGCCTCTGGCGCCTCTCCCCCCTCCCGTCACACTTCCTACTCCTCCGCAGGGCGCCGGCGAAGCCCTGCAGGTTTTCCTGTTGCATCCACCACCACGCCATCGTGCTGCTGGATCTCCGACGACCTCTCCTCCGCCCTTGCTGGATCAAGAAGGAGGAGACGTTGTTGTACCGTACGTGTGTTGAACGCGGAGGTGCCGTCCGTTCGGCGCTAGGATCATCGGTGACGAAGAACGCGAAGAGTACGACTACTTCATCCACGTTCCTTCGAACGCTTCCGCACGCGATCTACAAAAGGGTATGTAGATGCACTCCAATATGCTCGTTGCTAGATGACTCCTTAGATTGATCTTGGTGAAGCATAGGAATTTTTTTTGAATTCTGCTACGTTCCCCAACAAATGTCACGCGTTGTTCCTTTAAGTCCTTGTAGCTTGCTACGACTTGGGTTCATACGTTGATGACCGACACGTTCGTTGTTGGGTCATGTATGCCGGTCTCTATAATTTAGCGCCACTTTTGGTTTACAACTAGTCATGTCGGCCCGGGTTCTCTGTCATATGGATGCTAGCGACACTATCATATACGTGAGCCAAAATGCGCAAACGGTCCCGGGCCAGGTAAGGTGGCACCCGTGGGGATACCATGCGTGAGGCCGCAAAGTGATATGATGTGTTACATGCTAGATCGGTGTGACTTAGGATCGGGGTCCTGACAGGTAGTCACGTGATGATGTATTATGGAACGAGTAAAGAGACTTGCCGGTAACGAGATTGAACTAGGTATTGAGATACCGACGATCGAATCTCGGGCAAGTAACATACCGATGACAAAAGAAACAACGCATGTTGTTATGCGGTTTGATCGATAAAGATCTTCGTAGAATATGTAGGAGCCAATATGAGCATCCAGGTTCCGCTATTGGTTACTGACCAGAGATGAGTCTCGGTCATGTCTACATAGTTCTTGAACCCGTAGGGTCTGCACGCTTAACGTTTGATAATGCGGTATTATGAGTTTATGAGTCTTGATGTACCGAAGGTAGTTAGGAGTTCCGGATGAGATCACAGACATGACGAGGAGTCTAGGAATGTCCGAGATGTAAATATTGATATATTGGACGACTATATTCGGACACCGGAAGTGTTCCGGAAAAGTTTCGGATTTAACCAGAGTGCCGCAGGGAGTTACCAGAACCCCCCCCCCCCCCCCCCC
>LR738715.1:179028051-179101126 GCA_902687465.1 Secale cereale | reverse complement strand
TAGGGGTAGCCGGCGGGGAAGGAGGCCGGAGGGGCGCCGGCGACGGGGCCGGCCGGAGCAGCCCCAGGCGGCGGCGGGAGCGGGGGTCGGGGAGGCCGGGTGGGGAGGAGCACGAGGAGGCGTCCGGGGTGGCGATGGAGTGGCGCAGGCGGGGCGACGCCGGCGAGCCGTCGGGCGGAGAGCGGCGCGGGCGCGGTCGTCGGGGTCGAGGGGGCTTCCCTCGATCCAGATCGGGGAAGGGAGTGGGGAACGAGGGGGAGTGGGAGAGAGTGAGGCTAGGGTTCGGTTGCGGGAGGCCTAATAGGCCAGGGGCGGGGTGGGCCGGCCTGGCTGGGCCCGTTGGCTGGGCCAAGGCCCAGTTGGGCCGGGGGTTTTTGTTTCTTTTTACTTTTTTTTGTTTTTGTTTTAACTTATTCTTTTCTGTTTTGTTTTTAGATTCTTTTAAACTTTGTTTTATAAAACACACAACTAGTTTATAAATTAGTTTTAATAATTAGCCCACAGCCACATTTAACTTTATAGCTAAAATAAACAGTGTAACATTTTATTAATTAGAAAAGGTATTTAATTAAACGTTCAAGCCGCTGTTTTAAATATCATAGTGTATTTAATTTATTTATTAAAAATGTGGTTTCAACACGACAAAAACCCAGAGGATATTTTCCACACATGGAACATTTTTGTTTTCATGTTTGACAAATTTAAATTTTGACTTTAATTTGAATTTGAATTTGAACAGTATTTGGATTAACGAGAGATTATCAACAGTAACAGTGGTGACGTGGCATCATTAGCGTGTGGTTACTGTAGCTTAACTACCCGGGCGTCACAACCGCCCATGCTTTTGAGCCTCTACCTTTCTTGCAGCATAGTTAGCATTGGTTTGCGCACATAATCCTGTCAATTGCCCAGCTGTAATTCGTTTACCTCGCTTAGCTGTTTTATCGTCTTTTGGGAGAGAGACATCACTAGTGAACATCATGGGACCCCGGTCCATATTACCATCACTGATCACATCCGCTATTTACTTTCTGTACTTACTTACTAGTTGCAGTTATACCTATCACTATTATCTCTTGCGTTTGATCCTTTGTAAACGACAAGGCCGGAGGGATTGACAACCTCTGTGTACTCGTTGGGAGCAAAGTTATTTGTATCTGTGTGCAGGTCCAGTTAATTGCTAAGTATCTGGCGCCGTTAGCAGTTGACACCTTCTTGTTGAACCTTGGAGTCTCAGGGGAATTCGATCCTTGGTATCTTTGTCAAGGGAAAACTACCGCTACACTGCATCTCAAACCTTCCACTTGGGGTAACCAACGAGGGGCGAGAAGCCATCAAGCAAAGTTTTCTGGCGCCGTCGCCGGGGACTCCACTCTTCAAGATAGGGGAGTTGCACACTATCTTTTACCTTTGATTTTTAGTCTTGTTAGTTTACCTTTCAGTTTTTGCTTTAGTGTCCTTTATCAAAAATTACAAAAAGAAAAAATTAGTTGCTTCTCTGTTAGTAGTCCTTTCTATTTAGTCAAGCATGTTAGGATTTGGTGCTTTGAGGGAATCAGAAGTTCTAGATTTCCATCAAAAGGATGGAGAAAATATGAAGAAGGCATGGGACAGAATTTCTGATGCACATAGGAGAATTATGCCTTGGATACCTATAAAAATTGTGCTTAGAAATTTTTACCATGGTCTTTTTAAATGGTGTAAACACTCTCTTGATATTATAGCTGAAGGAGATTTCCTAGAATGTGATGAAGCTAGAGCTCTTGAAATTATACATGGTCTATCTAGTTACTTTGTTTATGATCATGGTTTTGATACTGTCATAGATAGACTTGCTACTATTGAGAAAAGAATGGATGCTCTAGACTTGATGAAGGTAGAGAAACCCAAACCCAATAAGAGAAATATTTTGGAAATAGACAATGATTGGGAGCCTTTTGTTAGGATTAGCATCTCTAATCAAGACTTCCTTGCTTATTGTGATATTGGATCTATGGCTTCTACTATGCCAAAAATTGTTCATGATTCTTTAAAATTTAACATGGATAGATTATCATCTTATCATGAACACACTAATGGAGATATTTCTGAGATCCAGGGAAGAATAAAAGACGTGCCAGTTACATTCCTTAAAGGGATTGCAATGGTTGATTTCTTCATCATGAAGCCAAACCAAGGAAATATAATGCTTGGAAGGGACTTCCTCCGAGCCGTAAAAGGCTTCATCGATATAGGTAAGGGACAAATCCGCTTACGCGGGAAGGCAAAAGGTGTGTACCCCTTTCCTAGAAGGAACAACAATGAACTTGTTGAGGCACCATTTGAAGCAATTTATAACTCCGACTACTATGATGATTATTGATTCCTCTCTGCATTATGCCTAGCTTAAAGGCATAAAAGAAAGTGCTTTTGGGAGGCAGCCCACAATGAATAAATTTTTATTTTGCTTTTGTTGTGTCTTGATGTTTGTTACTACAGTAGCATCATCATTGTATCTTTACTTTTCAGCTTTGTGCCAAGTGTAGCCTCTGATTGCAAGAAAGTTCAAAAGTTGTGACGTGATGTCCAGGAAACAGATTCTGTCCTTGGATAGAAAAATTCGTATAAAATCACCAGATCATCTTTTTGGTCTGAATTGTTTCGACAGCGTGCTCTATAAAATTGGCTTTCGGGTGTCTGTTCTGAGTTTTTTGGTTTGAGTTGCAGAAGTGCCCCGAAAAAATTATTTACTACCTGCTGGTCTGTTTTTCACAGATTCTGTCCTGTTTTGCCTTTCCTTCGTTTTGCAAACCTTGAGCTTGCTCTTTCTTTGCAAAAACCTTTTGGCAATCTTGAGAAACAGTACACCTTCAAGAATATCCTTATTTCCAACAAGGAAAAATTATTTTATTATGGGTACTAACCTCGCTAATCAGATTATGATGAGTTATGTATGAACGGAGTTTTCAAGTGTGCGAGGGAAGATGATAAAAAGATTCAGGAGTGTCAAACGCTCAAGCTTGGGGATGCCCCCATGCACCTCCAAGAAATATTCAAGAAGACTCAAGTGTCTAAGCTTGGGGATGCCCCCGTGCATCCCCTTCTCCATTAACATTATCAGTTCGTCTTTCGTTCCACTATATTTTAATCTCTTCATGTGTTATGTGCTATGCTTGGAGCGTCTTGCATTTAGTTTCCTTTTTGTTTTCTTTAGCTTTGCTTGCTTTTCATCACGAGTTGGAACTCAGCTTTCTTTGTGTGGGAGAGAAACACGCTCCACTTCAACCTAGAACACAACATAGAATTTTCATGTTTATCTTTGTTGTGTATGTTCTTGGTCTTTCAATAGCTACTGTCATGCTTAGCTCTTAGTTTTCACACTTTTCTTTTTAAAGAGCTTTTGTTTAGTTGGTCGCTGGAACTCTCTTTAGTTATCATGCTTATCTTGTTAAGAGAGTTGGCTTCTGTTGCACTAGTTGATATGTCCATGATAAAAATGCTATGTGCATAATGGTGCTTAGTAGTTCATGTTTTCTTATGGTTAGTCTCAAATAGCTGGGGGGTTCTCAATGTGTTATTGGAGTACCAACATGATTTGTTTGCCTATGATGTGGTATGGTTTAGTGATATCTTCCTCCGAGAATTTATTTTGATTGACTTGGCATATGCTCACGCATATTTAAGACTATAAAGAAAGTCCATCAAGCCTTGATGATCTTTTATTTCTGAGTAGCGATATAACTTCCATGCCCGATTCAATGTTGCTTTGTCGCTCTGCAAGATTATGACCGTCATTGCTCTCTTAGTTGGTCGCTCCCAGTCTTTTGCTAACCTCCACCTGTACTAAGCGGACTGACTGCTTGTGCATCCAAAATCCTTTAAACCAGTTATGCCATATGAGTCCACCATACCTTCCTATACATGGTATTTACCTGCCATTCCTAACGAAGACTTTCATGTACCATCTCGAAATTATTCAAAAAAGCATTTCTCTTTTGTGCCTCTGTTTTAGCTCATGAGGAAGTAGTAGTTAATTCATGATCTTTTTAAGTTGGACAAGCTTCACCCCGGGATTGCATGTCTAATGTGCAAACCCTTAATACGAGAAGGAACTGGCGTAGAGTGCGCCCGGCTCATTAAAAAAATAATACAACGAACAAACCCTCCTTCACGCTTTGCTCATGAGAAATCAGAAAACTTTGGCAGTGATAAACAAAGGAGATTAAGAGGATGTGATCGTCCTCATGCGGGAGCCGTTCCTCGAAACTTGTCCAGCTCAAGAAGTAATTGAGTTATCTGCTAGCATTCGTTGACGAAATATGCATCTCTAAAAAATAATCTTTATCTCTGTTTTAAAAACCAAGAGCTCCGGTACATGTTTAGTTTTTGTTTCCGACCACGGGTTTTCAACCTTGCCATCAAAAGCCACGGTTCGAGAGTCTCCACCTTCTTTAAAGCACCAACTATTGAGAGCATGATTGTCATTCTGAGTGTAATGTGCATTGTCCCAAAGTACCATTGTCTTTTGCATGATGATGATATCGTTTATTCTGAAATCATTGTATCTTATCGTCACTTAAACTTTGGAGGTGCCCCTGCATTTATGTTTTGCTTCACTAAAGGGGGCAAGCGAGGTACCACTTTATCATATTTGCACACCATGCTCACTACAAATCTAGTTGATGTTTCAGTATCATATTGTAAAACTTTCAGTTCTTTGTGATTTTCTCATGAGGCAACTTAATTACTACAGATTCATTGTCTCAGTAAGCACTTGTCATGTGACTGTGAAAAGTCCTTATATGGTTAATAGCATGTCACCACAGAAATTATGCTTGTTATCATTTACCTACTCGAGGACGAGCAGGAATTAAGCTTGGGGATGTTGATACGTCCAAAACGTATCTATAATTTCTGCTTGCTCCATGCCTCTTTTGTGTGATATTACTATGTTATTTATGCACTTCCATACACTTTTGATCATATTTGGACTAACCTATTAACTCAGTGCACCCCAGTGCCAGTTTCTGTTTTCTGCTGTTTTTGTATTTCATGTTTTCCCATTACGTAAACTGCCAGAAAAATTCCGGGAAAAATATATAAAAAATCAGCGTTCCGGAAGCTTCCATGCGGCCAAAGTAGGGCCGGAGGGGGGCCACCAGGGCTCCAGGCGGCCAGAGGGCGCGCCCCCCCTCCTGGCTGCGCCGCCAGGGCGCCTGGGCCCCCCAGGCCTCCTCTGACGCCCCCCTTTGGCATATATTTACACCGCGTCCCGAAACCCTCGAGGACGGAACCCTTTTTCGCGATCTCATCTCTATTCCGCCGCCGTCGCGCTTCCAAGATCGGGAGCACCAGGAGAACTCTTCCCAGCACCCTGCCGGAGGGGAGGATCACCACTGGGAGCTTCTCCACCACCATGGACGCCTCCCGGATGAGTTGTGAGTAGTCTCCCTTGGACCATGGGTCCATGACCAGTAGCTGTGTGATGTTCTCCTCCCCTCTTTGTCCTTCACCGATTAGACCTCGTGAGCTGCCCTACATGATCGAGGCACATATGTAATTCTTATGCTGTTGCTATGATGAGTTTGCTGGGATCCGATGGATTATGAGATTATGTTCAGATTGTGTTTGAGTAATATATTTGATTTACCTCTTTTATATTTATGTTCTTGAGTAATTCTTGCATGTTCTCCGTTGCTGTTTATTGCTTTGGCCAAGTAGTAGGTAGTAACTCCAAGAGGGAACGTTATGCTTGATTGTGGGTTCATGCCCCTCGATGACCAGCTTGTGTGACAGAAACATGAGTCTAGGGGATGTGTTGTTGCCACAAGGGGGAAAACAACGGTGCTTGTACTTGCGGGTGCAAGGATTGTTTACTTTACGCAAAGTTCTTTTAATGCAGTTGTCTGTTGCTTTTAGTTTACACTATGGGTGGGACTCGCAACTTAATACCAGCGAGATCGTTCTGGATAGATATCTCAAGGTGGATGATTAGTAGTAGATGCAGATGGATTTCGGTCTACTTGCCTTGGCGTACCGCCCATGCTTTTGAGCCTCTACCTTTCTTGCAGCATAGTTAGCATTGGTTTGCGCACATAATCCTGTCAATTGCCCAGCTGTAATTCGTTTACCCCGCTTAGATGTTTTATCGTCTTTTGGGAGAGAGACATCACTAGTGAACATCATGTGACCCCGGTCCATATTACCATCACTGATCACATCCGCTATTTACTTTATGTTCTTACTTACTAGTTGCAGTTATACCTATCACTATTATCTCTTGTGTTTGATCCTTTGTAAACGACAAGGACGAAGGGATTGACAACCTCTCTGTACTCGTTGGGAGCAAAGTTATTTGTATCTGTGTGCAGGTCCAGTTAATTGCTAAGTATCTGGCGCCGTTAGCAGTTGACACCTTCTTGTTGAACCTTGGAGTCTCAGGGGAATTCGATCCTTGGTATCTTTCCCAAGGGAAAACTACCGCTACACTGCATCTCAAACCTTCCACTTGGGGTAACCAACGAGGGGCGAGAAGCCATCAGGCCCAGGAGGGGCGACCTGGAGGCGAGGGAGCGAGGGCTTGAGGCGAGGGAGGCCTTGGCGCTCGAGGGTGGCGACCGGCGCCCTGGGAATCGGGGAGAGGGGGTCGAGGGAGCGAGGCGCTGGCCTTGGCGATCGAGGAGGCTGGGGATCGAGTGCGTGAGGGAGATGGGGACGAGGGGCTGGAGAGGTGCGGCGGCTGGGGGGGTCGAGGGAGGAGCGCTGGCTCGGGCTAGGGTTTAGATGGGGGCGCGGCTGAGGGATGGGCCTGAATGGCCTAGTGGGCTGCTAGGAGGCCTAGAGGCCTGGGAAGGCAGGTGCGGCTGAGCCCCTCCTTCCTTTTGTTTCTTAAGCAGAAATAAAAATAGAGAGGGATCAAAATATTAAGAAAAGAGGCCATGAAACAAGAAATAATTGATGGAACATTTTCCTAAGGCTTTAAGGAAAATTACCAGCCCAACAAAAATGGTTCCAACAAAAAAATAGGGAAGTGCAAACCAAAATAAATATTTAGCTTGCCTTAAAGGAGTCTGAAAGGAGTCTAGGCTTTAGGAGGAGCCACGATAAAAGGGAAAAGAATAGAAGAGATGGTTTGGCGGTGAAACTTGAAGCAAAAAAAAGGTCTGGAGAATAAATGCAAGTGTGTTGCGGTTAATTCCAAACAATGGAATATTTATAATGTAGCTCCCTAATAATATTGAGAGGACATATGTTATAAAGAGAAGTCATCCTTCCCTCGATTTAAATGGACCGAAGGTCCACACAATTTATTTAAGTTGGGATGCAAGGATTAATGACAAGATGGCATGATGACATGATGCAATGCAAAAATAAGTAACACAAGCACAAAGAAACACAAGGGGGAACCCGGAACATTTGGAATCTTCTGGAATCTTCTAGGACGTCGGTCTTCGGGCGTCACAACTCTCCCACACTAACAGAGGATCTCGACCCGAGATCCTAGAGATGGCACCGGATAAAAACGAAAAAGAAGAGGTAAAACAAAGTTGCTTCTTTGACAAACGAGTGAAACCAAAGAACCTGAGAGGTTGACCAATCTGAAAGAAGAATACAACGGAGATGAACGAATATGAAAACTCCGTTAGAAAAGAGGAACAAAGAACATTATGAGAACCTTGCAGGTTGAAAGACATGAAACAAGAGCTTACAAACCAAAAGAATATGAAACCACAATGGTATAGCCAAGGAATAAGAATGACATAATTTGGACAGCACTCCGTCTGAAAATGGAAGGAATTGAACAAGAACTTGAGAAGATGGGATGATACTTGAAGAAATCAACAACATATAGCCTCTGAAACAATTGAAAGAATGGCACAAGGGGTAAGAAAGATTCAGACAGCACTCTGGTTGAAAAGAGAGGCCAAACATGAAAAGATGAGAGAACTTGAAAAGAGGACATAACACTCCGGTTAAATGGACAAGTAAGGAAAGAACATCATCTCAATAAAACGATAAGATGGTCTGGAGAGAGCAACATCACAATGCCTCCGGAATGAAAGAATAGCATATAAATCAATGAAAGAAATGAATGGAGAAGAAAATGACAACTTCTCTCAAAATTGAATTTGAAAGAGCATCCTTACGAAGAAGGGTTGAACGGAGTTGTTGGAAAAAATCAACAACGAAAAGAATAAGCTCGTTGTGGGCTTATGGAAAACATCTCAAAATTATGAGGTGACAACCAGCCACTAACAGAAACGAATTGCTTGGATTGAGAGCAGCAAAGGGATGAAAATCTTATCTCACCGAAATGATAAATGAAGAACTTGGGTCATTTATAGCACCATAATAACAACAATTCTCAAGGAAAGCTTTTAGGTGAATTATAACCCAAGATAACTCCAACAAATAAATTGCAGGATTGAAAAGATCTCCTGAACAAAGAAAAAGATGGGTTTAAATATCTCATTCCTGACAATCTTGTGAATCATGAAACATGAAGGGAAATTGTCAAAAATGACATAACACCATCTGAAAAGATAAGGTAGAAAGAATTGCAATTGGAAAGCATGACGAAGAATGCTTGAGCTCCAACAAGAATCCTGATGAAAACTTCGAGGAAGAATTAAATCATGATGAACCACCATGAGAACTCCGGTAATGAAAAGCATGAGAAGTGAAAGATGAAAAGAATAAGATTCAAGGCCTGCGATGAATTAGATGGAGCTTCGTGACAAGATAATTGAGAGAGTTTGGAACTCCGGAAGAAAAGATGAACAACCAATAGTTTGATATCATGAACGAACTCCAGACAAAGGAATTAAATCACCTTGAAGGAATAAGAATAAGAATTATGTCATGCATATCCTTCATCAATTTAAATTGACGACAAGCAATGGATTTGGCATACTACTTATTCTCGTTGAAAGAATTAAAGAGAGATCTAGCACAAGCTTGGGTAAATCTTCAACGAACCACCGATAGGATTGTGAAAAGAACAAATGAATTAAAATGATAACAACGGAAGGGTAATCTTGAAAGAACCACCGTAAAAATATGGAGATGAACGAAGAGACATCAATGAAAAATATCTGGAGGTCGAAGTTGAAAACTGAGAACGAGAAATATTCTGTATTGATAGCCTTCGGAGGATCACAAAAGAAGAATTCATGAAATGCTTTGGATGGTATAAAAGAATTCCTCACAATCGGAACAATAATGAGGATGGCATGAAGCTAGAACCACGAATCTTCAAGAAGACGGGCCAAGATTTAAGAGAAACACTTCTCTGGTCTCCAAATGTTGAGAATGAAGACGAGAAATGCCATAAGAATTGTTGAGCACTCCGGAATGAAGAATTAAAAGGTTGAAACAATGATGAACAAGAATTTGAAAGCGGTCTTGGAGAAGGCATGTGACTGATGGAAATCATTCTTACGTCACACTTTCAAAAGAATTTGAGTATAACTCCAGAAAAATTAGAAGAGTCAGGTAAGATCCTGGAAAAAGACCTGTGGGTTAGGGCCCACTAAAGAAATCACCGTTGAAAAAGATTGCTTAAGAGATATTGCACCGGTTGAATTAAATGGCTTGAATAAGATGACAATCCTCAAAATAATTTGAACGGATTAAGAATGGAATTATGAATCTTCAGCACTCCGGATATGAATAACAAGAGGAGAATGATTAATTGGTGCACCGAAATAAGAAAGCATTATGAAACGAGGAAAAGGATAAGATCAACACCGAAATCTTGAATTACATCCACCGGCAGAATTTGAGAACAAAAGAATGATGAACTAGGAGCTCTTGAGCATCTTCACGATAAATCACCGGATAAGGACATTGAAGGAGATGAATGAAGAACCTCACATGAATAAAATGGATACTTCATCTGAGAATTTCTTGCTCCGAGAAGAAGAAGGGTGGGAGGGTGGGGAAAACAAAGACAACTTGAGATGAATGAAACAGACAAATCGTCAGATCTCAACGGCGTCCGTATGAAATAATTTGAAGAGAAGGCACACCGGTTGAAAAGGATTAATATGAAGATCTCGATGGTCAAGAAGAATTAGCACTCCCATAGAAATATGAGAACACCGATTAGGAAAGGTATGGAATCAACATTTGACATCGAAGCAACTCGAATACCAGAATCAAAACAAGAACAAAGGATAGATATGTTGTAACATAATCTTCACAATATCATCCGAACAGGGAATTGAACGAATGAATTCCGTAGGTACATCAACTTGTCGAGAAGCCACCTGGGAGAACAAAAGGTAAATAAAAACAAGAAGGAGCAGATAGAACAAATACAAGATAGAAGCTTCGTTCCACATCTTCGTGCTGAAAGCTCATGGAACGTGTTACAAAAGGATTTTGCAATCCCCGGATCAGCATAGCCAAGGACCCTTTAAGATGCAACTCCCGATCGGAACAAGCCCATAAAACCACTTCACTCAATGTAGAACCCCGAACTTCATATCATGCATTCGTTGGAAGAATGCCTGGAACTACTAGATGAACCCACCTATTAATTTCCGAAAGTTTCCAGTTATGCAATCAGGTGTTGGGGATACAGGGGAAGCATCGCGCACTCAACTCTAAACCTACATCCAGCTGTATCCATCCTTCAACACATAACCAGTTATTTCCGGAAACCGTTTACCTCGGACCTTCGAAACGCATCTACTATACAAGCTATGGCAATACTCCCGAACTACCTCCCCAATACTGGGTGATGTCGGGGTTATCTTGCCACTAACCGCATAGGACAGTTTTCGGTGTCGGTCGTCTTAAGTATTCTAGAACTGATGCGATGGATTTGTGACGACAACACCTCGGAGCTCAACTCCCCGGGACACTGCCACAACCCCTAATGACAGGAGGCATCGAGAACAATGTTCTCGTCACAAAGACATCGAAACAATCCAAACAATACTCGCGTGATCCTAAAAAAAATTGGTGAAATTTTTGAGAGTAGAAGAGATAAGAGTAATCGTCAGGAGTCCTCACCAGAGTGAAAAGGGATGAGGAGCAAAAGAAATCCTACTCTCCGATATATATATAGGACTCAAAACGTTTTCAGAGTGTGCCTAGACTCAACCGTCAACGATTCGATCGATCAGTGGAGGCTTCTAGGTCGGAGAAGGCTCTGATACCAACTTGTAATGCCCAGGATGGGACTATATCTCCTACGTGTCGAGGCACGACTTAAAGATATAAGCCCATTCTGGAATGATTGCAAGTTTGGTATCTTTGCACGACTCATGTAATAGAGGGATTAAATTGCAAAAGGAGATAGTTGGCTTACACTCGCCACTTCACACAATACATTACACAAGCAAAACATTATTCAAAACATCACAGCCCATCTAAGGGTAAGATCCAAAAGACAAGATACCAAACAACATAAAGCCACAGGTCTGAATCGCCCCTAGTAGAAACCACTACTGATCGTCGAAAACATCTCAAGCATACGGCCACTCTCTTCATGGAACTCCCAGGGAAGTACTTGAACCAGCTCCTGCATCATTCTCGGCTGAACCTGCATCTGGTGTTGTAGTATCTGTGAGCCACGAGGACTCAGCAATCCCATAACCATGGGTATCAAGACTAGCAAAGCTTTGAGGGTAGGAAGAGGTAAAGTGGTGAGGGTTGCAGCAGCGGCTAAGCATAATATGGTGGCTAACTTACGAGTACAAGAATAAGATGAGCATCTACGCAAACGGTCGCAAACTAGTAGTGATCGCTAAAGATCCTAAACTACATACGAGTCAAACATAACCCCATCGTGTTCTCTTCTCAAAGTGAAAAGAGACAGTCACAGTTACTCACACAGTTGTGTGTTTTACTTCGGATCCTCTGTCAAGTTTTCTACAACCGGACATTAACAAATTCCAATCTGCCACATAACCGCGGGCACGGCTTTCGAAAGATCATAACCCTGTAGGGGTGTCCCAACTTAGCCCATCACAAGCTCTCACGATTAGCTGAAGTTATAAATATAATATCATCACTCCTTATCTTAGGGAAATCCGATCAGGCTCGGCATCCCGGTGCACAAGACTTTTTGACAATGGTAAAACAAATCCAGGAAGACCTCCCGGTGTGTCGACACCCTGATAGTAGCCGCGCGTATCTCGTCTCAGGCCACATCCGGATAGGTGATCCTAGAGGTTATACCAGATACCTCGGGTTTCCCCGAGGCGGCCCCGCAGTCTCCCCGTTTGGGACCAACACCATCAGCACTGGCCCCCCTGCTATGTAGAAAGAATCCCCGAGGGTGCGACCCCCTATGCAAATTTAATTATTTAATTAAGTTGTTATTATGAGGCAAATTAAAAACCAGTGTTGGGCCTTGCTGGAGGAGTTTTATTCAAAGTCGAACTGTCAAGGGGTCCCCATCCACCCATCGTGTAAGGAACGCAAAATCAAGGAACATAATGCCGGTTTATCGGCGCCTAAGGTGGCATGAGTGGAACAAAACACCGAGCAAAAGGCCAAGCCTTCCACCCATGCCCAGTATATAGGTGTGTTAATATTAATAATAGATATTGTGATATTCCAACAACAAGTTCCCTCCTGGAACGATCTTCATCTTCACCTGCAACTAACAACGCTATAAGAGGGGTTGAGCAAGCGGGTAACATAGCCAAACAGTGGTTTTGCTAGGAAGGTTTCAAGGTTAGAGGTTTCATGGCAACAAGGAGAGGCTGACATAAAAGATGGGTAGCGCGACATGTAACGATAGCATCGAGACAACTAAGCATGGCAATGGTAGTAAAGGTATCCAAGGGTATGATCATCTTGCGTGGGATTCCACAAGGGAGAAGAACGGGTCCACGAAGTAGACGGAGCAACATAGTCGAGCGAATCCTCACAACTCCGGAACGAAAACGAAGCTAACAAGAGAAGCAACCGGAAAAAGCAAACAACACGGTAAACACACAATCATAAACATGGCATACGATGCACATCCAAGTATGATGCATGTCCGGTTTAATTATGCATGGCATGGCAAAGAGCACAAACAAAATTACAAGTTAAGTGGAGCTCAATATGCAATGAGTTGCATATTGACGAAACACCACATTTTAATTATTTAATTGACTCTCGTTTCTTTACAAGACAAGATTAAATGTTTGTTAACAAGGCAAGAGGTGAAGCAAGAGCAAACTACCTATTTAGGCAAGTTAAATGAGGCCAGAAAAACAAACAACAATTCCGGAAAATCCCCATGAGCATGTTTAGCAATTATTAAGCAACAACAGTTCACACATTTTAAATGTTGTTAACATGATGCGGATGACATGATCAAGTTTATGCAATTTTTATTAAAAGTTTGGCATGAAGAAGATAAGGAGTAATTGTCACCTTGGTGGAAGGAAAAAGGGTGCCACGGCAACGATCCGAAAATGATGCGACGCAACATCTCGGTTCCGGTAACCCGTTGAGAGTCCGGTGCAAAAGAAAGGTGGCGTGAGCGAGTCGAACAAGATGAAAGGTGGGGTGATCCCGTCACCTGGTTCCCACGAGTCGGCGACGAGGCAACCGAGGAGCACGACAAAAGATGATACGGGCACGGAGCACACAAGTGGACCATCTCATACAACACAACAAGCATCACCCGGGTCATCGTCTCGGGGTTATACCTTCGAAACACTCGTTCTCGGAGGGGTTCGAGTCGTCGAGGGACGTAGTGGAAGTAGTGGTACACGGGTCGTAGAGGAAGTAGTTGTTCACGGGGTGTAGTCATTCACGTTGGTGTAGTGGGAAGTAGTTGTACACGGGTCTTCGGCGACGGTAGTCGTACACGGTTCGTAGGCATTCGGAATCCGTAGATGTACTTGGCGGGTCGGTCTTGCCGGTCTCGGGACTTGCGACGGTAGACGTACTCGGTCGTCGATGACGTAGGGGTACATGAGGGTCGTCGTGGTACTTGGCGAATCCACGTAGTTGAACTTGACGTATCCGAAGGGGTACTTGGCGTCGGTAGATGTACTCGTTATGTAGATGTACGGGTGCATACGTAGATGTACTTGCTGCTTCATGGGTACTTAAGATAAACAATAACAGCAACAAAAATAGGAAAAGGGTTGCGGGGGTTGCTCGGGGCGACGCCTTGGCGCTCGGGATTGGAGGCACGGGCGCGGGGGGCGCCAGGCGCGGGCGGCTGGAGCATGGAGGGGTCGACGCTGCGGCCTCTTGGCGCTGGAGGCGCGCAGGGCGGCGGACGAGGGAGGCCACGGCGAGCTGCCTGTCGACGAAGGTGCGATGCAGGCCTGGGGTGCGCAAGGAGCGGCGCGGGCCTTGAGCGATGGCGAGGCGGAGGAGGCCCTGACGAGGCCTTGGCGCGCTCGGGCGCTGGAAGGGGAGGCAGGGGCGGCTCGGCGCTGCTCCTGGCCGGGAGGACGAGGCTGCGGCCTGGCCTGGAGACGGAGGGCGTGGCCGCTGCGGCCTGGCTGGCCTCGGGCCCAGGAGGGGCGACCTGGAGGCGAGGGAGCGAGGGCTTGGGGCGAGGGAGGCCTTGGCGCTCGAGGGTGGCGACCGGCGCCCTGGGAATCGGGGAGAGGGAGTCGAGGGAGCGAGGCGCTGGCCTTGGCGATCGAGGAGGCTGGGGATCGAGTGCGTGAGGGAGATGGGGATGAGGGGCTGGAGAGGTGCGGCGGCTGGGGGGTCGAGGGAGGAGCGCTGGCTCGGGCTAGGGTTTATATGGGGGCGCGGCTGAGGGATGGGCCTGAACGGCCTAGTGGGCTGCTAGGAGGCCTAGAGGCCTGGGAAGGCAGGTGCGGCTGAGCCCCTCCTTCCTTTTGTTTCTTAAGTAGAAATAAAAATAGAGAGGGATCAAAATATTAAGAAAAGAGTCCATGAAACAAGAAATAATTGATGGAACATTTTTCTAAGGCTTTAAGGAATATTACCAACCCAACAAAAATGGTTCCAACAAAAAAATAGGGAAGTGCAAACCAAAATAAATATTTAGCTTGCCTTAAAGGAGTCTGAAAGGAGTCTAGGCTTTAGGAGGAGCCTCGATAAAAGGGAAAAGAATAGAAGAGACGGTTTGGCGGTGAAACTTGAAGCAAAAAAAGGTCTGGAGAATAAATGCAAGTGTGTTGCGATTAATTCCAAACAATGGAATATTTATAATGTAGCTCCCTAATAATATTGGGAGGACATATGTTATAAAGAGAAGTCATCCTTCCCTCGATTTAAATGGACCGAAGGTCCACACAATTTATTTAAGTTGGGATGCAAGGATTAATGACAAGATGGCATGATGACATGATGCAATGCAAAAATAAATAACACAAGCACAAAGAAACACAAGGGGGAACCCGAAACATGTGGAATCTTCTGGAATCTTCTGGGACGTCGGTCTTTGGGCGTCACACCTACTCCTAGTAGGAATAGGAAAGGGGATTCCTATTCCTACTAGGAGTAGGAATCCTACTCCCTTGGCGCGCCCTAGCCTGGCCGCACCTCCCCCTTGCTCCTTTATATACGGGGGCAGGGGGCACCCAAAGACATAGAAGAAACATTGTTCTAGCCGTGTGCGGTGCCCCCCTCCACAGAAACACACATCGGTCATACCGTTGCAATGCTTAGGCGAAGCCCTGCGCCGGTGGCTTCATCATCTCCATCACCACGCCGTTGTGCTGAAGAAACTCTCCCGTGAAGCTCAACTGGATCAAGAACTCCTGGGACGTCATCAAGCTGAACGTGTGCTAAACGCGGAGGTGCCGTACGTTCGGTGCTTGATCGGTTAGATCGCGAAGAAGTTCGACTACATCAACCGCGTCACTAGACGCTTCTGCTTTCGGTCTACGAGGGTATGTACACACACTCTCCCCTCTCATTGCTATGCATCTAGTAGATAGATCTTGCGTGATCGTAGGAAAATTTTGAAATACTACGTTCCCCAACAACTCATGCCATGCTTAATTAGCTAGGAGTTTATAATGGTTTACCTTGTGTGACAACATGTTTTAAAATAGATGTGATGTAGTATGATAGGATGGTATCTTCCTTTGAATGATTTAAGTGGCTCGACTTGGCACATGTTCACACATGTAATTGAAACAAAATCAACATAGCCTCCACAATATTTATGTTCATGGTAATTTATATCCTACTCATGCTTGCACTCAATGTTGGTTAATCTCAAGGCATGTTTATGACCGTTGCTGCTCTCTAGTTGGTCGCTTCCCAGTCTCTTTCTAACCTTCACCTGTACTATGCGGGAATACTGCTTGTGCATCCACTTCCATAAACTCAAAGTTGTTCCATAAGAGTCCACCATACCTACCTATATGCGGTATTTACCTGCCGTTCCAAGTTGCATGTGCTAAACTCTAAACCTTCAAATAAAATTCTGTTTTGTATGCCCAAATCGCTCATGTGGCGACTCGGGGTTGTCAATATCTTCCATGCTAGGTGGGTTATTCTCATGATGAGTGGACTCCGCTTGTCATTCACGAGAAAATGGCTGGTAACCGGGATACCCAGTCCCATGATCAAAAGATCAAAAATCAAATCATAATATAATTAAACAAAGCTCACCTGGATTGTTGCTGGGTTGGACGGTACCCAGTGTTTTGGATAAGCCATGGAGTGTGATCGACGGTGGAGGGGGGGGGGTAAAACTTTACCATTCTGTTTGGGAACCGCCTATAATGTATGTAGCATGCAAGATATTGAGAACTTTTGGTCGTGGCATTGACAAAGAAAGCATATCGCTCAAAATTATATTCATCTCTGATTCAAAAACTTGAGCTCTGGCACCTCTGCGAATCCCTGCTTCCCTCTGCGAAGGGCCTATCTATTTAATTTTATTGCCGAGTCATCATCCTCTTATAAAAAGAACCAGTTGGAGAGCACCTCTGTCATTTATATGCTTTGTTATTCATTGATGTTGAGTATGAGTGTGACTGGATCTCTTTAACCATGAATTACAATGTCTAGTCAGTCCTTAATCTTCTTAGGTGCTCTGCATTTATGTTTTGCGGTCTCAGAAAGGGCTAGCAAGATACCACTTGGTCATATTATATCATGATTGTTTTGAAAAAGTGTTATCATCCGAGATTTGTTATTATTGCTCGCTAGTTAATTATGCCATTGATATGAGTAAACATGAGACCTAAATGTTATTGTGAATGTGGTTAGTTCACAATCTTTGCTGAAAACTTGAATATGCTGGCTTTACATATTTACAACAACAAGATCAAACAGAGTTTGTAAAAGTTTTCCTTTATCACTTTTAGTTTATCAACTGAATTGCTTGAGGACAAGCAATAGGTTAGCTTGGGGGAGTTGATACGCCTCCATCGTATCTACTTTTTCAAACTCTTTTGCCCTTATTTTGGACTCTAATTTGCATGATTTGAATGGAACTAACCCGGACTGGCATTGTTTACAGCAGAATTACCTTGGTGTTATTTTTGTGCAGAAATAAAAGTTCTCGGAATGACTTGAAACTTCACGGAGAATATTTTCTTAATATATAAAAAATATTGACGGAAAGAACCACCGAAGGGGGCCCACACCCTGGCCACAAGGGTGGGGGGCGCCCCCCTAGGGCGCGCCCCCCTACCTTATGGCCCCCCTGGAGCTCCACTGACCTCAACTCCAACTCCATATAATCTCTTTCGGGGAGAAAAAATCAGAGAGAAGATCCCATCGCGTTTTACGATACGAAGATGTCGTCACCTCATGTTCTTCATCGGGAGACCTGATCTGGAGTCCGTTCGGGGCTCCGGAGAGTGGTGATCATCGCCGTCATCATCATCAATCATCCTCCATCGCCAATTTCATGATGCTCACCGCCGTGCGTGAGTAATTCCATCGTAGGCTTGCTAGACGGTGATGGGTTGGATGAGATTTATCATGTAATCGAGTTAGTTTTGTTAGGGTTTGATCCCTAGTATCCACTATGTTCTGAGATTGATGTTGCTATGACTTTTCTATGCTTAATGCTTGTCACTAGGGCCCGAGTGACATGATTTCAGATCTAAACCTATTACGTTTCTATAGGTTAAGTGGTCACCACATTGGCAAATCAGTCTTTCCAAGCTGATTAGATAGCAAATAGTGCTATCATACCTAACTCAGCAGCTGACAGAGTGCATTAAATGCACTGCTTAGTGTCACATCACAGCTTGTCCGGCAAGCCTTGTCGGCTTGTTTTTCCAGCTGCGTTCATGTTTGCTTGACACATCTCTGAACGGGTGTCATTTGGTGGTTCTTGTGGTAGGAAATAGCTGCCACGTATTCAGGGGCGGCCACTAAGCCACCTTAGATCTTGACACCGCACTGATTGGCGATGGGCGTTGCTCTGAGGTGGAATTTTACCTCTGCATGCCCGGCAAGCCTACCGGGGTGATCCTGATGACTTGCTGGTGGGCGAATCCGGCTCCCCGCCAGGCTCACATGCCCAGGAAGGATGGTTTCCCTTCTGGTGGCATATCATACCTTGGTTGTCTTGATCTCCTTGACCAGCTTGCTGGTTCGTCAAGGAGCTGATCTCTTCGTGTCTTCGTCTGGTGCTTGATGCTGAAAACTGGCCCTTGTGCCTATGCACTTGATGTCCGGGCACTAGTCAGGGGAAAATACATACCCCTGTATGTATTCCCCGACACTCGATGAGCTTGAAGAACGTATATTTCACAATGGCAGTCACCGGCAATGAATGGACACCCTTGAGAACATTGTTTAAGCATTCCACCATGTTACTTGTCATGTGTCTGTATCTCAAACCACCTTCATCGTAAGCACGTGACCACTTATGCTTCTTCGGAAGATGCCTTGTCAAGAATCCCCCCTTTGTTCTTTTTCAATGCCTTGAAGAGTTTATCATAGCGTTTTTTGAATGTGTCGGTGATGAATTCCACGCAAACATGGGTTAGGTCTTTGCAAAACTCCTTGCTCTTGCATGCCTGGTAAAAGTTTGCCACGATGTGCCTCATGCACGAACGGTGTTGGAGCTTTGGAAATCCACAGATATCAACTTATTTTGCTTTGAGAATCCCACGATGTCTATTTGATATGATGCACACCTCTCTCTTGCCAATCACATTCATCCTTACATGGTCCATAAACCACTCCCAATTGTCATCATACTTGTAAGGCACCAAGGCAAATGCCATCGGTAACACATTGTCATTGGACGAGTAGGGCATTGCCGCCATCAATGCGCCCTTATATTCGTTGGTCAAGAAAGTGCCATCAATAAACAAGACATGGCGACAATGCCTAAATGCCTTGATGCATTTCCCAAAGCTCCAGAAAGCTCGATGAAACACTTTGTCAATTGACTCGACCCTGTGGTGCATGCCCGGGTTCTGATGAGCAATGGCTCGCAACATCATAGGAAGAATATTGTACATGGACACAAAATTACCATGCAACATTCTAATAGCATTTGCCTTGGCCATCCATACCTTCCCATACTTGACCTCGTACCCCAATCATTCGAAGACCAAACTCATGAGTAAATTCACCTTCACGGTTGGATCATGGAATATCACATTCAACAATTTATAGCCTAGGAACTCAGGGGTGAGTTTACAATGTTCCTTTCTTCAGTCGGCTTTGTCCGACAGTATGCACGTGTGAGTGGCCACACAACTCTTCAACTCCCATTGACCGATTTCATGAATTTTTCTTCCATGGACCTTCCATGAGCAACCTTCTTTGTCACATTTGTTGGTGTAGCGCACATTTTGACTGGAATGACCAACAACATACGACCTATGATTCCTAATAGCGTAATCAGCCAACCAAATCTTGAACTCTTGCAAGCACCCAAACTTGATGCCTTTCTCCAAATGAGCATTCTCGTTCTCATCCTTGGTCCTTGGATCACCAACCTTCGGACAAGGTGATGGTTCAACCAACCCCGATCTTATGCCACCATCAACAAAGGCCTTGTCGGCAAGACTAAGATCACGAAACAATTTGTGTCCTCTTTCCTTGCCATTCACGTTCTTGAATATTTGATTTTCTTGCGCCGTGAATCCATCCTCGTCCAATTCTTCCTCCGGACCCTCATCATCTGAGTCATACTAATACTTCTCCGTTGTATCTATAATTTTTGATTGTTCCATGCCAATATTCTACAACTTTCATATACTTTTGGCAACTTTTTATACTATTTTTTGGGACTAACATATTGATCCATTGCCCAGTGCCAGTTCCTGTTTGTTGCATGTTTTTTGTTTCGCAGAATATCCATATCAAACGGAGTCCAAACGGAATAAAAACGGGCATAGATTTTTTTGAATATATGTGAATTTTGGGAAGCGGAACCAACATGAGACGATGCCCGGGTGGGCCATGAGGCAGGGGGGCGCGCCCTGGGCCCTCGTGGACACACCGTAAGGCGGTTGATGCCCTTCTTTCGCCGCAAGAAATCTAATATCCGGATAAAAATCGTGTCAAAAAATCAGCCCAATCGGAGTTACAGATCTCCGGGAATTTAAGAAACGGTGAAGGGCCAGAATCTGGGAACGTAGAAACAAAGAGAGACAGAGAGACAGATCCAATCTCGGAGGGGCTCTCGCCCCTCCGCCGCCATGGAGGCCATGGACCAGAGGGGAAACCCTTCTCCCACCTAGGGAGAAGGTCAAGGAAGAAGAAGAAGGAGGGGGGCTCTCTCCCCCTCGCTTCCGGTGGCACCAGAGTGCCACCGGGGCCATCATCGTGTGACGGCGATCTACACCAGCACCTCCGTCATCTTCACCAACATCTCCATCACCTTCCCCCATCTATCTACAGCGGTCCACTCTCCCGCAACCCGATGTACCCTCTACTTGAACATGGTGCTTTATGCTTCATATTATTATCCAATGATGTGTTGCCATCCTATGATGTCTGAGTAGATTATCGTTGTCCTATTGGTGATTGGTGAATTGCTATGATTGATTTAAATTGCTTGTGGTTATGTTGCTGTCCTTTGGTGCCCATCATATGAGCGTGCGCATGGATCACACCATAGGGTTAGTTGTATGTTGATAGGACTACGTATTGGATGGCAAGAGTGACAGAAACTTCAACCTAGCGTAGAAATTGATGCATACGAGATTGAAGGGGGACCAATATATCTTAATGATATGGTTAGGTTTTACCTTAATGAACGTTAGTAGTTGCGTATGCTTGCTAATAGTTCCAATCATAAGTGCATAGAATTCCAAGTAAGGGATGAAATGCTAGCAGTGGCCTCTCCCACATAAAACTTGCTATCGGTCTAGTAACGTAGTCAATTTCTTAGGGGCAATTTCGCGACTCCTACCACCACTTTTCCACACTCGCTATCACTAACTTTATTGCCTCTTTATCTTAATAGCCCCTAGTTTTATTTACGTGTTCTTTATATTCTTGCAAACCTATCCAAAAACTACAAACTACTTCTAGTTTCATACTTGTTCTAGGTAAAGTAAACGTCAAGCGTGCGTAGAGTTGTATCGGTGGTCGATAGAACTTGAGGGAATATTTGTTCTGCCTTTAGCTCCTCGTTGGGTTTGACACTCTTACTTATCGAAAGAGGCTACAACTGGTCCCCTACACTTGTGGGTTATCAAGACCTTTTTCTGGCGCCGTTGCCGGGGAGCAATAGCGTGGGGTGAATATTCTCGTGTGTGCTTGTTTGCTTTTTCACTAAGTAGATTTTATTTGCTGTCCTAAGTTGTTCTATATCTTTAGTTATGGATATGGAACACGAAATACCAAAAAAAATTAGGTGCACTTGCTACTCATGGAGATGGGGAACCTCCTAAAACCCTCGATGCTCATTATGTGAAAGATATTATGTACTACTTTGATAATCCTGAGAAAACCCCATTCAACTATGTAATGGGAGTAATGTTGGATCAACATGAATACTTTAGGGATTATCGCTTGACACAAAAAGGGAAACCGTTATGGGATCAAATTCATTTGTTGCATTGGTATGCTCGGCAACTATGCTTGAGATATGATTATACTTGTTGCTCTAGGATGAAGGCTCCACACCTTCCATTTTCATGCAAATTTAATGATAATGAAACCTTAGCTTCTTATGCTAATGGTATATATGATTATTATGATGTGGAACAAATAGAAGAATTCGTTGCTTTTAAGGGTGCTTATGAAATTGAATCTCTGTTTAAAAAGAATGATGCTTTTGATGATGATGTTTTTAGGCCTGAAAATATTGCTATTTGAATTATGAATATAACTTCAATATTGATGCGTTTATTGAGAAAGTCTCCGCTGTCCAAGAAGAGACTAATATTTTGCAGGAAAATATGGAAGAAGAAACTCATGACATTGTGAGCTCATTACATGAAAAAGATGACAAGGGGAGCGAAGAACAAAAGGAGGAAGAGCGGATTAGCTACCCGTGCCCACCTTTTAATGAGAGTAACTCTTCAACTCATACATTGTTTAATTTCCCTTCGTGCTCACCGAAGGATGAATGCTATGATGATTGTTATGATCTCGTTGATTCTTTTGAAATATCCCTTTTTGATGATGCTTGCTATGCTTGTGGCCAAGATGCCAATATGAATTGTTCTTATGGAGATGAACTTGCTATAGTTCCTTATGTTAAACATGAGATAGTTGCTATTGCACCCCCACATGATAGTCCTATTATCTTTCTGAATTCTCCAAACTACACTATATCGGAGAAGTTTGCACTTATTAAGGATTATATTGATGGGTTGCCTTTTTCCGGTACACATGACGATTTTGATGAATATAATATGCATGTGCTTGCTGCTCCTACTTGCAATTATTATGAGAGAGGAACTACATCTCCGCCTCTCTATGTTTCCAATACAATAAAATTGCAAGAAACTGCTTATACTATGCATTGGCCTTTACTTGATGTGCATGAATTGTTCTTGTATGACATGCCTATGCATAGGAAGAGAGTTAGACTTCGTTATTGCATGACACATATCACTTTGTGCTCACTACTAAATGCCAAATCATTGCTAATTAAAATTGGCTTTGATATACCTTGGGATCCGGGTGGATCCATTACTTGAGCACTATATGCCTAGCTTAATGGTTTAAAGAAAGCGCTGCCAAGGAGACAACCCGAAAGTTTGAGAGAGTCATTTATTTCTGTTGTGTGCTTTTATAAAGTTTAAAAAAATAAAGAGGGGAACCTAAAACTTTTTCAAAAAGAAAAGTGAAAGTAAGAAGGACGAGCACCGTTGAAATGGGGGAGCTCCTTGAACTTTGTTCATGCCCATGGAAACTTTGCAAATCTTGAATTACAGAAATTTTTCATCAAAAATAATTATCCCCTTGTACATTTACATTGTATTATAAAAACAATGTACCAAGGTTTGCCTTTAGGATGTTTACAATGCTTGTTGGTTTGTGCGGTGTAGGACAGAAACTTTGGCTGTAGTGCGCAATTTTACATTTTTTGCTGGAACGTCAAATGGTTCTGAAACTTTTTGCACTGTCTTTCTATACAAATTGTTTATTTTTCCAAATTTTGGCAGAATTTGTCAAGTATCAGAAGTATGGTGAATGTTCATATTATTACAGACTATTCTGTTTTAGACAGATTCTGTTTCTGATGCATAGTTTGCTTGTTTTGATGAAACTATCAATTTCTATCAGTGGATTAAGCCATGGAAAAGTTATATTAAAGTAGCTACAATGAAAAAACAAAATATGAATTGGTCTGCAACAGTACTTAGAGTAGTGATTTGCTTTATTATACTAACGGATCTTACCGAGTTTTATGTTGAAGTTTTGTGTGGATGAAGTGTTCGAAGATCGAGGAGGTCTCGATGTGAGGAGAAGAAGGAGAGGCAAGAGCTCAAGCTTGGGGATTCCCAAGGCACCCCAAGTGAATATTCAAGGAGACTCAAGCGTCTAAGCTTGGGTATGCCCCGGAAGGCATCCCCTCTTTCTTCAACAAGTATCGGTAAGTTTACGGATTCGTTTCATTCATGTGAGATGTGCAGATCTTGGAGCGTCTTTTGCATATAGTTTTCACCTTTTCTTTTATGCACCATGCTGGTATGAGATAGTCCTTGGTTGATTTATAGAATGGTCTTTGCACTTCACTTATATCTTTTGAGTATGGCTTTATAGAATGCTTCATGTGCTTCACTTATATCATTTGAAGTTTGGATTGCCTGTTTCTCTTCACATAGAAAGCCGCCATTTTTAGAATGCTCTTTTGCTTCACTTATAATTGTTAGAGCGTGGGCATAACTTTTGTAGAAAGAAATTAAAACTCTCTTGCTTCACTTATATCTATTTAGAGAGTTGACAGGAATTGGTCATTCACATGGTTAGTCATAAAATCCTACATAAACTATATCGCTGAATATGATATGTTGATTCCTTGCAATAGTTTTGCGATATGAAGATGGTGATGCTAGTGGGCAGTTGTGGATTGTAGAAATACTTGTGTTGAGGTTTGTGATTCCTATAGCATGCACGTATGGTGAACCGTTATGTGACGAAGTTGGAGCATGATTTATTTATTGAGTGCCATCCTTTGTGTGGAGGTCGGGGGCACGTGATGGTTAACTCCTACCAACCTTCCCCCCCCCCTAGGAGCATGCATGTAGTACTTGGTTTCGATTGCTAATAAATTTTTGCAATAAGTATGTGAATTCTTTATGACTAATGTTGAGTCCATGGATTATACGCACTCTCACCCTTCCACCATTGCTAGCCTCTCTTGTACCGCGCAACTTTCGCCGGTACCATACACCCACCATATACCTTCCTCAAAACAGCCACCATACCTACCTATTATGGCATTTCCATAGCCATTCCGAGATATATTGCCATGTAACTCCACCGTTCCGTTTATTATGACACGCACCATCATTGTCATATTGCCTTGCATGATCGTAAGATAGCTACCATGATGTTTCCATGGCTTGTCTATTTTTTGAAGTCATTGCTACGCTAGATCATTGCACATCCCGGTACACCGCCGGAGGCATTCACATAGAGTCATATTTTGTTCTAGCTTCGAGTTGTAATCTTTGAGTTGTAAGTAAATAAAAGTGTGATGACCTTCATTATTAGAATTCGTGTGACGGCGATCACGGTACACCGCCGGGGCCATCATCGTGTGACGGCGATCTACACCAACACCTCCGTCATCTTCACCAACATCTCCATCACCTTCCCCCATCTATCTACAGCGGTCCACTCTCCCGCAACCCGCTGTACCCTCTACTTGAACATGGTGCTTTATGCTTCATATTATTATCCAATGATGTGTTGCCATCCTATGATGTCTGAGTAGATTATCGTTGTCCTATTGGTGATTGGTGAATTGCTATGATTGATTTAAATTGCTTGTGGTTATGTTGCTGTCCTTTGGTGCCCATCATATGAGCGCGCGCGTGGATCACACCATAGGGTTAGTTGTATGTTGATAGGACTACGTATTGGAGGGCAAGAGTGACAGAAACTTCAACCTAGCGTAGAAATTGATGCATACGGGATTGAAGGGGGACCAATATATCTTAATGCTATGGTTGGGTTTTACCTTAATGAACGTTAGTAGTTGCGGATGCTTGCTAATAGTTCCAATCATAAGTGCATAGAATTCCAAGTACGGGATGACATGCTAGCAGTGGCCTCTCCCACATAAAACTTGCTATCGGTCTAGTAACGTAGTCAATTTCTTAGGGGCAATTTCACAACTCCTACAACCACTTTTTCACACTCGCTGTCACTAACTTTATTGCCTCTTTATCTCAAAAACCCCTAGTTTTATTTACGTGTTCTTTATATTCTTGCAAACCTATCCAAAAACTACAAACTAATTCTAGTTTCATACTTGTTCTAGGTAAAGTAAACGTCAAGCGTGCGTAGAGTTGTATCGGTGGTCGATAGAACTTGAGGGAATATTTGTTCTGCCTTTAGCTCCTCGTTGGGTTCGACACTCTTACTTATCGAAAGAGGCTACAACTGATCCCCTACACTTGTGGGTTATCAATATATAGATATAAGGGAGGTTACGGTCCATGTCTTGTTGGTACACAATGACACCCAAGTCACCAATGGGAAGGTAATGAATCTCTTCTTCTTCCGTGTTAGCATCATCTTGAGCAATAGCATGATCATCAACATTGGCAATAGCATATTCATGAACATGAGCAATAGCATCATCATCCACATGAGAAATATGATCACATCGAACTATTATGGCTCTAACGTTGATTTCCTCTTCATTTGGTTGGCTACTTGGTGGTTGTCTACAAGAATTGTGGACATACACCTCAACACTACCATCATGTGTTAGGGATGACACATTCCGGTTCAAGTCGAGTTGTAGGCGAGGAACTTCAACCTTTGGGCAAATAATTCAAGTGACTTGTCTTGTGATCCCTCAACCTTATCCTTGTACACATTCTACTTCAAATCAGAGGTGACGGGCATACTCTTTAATCGGGACTTTACTGCCACTCCAACATCACACCTCCCATTAAGCTTCACCTCATCACTTGGGTTAATCCAATGTAATACGCTTCTCACTTTCACTACAACATCATCATAGCTTGGGCTTGTGTCAAAAACCATGGGCTCTTACCCTTCATCGGCATTTCCATTCAAAAATGTCACCTAGTCCAAGTAATGCACATTAACAAGTCTATCCATGTAAGAACAATGAAAAAAAAATCAAGTCATCCATGGGCCGACCAATTTATATGGCTGAACTATCCACAATATGCATAGTTTGAATAAAGGAACTTGTATGCATTGCATTCAAACAACAAGACAAACATGGTCAAAATAAATCCATAGCATTAACCCTAGCTTAACCCTTACCCCAACCCTTGCCAAACAAAGCCACTAACCCTTGCACAAGATCTTGCTAACCACAACAATGCTAGGCACACAATACATGGTCAAAGCACAAACATAGCCATAAATGCACAACAACAAGAGCAATAAATAGGGTTTAAAACAATGTGAGCAATCCAACAAAAACTACATGATTCCAACCAACCAAAAGAAGGGGGTGGGAGAGGTACCTTGGGCGATGCAAAATGTTCCTGATCTACCGGACAAATCTCTAGCGATGGAGAGAGATTTAGTGGGTGCTTCGATGGGGGGAGGGGGAAAGAGGGTGAGCTCGGGGAAGAAGTATATTTGGGGATTAATGGGTGGGTTTGGGGCACCCATTCACCCCAACACCTTATCCGCTACACAACCCTACCACCGGGGTGCTGATGGGCCTCGAACCCCTCGTTGGTTACCCCAAGTGGAAGGTGTAAGATGCAGTGTTGTGGAAGTGTTTTCCCTTAGCAAAGATGCCAAGGATCGAATCCCCAGAGACTCCTAGGTTCAACAAGTAGGTGTCAACTGCTACGGCGCCAGATTAGTAGCAATCAACGTGGACCTGCACACAGATACAAATAACTTTGCTCCCAACGAGTACAGAGAGGTTGTCAATCCCTCCGGCCTTGTAGTTCACAAAGGATTAAAAGCAATGATAGTAGTGATAGATAATGTTTTGCAATAGTAAATAATAACGAAAAGTAAATAGCGGATGTGATCAATGATGGTAATATGGACCAGAGTCTCATGATGTTCACTAGTGATGTCTCTCTCCCAAAAGACGATAAAACAGCTATGTGAGGTAAACAAATTACAGCTGGGCAATTGACAGGACCACGAACGCAAACCAATGCTGACTACATTGCAAGAAAGGTTGAGGTTCAAAGCATGGGCGGTACGCCAAAGTAAGTAGACCGAAATCCATCAATATCTACTACTAATCATCCACCTTGAGATATCTATCCAGAACATCTCGCTGGTATTAAGTTGCGAGTCCCACCCATAGTGTAAACTCAATGCAACAGACAACTGCATTAAAAGAACTTTGCGTAAAGTAAACAATCCTTGCACCCACGGGCACAAGCACCGTTGTTTTCCCCCTTGTGGCAACAGCACATCCCCTAGACTCATGTTTCTGTCACTCAAGCTAGTCATCGAGGGGCATGAACCCACAATCGAGCATAACGTTCCCTCTTGGAGTCACTACTTATTACTCGGCCAAAGCAATAAATAACAACGGAGAACATGCAAGAATTACTTATGAACAAAAATATAAAAGAGGTAGATCAAATATATTACTCAAGATCAATCTGAACATAATCTCATAATCCATCGGATCCCAGCAAACTCAACATAGCAACAGCATAAGGATTACATAGGTGCCTCGATCATGTAGGGCAGGTCACAAGGACTAATTAGTGAAGCACAAGAACGGGAGGAGAACATCACATAGCTACTGGTCATGGACTCATGGTCCAAGGGAGACTACTCACGAGTCATCCGGGAGGCGTCCATGGTGGTGGAGAAGCTCCCGGTGGTGATCCTCCCCTCCGGCAGGGTGCCGGGAAGAGTTCTCCTGGTGCTCCCGATCTTGGAAGCGGCGGCGGCGGCGGAACAGAGATGGTATCGCGAAAAGAGTTCCTGTTCTGAGGGTTTCGGAGGACACTTTAAATATATGCCAAAGGGGGGCATCGGGGAAGCTTCGGGGGGCCCAGGCGCCCCCCCGACGCGGCCCAGGGGGGCGCGCCGCCAGGGCGCCTGGAGCCCTGGTGCCCCCCCCCCCCGGCTGTCCTTCGGACGCAAGGTTGTTTCCGAAACGCTGATTTTTTATATAATTTTTCTGGATTTTTCCTGGCAGTTCTCGTAACGTGAAAACCTGAAATACAAAAACAGCCGAAAACAGAAACTGGCACTGTGGTGCACTGGATTAGTAAGTTAGTCCAAATATGATCAAAAGTGTATGGAAGTGTATGAATATCATAGCAATATCACCCAAAAGTGGCATGGAGCAAGAAGAAATTATAGATACGTTTTGGACGTATCAGGTGCTTGCCGGTACGCTCTAGCACCCTACCGTCGGGTACCCTGGCGGTAGGGTCCTTTGCCACACCGCCTGCATAAATGGTCGTGAGTGTCCTTCCATCAACCTACCGCCCAGGGGTGCGGCGATAGCATGTGTTACCCTACCGCCGGGTCGGGTGGCGGTACCAAATGGGTCAGATCCCAAAATAGTTTCGAAGGAGGGTCAGATCCAGCTAAATTTTGGCAAAAGGGTCAAAACATCAAATTTTGCCTCCATAGGAAGACCTATACCGGGTTCGGCTAGACCATGCAGCATCATGAGTGGTCGCAGAACCAAGTTGGAGCCGGACTCGCTCCTACGCCGCAGCACAAATACTAGCAAGTGTAGTTGACCAACCGACCATCAATGACGCCAAATCCACAAAGCATCATTCAAACGCCACGCACCAACTGCCCTCACTCAGAAGCATATCATCATTGCACATTGGTTCCGATGATCGACCCAATAGGGATTTGCAATCCACTCGGCAACACGCGATTGAAGGACGGGCTTGACATCACCGGCTACACAAGTAGGTTGTGATTTGGAGCTAAATGCCAAGACTCGGTTCTGAAGCTGATGATCGGAAGTGTTCCCCTTCGCACACCAGTTGGCATCTGGCAACGACCGACTCAGATAAGCCCCAATGCTACCCGAAGTCACTCGTAATTTGGGATATGCCTCCCAGCTGGCTCCTAGTCATTCTCCTCAATCGGAATTTATGATCATGGAGACTTATTTCGTTATTATCTCATGAATACCTTTTCATGAACTTTTGGAGTCCATCAAGGTCTCTCTGCAGGTGACTAGATAGTGTGCACAATTCGTTTTGCAGATTGAGATCTCCCTGTTAGAGAATAAGTTGGAGCCAACAATAAGACCTTGAAGGGCTCAGGGGCTAATGACTAAGGAATCCCTCGGGATAGGCCCAAGAAAAGGAATCCCCGGTAGGCCTGGGATGGCCCAAGTTCGGCTTACAAGGCCCACTCGGCTGGGCATGCACCATGAAGCCTACTTAGTTGGGCCAACGGTGAGCTGTCAGGATGAGCGTTACAACAAAGTCAATGGAGTGTTACCATGACGCACTATTTAGGAGTAACGACGCATGATCGATGTATTGTTACCATCACTCGACCGACTCACTTGTTTCAAGATCCTAGCCTTTCCATCCCTATTTAAGGTCGGGCTAGAGCTCCCACCCGCGAGAGGCATATTTACACACATGTATGATTCTTATGCCGTCACATTCCTCATATGAGGCATGATATGAGTAAGGTGGTACCTCTTCTACAGAGGGTCCAAACCTGGGTAAAATCACTTGTGTGAACACTTCTTGGATCATCTTGTCGCACCCCATGATCCATGATATATATTGTTGTGAAATCCTCTAAACACCTAAATAGACTCCAGGGGGGGAGTAGTGGGCGGCCAAGACACAACTAGAGGCACAATTCTCCTTGCTGGACCGAGCCTGGCCTCTGGTGCTCGTTAACTCTACCTTCACCGCCACGTTGATCTACTGCATGTTGGTATTGGACTTGCCTCCATGGTTTCTATCTTGTGTCGAGAAGATTCGTTGAGGTTTTTTCAGGTGTGCGCAATCGATGACTCGCGGGGGCTATTGTGTGGTGGCGTGGAAGGTGGTGTGCACACTGAAGGAATTTGGAGGGCTAGGCATGCATAATCTGCAGCTTTTAAACTAGGCAACGTGGCTGCGATGGCGGTGATTTAAAAAAAATCCGATGATCATAGACCTTGGGCTCGTCTTCCTATTCTCTTTAGCTAGACCCGAGTGCATGTTCAATGCTGGTCTTCGCCACTCTCTGGGGAATGGCCGGCGGCTTTTGTTGTGGACTGACCGATGGGTGGACAGAGACAACTTGTGCAAACCTGCACCCTTCCTCTTTTCATTTGTTAGGACGGCGGGGATGATGGCTTGCAAGTGCACGTAGTTTAGTTGTAGCTTTTTCGAAGTAATAGTATCTATCCCACATGGAGCATATATAGGAATCAATCTTTTGTGTGATGGCCTGACTTATTAGGGATGATAGACTACTCATATCAATTAGGAATTCCTTCTTTTCCGGGAGCCCATTCGGATAGAACTCCAAAGTTAAGCGTGCTCAGCTTGGAGTAGTTTCAGGATGGGTGACCGACCGGGAAGTTGCTCCCGGGTGTGCACGAGTGAGGACAAAGTGCGCAGAAAAGACTAGTATTGATATGTGAGGCCAGTCTAGATCCCGCCAGGAGTAACGACCACCGGCGGGTGTGGCCGGGGCGTTACAAGTTGGTATCAGAGCCGACTCTCGCGGTTACACGGATGTTTGCGGACAGTTTGCAGTCATGTTGTGCATGACGTTTGTGACCCGTCGTGGCACACGGCATGGCACATGTGCTGTCCTGGAAGCACAGACGGTTGTGCCAAGAGCGAACGTTCCTGTGGCCCGACGAGGACGTCGGTTCCTCTGAGTGAGGGTGTATGTGATGGCCTGGCTTATTAGGGATGATAGACTACTCATATCAATAAGGAATTCCTTCTTTTCCGGGAGCCCATTCGGATAGAACTCCAAAGTTAAGCGTGCTCAGCTTGGAGTAGTTTCAGGATGGGTGACCGACTGGGAAGTTGCTCCCGGGTGCGCACGAGTGAGGACAAAGTGCGCATAAAAGACTAGTATTGATATGTGAGGCCAGTCTAGATCTCACCAGGAGTAACGACCACCGGCGGGTGTGTCCGGGGCGTTACATTTTGCCTCTTGTAGGGTTCAACTAGTAGTGCTTGCAAGTTAAATGAAATCCAGAGCAATAGTAATATGGGTGAAAGTAGTGTAGCGAACAAAGAAGTAAAATACTGAAATGAAATAAAGTAACAAAAGACGTGGATGAAAGTATTGAAATGGATGGGACTAATGCATTCCCAAGAAGCATGGGTTCCTTACTAGTGTGCATCGATGGTGGTACCTAAACACAATGCTATGTTGGATTCCTAAGCCACTTTATATGTTTCCATTTGTGGGTGGAACTGGTACAGATACATGCATACACGTACCCATCACTCTTCCCCACTCTGTTTACCAAACGGTGATTAAGGGGGAAAAGGTCACTGTGGACGCAACCTATAGGTGGTCTCAGCTTATCCCCCGCTACAATGATCCGGGACGAGGGGAGATGGGCCCTGTCACGCGCGTACCTTCGTAACCAACCGGCTCGCCGGCAATGATAACCTTTCGTCTAAAATTGGCATATGTTGGATGGTCGACTTCACCCAACATCAAGAAGATTATTAACATAAACATACAAAGAGGATATCAAATCCTAATACCAAATGATCTAATACACACTAGGGTTCCTCCTTATCCCCGAGAACTATGGAAACTACTCACACATCAAAGGCACAAACGTGATGAGGTGATTTACGATGAACATATTGATCCCACACAAATAACACATGATTAAATCCACTCCAGCTAGTGTATTACAAATGGATGGGGATGAGATGATGATGATGATGATGGTTGTGGTGGTGATGGTGATGAGGACCTCTTGATGCAGCATTGCGGTGGCAGAGTCCTTGGATCGATTCTCCCTCTGAAAGCCCTTCAGATGCTAGGGTTCTACCTTTTGGATGTGTTTCTCGCGGCTCGGCGCATTTGTTTCCTGATCTGACTTCACAGGGTGGAAGTAGTGGACGAGGAGGCGGTGTCGGCGTGCCATATGACCGTGCAGCTAGGCCGTCTTTTGCTCTGGTTTCACCGCGTGATCTCCTTCTTTATCCTTTTGCCTCGTTCTTTTTATGGTAGGCTATTTTCACATTGAATAACATGATTCCACCATAATTTTGTGAGATTACTTCCATGTAATGTTATTTCTCCTAAAGAAGTTTCCCGAGGACCGATTAAAAGCAACGCGTGAATGTAGTAAAATTTCAAAAAGCCTACTATGGAGGCACCAAAGAACTATCAAAATTATCATACATTTTAGAATCATCAGGGGAGAGGACGCCTGGTGGTGGATGGCCTACCTCATCACGCTTGAGTTTAGGACATCTGATAGAGGCGAAGGTGTCCCATCTTTCGATGAGATGGTGGCTACCGTTTTCGGTGGAGTAGACTTCGACGATCCGACTACGAACGTGCGAGGACGTCGCGCCTTAGCAATCGCTAAACCAACTCCGACAGGTTATTGACAATGCTGGAGCACGATCAACCTGACCACGAGGGTCTATTTCCTGCAAGCAAACGAAGAACAAGCAAGAAACTAAGATTGCAATCTGCATATTGCGAAATTAAGAGAAAAGCTTTATTGATGAAAGTTGGGTTCTGTGACGTCTTTGTCTGGTCATTGAACACGAACGAAGTACGCTAAGTTGCATCTATGGCGAACTTTAATCTAAACAAAACCCAAAGTCTAAACGATGCCCTAAGGGCTGTGTATATGGAGGAGTAGGGGGGAATTTTGTGACCCTTTGGAGGAGGGGTCCGAAACCAACCCAAACTCTGTTTCCCCACACATACGGACTCTAAAAACAACATATACTAAAGTATTTCGAAGTTACATGGGCCTGGCCCAATAATAAGATGACGCAGCACCTATAATAGCCTATGGACGAAATTTATGAAGTAGCATCTTTTATATTTCATCCAAGCCTTTATACACTCATTAGGGTGGCTTCAGAGTCCTGAAATCACCACTTAAATCTCCGTTCTTGTTCCCCTTGCGCATTGCCTCATCTCCATGCTTGGTCTTGCTCCAATGTTCATCCTTCTTGTCCAAGCTTGGCCCTGCATTTGTAAGCAAAACAAATGTATCCAATTTAGACAACATCATATTCTCATGAACATTAGAATCGTTACGAAGAAACGAAAGTACCTGCTAATTTAATTGCCGTGCGCGAGCTCTAGTAATTGGCTCAGTAGGTATAGCGGCAGGGGCTGTGGGTGTAACAATGGTATTGATGTCCTCATCAACATCGGTGGTATGCCGACGGTTTTCGCTGTCACGGAGTTTCTCCTGATCTAGGAGCGCCTGCAGCTTCATGCTGTTTTGTAGGAACAAGACGAGTTCTCGTCGCGCTTTTGTGCAAATGGCGTATACTCCTCCACCCGATCGACATATGTGGCTTTCTTCTTTGGAAGGGAAATTCTCCTTGCGCGAGCTCTCTCCAGGGCTCCTCTTAAGCTAAAACTTTTCACCAAGCTGGCGTTGTGGGAGCGTCTGTGACGGCGGATCAGCTAGTGTGCATGCACCCCCGACACCCTCCAGCTTGTTTCTTGTGCTGCCAACAGCCCGAGACGCATGATCAACTGTTGCAACAATGTTTGTTCTTTAGGAAGGTCTAGATGCAGATTCTTCTATCGCACATGCTTCACCATTTCACCCATGCGCACAAATGTGACGACCCATGAATGGCGGGCCTTGGTGTCTTCGGCGGTGCACGGTAGCAACAGACGGAGCTGGACTCCCTAATCGTCCTCACTTTGCGGGAAATCTGGCTTGGGAGGAATAATCATTTTTTTTTTGACAGGGCAGCTATGCTTGCCGCCTTTGTAATCGATAGGATTAAGGCGAAATTTGATATGTGAAGAAAAGCGAGAGAAACAAAGAGATAACTTTTGGAGGTGGGGTTAGGCGATGATGGCATGTGATCAAAGGCGTGCTCTGTATTTCGCAAAAAAAAGAAGCCGCGCTCTGTAACACATCTTCTCCTTAGAAAGAAAATACACTCAAAGCTTTTGCGGTGTTCTTGAAAAAAAAATAGGCACAAGCAAGTCCCCCTTGAGATGATCTGTTGACAATGGCGAAAACAATCCGTCACACATCATCTATAGCTTAGGCATGATCGAGAGCATCCAGGGCAGCGGGCTCACCACAGAAGCAGCCGGCAGATCGGGCAGGGCCAGGTTAGGCTCTGACAGAGAATGAAGATTCCATAGCGCCTTGAGTTCCGTAGAATATCGATTGGTTCGTCGGTTCTATTGTACGAAACCCAGTCTCCGTCTCGTTTTCACTGGATTCTTGCCGCAAAATGGGCAGCTAGTGATCTTTCCTCGTGAACGGGGGTGCACGAGCCAATCAATCAGGCCTTCACCTCCGCAGGCAGAAACTCCATCATTTGGTAACGACAAACCACTGGAAACCGAGCACGGCTAGATCCCCAACGTTCACTTTACCACAAAAGCACGCTCCCTCCTTTCGCGCGCCTTCTACGGGTTCAGTCTTTACTAACTACTGATGCAATGCAACGCCCTGGCTGGCCCTCGCTGGTGCACAGGTGCTTAGCCCAGGACCATTCATCGGTCCTTAGAACAGAATCCATGAAAGCTACACATGATGACGAACCTTTTTTTAAATGACATGATACTACTACTGAACTTGTGGAACGGATCCTAGACATCATCAGTGCATCACATAACTATAAGCATTCCGCCCAGGCCCAGCCCTGGCCCGTCGGGGTCGCCGGGTCGGGCCAAAGGCGCTGACCCCAGGCTATGTCGCCATGCGCGGGATTCCTATCCAGAGTCAAGCCACTTTGAAGATGACGCCACGGTACAGCACTCTGGCGGTCACACGCTCACACTCGCCCACCCGCACCCAACACCTATGGCGCTCGCACGGTCGCGACACGCCTACACATCCGTCCATCCGACCCAAGCGGCAGCATTTAACCATGCTACGGATGTAGGGAGCGAGTACGTGACGCGTCATAACTGCAACCTGGTACGACGAGCCCGCCCACGACGCACCGCGCAAAGACCCGCTCCCTCCCTCCCCCAACCTCCCACTGCCTCGCTATAACTCCGCGAACCACCGCCCCACTCCACGACACCGTCCGTCATCCTTCTCTCTCACCAATGGCCGCCCACCGCCGCCTCTTGCTACTCCTCCTCGTGCTCGCCCCGGCGCTCTCGCGAACCGTGCTCGGCGTCAGCAGCGGCGGACAGGCCAGGAAGACGTACATCTTCCGCGTCGACCACCGGGCCAAGCCGTCGGTGTTCCCCACCCACGCGCACTGGTACTCCTCCGCGGCCTTCGCGTCGGCGGCGGCCAACGCCGACGGCCCGCTCGAGCCCCTCCACGTCTACGACACCGTCTTCCACGGCTTCTCCGCGTCGCTGTCCGCGTCGCGTGCCGAGGAGCTGCGGCGCCACCCGGCCGTGCTCGCCTCGTTCGAGGACCGGGTCCGCCAGCTGCACACCACCCGTTCGCCGCAGTTCATGGGGCTCCGCGCGCGCCTGGGGCTGTGGTCCCTCGCTGACTACGGCTCCGACGTCATCGTCGGGGTGCTGGACACCGGCGTGTGGCCCGAGCGCCGGAGTCTGTCGGACAGAAACCTCGCGCCCGTCCCCGCCCGGTGGCGCGGCGGCTGCGACGCGGGGCCCGCGTTCCGGGCGTCCTCGTGCAACAAGAAGCTCGTAGGCGCGCGGTTCTTTTCGCAGGGCCACTCCGCGCACTACGGCGTCGAGGCGGCGGCGTCTAACGGGTCCGTGGAGTACATGTCGCCGCGCGACGCCGACGGGCACGGGACACACACGGCCACCACGGCCGCCGGGAGCGTGTCCTACGCGGCGAGCATGGAGGGGTACGCTTCCGGGGTCGCCAAGGGCGTCGCGCCCAAGGCCAGGGTGGCGGCGTACAAGGTGTGCTGGAAGGGCGCCGGCTGCCTCGACTCCGACATCCTGGCTGGCTTCGACCGCGCCGTCGCGGACGGCGTGGACGTCATCTCCGTCTCCATAGGCGGCGGCAACGGCGCGGTGTCGCCGTTCTACATTGACCCAATTGCCATCGGCTCGTACGGCGCCGTTTCGCGGGGAGTGTTCGTGGCCACCTCTGCGGGGAACGAAGGGCCTGCTCCCATGTCCGTGACCAACCTCGCCCCGTGGATCGCCACCGTGGGCGCCGGCACCATCGACCGCAACTTCCCCGCCGAGATCGTGCTCGGCGACGGGAGGCGCGTGTCAGGAGTGTCTCTCTACTCCGGCAAGCCCTTGGCCAACAACACAATGTTTTCTCTGTATTACCCCGGGAGGACAGGTGGGCTATCAGCTTCGCTGTGCATGGAGAACTCCATCGACCCGTCGCTTGTGGCCGGCAAGATTGTCATCTGCGACCGCGGCAGCAGCCCACGCGTGGCCAAGGGGATGGTCGTCAAGGAAGCTGGTGGCGCGGCAATGGTTCTTGCCAACGGAGAGGCCAACGGCGAAGGTCTAGTAGGGGACGCCCACGTCCTCCCTGCTTGCTCGGTGGGCGAGAACGAGGGCGACGCGCTCAAGGCGTATGCTGCCAACACCACCAACCCGACCGCAACAATTGTGTTCCGGGGCACGGTCATCGGCGTCAAGCCGGCTCCCCTGGTGGCCTCCTTCTCGGCGCGCGGGCCGAACGGACTCGTCCCGGAAATCCTCAAGCCCGACTTCATCGCCCCGGGCGTCAACATCCTCGCGGCGTGGACGGGCGCCACCGGTCCAACCGGCCTGGAAGCCGACGCCCGGCGGACGGAGTTCAACATCCTGTCGGGAACGTCCATGGCGTGTCCTCACGTGAGCGGCGCCGCCGCGCTGCTCCGGTCCGCGCACCCCGGGTGGTCGCCGGCGGCTATCCGCTCGGCGCTGATGACCACGGCCATCGTCACCGACAACCGCGGGGGCGCCGTGGCGGACGAGGCCGAGCCCGGGCGCGCCGCGACGCCGTTCGACTACGGCGCGGGGCACATCGCGCCGGGCAAGGCCCTGGACCCGGGGCTGGTGTACGACATCGGGGACGAGGACTACGTGGCGTTCATGTGCAGCATCGGGTACGCGGCCAACGCGATCGAGGTGATCACGCACAAGCCCGTGGCGTGCCCGGCCGCGAGGGGCAGGAAGCCGTCGGGGTCCGACCTGAACTACCCGTCCATCTCCGTGGTGCTCTACGGCGGCAACCAGTCGAAGACGGTGATCCGCACGGCGACCAACGTCGGCGCCGAGGCGTCCGCGACGTACAAGGCGCGCGTGGAGATGGCGAGCGGGGACGTGTCGGTGGCGGTGAAGCCGGAGAAGCTCGTCTTCTCGCCGTCCGTGAAGAAGCAGAGCTTCGCGGTGACGGTGTCGTCGGCGTCCGCCCCCTCCACTGCGGCGCCGGTGCACGGGCACCTCGTCTGGTCCGACGGCCGCGGGCACGACGTCCGGAGCCCGATCGTGGTGACTTGGCTGCAGCCCATGTGATTGTCTGATTGACAAGTGGGGGCACACTCAGCCCAGAGCGGTTGGCGATAAGGCAGTGGCGAGTGAGCAGAAGTCAGAGAGAGTTGGACTGCGGTGGTAACGGTTGCGGTCGGGGGCGCTGCGCATTGAAGGTGGCAGGGCGCAGTAGTTTAATTACGTAGGGCCTTTTTCTCTGCTGAGATTGATTATTAAAAAGCGCAGGCAGTGAGATAGTAGCCCTACATAGAGTACAGTGGCAGCAGTGTGTGTGCAGCAGTTTGTTTGCTTTCGTGGGCAACGCTAGTTGCCGCGGGAGCAACGGAAAGAAAGGGCCAAACATGACAAAATCAGAGATACTCCCTCCGTTCGGAATTATTTGTCTCGAAAATAAATGTATTTAGAACTAAAATACATATAGATACATCCATTTCCACGACAAGTAATTCCGAACGGAGGGAGTATTACTGTAGCTCGGGTGTAACTTTTATGTAGCTGTTGCATTCTATTCTACTCCTTCCGTTCCTAAATATAAGTTTTTCAGGTATTTTAATATGGACTACATATAAACTACTCCCTCTGTTCTGATTTACTCGTTGTAACCACGACGAGTAAATCGGAACGGAGGGAGTATATACGAAGCAAAATGGGTAAATCTATACTCTAAACTATGTCTATATACATCCGTATGTAGTTCATATTGAAATCTTTAAGAAAAACCTTGTATTGAGAAACGGAAAGAGTACTAAATCAAAGGGATTGGCTAGTGTTAAGTCGACTGAAAATTCAATTTAGATCAGCCGATTTGTTTCAGCCATTGAATGGAAAACACACGGTGTAGATTGCTTCTTCAATCTCCGGACCACCTTCTTCCCCCAACCGCCAAATGGACGGTGGTGGCCGCCAGTGCTCCCGCGCAGCTTTGCAGCCCTGCCTCCTCTTAACCTCATCTCACCGTTGTGCTGACGTCGCCTTCGCCAGCCCTCTAACCCCGACGATGGTTGTTTTTGTTGGCGAGCTTGCCCCACCCCCACACCTCTAAGATAAATAACGAGGTAACCTCCTTCGGTGAGCTCCTTCCTTTGCTCCGCTCTTCCTTCCTTCATGTGGAAATCGACTGACACAAATTCCAAATACAGACGACTTCACATATAGCTATTGTGTAAATCTAACGTAAAGTTTTGTATGTTTTTGGAGTCATGCGCATGAGATCTTTCCTCGATGTGCCGCTCAATTTCTGGATGAATGGTCACAAAACCTAAGCATAAGTTTTTATTAATGGGTGTGCTTAGGTCTCAGTCGACTGAGACCTAATCAAGTCTCAGTAAAGTGATATAACATATGAGAAATGAATAAAAAATGTAACTTTTGCATTAAATACATTGGTCACGAATATAGCATGAACTAAGGCCTTCTTTGGTTCACATAATAGAAAAGTCATAGGAATAGAAAAGTCATAGGTAATGAGATGACATGTATCTGAAATCCTATAAATAAAAATAGAAAAGAAGATGACATTTGATTCACATCACAAGATTTTTTCATTGAGTCTAGGTTAATGTTTATTTTCCTATGAAATGTGAAGGATATGAATAATTCCTCCATAGAAATATGATTCGGATTTGCTGTTTCACATCTAGATGTGAGATATTATCTCACATCTAACTCACTCATCCATACTTTTTTTAATAAAAAAACTCTCTCATAGATTTTTAGGGTACTCATCCATACTTTTTTTAATAAAAAAAGTCTCTCATAAATTTTTAGGATGAGGGAGTTAGATGTGACATTGACAGACTCAATATGATTCTATTCGTACAAACCAAGGGGTTCTAAAAATAATAATTCTATACAATTTTTATCCTATAATATGCGTACAAAATTACTACAAACCAAAGAAGGACTAAGACATAATCAAATCTCATTCGATTGCGATTTAGTAACACTGTTTAAAATCGCAGAGATGATAAAGTTCGTTGGATGCTCGGTATCCAGTGCCTTTTGGGTCGTTCTCCACGGGCACTTTGCCCGGCAGCGCCAGCAACGAGGAAAGCGAGGGTTGATGCTTCTCGAGTTCCGCGATGTACTCGAATAAGGAAATGCCATCATTCTTGGACTGGCTTTCGGTCCACAACGTGAATACACCTGGTAGAATCGTCCATCTTCTCGGGTGCGCCTTGACGAGGACTTCTATCCGGTGGTGCAGGTCTCCACTCAGATATGCGGCTACACAAGAAATTAGGAGTCCACATAGTTCTTTTCTTTATTCAATGCAAAGGCAATGCATTATCTTGTGTGCTTTTCCATAAGCTGCTACTCGTAGTGGGGAAGCCTTTTGCCCAACACGCCCTTGAAAACCATTTAACCATGAGAGACGTGGCAACTTGGAATGACCACCCCTTGCTTTTATGCAAGGAAATCTTCTCTGTTTCCTGGCCAAGAAAGCCTAGGATCTACAGCCGGGCTCTCAAAATCCGTCGCATGCGTTCGGGTGATCCGTCCGATCATTGGCCGGTCATAATTTTTCGACCTAGATACCTTTCTCAAACGAGCTTTAAACATCCGGGTTGACCGGCACTCCTCATATCCAGCCCAAATATGGAACGAATATGGGCGATCGGGCGCAGCCGTCACGTAGGACTAACCAAGGGGTCCCACGTGGACTCGTCCGAAAATCCGGCGGTGCGACGGACGCCTCCTCCGTCGCTATGGTGTGAACGTCACGTGGCGCCGCTCCGGCTCGCCACCCGAGTCCAAATCCGCGTATTTAACCCGGCCGGCATCCCGCAACCTACCCCATCAACCTCCTCCTTCTCCTGCTCCGGCGCTTTGCCCACGCTCCGGCGATCCGCCATGGTCCGGAGCAAGATCACCTATTACCCAAATGCTCACGCCGGAGCGCCGGTACGGGATCCAGCAGGAGATTCAGGCGAGACAAGCCGCGCGTGACGCCCGCATTGCTGCCGGGCTGCCTCCGGACTCGCTGGAGCGGGAGGAGGACGAGCAGCCAAGGGAAGAGGAGGAAGAAGAGCTGGCTCCGATGGAGGCGGAGCAGCCGTAGGCGAAGCAGTTGGTGTAGGAGATGTCGGGCTTCAACATGGAGCAGGCGGAGAAGGAGTTCGTCGTCGCCCAATCAGAGGAGATGATGGAGCTGCAGGCCATCCTAGAGTCCATCCAGCACTATTAGGAAAAGGGCTATAGCTATTATGAAAATTAATGACACACCATGTATGTGGTGCGCCACTGCTATATAGCAGTGGCGCACCAGATATAGGTGCTTCATTAATGTCATATTACTAATGGCGCACCTGGTGTGCGGTGCGTCCTTACTAGTTATGAAAAAAAAATCGAAAAAAAATGTGCGCACTATACCCTGGTGCGCCACTACTAACATTTTTTTTTATTTTCATAACTAGTAATGGCGCACTGCGCACCAGGTGCCATTACTATGTCAAACTTAGTAATGTCGCACCTATACAAAGTGTGCCATTACTAACTTTGACTGAGGTTTGACCAAGTCATACACATAGTAATAGCGCACTTTGTAAAGGTGCGCCATTACTATGTCCAAATTTCACCAAATGCACCCCCCCCCCGTGAACCGCCTTTTCAGTTAAAAAAATGATGCAAATGTCAAAAAAATAAAAGAAAATAAGTTTCCCATGTGATATGTGGTCTAGTTATTGGGAAAATTTACAAATACGAATTTCGACTTTATTTGCAAAATCTCTCTGGAATTTAGTAAAACGGGCATAACTTTTGCATACGAACTCGGATTAAAAAAATTTGTATATGAAAAATCATCTACTCGAAAAGTTACATCCGAATTCAACAATGGGGAACCCCGTTGAAGATTTTTAGAATCCCAAAAACCTAACAGAATAAAAGATACATGGTTTTTAAGATCTAAAGGGGGGAAAATGGGAAAAAAAAATTCAAACTTACTAATGACGCACCATTGGCTAGGTGCGCCACTAGTAACAGAAAAAAAATTCAAACTTACTAATGGCGCACCATTTGCTAGGCGGGCCACTAGTAACAGGAAATAAAATTTAAATTCGAATTATTTTTTGGAAAAAATGTTCAGGAAAAAAAATCAATCTTACTAATGGCGCACCATTTGCTAGATGCACAATAGTAACAGAAAAAAAATTGGTTTCGATTTTTTTTTTTGGAAAAATTGTTCAAAATATGATACGTAATATGACCGGGAAGTTTGAAATATTTATTAAAAATTTCATCACACTCATAAACATGAACGAAGTCCTAGACATCAACAAGGTTTAATAGAATTGATATGATAGATATATCAACAAGTGCCTATTAAGTGAGCTAGTGCTGGGGTGGATAGAACTTGGAAGTTAAGCGTGCTCGGGCTGAAGTAGTGTGAGGATGGGTGACCTTCCGGCAAGTTTGAACACTGAGTGCGATTTGACTTGAGATTAAGCATATTGACCTGATATTAAGCCATAGTGATCAGAGATTAAGAAAAAAATGAAAAAAAAATTGATTTTTTTTGATTTTTTTTAGTAATGGCGCACTTCTATGTGGTGCGCCATTCCTAAGTCAGATAGTAATGGCGCACCTTTAGGCTTAGTAATGGCGCACCAGGTGGTACGCCATTAGTGTTTGGGATACTAATGGCGCATGAGAGGTGCGCCATTACTAAATAATACTAGTGGCATGGTAATAGTGGCGCACCTATAGTGCGCTATTAATGGCCAAAATAGGTGCGCGCCTTATTCCTAGTAGTGCAGGATGAGGCCTATGTGGAGGCCAACCGGGCATTCCTCTGGTAGGAGCAAGCGGCGTCCGACGCGCTCTTCGCCGAACTCGACACGGAGATAAAGGGGGAGGAGTCCGGAGTGGAGGCGCCTCCGTCGTCGAAGCTGCAGCTGGCGCCCCTATAGTGCGCCATTAATGACCAAAATAGATGCGCCACTAACAGCCTTCTTCCTAGTAGTGCAGGATGAGGCCTATGTGGAGGCCAACCGGGCGTTCCTGCGGCAGGAGCAAGCGGCGTCCGATGCGCTCTTCGCCGAACTCGACACGGAGATAAAGGGGGAGGAGTCCGGAGTGGAGGCGCCTCCGTCGTCTGAGCTGCAGCTGGCGCCCATGCTGCCAGAGCCGGGCAAGGAGATCGTCGTTATCTCCAACGATGAGTAGCTACGTGATCGACGTAGTACTTAGGTTTATTTCGTTTGCATGTCCTTGTATGGATTTAAGAATCTAGTATGAGATGTCTTGGTGCAACTACTGAAATTTGAGACGGGCCTGGTCACAGCGGGCGGACGCGCCCGGGCGCGTCCATGGGCGTTTGAGGGGCCATATTTGACATATCCGATAGTATATGCTCTAAGAGCATCTACAACCGCGCACCTATAGCCCGCCTCATACGTCCGGGTGGGCCGCCCTGTCACTGTCCAGTCACTATTTTTTGCCCCAGACGGACGCCTCAAACGGGGCTCATACGCCCGGGCTGACCGGCACCCCTCATATCCAACCCAAACATGGGGAGGATATCGGGGCGCTCGGGCACGCCCCCATGTCAGACCCGGCAGCCCCACCCCGCCGCAAATTGCACCAAATCCACCCAAAAGACTTGCCGGGTCCTTTTGTTATCTCCTCTCTTCTTCCTCTTCCGCGTCGTCCGGCTCCCATTTCCGCCGTCGCGCGCACTCTGCAGTCGTTCCTAGCCTTTGCGCCCGCACCTTCCGCATAGCAGTCCTCTCTCCCGTTCTCGCCGCGGGGGACGTCGTCTCCGGCCCGGACGCCACCACGATACATCCGACAACTCTCTAGCTCCGCCTTGCGCTTGATGTGTTCAACACATTGTCTGACTGGATTTTTTGTGATTTTGTTAGGGAAAAGAATGGATTCTGGTGCTTCATTGGACGAGGAGTATGGACTGACGGAGCTTGACCAGATTATTCAAGATGAGTTCTTCGATTCCTCGGATTTGGACGAAGAAGTGGACATGATTATGCTCATGAGCATGCAATAGTAAATGGACCACCAAGTGGAGCATATTCTCAACTTCAAGGGCTCAATCAAAGGGAGAAAAGTGATCAATCGGGATAGGGTGTCCGGAGCAAAGCTACTGCACATGGACTACTTTGCTCAAAATCCTACTTTTCTGGATGATCCATGGTTTCGTCGTCGTTTTCGCATGCGGGGACCATTGTTTTTGCGCATTGTCGAGGGAGTGGAGGCACACGACGAATACTTCAAGCTCACAAGGGATTGCCACAGACAACTCTCTTTCTCTTCCAGGCAGAACTCCCCGGTTGCTCTAAGGATGCTTGCACTTGGTACTGCTACAGATGCCGTTGATGAGATGGCCAGGATGGGGGAGAGCACGTGCTTGAAGACTACTATCAAGTTTGCCCGCGCCGTGGTGGAGGTGTTTGGACTTGAGTATCTCAGAGAACCAAGTGTGCAGGACACGGCAAAGTTGTTGGCTATTGGAGAGGCAAGGGGGTTTCTAGGAATGCTCGAATCAATTGATTCCATGCATTGGCAATGGAAGAACTGCCCCAAAGTTTTGCGGAGAATGTACCAAAGTCACACCAGAGAAGCCACCATCATACTAGAAGCACCGGCATCACATGACTTATGGATTCAGCATGCTTTCTTTGGAATGTCGGGTTCTCACAACGACATCAACGTGCTTCAACGATCTCCAGTGTCCAGGAGGCTTCGCAATGGAGAATCACCACTGATGAGGACACCCACAACCCCTGTTGTTATACACACTGGGCCAATTACTATAGCTCGCGCATGCCAATTAAATTACCAGGTAATTTTGTTTCTTGGTAACGATTCTAACGTTCATGAGAATATGATACTGCCTAAATGGGATACCTTTATTTTGCTTACAAATGAATGGCCTAGCTTGGACAAGAAGGATGAACATTGGAGCAAGATCAAGCATGAAAATGATGGCATGCGCAAGGGTAACAAGAACGGGGTTTCAAGTGATGATTTCAGGACTTTGAAGCCACCACAATGAATGCATGAAGGCTTGGACGAAATATACAATAAGCCACATCATAAATTTCGTCCAGAGACTATTATAGGTTCCGCGTCACCTTATTATTGGGATAGGCCCATGTAATATCTAAATACTTAAGTATACACTATTTTTAGAGTCCATGTGTGTGGAGAAACATAGTTAGGGTTGGTTTTGGACCCTCCTCCAAGGGGCCACAAAATCCCCCCTCTATTCCTCCATATATACAACCCTTAGGGAGTCAATTAGACTTTGGGTTTTATTTAGATTAAAGTTCACCATAGTTGCAACTCCACGTACTTTGTTTGTGTTCAACGACCAGACAAAGACGTCACAAAACCCCACTTTTATCAATAATGCTTCCCTCTTAAATTCGCAATATCCAGATTGCAATCTTAGTTTCTTGCTCGTTCTTCGTTTGCTTGCAGGAAATATACCTTCGTGGTCAGGTTGATCGTGCTTCGGCGTGGTCAATAACCTCTCGGAGTTGGTTTAGCGGTTGCTAAGGTGTGATGTCCTCGCACGTTCGTAGTCGGGTCATCAAAGTCCACTCCACCAAAAACGATAGCCACCATCTCATCGAAAGACGAGACACCTTTGCCTCTATCAAGTGGTATCATAGTTCCAGGTTGCTTGGTGAGATTTTACAGTTTTTCATAGTTTAGATCGAGTCTGTTCTTCCTACCTACAATCAACGAAAAAGCCACAAAAAAATAGGGCCAGTTCTCATATCCGAACCAATTTGAGCCTTTGTATAATCTTTCCAGTGTTTGTCTTTGTTGAATTTTCGGTTGCATCGTTGTGTCAAATTGCTGGTCTTAGCCTCTAGTCCTTTAGAGTTTCGAGTTCTGCTCACAAGTTGTCATGCCGCCGCCGCACCACCTTTCACCACTGCCATATACCACCACCCGACCATATCCATCACCGCTGCCATATACCACCACCCCACCATATACATCGTCGTTGCCTTATATCCACCACCAATCCGAGTCCACATATACCACCGCGTGCCCGCCACCAACCAGAGTTATTTTCATATTATGTTTGCTTTCGAGATCCATCTATTTTTAGATTCGTGTTTCCTTGCCGGAGTAGGTTTCGAAAAAAAATTCTGGAGACCCCCGGACAGTTTTTAGGCCAAAATTTTGGCTAGTGAAAATATTTTTCCCTTATCCTATTTTTAGGTCCCAAGGAGCGTTTTGAGATACTCGCCATCATAGTGATTTTTTGTCGCACTTTTTGGTCGTCGCTACCCCGATTCCCGAAAAAAGAAGTAAAAAAATTTCATGCATATCCTGTTATTTTGATTTGGGAAGAGTTTTGAGACACTCGCCATATAGTGATTTTCTGCAAAAAAAAAAAGCGCAAAAAAGAGCGCCCCAAAAAAGAAAAAAAAACAGATTTAGAGTGTGCTCCTCCCTTGTTTTTGTGCAATGCCGTGATTTTGTTAGTGTTCTAGGCTCGTGTCTCTAGTACGGTATAGCCTTGGAACAACACAGTATCATCGTTGAGCATTTATTCAACTTTGCATATCTGAATTGATTATTGCTGACATTTTTGCTACCAAATCATAAGCCTTCCCAGCTCCACATACATCTACATCGTGCATTTGACACCACCTGGAATCGCTCTATCCAAGCTTTGAGAGTTTTGACCACAACAGTTGCCATCACCGCATGTTGCTTGGTAAGAATTGGTGAGAAACTGAGATTCGCTTGACGGGTTTGTGACTCACCAACACTACCACTTCCTAGTAGTCTGTAGGATCATATTGTGTGTTTCTATTGCTTCTAACTATGACAGGATCACAAGACGACGAGCCTGACTGGGAGAACATGACGAACAAGGCGTTACATGATAAATTCTAGTAAATGTTTGGTCAGCAGGTGGAAGACGTGATGACCAATTTTGGCAAGGCGCTAGAGAGGATAGATGACATTGAGAAGACAATTGACACCAAGTTGGATGCCAACTTTGCTGAAGTGCATGCGCGTCTACCTCCACCTATTGCCTCTACTAAACCGCTGCAACAACAACAACAACCACCTCCACGTCGCGATATAGTTCTTCACCGAGCGAGGCATGTTCCACTTGAGGAAGGCCAAACTTCTGGTACCGCTGCTCCTGCTGCTGTCGAGGAGAATGATGATTACGTGGACGATTACTAAGATGAGGCTGATCGAAATCAGAACTACGTGCAACCACCAGCACCACCACCAGGTCGTCCACATGCAAATAATCGCAATGGTAGGGTTGCACCACCCCCTCAGGTATGAGATCATGAACATATCCCTAAACTGAAATTGAATATTCGAACTTTTGAGGGAAGATACATTCCTGATATATATCTTACTTGGGAGTTAGAAACTGAACAACATTTTACATGCTTACAATATCCCGAGGATAGACGTGTTGCTGCTACTATTTGTGCATTCACTAGTTTTGCATGTGTTTGGTGGTCTGAACATTGTAGATTATATCCTATTCCAGCTACTTCAGCTGCTTTAAAAACCGCTATGTGTACTTGTTGGGTTCCACCATATTATCAACATGAATTACTTCAAAAACTGCAGCATTTAAGACAAGAAAAAAAATCTGTAGAGGAATATTATCAGGAATTACAAACTTGCATGATTAGATGTGGTATTGTTGAGGATAATGAGGCTATGCTTGCATGTTTTATGGTTGGGTTAAATAGAGAGATTCATACCATTTTAGAGTATAAGGAGTATAACAATATCACTCATTTATTTCATCTTGCTTGCAGAGCTGAACGTGAACTGCAAGATCGACAAGCATTGGCGTGAACTAACTTTTTCTGCAGGTCGACCTTCATCATGGACACCGTGTGCATCATCTACTTCCACACGTTCTGCTGCACCAACACCTTCCTTCAGCTGCCACCTCCAACCGTGATACAAGAAAGTAGGCACAACCACCACTATCTATCAGGAGCACACCCTCTAGGCTTGCACACAACTCTTCTTCATCCATGGCATCAACAGGGCAAACACATGATATTATTTTTCGTCATTGCAAGGGTAGAGGTCATTCTGCGAGAGAATGCTCACCTCAGTGTGTGATGTTTGCTACTGAGGATGGTGGGTCTGACTCTGCTAGTGACTATGATGAGGAGACTTTGGCTCTTATTACAAGTGAAGAACACGGTGGAGTTGATTCTGAACAAGAGACACAATACATGGCTGCTGAAGACGCAGACAGGTATGAAACTTTAGTTACTCAACGTGTTTTGAGTGTGCATGTCACCCAAGCTGAGCAAAATCAGAGGCACAATTTGTTTCATATATAGGGAGTTGTGAAGGAACGTTCTGTTTGTGTCATCATGTATGGAGGGAGCTGCAACAACTTGGCAAGCAAGGACATGGTGCAGAAGTTATCTCTCACCACACAACCACATCCGCATCCTTACTACATCCAATGGTTCAACAATAGTGGCAAGGTTAAGGTAACACATATTGTTTGTGTGCATTTTTGTATAGCTACATATGTTGATTGTCATGTGGTACCCATGCAAGCATGTTCCTTATTACTTGGTAGACCATGACAATTTGATAAAAAGTCTGTATACCATGGTAGAAACAATCAACATACTCTTGTTCATAAGGATAAACATATTACTTTACTTCCTATGTCTCCTGATTCTATTTTGAAAGATGATATTAATAGAGCTAGTAAAGCAAAATAGGAGTAAGATAAGAGTGAAAATCAGATTGTGGCAGAAGAATTTGAGCAACTAATGAAGCCTAATAATAAACCATCTAGTGTTGCTTCACAAATTAAATTGAAAAGTGGATGTTTACTTGCCACCAAATCTGATATTGATGATCTAGATTTCAGCAAATATGTTTGCTATGATTTTGTGTGCGAAGAGGCATTATTTTCATTTGAGGACGTGCCTTCCTGTTTGCCTCCAACTGTCACTACTATTTTGCAAGAGTTCACTGACGTCTTTCCACAAGACGACCACTGGAATTACCACCTATTCGAGGGATTGAGCATCAGATTGATTTAATTCCTGGTGCTTCGTTGCCAATCTATGCGCCATACCGTACCAATCCAGAGGAGACGAAGGAGATTATGCGTCAAGTACAGGAGCTACTTGACAAAGGTTATATATGCAAATCTCTTAGTCATTGTGGTGTTCCTATTATAATTGACTCATATAATCTCTTAGTACTAGGTGTATTAGTCAAGCCTTTTGGGTTAACTAATGCACCTAGTACTTTTATGAGATTAATGAAAGTCTACGTGCTTTCATTGGACGATTTGTGGTAGTCAATTTTGACAATATACTGATTTATAACAGACCTTGGAGGAACTTTTGGAACATTTACGTGTTGCTTTTATTGCTCTACGTGATGCACATTTGTTTGGTAACCTTGGGAAGTGCACCTTTTGCACCAACCGAGTATCTTTTCTTGGCTATGTTGTTACTCCACAGGGAATTGAAGTTGATAAAGACAAGATTGAAGCTATTGAGAGTTGGATGTAGCCTAAAACGGTCACACAAGTGAGGAGTTTCCTTCGCCTCACTAGTTTCTATAGGCGTTTTCTGAGAGATTTAAGCACCATTATTGCACCTATCAATGAGCTTACAAAGAAGGATGTGCCTTTTGTTTGGGGTACCGCACAGGAAGAAGCCTTCACGGTATTGAAAGATAATTTGACGCATGCTCCATTACTCCAACTTCCCGATTTTAATAAGACTCTTGAGCTTCAATGTGATGCTAGTGGAATTGGTTTAGGAGGTGTGTTATTACAAAATGGCAAACATGTTGCATATTTCTGTAAAAAATTGAGTGGGCCTAGTATGAACTATTCTACTCATGATAAAGAATTACATGGTCTTGTTCGGACTTTAGACACATGGCAACATTATTTATGGCCCAAAGAATTTGTTAAACATTCTGATCATGAATCTTTGAAACATATTAAAAGTCAACCCAAACTAAATCGTACACATGCTAAATGGGTTGAATTCATTAAAACTTTCCCTTGTGTCATTAAACACAAGAAGGGTAAAGAAAATGTTATTGCTAATGCATTGTCTCGTCGTTATACTATGCTTTCACAAGTTGACTTCAAAACATTTGGTTTGGAGACCATCAAAGAACAATATGTGCATGATGCTGAATTTAAAGATGTATTGCAGAATTGTAAAGAATGGAGAACATGGAACAAGTTTGTCGTTAATGATGGATTTGTGTTTCGTGCTAACAAGCTATGCATTCTAGATAGCTCTGTTCATCTTTTGTTGTTACAGGAGGCGCATGGAGGAGGATTGATGGGACACTTTGGCGTGAAGAACACGGAGGACGTACGTGCTACACATTACTTTTGGCCAAAGATGAGACAAGATGTTGAGCGTTTTGTTGCTCGCTGCGCTACATGTCAAAAAACTAAGTCACGACTAAATCCTCATGATTTATATATGCCTTTGCGTGTACCTAGTGTTCCATGGGAGGATATATCTATGGACTTTGTTTTAGTTTTACCTCGAACAAAGAAGGGGAGGGGTAGTATATTTGTTGTCGTGGATATATTTTCAAAAATGGCACACTTCATACCATGTCACAAAAGTGATGCTGCTGCTAATGTTGTTGATTTGTTCTTTCGTGAAATTATTCGCTTGCATGGTGTGCCAAATACTATTGTTTCACATAATGACACTAAATTTCTTAGCCACTTTTGAAGATGTTTATGGGCTATGTTGGGGACTAAACTGCTTTTTAGTACTACATGTCACCCTCAAACGGATGGACAAACTGAAGTAGTCAATAGAACATTGTCTACTATGCTTAGCGTTGTTTTGAAGAATAACAAGAAAATGTGGGAAGAATGCTTGCCTCATATTGAATTTTCTTACAATCGCTCATTGCATTCTACTACTAAGATGTGCCCTTTTGAGATTGTGTATGGTTTTCTACCTCGTGCACCTATTGATTTATTGCCTCTTCCATCTTCGGAGAAGGTTAATGTTGATGCTAAACAACATGCTAAATTGACCATAAAAATGCACGGGTTAACTAAGCAAAACATTGAGCGTATGAATGCTAAATATAAATTTGCTAGAGATAAAGGTAGGAAACATGTTGTCTTTGCACCTAGAGATCTTGTTTGGTTACATTTGTGTAAGGATACATTTCCCGATTTGCGCAAATCAAAGCTAATGCCACGTGTTGATGGTCCTTTAAGGTGTTAAAGAAAATAAATGATAATGCATATAAACTTGAGCTCCCTGCAGAGTTTGGGGTTAGTCCCGCTTTTAACATTGCAGATTTGAAGCCTTATTTGGATGAGGAAGATTAGCTTCCATCGAGGATGACTTCATTTCAAGAAGGGGAGGATGATGAGGACATCAATGCTATTTTTACGCCCACAACCCCGCGGTTATACATACTAGGCCAATTACTAGAGCTCGAGCACGCGAATTAAATTACCAGGCACTTTCATTTCTTGGTATTGATTCTAATGTTCATAAGAATATGATGCTGCCTAAATTGGATACATTTGTTTTGCTTACAAATGAAGGGCGTAGCTGGGACAAGAAGGATGGATATTGGAGCAAGATCAAGCATGGAGATGATGGCATGTGCAAGGGGAACAAGAACGGGGTTTCAAGTGATGATTTCACGACTTTGAAGCCACCATAATGGATGCATGAAGGCTTGGACGAAATATAAAAGAAGCCACTTCATAAATTTCGTCCAGAGGCTATTACAGGTGTCGCGTCACCTTATTATTGGGACAAGCTCATGTAATTTCAAAATACTTATGTATAGGCTGTTTTTAGAGTCCGTATGTGTGGGGAAACAAAGTTAGGGTTGGTTTCAGACCCCTCCTCCAAGGGGCCACGAAATTCCCCCTCTATTCATCCATATATACAACCCTTAGGGTGTCATTTAGACTTCGGGTTTTGTTTATATTAAAGTTCGCCATAGCTGCAACTTTGAGTACTTTGTTTGTGTTCGACGACCGGACAAAGACGTCAGAGAACCCCACTTTCATCAATAAAGCTTTCCTATAAAATTCAATCTTAGTTTCTTGCTCGTTCTTCATTTCCTCGCAGGAAATAGACCTTCGTGGTCAGGTTGATCCTGCTCCCGCGTGGTCAATAGCCTCTTGGAGTTGGTTGATACGTCTCCATCGTATCTACTTTTCCAAACTCGTTTGCCCTTGTTTTGGACTCTAATTTGCATGATTTGAATGGAACTAACCTGGACTGACACTGTTTTCAGAAGAATTGCCATGGTGTTATTTTTGCGCAGAAATCAAAGTTCTCGGATTGACCTGAAAATTTATGGAGAATTTTTGTGGAATATATAAAAAATACTGGCGCAAGAATTAACCAGAGGGGGCCACCCAGAGGACACAAGCCCTAGGGGCGCGCCCCCATGGCTTGTCGGCCCCCTGGAGCTCCTCCGACCCTAATTCCAACTCTATATATTGACTTTCAGGGAGAAAAAAAATAAGATAGAAGGATTCATCATGTTTTACGACATGGAGCCGCCGCCACCTTGTGTTCTTCATCGGGAGACCCGATCTGGAGTCCGTTCGGGGCTCCGGAGAGTGGATATCATCATCGTCGTCATCAACAACCTTCCTCCATCACCAATTTCATGATGCTCACCACCGTGGGTGAGTAATTCCATCGTAGGCTTGCTGGATGGTGATGGGTTGGATGAGATTTATCATGCAACCGAGTTAGTTTTGTTAGGGTTTGATGCCTAGTATCCACTATGTTTTGAGATTGATGTTGCTATTGCTTTGTCATGCTTTCAGATCTGAAACTATTATGGTTTCATGAATATATATGTGTTCTTGATCCGATCTTGCAAGTTGTAGACACCTATTATGTGTTATGATCCGCATACTCCAAAGTGACAATAATTGGGATTCTTTCCGGTGATTTCCGTAGTTTGAGGAGTTCATGTATTTGCTAAGTGCTAATGCTTTGTTCCGATTCTCTATTAAAAGGAGGCCTTAATATCCCTTAGTATCCATTAGGACCCCGATGCCACGGGAGGGTAGGACAAAAGATGTCATGCAAGTTCTTTTCCATAAGCACGTGTGACTATATACGGAATATATGCCTACATTATATTGATGAATTGGAGCTAGTTTATCGTTGCCCTAGGTTATAGCTTCTACATGATGAATATCATCCGACACATATCATCACCGATCCATTACCTACGAGTTTGTCCCATATTGATCTTTGCTAAGTTAATTTCTTTGCTACTGCTGTTACAATCACCACAAAACTGGTACTGATACTTTTGCCACTGTTACAGTTACTATTATACTACTTTGCTACTAAATACTTTGCTACATATATTAAGTCTTTCAGGTGTGGTTGAATTGACAACTCAAATGCTAATACTCATGAATATTCTTTGGCCCCCCTTATGTCGAATCAATAAATTTTGGTCGAATACTCTACCCTCGAAATATGTTGCGATCCCTGGTTATCAAGGCCTTTTTCTGGCGCCATTGCCAGGGAGCATAGCTATATTTGCTGAGTTACTTGGGATTTATATCTGTTGATAACTATAAAGAATCTGAGAGATGATAGAACCAAGCTCGTTCCCTCTAGGATGAGGCGAGGTAAGGAACTGCCATCTAGCTCCGCACTTGATTCACCTTCTGTTATGAGTAAGTTTGCGACACCACCACATGCTATTAATCATGATATGTCGCAAGTAATTGATGATGCTACTTCTGCTATGAATGATACTTATGATGATGCTAGCACTATGCTTGATGATGTGCCGCTAGGTGAATTTCTTGATGAACAACTTGGTAGAGTTCAAGATATTGAGCATGCTGAAACTGATGAAATTGGTGAAACTGATGAAGTCTTTGAAACTGAAAATTATGATACACCTACTAGACCTAGTTACCCTAGATATGAATTTCCTGATATACCTGAAGGTTATGTTATGGAGGGAGAGGCAGCTAGAGCTTTCTTGCTTGTAAGGATAGAGATGATCTGAAGAAAAAATTTGTTATGCAAGTGGATGGAAAAATCTTTAAATGCTAGTATGAAATATAATCTTGAGTTTGCTACTTCACCTATCTGTGTTACTGATAAGGATTATGAGTTTTCTATTGATTATGAGATAATTACTTTGGTTGAATATGATCCTTTTCATGGCTATGAAACTGAAAGTGCAACTAATCCCCGGGTGGTTTTGGTAATTAATAACAACATATATATCATTGAACTAATATTATCTTGAGAATCATTTCAGAGAAGTTCGATGATATGGGTATGGAAATGTCTGAAGAAATGGACCCCTCAAAATGCTAAGACAAGCATTGGCAAAAGCTCAAGACTCCATTTTTGGTTTAGTGATCAAAGATCACATTGAGTCCATAGGAAAAGCCAATACTATTAAAAGGGGATGAGGTTGTGTTAATGTTCTTGTTGCTCAAGTGCTTGGTGATCTAACTCCCTCAACTATCAGCACTATTCACTACTTAACACACACCCATAAGTAATCTCGGTCAAACCAACTCTGTCTCACCGAGATGAAGTTATCTCTACAAACCCTAACATCTCGGTCACACCGATTTATCCAACTCAGTCCCACCGAGATGAACCTCTTCAGTTGTTTCTCCAAACCCTAGATTCTCGGTCAAACCGATTCTGAGTTTCGGTCTCACCGAAAAAGGGCTGCCAACCTTCTGTGATCAGTTGACATCAATTCGGAATATCCGAGTTTATATTTTCGGTCTCACCGAAATGGCAAACCCTAACCTTTGACTCACTTCGGTCTCACCGAGATGGTATTTTCGGTCCCACCGAAAATCCCAACGTTCACTATATTTGAACTTTCGGTCTAACCGAGTTTTCACTTCGGTCTGACCGAGATTGGTCAAATGTGTGTGTAACGGTTGGATTTTGTGTGGAGGCTATATATACCCCTCCACCCCCTCTTCATTCGTGAGGAGAGCCATCAGAAAGTACCACCACTTCTATCATACACTTTCTGAGAAGTGAACCACCTACCCTTGTGTTGAGATCAAGCCATTCCATTCCTACCATATGAAACTTGATCTTTAGCCTTCCCAAGTTGCTTTCCACTCAAACCTTTCTTCCACCACAGCCATATCAGTGAGGAGAGTTGAGTGTTGGGGAGTTTATCATCTGAAGCACAAGAGCAAGGAGTTCATCATCATCAACACCGTCTATTACCTTTTGGGGGGTGGTGCCTCCTAGATTGGTTAGGTGTCGCTTGGGAGCCTCCGTCTTGATGATGTGGAGTTGAACCAAGAAGTTTGTAAGGGCAAGGAGATCGCCTACTTCGTGAAGATCTACCCCGAGTAAGGCTAGTCCTCCGTGGGCGTAGGCCGTGATGGAATAGACAAGGTTGCTTCTTCGTGGACCCTTCGTGGGTGGAGCCCTCCGTGGACTCGCGCAGCCGTTACCCTCCGTGGGTTGAAGTCTCCATCAACGTGGATGTACGATAGCACCACCTATCGGAACCACGACAAAAATCTCCGTGTCACCAAACTGCGTTTGATCTTCTCCACCTCTCTTTTACATGTGCAATTTACTTTCCGCTGCATAAACTCTAGAATTGCATGTGTAGGGTGTTACTTGAACTGATCTTGTTTGTGAAACTGCCAAAAACTTTGCATGATATAAAGGCAGATTTTTTATATTGTCAAGTAGTCTAATCACCCCCCCTCTAGACCTACTTTCGATCCTACAGTATCTCATGGAATCTTTTAGCTTAAGGGGAGAAGACTTAGAGGAATCTTCACAATTGATATCCTATGAAAAGCAAAATCTCTCAGAGTTCATTGAAAATCTTTTAGCTTCGGAGACATGTTTGCTGATTCAAGCCTGTGCTCAAATATGAGACACTCTTTATACATGTCCTCCCTGGCTTGGTACTCTTGATGTTCTTGCAGTTGGTTGAAGGAATACTCTTGTGTTATCTAACCTTGTTTTCTCAAGTTTATCCCTTCAGGTACAATGTCAAGGAACCTCAAGGTAAGTATATGCATCTTGCAGAATGTGCATGATGGTGACTTGCTTGTAAATACTTGTTTGCAAGAAATCACCATGCACATATGCATTATCACTCAATTCCTTTTCTTCTGCTCTGATGCATATAGCCAAGCTGCATGTAGCACATCTTGCTTATCTCTCTTGTGTGCTTGTGGTAGTCCAAAACCATAATATATGAAAATCTTGCACACTTGTAGGGGGAGCCTGTGTACTACATGCTTGTCAAAGCTTTTATGATAATTCTGTCTTTCTTTCAATAAGCTTTGATGTTTTGTTTAAGTATAATTTTAGTGTGTTGCCATCAATTACCAAAAAGGGGGAGATTGAAAGCACATTTGCTCTCCGGGTGGTTTTGGTAATTAATGACAACATACTTTGTGGTTGGACTAATACTTTTATCAAGTATGTTTCAGGAAACCCAATCACATTGGTATGGCAAGATGATTGAAGAAGTGGACCCCTCAAATGCTAAGGCAAGCATTGGCAAAAGCTCAAGACTCCATTTCTGGTTTAGTGATCAAAGATCACATTGAGTCCATAGGAAAGCCAATACTATTAAAAGGGGATGAGGTTGTGTTAATGTTCTTGTTGCTCAAGTGCTTGGTGATCTAACTCCCTCAACTATCAGCACTATTCACTACTTAACACACACACCCATAAGTAATCTCGGTCAAACCAACTCTGTCTCACCGGGATGAAGTTATCTCTACAAACCCTAACATCTCGGTCACACCGATTCTTTCAAATCAGTCCCACCGAGATGAACCACTTCTGCCATTTTCCAAACCCTAGAAAAATCGGTCTTACCGAGTTTGAGATCGGTCACACCGAAACTGAACTGCCAACCTTCTGTAACCATTTCACATCATATCGGAATATCCGAGTTTGCATTATCGGTCTCACCGAAATGGGCAAGGTTCTGCCTTGACTCAAATCGGTCGCACCGATAATTCATTTTCGGTCAAACCGATTCTGGCATGTTCCTACTCTTTCTCAAATCGGTCCAACCGAGTTTTCTTTCTCGGTCTCACCGAAATCTCCAACGTTCATATCAGATGCACTTTCGGTCTCACCGAGATGGTATTTTCGGTCCCACCGAAAATCCCAACGTTCACTATATTTGAACTTTCGGTCTGACCGAGTTTTCACTTCGGTCTGACCGAGATTGGTCAAATGTGTGTGTAACGGTTGGATTTTGTGTGGAGGCTATATATACCCCTCCACCCCCTCTTCATTCGTGAGGAGAGCCATCAGAAAGTACCACCATTCCTACCATACACTTTCTGAGAAGTGAACCACCTACCCTTGTGTTGAGATCAAGCCATTCCATTCCTACCATATGAAACTTGATCTCTAACCTTCCCAAGTTGCTTTCCACTCAAACCTTTCTTCCACCACAGCCATATCAGTGAGGAGAGTTGAGTGTTGGGGAGTTTATCATCTGAAGCACAAGAGCAAGGAGTTCATCATCATCAACACCGTCTATTACCTTTTGGGGGGTGGTGCCTCCTAGATTGGTTAGGTGTCGCTTGGGAGCCTCCGTCTTGATGATGTGGAGTTGAACCAAGAAGTTTGTAAGGGCAAGGAGATCGCCTACTTCGTGAAGATCTACCCCGAGTAAGGCTAGTCCTCCGTGGGCGTAGGCCATGATGGAATAGACAAGGTTGCTTCTTCGTGGACCCTTCGTGGGTGGAGCCCTCCGTGGACTCGCGCAGCCGTTACCCTCCGTGGGTTGAAGTCTCCATCAACGTGGATGTACGATAGCACCACCTATCGGAACCACGACAAAAATCTCCGTGTCACCAAACTGCGTTTGATCTTCTCCACCTCTTTTTTACATGTGCAATTTACTTTCCGCTGCATATACTCTAGAATTGCATGTGTAGGGTGTTACTTGATTTGATCTTGTTTGTGAAACTGCCAAAAACTTTGCATGATCTAAAGGCAGATTTTTTATATTGTCAAGTAGTCTAATCACCCCCCCTCTAGACCTACTTTCGATCCTACAAGTGGTATCAGAGCTTTGGTCTCCATTGCCTTGGTTTCCATTGCATTGGACTCCATAAGCTTGGTTTCACAACCTAGGAGAGTATGGCGTCTAGTGAGGGTAATTATCGTAGAGGTCCTTACTTTGATGGTACAAATTTTGCTAGTTGGAAGCATAAAATGAAAATGCATATTCTTGGTCATAATCCTGCCGCATGGGGCATTATTTGTGTTGGCATGCAAGGTGATTTCTTTGAAGAAGGAAAAGTTCCGGATCGCGAAGCTACACCCGAAGAGTTGCGGATGTTGCAAAACAATGCTCAAGCTTGTGACATTCTCTTCAATGCTTTGTGTCCTGAAGAGTTCAACAAAATCAGCCGTCTTGAGAATGCTAAAGAGATTTGGGATACTTTGGTTGAAATGCACGAAGGTACTGAATCTGTGAAGGAATCAAAGCTAGATATTCTTCAAGGTCAACTTGACAAGTTCAAGATGAAGGATGGTGAAGGAGTCGCTGAAATGTACTCTAGGCTTGCTCTCATCACAAATGAGATTGCTGGCTTAGGAAGCGAAGAAATGACCGACCGATTCATCATTAAGAAGATTCTCAGAGCTTTGGATGGAAAGTATGACACCGTGTGCACTTTGATCCAAATGATGCCAAACTACAAGACTCTCAAGCCAACTGAAGTCATTGGAAGAATTGTTGCTCATGAGATGACACTTAAGGATAAGGAAGAGCTTCACAACAAGTCAAGTGGTGCTTACAAAGCTACAAGTGATGCTCCTACTACCTCAAGTGACAAGCTAATTTCCAATGAAGAGATAAGCCCAATGGTCAAGAACTTCAACAAGTTCTACAAGAATAGAGGCAAAGAAAGAAGCTCAAAGTCTAGATCATATGATGGAAAGAGATCTTCTAGTCGTGATCGAAACTGCTACAATTGTGGAAGACCCGGACACTTCTCAAATGAGTGTACGGCTCCCCACAAGAGAAGAGAAGAATCTCCAAGAAGAAGAGCAAGAGATGAGTCACCTCGGAGAGAGAGAAGGAGTAGAGATGATCGTTATGAACGAAGACCCTCTCGGAGAAGCAAGGATTCGGAGAGGAAAGACAAGTCATCAAGGAGCTACACAAGAAGAAGACATCAAGCTCATGTTGGTGAATGGGTCTCCGGCTCCGACTCTGACAGTCAATCCGATGGAAGCTATCACTCCGACTCCGACTATAGTCAAGATGAAGGTGTTGCCGGACTTGCACTAGTATCCTCCAACTCCAACTCCTACGACTTATTTGATTCACCAAATGAGGGAATTGGAAGATGCTTCATGGCTAAAGGCCCCAAGGTAACACACCCTGAATTCATTGACTTTGATAGTGATGAGGATGACTTACTTGGTGAAGATGAGCTCTTGCATGATAAATCTAGTGAGCTTAGTAATGAAAATGCTAGTAGTCTTTATAGTCGAGAAGAGTCGAATGACAATGCTATGAAGGAGATTGAGCGTCTAACTAAAGAACTAAACACTCTTAAGTTAGCTCATGAAACAACTCAAGAAGATCATAGAGAGCTCCTAAGATCTCATGAGAAGCTACGCTTCGAGAAGCTCACTCTAGAGCAAGAACATGAGTTTCTAAAAGCGATCAATGACGATCTTCGAAAGAAGAGTTCTTCATATCTTGCCAAACGACTTCTCTTGTCTAATTTCTTGCCACCTATTAAGACTAAGCATGACAAGCATAAGAAAAATTCTTCCTCTAGTAGTAACAATAACAATGTTAAATCTAATGTTGTTACTTCTAGTAGTTCTCTTGATTCCACTAACAATGTTTCAAGCCAAGTTACACTTGAGCAAGAAAATAGCTTATTGAAGGAAATCATAGAGAAAAGTGTCTACAAGAGTCTTGCCGGAAGCAAGAACTTTGAGGAGATTGTTCGCAAACAAGGAAGACACCGGAAGAATCAAGGGATTGGTTTTGAGCGAAAGTTCAACGCCAAAGGTGTTGAGTGGGAAGAAGGTCAATACCCTACTCCACAGTTTGTCTCACAAAAGGAGAAGTATGATCCTACTTCTTCCAATGTGGAACAAGCTCAAGATGACCTTCCACCACAAGACCACAAGCTAAAGGCCAAGGACAAGCTTCAAGAGGAGATTGATGCATTCATTGAAGCACCTCAAGCCATGGTCAAGTGGGTTCCCAAGGACACATCAAGTTCTACTTCGTCAAGCTCAACTACAACACCAAGGATTCCCATCAAGATGATGTGGATCCCAAAGAAGAAGAACTAGTAGGTTCTTGAGGGTGACTCCGCCAACAAATTTCACTCATATTCATTTTGGCAAGAACTTGTGCAATCAACTTCCACATCATGCACTTGTTCATGGAGTCACAAACCCTCTTGTTGGTAAGTCAAGGGACAAGGTAATCATTGCTTTCATGGACATCATCTCTTGTGTACTTCACTCTATGTCCATGGATATTCTTGTTTGTTCCCTGTGGGACTAACCCATGTAGGTATTGAAAGTGCCCTAATCCAAGGATAGCTCTCAACTCTTGATGATCTACATCAACATTGAGCATCTACATCTTCAACATCTACATGAAGTCTTCTACGACAACCCAAGGTTAGTTTGACCCTTTAAAAGGGGTTCTCACATCTAGGGGGAGCTTTGCTCTAAAAAAATTGAGCTAAAGCATCTCCAAATGATGTGAACACATAAATGCTTTATGTAAAAGTGGTAACCCCACTTGTGCTTAAACGATGAGTATGACCTATGATCAAATGTTCTCATTTGGCTCCTAAGTCAATATACTCATATATAGATGACCTAGTCATCGACAAATTGTGTGCTAGTAGCTAGAGTGATTGGTTGTGCATGTTTGACACATATTTCAGTTGCTATCTTATTGTGTGAGCATGTTGAATGCATGATTCTATTCATTCAAGGACATCCATTTGTGGTTTTGATTGTTTTGGTTTCTTTTTCTGGCCAAATGGATGGACAAGAATGCCTAAGCACCTTCCCTAGCTATCTATGCTATCTTGTCTCAAATTCTATTCATGCTTATATCACAACTTTGAACAAGTCTTTTTCGGATAGTCCGAGTGAGGAGCACTCGGAACCACCGATTCGTCTAAGGCTGACTTCCAAAACCTTCTAAGTCCATTTCGGTCTGACCGGCTTCCCAATCTCGGTCCAACCGAAACACTTAGATTGATCTAGGTTTCATCTCGGTGAAACCGAGTTCAAAATCTCGGTCTGACCGATATGCGTAACTGCACTGCAATTATGCATCTCGGTGACACCGAGTTTTTCAACTCGGTCCCACCGACAGCACGGGGTTATATATACTGAGGGCTGCGCGCGATCTATTCCTTTCAAACGTTCGCCCTCTAAGACCCCTGCTACCGTCGCCCTGGTCTACGGATCGTCGCCTTCATCACCTGTGCGCCCTCGCCGCAGGTCTCCGCCGCCGTCAACGGTAATCTTCTCCGCCGTTGCCGCCGTAGAGGGACACCACCAAGTTAGGGTGTGTCCCGATCCCTTTCATGCTCCACTTCTGATTCTTGCATGATAGGACTGCCCTGATTCAATCCACGTTTGATATGATCCCAATACATTGTTCAGATCTTCTAGTTTCGAGGAAAATTCTTAGGTTTAGGTTTCCACGGAATGCATCTCGGTGAAGCCGATTCCTGAAACTCGGACTGACCGATTTGGTCTCTGACCATTGCACTACACAGTTCGGTCTGACCGAGTTGTGGAAATCGGAATGTCCGAATTGAAGTTTCTGTGAAACCCTAAGTTTTCGGTAGGACCGAAACCCATTTCGGTCTGACCGAAAGTGGTGTGTAGGTTCTGTTGAACACTTCGGTTACACCGAAACTTGAAATCGGTTTGACCGAAATACATTCTGTGAAAACTCAAAACTAAGTTTTTAAACTCATTTTTCTTTGCAAAAACTTCTGCAGTTGTGATAACTCTTCTACTCTGCCTACACCTTATCTTTTCACAGGTTTTTCAGCCATGTCAGATGTCAGTGACAGCCAGAACAGGTCTGAATCACCATTTGCTGAAATTCCAGAGGCAGATACAAGTCCTGCAAGCAGCTCTAGTGATGATGGTGAGAGGAGCACCCCTAGTGGTCTGCCTCCCGCAGCTACGAGAACCAGGAAGAAGAGAACCTCTGATGATGAGGATTCCGACTTTGTTGCTGAGGAAGTTACCTCCAAGCCCAAGAAGAATGTGGTTGCCAAAGAGCACCAAGGGCAGCAGCCAAAGAAAGGCACAAGCAAGGTAAAACAGTCTGCAGTTGCTAAGAAGCTCAACTTGGAAGAGCCAGCTCCAAGCAAAGTGAAGAAGACTTCCAAGAGGAAGAGAGTTGTTTATGCTGAACCTCAAGTTGATGCTGCTGAAGAAGAAGAAGAAGAAGATGCACCCCAGCCTCCTCCTCAGAAAGCTAAGTTCATGGGTGATGCTATTCGGGCTCAAGCCTCCTCCAAGCCCAAGAAGCCTGCTCCAGCTAAGGCAGCTCCAGCGAAGCCCAAGAGGACAACCAGAAGCATTCCAGCTTCTGAGAAGAACAAAGGTGAGATGCCACCTTCTGAGTCAGATGAAGAGCATGTGTTGCTCAAGCTCCGTCCCAAGTTGCCACTCCACAATGATGCTCATCCTCAAGCTGAGGACATGAAGGCAAGGAAGGACAAAGGTCTCAGGCTATGGAGACAGTCTGATCCATATGCCGTTAGAAGAAGGACTGCTGTGGACCCCAGATTCCACACCAGAGAGCAGCAGGATTTCTATGAGACCGTGCTAATGGATAAGAAGCCCATTGTTGCTGACACCAGGTATGTTGACTGGAAGTATATTGACAGTAGAGAGCATCGGGACTTCTTTCCCCATGTGCATGAGAGCTTTACTGCATGTGGAGTTGCTGATTTTGTGGGTCAAGAACTGACAGCATGGAATGACGAGATGATCATGCAGTTCTATGCCACAGCCCACTTCTATCCTGATGGCAAGATCACCTGGATGACTGAAGGTCAACGGTTTTCTTCGACTGTTGAAGAATGGGCAGAACTTCTGAACGCTCCTGTGCAGAGAGAGGACGACATTGATGTCTATGGGATTCCTAAGAAGAGTCATGATTCTATGAAGAATATGTACAAGGAGATCCCAGCTGCTGATTTAGAGGGATGGAAGCTCGGCTCAGTGTATTATCTCCAGGCAGGTCTGACCACCACTAACACTATTCTGAGGCATACTTTGATGCCTAAGTCAGGTGACCACCGGATGATACGAGGCTATTCTATCAACATGCTGCACATTCTCGATGAGAAGGCACCTTTTAAGGTGATGGACTTGATGGTAGAAACCATTAAGAGGACTGCAGCTGACCAAAAGAGGTCATGTGGGTTTGCTCCGCAGATACAGATGCTCATCAACGCCAAGTTTGGCACGGGCAAATTCATGTTGGATAGGAAGCACTTGTCACTGCAGCCAGAGCATGAGGACAACGTAGTTGTGATGGATGAAGAGGATCCCACCTCAGTTGAAGGGCAAGCCAAGATCGAAGCTGCAAAGAAAGCCAAAGCTGACAAAGAGGCAGCAGCAGCAGCAGCTAAGCCAAAGAGCTTTGGAGATCAGATTCTTGAAGCAACCCAGAGAATTGAACAACGCCTGGCCAGCATTGAGCAATCTCAGGAGAGCCTTGAGAGGATTGTCGAGGACAAGATCCACGCTCTAGACGTGAAGCTGACTGAGATTCAGGTGTCTGTCAACAAGCTTGAGGCAGACATGGAGGAGACTAGACAGGAGAGAGCAGAGCTTATGCAGGATGATCTAGTCCAGGACTCTCATCGCCAGACTGCTCAGGTTCCCAGAGGATCCAGATCTGCAGCTATCCCAGTGACAGACTCCAGGGCTACCACTTCAGCACCAGCTACAGCTCCAGCAGTTCCTACAGCTCCAGCATCCACTCCTCCACCGCAGACATCAGCAGAGGTCTTCGCAGATGCAGCTATCTCTACACCGACATCGACCCAGACGGGAGCAGCCAGCCGAGCCCGCAGTGACGTTTAGCTCTATACCTTTTCGAACTTTTTGGTAACTTGTTGCCAAAGGGGGAGAAATTGTTATAGATCATAGGGCTTCGAGAGAGAGAGTGCTCTTTCGTCTTCTCGTTCTTTTGCCGGTTTTCCTTGAGATACATTGGTTTCTTTTGGTTCCAGATACTTTATGTGTGCTTGCTACTACGTTTGATGCTACCTTAATGAGTGCTTAGCCATACTATGCTTTAATGTGTGCTTATTGCTTATCATATGCTATTCCTTATTGTATGGCTATTTACTCTTGTCTTGGTGATTAAGTGCATGTTATTCATTCTTATCATTTTGTGCGCTCCACCAAGATGTATGTGACATGGAAGAGTGACCCATAATCCTAATCGATTGTGCATTTGCATTCAAACGCAAATTTTTAAATAATGCACAAATTTAGGGGGAGCTCTTGTTTATCACATACTTCTCAAAGCGACGATATTATTCATTGATTATATCTTTTGTCGAAGCTTTGATCTATATGTTGTCATCAATTACCAAAAAGGGGGAGATTGAAAGTGCAACTAATCCCCGGGTGGTTTTGGTAATTAATAACAACATATATATCATTGAACTAATATTATCTTGAGAATCATTTCAGAGAAGTTCGATGATATGGGTATGGAAATGTCTGAAGAAATGGACCCCTCAAAATGCTAAGACAAGCATTGGCAAAAGCTCAAGACTCCATTTTTGGTTTAGTGATCAAAGATCACATTGAGTCCATAGGAAAAGCCAATACTATTAAAAGGGGATGAGGTTGTGTTAATGTTCTTGTTGCTCAAGTGCTTGGTGATCTAACTCCCTCAACTATCAGCACTATTCACTACTTAACACACACCCATAAGTAATCTCGGTCAAACCAACTCTGTCTCACCGAGATGAAGTTATCTCTACAAACCCTAACATCTCGGTCACACCGATTTATCCAACTCAGTCCCACCGAGATGAACCTCTTCAGTTGTTTCTCCAAACCCTAGATTCTCGGTCAAACCGATTCTGAGTTTCGGTCTCACCGAAAAAGGGCTGCCAACCTTCTGTGATCAGTTGACATCAATTCGGAATATCCGAGTTTATATTTTCGGTCTCACCGAAATGGCAAACCCTAACCTTTGACTCACTTCGGTCTCACCGAGATGGTATTTTCGGTCCCACCGAAAATTCCAACGTTCACTATATTTGAACTTTCGGTCTGACCGAGTTTTCACTTCGGTCTGACCGAGATTGGTCAAATGTGTGTGTAACGGTTGGATTTTGTGTGGAGGCTATATATACCCCTCCACCCCCTCTTCATTCGTGAGGAGAGCCATCAGAAAGTACCACCATTCCTACCATACACTTTCTGAGAAGTGAACCACCTACCCTTGTGTTGAGATCAAGCCATTCCATTCCTACCATATGAAACTTGATCTCTAACCTTCCCAAGTTGCTTTCCACTCAAACCTTTCTTCCACCACAGCCATATCAGTGAGGAGAGTTGAGTGTTGGGGAGTTTATCATCTGAAGCACAAGAGCAAGGAGTTCATCATCATCAACACCGTCTATTACCTTTTGGGGGGTGGTGCCTCCTAGATTGGTTAGGTGTCGCTTGGGAGCCTCCGTCTTGATGATGTGGAGTTGAACCAAGAAGTTTGTAAGGGCAAGGAGATCGCCTACTTCGTGAAGATCTACCCCGAGTAAGGCTAGTCCTCCGTGGGCGTAGGCCATGATGGAATAGACAAGGTTGCTTCTTCGTGGACCCTTCGTGGGTGGAGCCCTCCGTGGACTCGCGCAGCCGTTACCCTCCGTGGGTTGAAGTCTCCATCAACGTGGATGTACGATAGCACCACCTATCGGAACCACGACAAAAATCTCCGTGTCACCAAACTGCGTTTGATCTTCTCCACCTCTTTTTTACATGTGCAATTTACTTTCCGCTGCATATACTCTAGAATTGCATGTGTAGGGTGTTACTTGATTTGATCTTGTTTGTGAAACTGCCAAAAACTTTGCATGATCTAAAGGCAGATTTTTTATATTGTCAAGTAGTCTAATCACCCCCCCTCTAGACCTACTTTCGATCCTACAGAAACTGAAACTGTTGTGGCACATCTTACAAAATTAAATGATATAGCCACCCTATTTACTCATGGGGAAAAATTTAGCTACTATTATATCCTTAAGGTGTTTCCTTTCTCGCTAAAGGGTGATGCTAAGATATGGTTTAATTCTCTTACCCCTGCTTGTGTGCGTGGTCCCCGGGATATGATTTACTATTTCTCTAAAAAAAAATCCTGCTCATAAGAAACAAGCTACCTTACATGAAATATTTAAATTTGTGCAAATTGAAGAACATAGCTTGGGGGAGGCTTATCCAGTTACTTAATGCTTTTCCGGATCATCCGCTCAAGAAAAATGAAATACTTGGTATCTTTTATAATGGACTAACCGATGCTTCTAGGGACCACCTAGATAGTTGTGTTGGTTGTGTTTTCAGGGAACGAACTATTGAACAAGCTGAAAAACTACTAAATAATATACCGAGAAATGATAATGAGTGGACTCTTCATGAACCTCCTAAGCCAACTCCGAAGAAGAGAGGAATGTTGTTTTTAAGTCTCGAAGATATGCTAGAGGCAAAGAAGTCAATGAAAGAAAAGGTATTAAAGCTGAAGATGTTAAGAATTTACCACCTATCAAAGAAATACATGGTCTCAACACACCGACACTAGTAGTAAAGGTAAATTATCTTTATAGATTTGATGAAGGTGATATTCCTCATAATAAATCTGCTAGTCAATGCATGGATGAATTTAATAACTTTATTGTGAAACAAGAAAACTTCAACGAATATGTTAGTAGACAATTAAAATGAAATGCCTATATGGTTGAACACTTGAGTGACTATATGTCTAGAGTTAAAGATGACCTAAAGCTTGTTAGTAAACATGCTTCGATGGTAAAAACTCAAGTAGAACAAGTTCTCAAAGCACAAAATGATCTGATTAATGAGATGAACAATAAAAAAATGATCATGTTGTTAGAGCTATGAATAGAACCGGTTAGATGACTCAGGACCCTTTGTATCCTGAAGGTCATCCTAAAAGGGTTGAACAAGACTCTCAAAGAATTAATATTGATGCATAGGTTCATCTAGAAAGAAAAATGATAAGACTTTGCATGCTTCTAGTGAACCTACCGTAGACACACCTGAAAATCCAAATGATATTTCTATTTTTGATCCTAAAACACAATATGGCAATGAGCATGAACCTAGTGATAATGAAAATTATGAGGTTCGGAATGAAGCTCAACCTAGTAATGATAATGATGTGGAGATAGAACATGTCGTTGATCTTGATAACCCACAACCCCCAAAAAGATATGAGAAAAGAGACTTCATTGCTATGAAATATTGTAAAGAAAGAGAACAATGGATTCAGAAACCCATGCCTTTTCCTCCTAAAGCTTCAAAGAGCAAAAATGATGAGGAATTTGAGCGCTTTTGTGAAATGCTTAGACCTGTCTCTTTGTGCTTACGTTTGACTGATATTCTGGAAATGTCTCCCTATGATAAGTATATGAAAGATATGTTGGGGAACGTAGCATGCAATTTCAAAAATTTCCTACACTCACGCAAGATCTATCTAGGAGATACATAGAAACGAGAGGGGGAGAGTGTGTCCACGTACCCTCGTAGACCAAAAGCGGAAGCCTTTGACAACGCGGTTGATGTAGTCAAACTTCTTCTCGTTCCGACCAATCAAGTATCGAACGTACGGCACCTCCGAGTTCTGCACACGTTCAGCTTGATGACGTCCCTCAAACTCTTGATCCAACAAAGTGACGAGGGAGAGTTCCGTCAGCACGACGGCGCGGTGAAGGTGATGGTGAAGTGATCCGCACAGGGCTTCGCCTAAGCACTATATGAATATAACCGGAAGTGTAAACTGTGGAGAGGGGCACCGCACACGGCTAAGAATCAATCTTGTGTGTTCTAGAGGTGCCCTCCCCACATATATATAGGTGGGAGAGGGAGGGGAGCAGCAAGGGGAGCCCCAAGTAGGAGGGATCCTACTTGGGCGCCTCCTCCAAGTCGGCCTCCCCTCTTCCATAAGTGCTGGAGGGGGAAGGAAAGAGAGAGGAGGGAGGGAAGGAAAGGGGGAGGCCGAATCCTCCCCTTTCTTTCTCTATTCCCTCCTTTCCTTCTCCCCCTATTTCGGCCTATATGGGGGGGGGGGGGCACCAGCCCCTTAGGGGCTAGTCTGTCCCTCTCTTGGCCCAATAAGGTCAATATCTTTGCCGGGGTTGCCCAGAACCCCTTCCGGTGACCCGATATGTACTCGGTATCCTCCGGAACACTTCCGGTGTCCGAATACTATCATCCTATATATCAATATTTACCTCTCAACCATTTCGAGACTCCTCGTCATGTACGTGATCTCATCTGGGACTCCGAACAACATTCGGTCACCAAATCACATAACTCATATAATACAAAATCATCATCGAACGTTAAGCTTGTGGACCCTATGGGTTCGAGAACTATGTAGACATGACCGAGACACCTCTCCGGTCAATAACCAACAACTGAACCTGGATTCTCATATTGTTTCCCACATATTCTACGAAGATCTTTATCGGTCGTACCGTAATACAACATACGTTATTCCCTTTGTCATCGGTATGTTACTTGCCCAAGATTCGATCGTCGGTACCTTCATACCTAGTTCAATCTTGTTACTGGTAAGTCTCTTTACTCGTTCCATAATGCATCATCCCGCAACTAACTCCTTAGTCACATTGCTTGTAAGGCATCTTATGATGTGCATTACTGAGAGGCCCAGAGATACCTCTCCGATATACGGAGTGATAAATCCTAATCTCGATCTATGCCAACTCAACAAACACCTTCGGAGATACCTGAAGAGCACCTTTATAATCACACAATTACGTTGTGATGTTTGATAGCACACAAGGCACTCCTCCAGTATCCGGGAGTTGCATAATCTCATAGTTGGAGGAATATGTATTTGACATGAAGAAAGCAATAGCAGTAAAACTGAATGATCATTATGCTAAGCTAACGGGTGGGTCTTGTCCATCACATCATTCTCCTAATGATGTGACCCCGTTCATCAAATGACAACACATGTCTATGGTTAGGAAACTTAACCATCTTTGATTAACGAGCTAGTCTAGTAGAGGCTTACTAGGGACACAATGTTTTTTCTATGTATCCACAGATGTATCAAGTTTCCGTTTAATACAATTCTAGCATGAATAATAAACATTTATCATGATATAAGGAAATATAAAATAACAACTTTATTATTGCCTCTAGGGCATATTTTCTTTAGTTTCCCACTTGCACTAGAGTCAATAATCTAGATTACATTGTAATGATTCTAACACCCATGGAGTCTTGGTGCTGATCATGTTTTGCTCATGGAAGAGGCTTAGTCAATGGGTCTGCCACATTCAGATCCGTGTGTATTTTGCAAATCTCTATGTCTCCCTCCTTGACTTGACCGTGGATGGAGTTGAAGCGTCTCATGATGTGTTAGGTTCTTTTGTGAAATCTGGATTCCTTCGCTAAGGCAATTGCTCCAATATTGTCACAAAATATTTTCATTGGACCCAATGCACTAGGTATTACACCTAGATCGGATACGAACTCCAGCATCCAGACTCCTTCATTTGCTGCTTCCGAAGCAGCTATGTACTCCGCTTCACATGTAGATCCCGCCACGATGCTCTTCTTGGAACTGCACTAACTGACAGCTCCACCATTCAATAAAAATACGTATTTGGTTTGTGACTTAGAGTCATCCAGACCAGTGTCAAAGCTAGCATCGACGTAACCATTTACGATGAGCTCTTTGTCACCCCCATAAACGAGAAAATATTCTTGGTCCTTTTCAGGTACTTCAGGATGTTCTTGACCGCTGTCCAGTGATCCACTCCTGGATTACTTTGGTACCTCCCTGCCAGACTTATGGCAAGGCACACATCAGGTCTGGTACACAGCATAGCATACATGATAGATCCTATGGCTGAGGCATAGGGAATGCCTTTCATTTTCTCTCTATCTTCTGCAGTGGTCGTGCATTAAGTCTTACTCAACTTCACACCTTGTAACACAGGTAATAACCCTTTCTTTGACTGATCCATTTTGAACTTCTTAAAAACTTTATCAAGGTATGTGCTTTGTGAAAGTCCTATCAAGCGTCTCGATCTATCTCTATAGATCTTGATGCCCAATATATAAGCAGCTTCACCAAGTTCTTTCATTGAAAAATTCTTATTCAAGTATCCTTTTATGCTATCCAAAAATTCTACATCATTTCCGATCAACAATATGTTATCCACATATAATATCAGAAATGCTACAGAGCTCCCACTCACTTTCTTGTAAATACATGCTTCTCCAAAAGTATGTATAAAACCATATGATTTGATCACCTCATCAAAACGTATATTCCAGCTCCGAAATGCTTGCACGAGTCCATAGGTGGATCACTGGAGCTTGCACACTTTCTTAGCGCCTTTAGGATTGACAAAACCTTCTGGTTGCATCATATACAACTCTTCTTTAAGAAATCCATTGAGGAATGCAGTTTTGATGTCCATTTGCCAGACTTCATAATCATAAAATGCGGCAATTGCTAACATGATTCGGACAGACTTAAGCATCGCTATGGGTGAGAAAGTCATCATAGTCAACTCCTTGAACTTGTCGAAAACCTTTCGCAACAAGTCGAGCTTTGTAGACAGTAACATTACCATCAGTGTCTGTCTTCTTCTTGAAGATCCATTTATTCTCTATGGCTCGCCGATCATCGGGCAAGTCCACCAATGTCCACACTTTGTTCTCATGCATGGATCCTATCTCATATTTCTTGGCCTCAAGCCATTTATCGGAATCTGGGCTCATCATAGCTTCTTCATAGTTCGTAGGTTCATCATGGTGCAAATCGTGGTGCGGATCATGCTCTGGTTGACCAATGAGGTTATGTAGTAACTTGATCTGAAGTTTCATGATCATCATCATTAGCCTCCTCTCTAGTTGGTGTAGGCATCATGGGAACGGTTTTCTGTGATGAGCTACTTTCCAATTCAAGAGAAGGTACCATTACCTCATCAAGTTCTATTTTCCTCCCACTCACTTCTTTTGAGAGAAACTCCTTCTCTAGAAAGGATCCATTCTTAGCAACAAAGATCTTGCCTTCACATCTGTGGTAGAAGGTGTATCCAACAGTTTCTTTTGGATATCCTATGAAGACGCACTTCTCCTATTTAGGTTCGAGCTTATCAGGCCGAAGCCTTTTCACATAAGCATCGCAACCCCAAACTTTAAGAAACGACAGCTTAGGTTTCTTGCCAAACCATAGTTCATACGGTGTCATCTCATCGGATTTAGACGCTGCCCTATTTAATGTGGATGCGGTTGTCTCTAATGCACAACCCCAAAACGATAGTGGTAAATCGGTAAGAGACATCATAGATTGCACCATATCTAATAAAGTACGGTTACGATGTTCGGACACATGATGTCTACTATGCAACCTTCTTCTTGTAGACATTGTTGGGCCTCCAAGTGCAGAGGTTTGTAGGACAGTAGCAAATTTCCCTCAAGTGGATGACCTAAGGTTTATCAATCCGTGGGAGGCGTAGGATGAAGATGGTCTCTCTCAAACAACCCTGCAACCAAATAACAAAGAGTCTCTTGTGTCCCCAACACACCCAATACAATAGTCAATTGTATAGGTGCACTAGTTCGGCGAAGAGATGGTGATACAAGTGCAATATGGATGGTAGATATAGGTTTTTCTAATATGAAAATATAAAAACAACAAGGTAACTAATAATAAAAGTGAACACAAACGGTATTGCAATGCTTTGAAACAAGGCCTAGGGTTCATACTTTCACTAGTGCAAGTTCTCTCAACAATAATAACATAACTGGATCATATAACTATCCCACAACATGCAACAAAGAGTCACTCCAAAGTCACTAATAGCGGAGAACAAACGAAGAGATTATTGTAGGGTACAAAACCACCTCAAAGTTATTCTTTCCGATTGATCTATTCAAGAGTCCGTAGTAAAATAACATGAAGCTATTCTTTCCGTTCGATCTATCCTAGAGTTCGTACTAGAATAACACCTTAAGACACACATCAACCAAAACCCTAATGTCACCTAGATACTCCATTGTCACCTCAAGTATCCGTGGGCATGATTATACGATATGAATCACACAATCTTAGATTCATCTATTCAACCAACACAAAGAACTTCAAAGAGTGCCCCAAAGTTTCTACCGGAGAGTCAAGACGAAAACGTGTGCCAACCCCTATGCATAAGTTCACAAGGTCACTCACACTACAAAAAACAGACACATCCGTGACATTTTGGGCCGAACGAAGAAAAATCTGTCATACTTATGACACTTATATGACGATAATTGTGACAAAACCCGGTATCATCATAGATATGGTGGGGTCCTACTTCTATGACAAAAAATCATGACAAAAAATGGGCTTTTCGTCCTGGGCGGGCCGGAGACGCAGCTGCATGACATTCTTTGGGTCGTCCATGATGGAAAAACCGTGGTAGAAGCGAGGGCGAGGAAAATATCGGGGTGTTCCCGGTTACGGTGGGTGGTCGGGGCCGAGCGATGCGCGTTTCTCTCGTACACGCACGCACGTGGGTGCGAGGCGTTGGACTCTAACTGAACCCGAGCGAGGCATTGGGCTCTAACTGAACCAGACTAATTGCACTACAGGCTACGCGTTACTGAACCCGAGCGATCGATCGATGACTGTTAACTGAACCCGATCGGGTGACTCCTTCGCTACTGTTGCTAACTCAAGCCGATCGATGCTGCCTCTAGATGAACAGTGA
>LR738715.1:179001901-179027995 GCA_902687465.1 Secale cereale | reverse complement strand
GGATGAACAGGACCCCGTGGTGTTGCCTCTGGATGAACAGGACCCTGATCGATCGAGCTGGTTGGGGCTGGATGAACAGGACCACCCCGTGGAGGGCAGGATGAACAGTAGACGGTGGAGGGCTGGATGAACAGTATCCCGTGGAGGGGTGGTTGAACATGAGCCCGTGGAGAGGGCTGGTTGAACAGTAGCCGACGGAGGCTGGATGAATAGGAGCCCGTGGATGAACAGTCCCGGGTGGAGGCTGGAGGAGGTCGACGGTGGATGAACAGTAGCCCGTGGAGGCTGGAGGGGGTCGACGGTGGAGATGAACGGTATCTCGTGGAGTCCTATTTTGCGGTACGCCACAACCCTCCCGATGAACATGACCCCTGTTTCGACCGTAGCGCTTCAACACAAGTCCGTTTCCTCCGTTTTGCGGTACGCCACACCCCTCCCGATCAACAGGACCCCCGTTTCGACCGTAGGAGGTATGTTTCCTCCGTTTTGCGATACGCCAGACCCCTCCCGACGAACATGATCTTGTTTCAACATGGCTGGTCGAACACAAGACTGTTTCCTCCGTTTGGAGGTATGCCAAGCCTCGTTTCCATCGGCTGTTCCGTCCAAGCCCTCCCGATGAACACGACGACGCATTCCATTCCGACCCAGCCGGTTGGCTCCCCATGAACACGAAGACGACGCTGTTTCTCCGTTCCGACCCAGCCATGTACACGAGTCCTGGCCATACGTATGCGCGAGTAGGCGTTCGAGACCCTGCCTGTATGTACGTACGTGGCCGTATTTTCTTTCTTGCACACTAGCCGTTGTACGTACGTGTACATGCTATGTGTGCGCCTCTACTACGACATGTGCGCGCCTCTACATCAAACCGTATGTACTTACACGTTCGTGACCAGAATGACAATGGTACGTACGCTTCGACCAGGTGGGTCCTAACTGTCAGGCACTTCCTTGCGCGCGAAGATGTAGCTGGTGGGTCCCAGCAGTTAGGGGGGCGAATTGTTTTTTTTTGCCCAGACACACTTCCTTGCGTGCGAAGATATAGCTGGTGGGTCCCAACAGTCAGGGGCAAACATTTTTTTGCGAAATATGGTGGCCCGTCCGGTGCGTCCCCGCTGTCAGGTGGAGGAATAATTATTTTGTGCGTAATAAGGAGGCACTTCCTTGCTGTGGTCGTGGATCCAGCTGTCAGCCTCTCCACGTACAGTACTCTTCCGATGGAAGTCGGTCGTTGACCACATTGACCACGCCACGCCGAGAGCACCAAGGCGGTGGATGACGGCGAGGCCTAGGAAGGGGACGACGCGGAGCCAGGGAAGATGCGGCAGTGGATGCTCACGCGGAGAGGAGTACGAGGGTTCACTGGTTCGGCTGCGGTGTGAGGCTGCTGTCGCCACATAATAATGGGGGGTGTGGGTGAGTGATGGCTTCTCGCCCCTCGTTGGTTACCCCAAGTGGAAGGTTTGAGATGTAGCGTAACGGCAAGTTTCCCTTGGCAAAGATACCAAGGATCGAATCCCGTGAGACTCCGAGGGTCGACAAGTAGGTGTCAACGGCTAACGGCACCAGAAACTTAGCGATTGATAGGACCTGCACACAAATACAAATAACTTTGCTCCCAACGAGTATAGAGAGGTTGTCAATCCCTCCGGCCTTGCTGTTTACAAAGGATCAAACACACAAAAGTTAATAATGATAGCTATGACTGCAACTAGGAAATAGAAATAGGAAGTAAATATAAGGTGTGATCAGTGGTGGTAATATGGACCGGGGTCCCATGATGTTCGCTAGTGATGTCTCTCTCCCAAAAGACGATAAAACAGCTAAGCGAGGTAAACAAATTACAGCTGGGCAATTGACAGGATTATGTGCGCAAACCAATGCTAACTATGCTGCAAAGAAAGGTAGAGGCTCAAAAGCATGGGCGGTACGCCAAGGCAAGTAGACCGAAATCCATCTGCATCTACTACTAATCATCCACCCTGAGATATATATCCAGAACATCTCGCTGGTATTAAGTTGCGAATCCCACCCAAAGTGTAAACTCAAAGCAACAGACAACTGCATTAAAAGAACTTTGCGTAAAGTAAACAATCCTTGCACCCGCAAGTACAAGCACCGTTGTTTTCTCCCTTGTGGCAACAACACATCCCCTAGACTCATGTTTCTATCACTCAAGCTAGTCATCAGGGGGCATGAACCCACAATCAAGCATAACGCTCCCTCTTGGAGTTACTACCTACTACGTGGCCAAAGCAATAAACAGCACCGGAGAACATGCAAGAATTACTCAAGAACAAAGATATAAAAGAGGTGAATCAAATATATTACTCAAACACAATCTGAACATAGTCTCATAATCCATCAGATCCCTGCAAACTCAGCAAAGCAACAGCAGAAAGATTACATATGTGCCTCGATCATGTAGGGCAGCTCACGAGGTCTAAACCATGAAGAGCAAAGAGGGGAGGAGAACATCACATAGCTACTGATCATGGACCCATGGTCCAAGGGGGACTACTCACAACTCATCCGGGAAGCGTCCATGGTGGTGGAGAAGCTCCCGGTGGTGGTTCTCCCCTCCGGCAGGGTGCCGGGAAGAGTTCTCCTGATGCTCCCGATCTTGGAAGCGTTGCGGCGGCGGAACAGAGGCGATATCGTGAAAAAGGGTTCCGTCCTCGAGGGTTTCGGGACGCGAGGAATATATATGCGAAGGGGGGTCACCAGAGGCGGAGAGGGGGCCCCAGGCGCCCCCCCTGGGGCGGCCAGGGGTGGGGCCGCCCTGGGAGGCCGCCTGGGCCGCCCCCGGCTCCCCTCTGGCCCCACTTTGGTTTTTCTCGAAGCTTCCTGTACGCTGATTTTTTCTGTATTTTTCCCGGAATTTTTGGAGCACTTTTAATATGGGGGAAATCTGAAATAGAAAAACAGCAGAAAACAGGAACTGGCATTGTGGTGCACTGAGTTAATAGGTTAGTCCAAATATGATCAAAAGTGTATGGAAGTGCATAAATATCATAGCAATATCACACAAAAGAAGCATGGAGCAAGCAGAAATTATAGATACGTTTTGGACGTATCAACATCCCCAAGCTTAATTCCTGCTCGTCCTCGAGTACGTAAATGATAACAAGCATAATTTCTGTGGTGACATGCTATCAACCATATAATTCAATTCAAGTCATAACAAGCAAGAGTCTATATTAGCATTGTAACAAGCAACATAAGAACATAAAGGTGCAAGAGCTCTCGCCGTCCGTGACTCGAATGTCTCCAAATGGTGTTTGCGTGCAAGAAAGGGGATAGGCATATACGAGAGAGTAAAACATAGTTTTTGTATTGTTGAGAACTTAATCTACTAAAGTTTCACAGTTGGTCTTCTTTGGAATCTTATCTTGACTCATCCCCAGACCGTCAGCCAGGTACAAGTCAAAATGATCCACTACCATTCGATATTTTGAGCACTCATGCAATGGATGAGCGTAAGCAAGAAAGTCGACACTTAGGATGGCAAAGAGAGAAAAATTATGGAGGGGGAAGACAAAAAGGTGTGAAAGGCTCACATCAATGAGGACAATCATCGGCGAGAGAAAGCCAAATGATAGATATGATGTGAGGAGTAGGGATTGCCATACAACGGATGCACATATGAGCTAAGGTAAGCTCTCCAATGGAACTAGTGGGGGTGCATCCAACTTTCTTGCTCAAGAAGACCTAGAGCTCTTTTGAGGAGGCTCATCATTGGAATATACAAGCCAAGTTCTATAGTGTGAAGGTCCCCACATAGCTATATGCATGAATGATAATCTCTATGGAGTACAAGGTATAAGATGGAGTACGAGTGTGGATCTCTCAAAAGAAATAGTAGTGTGCCCCGTTCTCTCTTTTTATTTCTTTTTCTATTTTTTTCTATTTTTTTCTATTTTTTTGTGGCCTCAATGGCTCTTTCTATTTAACTCTCATTTGTCCTCTTTGGGATCTTTTGATTTTGTCCTCTTTGGGATCTTTTGATTTTGTCCTCTTTGGGATCTTTTCCTCACTTTAGGGGCAACACTCTATGTATTACAAGAAGTATAGAAGATCTTTCACACTTTACAAAAGCACTCAACATAAATAAAATGAAACTATCATGATGTATGCAAATGTATGCCTCTGCCAGTGTAGCAGGATATGCAATGATACTAGCGCGTCATGTAGCAATGATTAGGGCAAGGCCCAACTAGCATGCGGTTCATCGATCAAGCAAAAAGCATGTATGACATGAAGATCAAGTCATGAGAAGATGGATGTTGCATGGCAATGTATCTCAGAAAGGCTATGGAAATGCCTTGATAGGTAGGTATGGTGGCTGTTTTGAGGAAGGATATAATCAGGCTTATGATGACAGAGCGTATCGTGCCAAGGATTTGGATGCACCGGCGAAGTATGCGCCAACTCTCGAGGTGAGAAAGGGCAATGCACGGTACCGAAGAGGCTAGAAAAATATGGTTAGGTGGAAGTGTCAACTTTCGAATACTCACATTAGTCCGAAGAACTCATGCACTTATTATCGGTAACTCTCAATCTAATTAGGAGGTTCACAAAGAGACAAGTACCCCGAGGAGGTGTGTATGGGGGTTTGGTTACCCTTGCGCATCCTCGACCCATGGTACGTGAGTGTACTCTAATATTCGATCCCTCCAAAGATTAGTGATCTATTTAGTAGCTAAAGTTCTCAACTATTTTGTAGGTTTTCGAAAATAAACACGGATTGCCAAAATACGACATCTATCACTAATAGGCTAAAGCTCTTGACACCAAAAGTTCAGACATTACTCATGGCAATACCTCAAAACTATTGCAAGTTACTACTAAAATTAAATAGCAACCTCAGTTACCTACTTTAAGTTAAGACACACAACTCAGTGCAACAGGCAAACTCTCTTAACAAGATAAACATGAAAACTCAAGAGAGTTCAACAACCAACTAAACAAAAGCTCTTTAAAAACAAAAGCATGAAAACTAAGAGCTAAACATGACAGCAGCTATGGAAAGACCAAGAACACACACAGCAGAGATAAGCATGAAAATTCTATGTTGTGTTCTAGGTTGAAGTGGAGTGTGTTTCTCTCCCACACAAAGAAAGCTGGGTTCTAACTTGTTATGAACAGCAAGCAAAGCTAAAGAAAACTAAAAAGGAAACTAAGAGCAAGACGCTCCAAGCATAGCACATAACGCATGAAGTGATTAAAATATAGTGGAACGAAAGACGAACTGATAATTGTTGATGGAGAAGGGGATGCACGGAGGCATCCCCAAGCTTAGACGCTTGAGTCTTCTTGAATATTTCTTGGGGGTGCACGGGGGCATCCCCAAGCTTGAGCGTTTGACCCTCCTGAATCTTCTTTTATCATCTTCCCTCGCACACTTGAAAACTCCCTTCATACATAACTCATCATAATCTGATTAGCGAGGTTAGTACCCAAAATAAAATAATTTTTCCCTACTGGAAATAAGGATAATCTTGAAGAGCTACTGTTTCTCAAGATTGCCAAAAGGTTTTTGCAAAGAAAAAACAACCTCAAGGTTTGCAAAACGAAGAAAAGGCAAAACAGGACAGAATCTGTGAAAAATAGACCAGCAGGTAGTAAATAATTGTTTCGGGGCACTTCTGCAACTCAAATCAAAAAACTGAGAACAGACGCTCGAAAGCTAATTGTATAGAGCACGCTGTCAAAAAAATTCAGATCAAATAGATGATCTGGTGATTTTATACAAATTTTTCTGTCCAAGGACAGAATCTGTTTTCTGGACAGCACGTCACAACTTTTGAACTTTCTTGCAATCGGAGGCTAAACTTGGCACAAAGCTGAAAAGAAAAGATACAATGATGATGCTACTGTAGTAACAAACATCAAGACATAACAAAAGCAAAATAAAACTTTATTCGTTGTGGGCTGCCTCCCAAAAGCGCTTTCTTTTATGCCTTTAAGCTAGGCATGATGCAAAAAGATCAAGTTGTATCAATTGAACCATCATCAAGATCATCAAAAAGCTCTTCAATAGTACAACTAGTCTTAAGAGGACTTTCAAATAAAGGCCTAATAAAGATACTTCTAGGGAGAAAACCAAAAGGTGGAAAGTCAATGGAAGATTCATTTATAAATTTATCAAAGAGAGGTATTTCTTCCAAAGTCTTCACAGTTTCAACCCCTTTGGCAATAGATGGATTAATTTTGGAACGAGGAGCCTTTGGAACGTAAACGAACCGAGGCTCCTTCTTTACCGGAGTTTCTACCTTTTTGGCTTTTATTGAGGAGAAAGTAGTTCCTAAAGTGTCGAAGATTTCCTCAATATTGTCTATCCCAGAAGAGTCCAAGTCATGGGATTTGATGGTCTCCAAAGTTTTGAGAATTTTATGCATGGAGCTATCAAGCCTATTCAAATTCCCTTGGATCTTACGATCCAACTCATTTATCTTATTAATGCTTGGCATCTCTAGCTCTATCTTTTCAAGTTTTTTCATAATGTGAGCTAGGGTAATGTCCTCTTGAATGCTAACAACAGGGGGATTTCCAACAAGATTTTCCATAATACTAAGAGATTCCCAAACTGGGGCTTCTAGGAAATTTCCATTGATAGCAGAATCTAGAACAAACCTATTCCAAGAAGTAATTCCAACATGAAAATTTCTAAGCAGGATAGTAGTAGATTGCTTCTTGGTGGCTCTTTTTTGAGAATCATTAATTCTATACCAAGCATCTTTTAGACTTTCACCACCTCTTTGTTTAAAGGTGAGCACTTCTGCCTCACCAAAGGCAAAAGGACCAGACATAATGCCAACTAAAAGCAAGATAACTATTTTTGTGATTTTTGGTAAGGGACACTAAAGCAAAACTGAAAGGTAAACTAACAAGACTAAAAAGCAAAGATAAAAGATAGCGTGCAAGTCCCCTATCTTGAAGAGTGGAGTCCCCAGCAACGGCGCCAGAAACTTTGCTTGATGGCTTCTCGCCCCTCGTTGGTTACCCCAAGTGGAAGGTTTGAGATGTAGCGTAACGGCAAGTTTCCCTTGGCAAAGATACCAAGGATCGAATCCCGTGAGACTCCAAGGGTCGACAAGTAGGTGTCATCGGCTAACGGCGCCAGAAACTTAGCGGTTGACAGGACCTGCACACAGATACAAATAACTTTCCTCTCAACGAGTACAGAGAGGTTGTCAATCCCTCCGGCCTTGCTGTTTACAAAGGATCAAACACAAGAGGTAATAATAATAGCTATGACTGCAACTAGGAAATAGAAACAGGAAGTAAATATAAGGTGTGATCAATGGTGGTAATATGGACCGGGGTCCCATGATGTTCACTAGTGATGTGTCTCTCCCAAAAGACGATAAAACAGCTAAGCGAGGTAAACAAATTACAGCTGGGCAATTGACATGATTATGTGCGCAAACCAATGCTAACTATGCTGTAAAGAAAGGTAGTGGCTCAAAAGCATGGGCGGTACGCCAAGGCAAGTAGACCGAAATCCATCTGCATCTACTACTAATCATCCACCTTGAGATATCTATCCAGAACATCTCGCTGGTATTAAGTTGCGAGTCCCACCCAAAGTGTAAACTCAAAGCAACGGACAACTGCATTAAAAGAACTTTGCGTAAAGTAAACTATCCTTGCACCCGCAAGTACAAGCACCGTTGTTTTCCCCCTTGTGGCAATAGCACATCCCCTAGACTCATGTTTCTGTCACTCAAGCTAGTCATCAGGGGGCATGAACCCACAATCAAGCATAACGTTCCCTCTTGGAGTTACTACCTACTACTTGGCCAAAGCAATAAACAACAACGGAGAACATGCAAGAATTACTCAAGAACTAAAGTATAAAAGAGGCGAATCGAATATATTACTCACACACAATCTGAACATAATCTAATAATCCATCAGATCCCTGCAAACTCAGTAGAGCAACAGCATAAAGATTACATATGTGCCTCGATCATGTAGGGCAGCTCACGAGGTCTAATCCATGAAGAACAAAGAGGGGAGGAGAACATCACATAGCTACTGGTCATGGACCCATGGTCCAAGGGGGACTACTCACAACTCATCCGGGAAGCGTCCATGGTGGTGGAGAAGCTCCCGGTGGTGGTTCTCCCCTCCGGCAGGGTGCTGGGAAGAGTTCTCCTGATGCTCCCGATCTTGGAAGCGTTGCGGCGGCGGAACAGAGGCGAGATCGTGAAAAAGGGTTCCGTCCTTGAGGGTTTCGGGACGCGAGGAATATATATGCGAAGGGGGGTCACCAGAGGCGGAGAGGGGGCCTCAGGCGCCCCCCTGGGGCGGCCAGGGGTGGGGCCGCCCCAGGTGGCCGCCTGGGCCACCCCCGGCTCCCCTCTGGCCCCACTTTGGTTTTTCTCGAAGCTTCCTGTACGCTGATTTTTTCTGTATTTTTCCCGGAATTTTTGGAGCACTTTTAATATGGGGGAAATCTGAAATAGAAAAACAACAGAAAACAGGAACTGGCACTGTGGTGCACTGAGTTAATAGGTTAGTCCAAATATGATCAAAAGTGTATGGAAGTGCATAAATATCATAGCAATATCACACAAAAGAAGCATGGAGCAAGCAGAAATTATAGATACGTTTTGGACGTATCAGCAGTTACTCTGAAATCAAGTAAAGTCACCGGTGTGACATTTAAGTTTGCTATAGCAACAAGTTGAATAGATATCCCTGATTTAACAGAGGCAAAAAAGGAAACAATTACTGCCAATAAAGGAGGATGAAAATGCGGCCACAAAAAGAAGCATATACCTTATCTTGATGGAAAACAAAGTATAGGACATTAGCATTTCTAAAACAGTTGCATTGATTCATATTAACAGAGAAATTCTCTTAAAATAGTTCAGTAGTTAATTCTGAGAGTGGCATTGCTTAAAATACAATAGCTTCAATTCAACATTTATTTAAAATAGTACCAATACAAGTAGCACTACATCTCAAAACACACTGCACGATCATGTGGATGGGACATGGGACATGCCAGCACCATGTGCGTCCACACGTATAAATGGGTGATGCAGAGTATGTAGCCAAGCAGCATATTTGCGTTGGTCCCATATTTGTTCTCTTTGAAACTTTTTTCGATGTGAGGGTGGCAAATCTAGTCCTGCACAAACTACCCGACCCCCTGTTTCTTTCCCTTTTCAACAAAGAGTTCGGTTCCTTACAGATGTGTGTACTGGGTTACCCCTTTTTTCCCTTTTCGACCAACAAAGCGGCTGGATAGCTAGTCTATACTACTTTCACTCCCTCCTTTCCTCATTGAACCACGTCCTAGATTCATGCTCCACCCCACCGCACCCTTCTTTACTTTTTGAACCAAGACCTAGATTCGACTACAGAATCGAAAAAGATCAGCATGCAGCTAGACCAATGACCGTTTCAAAGAAACTTATACCTTAGGGTCATCAAGATGTGGCAAGGCGTGCGGCGGGCGGTCGGATCTGCCCACACTACGTACGACAACAAGAAAGAAGGGGTTGGTGGCCCTCCCGCACAGGCGCTGGGTGAAAGAGAAAAGCGTAGCTGGCAGTGGATTGCCTCCCTCGCCGAAGGCGATAGAGTGAACGCTGCACCTCCTCCCCTTCCCAGTGCGACGGGATCCAGACGCCTCCTTCGCCAGCTGTGAGGGGCTGAGAGAGACAGAGGCCACAACACAGTCTTGTTTAAATCTGGTGAAGAGGGTGAGAGACATTGAATATAGCAAACCCTCGCAAAGGAAGGCTGAGCCTCCAGTGTGTATATATATATATATATATATGTAGTACGACGAGAGTGTGGAGAGTGCAAACCCTAGCGAACAAGCGCTGAGGCTCCAGCTTATATATATACTGTAGTACGGACTGAGCTCTGGTGCCTTAACTGCACCTGCTTTTGGCTGTATGATAGGTGGGCCATCCATATTTTGGGCCCACCTGTCATAAACCCAAAGGCAGGTGCACTAAAGTCAATGAATTGCGTATATATAGTACTCGTGTATACAACTAATATATAGTGGAGTGGTTTTCTTATTCTCTCCATAACAATCGTTTCAAATTGTGTAAGTACGAAATGAAACTCTTTATTTAACGTACCAGTGAAGAAAACTACTACTCCCTGTGTTCCTAAATATTTGTCTATCTAGGGATTTCAACAAATGACTACATACGGAGCAAAATGAGTGAATCTACACTGTAAAAAATGTCTATATACATCCGTATGTGGTAGTCCATTGCAAACCACTTGAAAGACAAATATTGAGGAACGGAGGGAGTACTTCCGATGAACTAACGATCCACGCGTCCTGGTCGCACTTCCTGTCCTTCACGTGCGGTACACTACCCTCCCTTAAGTGAACAACCACACATGCGCCAAATTATCGGAAACATGTGAGAGTGTGCACAAATAAAGAATTTTAATTTCAATTATCGGAAAGGTTTGAGAGTATGTACAGTTTGCCCTCTCTAATAATTATGGTTTGTTGTGTTCGGCCTAAACTTGGTCAAACTTTACAAAGTTTGACTTCGGTAAAATCTAATATGCGGAGTAAATAAAAATGGAGGGCTACTACGACCATCCGGGTTTTTAGCCCACACCATTTTTTTAATCAAAGTTAATAGCTGGACAAATAAAATTACAGGGGAGCTGGAGACAAAGTTGTGAGAAGGCTTAGAAATCAATGCAAAACATATGCTCTTAGTACCAACATCGATCCTTCTTCGAGGAAACATTTGGTTCATAGCCAATTGTGTGATAAAATTGCACCAACGTGAAAGCCGACTGCGTCTCCAACGCAACCAAGGTGAGCTGACGAAGGATATTATCTTTGTGGGTAACAAGCAAAGAAAGCTGATGGAAGATAGCTTGTTTTTCATTGAAAATCGATCAGCTTCACCAGCAGACGCAACCATGAGGCGCAACCATGAGCATCGATAGGTCATCGTGGTGATGCATCATCCATTTGGCATCAAGTTTGGGTGAGGCACCTATGAAGTTCGACAAATCCTCACCGTGGTCTGTTTCTTCTCAGTAGTCAAGCTCGAGGAAGGAAGAACCACGTGACAGAGGACAGTGAGGCGGAACAACAATGGCCATCAAAGTTTGTGCAGTTCCACTAAAATTGAGGAAGACATGCCCGGGTATGGAGATACGCATCGTTGTTTCCAAAAATATAAAAAAGGGATATATTGTTGTTACTTTGTTTTACAAGATTAACAACGACATCTCAATTGTCAATAAGAAGTATGAAAAGTACACCAACAAACATAAGCATCATGATTATCTTGATGGGAACTAAACCAGGATACCCGAGAAAAAAAAGCATTTCTTCATTTAACCAGTGATAGTATTAGATTAGCAATAGCAATAGGAGCATATGGACAATGACCGCACAACCACCATGTACTTTTTGTTGAAACAACATGTATACCTCCACCGAGGCATAAATCAGGACAACTTTTTGTGTGGCATTTCCTCTATAATAGTAGGTGATGTTGGACCAGCCGACGAACCCTAGCTACTATACATGGGGAGCTGGGGAGTAGTCGCATAGAAGAAAACCCGCATGCAGCGACCTGGGGAGCTGGACCGGTACAAGAAGTTATACCTCAGGTGGGCGAGATGTCGCTTAGGCTGGCGGGCGGGATCTGCCCACACGACGGCAGCGAACAAGGGCGCGGAGGACCTTTGTCCGCGCCAGCGCCAACTCCGAGAGGACGGTGCACATCGGCTTCCTCCATCGCTGACGGCGACAACGTCAACGCTGCACCTCCTCACCTCCCGCAGCGGACGGGATTCAGCCGGATCTATGACCACCTGTGAGGAGAGAGGTAGTGTGGACACTGTCATCTTGTTTTGATAAAGTGAGGGTGAGAGAGCGAGACGCGAGAAACTCTATCAAACAAGAGGCTATAATGGAGTAAAACAATCTCTCCATAGCAGTGGTTTTAAATAGAATATGCGCGTTCCCGGAAAAAAGAAACGAAAACCGGCGGACAATTTTTTAACGTACCAAGAAAGAAAACTCGATCAAAAACACGCCCCCGCTTCCAGGTCGCGAGAGTCGTCGCGCACACACACATAGACATAGACATGCATATCCGTGTTTACATAAAATTCCATTTCCATCTCCATCTCCAATCATATTTGTCCAACTCACACATTATTTACGTTGTTAATTATATACGCGGCAATATTAACGTACAACATCTCTTGTTTGCGGGCGTCCGGACCGCTGCCACGGCCGCTCCTGACCAACCCGAACCCTCTTCATCACCCGCGTGTGCTTCCCGCCCGAAATGGTCAGTGCCGCATTCATGCCCGGCCAGAGCGGACGAGACCTCTCACTGGCGTCGGCATTGAAGCGGCGTTCCGACCGAGAGAGCGCCGCCCACGCCGCTTCCTGGCGCACGCGACTGCTCCGCGTTCAAAGGTCACAATAGCCGGCCACAACATGCATGCAAAAAGTTCTTGCGAGTCCGTGCTACAGCTAGGTGTCCTCCCCCAACTCGTCAATCTCTTCCAGTAGTACTAGTACTCCATGGCGCGAACCATCGACAAGCAGGCGGGAAAGTTACCGTATACTTAGTTTGCGGTGAGTGGCATGCCGAGCGACCGTGTGGGGTCGAGCCATGGAGGAGGGTGAGACACAAACGCGACAGACATGATTTAAACGTTGGTTTTCCTCGATGGCGCTATCCAACGAAACGAAACGTTGGTTTCTCTCCGTTTCCATTTTTTCTCCGAAAAACGGAAACTTTCCACTCTATTTCCATTCCTACTCTAAGGTTGCCCCGTTACAACATTCCATCGAATACAAAGGAAAACTAACACGCATGCTGATGCATCTCAATGATTTACAGATCATAGCCAATATTTACTTCACAACTAAAGACAAAAGTTGTGAGAGCATGTACGAAAGAAAAACTACTAATGGGGTCACTACGACTTAAACCCTAAACCCTAAACATGATTTAATTTCCTGGCTAGGTAGAACCTGTCGAAGGAAAGACGGCTGGCACCCTCGGATCATACGATGCTTTTGTGCAGTTCCACTAAAATCGAGCTGAGCATCCCTAATGGCAAAGATATTGAAGAAGTGTGATTAGAATAATAGTACTGGCACTAGTTCATGAGACATAAACTCATCACAAGTAGAAGCCGGTAGAATTAGAGAAAGATCGACATGGAGATGGAGCTACGTGGGGAGCTGCGGCAGTGGAGCAAGCCGGCTCCAAAAGGAAGATGGACTACCTGAGACGTCGGGCTGTAGCTAGAAGGGCGGTTGGGACGCGGCATCGTCCCATACCGCGGTGACCCCCGATTGGGACGCACCAACTGTGGATTTTCTCCCTCGCCGATGTCGACCGCATCTACGCAGAACATTGTTCCCTTCCCCCAGCTGCGGGATCAGGCCGGATATGTGACCAGCGGTGTGGCCACCGTCGTTCTATGCTTGTGAAGAGAGCAACCCAAGCAAGCATGCTTGTAGCTTAGGCTCCTGCTAGTGTATATATAGTGGTTTTGTTTTTCTCTCCATATCAACCATTTTATATTGCGTACGTGTCATTGAAGAGTGAAATGATGGTTGCTTCTTCCGACTAACTTACTGTGTGATTTGGCTGTTCCTTTAGTGGCCCCTACACGTACTCCCCCTACATGTATGCAACAGTCACACGTACACATGGACACAAAAACGCGCGTGACGCCCTAATGCATGCTTGTCCGAGCACACGACGGAACACACACGGTCACGCTCAACTGCTCAACCTACACGTGCATGCACACACATACTCAGCCAGGGTGAGCTAGTGACCGTATAAACACCGGGAAATGTATATATTGAGCGCAACGAGCGTATTATGAAGTCCACTGACCGTATTTTTACAAATATACAGTGACAGACGGTGTATTTATCTCGTTTGAAATTAAGCCATATTAACCGGAGAGGAGGCAGTATGGACTAGCATTACTTTGTTGTGCCCCGTCAACTTGTTGAACGAGGAGAAGCTTGCAGGACGGGAGAAGCTTGCACACGGTGGCTCGCAGGACAAGGAGAAACTTTTGAATAATGAAGTTGTCCTTCGCTCAGGCGGTGAACGTGCAACAGTTAATTTGGTGTCAGATTGCGAGAAGCATACACTATAATAGTACTATGATACGTCCAAAACGTATCTATAATTTCTGCTTGCTCCATGCTTCTTTTGCGTGATATTGCTATGATATTGATGCACTTCCATGCACTTTTGATCATATTTGGACTAACCTATTAACTCAGTGCACCACGGTGCCAGTTCCTGTTTTCTGCTGTTTTTCTATTTCAGGTTTCCCCCATATTAAAAGTGCTCCAAAAATTCCAGGAAAAATAAAGAAAAAATCAGCGTACAGGAAGCTTCACGAAGAACCAAAGATGGGCCAGAGGGGAGCCAGGGGAGGCCCAGGAGGCCACCTGGCGCGGCCCCACCCCTGGCCGCGCCAGGGGGGCGTCTGGGGCCCCTGCTCCGCCTCTGGCTGCCCCCCTTCGCATATATATCCCTCTCGTCCTGAAACCCTCGAGGACAGAACCCTTTTTCGCGATCTCGCCTCTGTTCCGCCGTCGCAGCGCTTCCAAGATCGGGAGCATCAGGAGAACTCTTCCCGGCACCCTGCCGGAGGGGAGAACCACCACCGGGAGCTTCTCCACCACCATGGACGCTTCCCGAATGAGTCGTGAGTAGTCCACCTTGGACCATGGGTCCATGATCAGTAGCTATGTGATGTTCTCCTCCCCTCTTTGCTCTTCATGGTTTAGACCTCGTGAGCTGCCCTACATGATCGAGGCACATATGTAATCTTTCTGCTATTGCTTTGCTGAGTTTGCTGGGATCTGATGGATTATGAGACTATGTTCAGATTGTGTTTGAGTAATATATTTGATTCACCTCTTTTATATCTTTGTTCTTGAGTAATTCTTGCATGTTCTCGGTTGCTGTTTATTGCTTTGGCCAAGTAGTAGGTAGTAACTCCAAGAGGGAGCGTTATGCTTGATTGTGGTTTCATGCCCCCTGATGAATAGCTTGAGTGACAGAAACATGAGTCTAGGGGATGTGCTGTTGCCACAAAGGAGAAAACAACGGTGCTTGTACTTGCGGGTGCAAGGATTGTTTACTTTACGCAAAGTTCTTTTAATGCAGTTGTCTGTTGCTTTGAGTTTACACTTTGGGTGGGATTCGCAACTTAATACCAGCGAGATGTTCTGGATAGATATCTCAGGGTGGATGATTAGTAGTAGATGCAGATTGATTTCGGTCTACTTGCCTTGGCGTACCGCCCATGCTTTTGAGCCTCTACCTTTCTTTGCAGCATAGTTAGCATTGGTTTGCGCACATAATCCTGTCAATTGCTCAACTGTAATTTGTTTACCTCGCTTTGCTGTTTTATCGTCTTTTGGGAGAGAGACATCACTAGTGAACATCATGGGACCCCGGTCCATATTACCATCGCTGATAACACCTTCTATTTACTTCATGTTTTTATTTCCTAGTTGCAGTCATAGCTATCTTTATTATCTCTTGTGTTTGATCCTTTGTAAACAACAAGGCCGGAGGGATTGACAACCTCTCTATACTCGTTGGGAGCAAAGTTATCTGTATCTGTGTGCAGGTCCCGTCAACCGCTAAGTTTCTGGCGCCGTTGACACCTACTTGTTGACCCTCGTAGTCTCACGGGATTCGATCCTTGGTATCTTTGCCAAGGGAAATTTGCCGCTACGCTACATCTCAACCTTCCACTTGGGGTAACCAACGAGGGGCGATAAGCCATCAAGAAAGTTTTTGGTGCCGTTGCCGGGGACTCCACTCTTCAAGATAGGGGAGTTGCATGCTATCTTTTATCTTTGCTTTTTAGTCTTGTTAGTTTACATTTCAGTTTTTGCTTTAGTGTCCCTTACCAAAAATCACAAAAATAGTTATCTTGCTTGCTGCTGCTATGGGTTCCACCGAGAACACCAAGTTGTCTGACTTCACTAGTCATAACAACAATGACTTTATCTGCACGCCTATTGCTACACCTGCCACTTCAGCACCTTCTTATGAGATTAAACCTGCTCTGCTGAACCTAGTTATGAAAGATCAATTCTCCGGTGCTGGAGATGATGCTTCTTTGCACTTAAATAATTTTGTTGAGCTCTGTGATATGCAAAAGTACAAAGAAGTAGATGGTGATATTGTTAAGCTTAAGCTTTTTCCTTTCTCCTTGAGAGGAGGAGCTAAAATCTGGTTTCAATCCTTGCCTAGGAATAGTATAGATTCTTGGGACAAGTGCAAGGATGCCTTTATTGGAAAGTACTATCCCCCTGCTAAAATTATCCAATTAAGGAGTAACATAATGAATTTTAAACAATTGGATAATGAACACGTTGCCCAAGCTTGGGAACACATGAAATCTCTTGTCAAGAACTGCCCTACTCATGGTTTGACTACTTGGATGGTTATCCAAACTTTTTATGCACGCTTGAACTTTACCTCGCGGAACTTGTTAGATTTGGCCGCGGGAGGAACCTTTATGTCAACTACACTTGGTGCTGCCACGAAACTTCTCAACGAGATGATGACCAATTATTCCCAATGGCACACCGAACGCGCTCCAACAGGTAGGAAGGTAAACTCTGTCGAGGAGATTTCCTCCCTAAATGAAAAAGTTGACTTGATCATGTCTCTACTTTCCAAGCAATCTTCTATTGATCCTCATGATGTTCCTTAAAATTCTTTGATTGCTCAAGATCAAGTAGATGTGAACTTTATCTCTAGAAACAACTTCAATAACAATGCTTATAGGAGTAATTTTGGTAGCAACCCTAGACCGTTCCCCTCTAATTCCTATGGGAACAACAATACTTATCCTAGCACCAAGAACTCCACTTCTTAACTAGAGATTATACTTAAAGACTTCATCACTACCCAAAAGGCCTTCAATAAGAGTGTAGGAGAAAAACTAGACAAACTAGATAATCTCTCTTCGAAGGTAGACAATTTAGCCCATGAGGTAGAGTTGCTTAAAATTAGAACTTCTCCTCTTGAGGAGAGGAAGACCACTCCTATGAATGCTATTCAAGTGCAAATTAACGAAAACATTAGGATGATGGCTAAGCTTAAAGAGAGATGGGCTAGAGAAAAGGAGGAAGAAGATAGGATTAAGAGCCTTCCTACCCACCACACTATTGCTACTATCCAAGTTGTTGAGGATATCCAAACTCTTAGCACCCAATGCACTCCTGGTCCCATTGGACCTATTAATGGTGATGCTATGACCTCAACCGTAGAAGAAGAAACTCCTATAACCATAGAAGCTACCAAACAAGTAAGCCTAAAGGACACCGCTACCACTTTACTTGATAGTAGTGACCTTGATTTTGATAATTGCACCCTTTCTGAAGTTATTGGTTTTCTTCACAAGATGTCTAGAGATCCCCACACTAGCACACTTAATCTTGCCTTCACGGAGCATATCACTAATGCTCTTATCAAAGCTAGGGAGGAGAAGCTTAGGGTAGAAGCCTCCATACCTAGAAAGCTAGAAGATAGTTGGGATCCTATGATTAAAATTAAGTTGAATAACTTCTCTTGCTATGCTTTATGTGATGTTGGAGCTAGTACCTCCGTTATGCCCAAAAGAATGTATGATATGTTTGAATTGAAACCTTTTGATCCTTGTTCTTTTGGTGTTCGTCTTGTTGATTCTTCCGTAAAGAAACCTTTGGGGAAGATCGACGATGTTCTTATCATTGTCAATGACAATTATGTTCCCGTTGATTTTACTATTATGGATATTGAATGTGAACCTTCATGTCCAATTATTTTGGGATGTCCTTTTCTTCGCACCGTTGGTGCTATCATTGACATGAAAGAAGGGAATATAAAATTCCAATTCCCTCTCAAGAAAGGGATGGAACACTTCCCTAGAAAGAAGATTAAGTTGCCTTTTGAGTCCGTTACACGGGCTAGCTATTCTCTTACTCTTGATAAAACTTGATCTTCTCTTTTTGCATCATGCCTAGCTTAAAGGCATAAAAGAAAGCGCTTTTGGGAGGCATCCCACAACGAATTAGGTTTTATTTTGCTTTTGTTGTGTCTTGATGTTTGTTACTACAGTAGCATCATCATTGTATCTTTTCTTTTCAGCTTTGTGCCAAGTTTAGCCTCTGATTGCAAGAAAGTTCAAAAGTTGTGACATGCTGTCCAGAAAACAGATTCTGTCCTTGGACAGAAAAATTCGAATAAAATCACCAGATCATCTTTTTGATCTGAATTTTTTTTGACAGCGTGCTCTATACAATTGGCTTTCGAGCGTCTGTTCTGAGTTTTTTTGATTTGAGTTGCAGAAGTGCCCCGAAAAAATTATTTACTACCTGCTGGTCTGTTTTTCACAGATTCTGTCCTGTTTTGCCTTTTCTTCGTTTTGCAAACCTTGAGCTTGCTTTTTCTTTGCAAAAACCTTTTGGCAATCTTGAGAAACAGTAGCTCTTCAAGATTATCTTTATTTCCAGTAGGGAAAAATTATTTTATTGTGGGTACTAACCTCGCTAATCAGATTATGATGAGTTATGTAGGAAGGGACTTTTCAAGTGTGCGAGGGAAGATGATAAAAGAAGATTCAGGAGGGTCAAACGCTCAAGCTTGGGGATGCCCCCCTGCACCCCCAAAAAATATTCAAGAAGACTCAAGCGTCTAAGCTTGGGGATGCCCCCATGCATCCCCTTCTCCATCAACAATTATCAGTTCGTCTTTCGTTCCACTATATTCTTATCACTTCATGCGTTATGTGCTATGCTTGGAGCGTCTTGCTCTTAGTTTCCTTTTTTTAGTTTCTTTAGCTTTGCTTGCTGTTCATAACAAGTTAGAATCCAGCTTTCTTTGTGTGGGAGAGAAACACGCTCCACTTCAACCTAGAACACAACATAGGATTTTCATGCTTATCTTTGCTGTGTGTGTTCTTTGTCTTTCCACAGCTGCTGTCATGTTTAGCTCTTAGTTTTCATGCTTTTCTTTTTAAAGAGCTTTTGTTTAGTTGGTTGCTGAACTCTCTTGAGTTTTCATGTTTATCTTGTTAAGAGAGTTTGCCTGTTGCACTGAGTTGTGTGTCTTAACTTAAAGTAGGTAATTGGGGTTGCTATTTCATTTTAGTAGTAACTTGCAATAGTTTTGAGGTATTGCCATGAGTAATGTCTGAACTTTTGGTGTCAAGAGCTTTAGCCTATTAGTGATAGATGTCGTATTTTGGGCAATCCGTGTTTATTTTTCGAAAACCTACAAAATAGTTGAGAACTTTAGCTACTAGATGGATCACTAATCTTTGGAGGGATCGAATATTAGAGTACACTCACGTACCATGAGTCGAGGATGCGCAAGGATAACCAAACCCCCATACACTCCTCCTCGGGGTACTTGTCTCTTTGTGAACCTCCTAATTAGATTGAGAGTTACCGTTAATAAGTGCATGAGTTCTTCGGACTAATGTGAGTATTCTAAAGTTGACTCTTCCACCTAGCCATATTTTTCTAGCCTCTTCGGTACCATGCATTGCCCTTTCTCACGTCGAGAGTTGGTGCATACTTCACCGGTGCATCCAAATCCTTGGCACGATACGCTCTGTCATCATAAGCCTCATTATATCCTTCCTCAAAACAGCCACCGTACCTACCTATCAAGGCATTTCCATAGCCTTTCCGAGATACATTGCCATGCAACATCCATCTTCTCATGACTTGATCTTCATGTCATACATGCTTTTGCTTGATCGATGAGCCGCATGCTAGTTGGGCCTTGCCCTAATCATTGCTACATGACGCGCTAGTATCATTGCATATCCTGCTACACTGGCAGAGGCATACATTTGCATACATCATGATAGTTTCATCTTCTTTATGTTGAGTACTTTTGTAAAGTGTGAAAGATCTTCTATACTTCTTTTAATATATAGAGTGTTGCCCCTAAAGTGAGGAAAAGATCCCAAAGAGGACAAAATCAAAAGAATCCAAAGAGGACAAATGAGAGTTAAATAGAAAGAGCCATTGAGGCCACAAAAAAATAAAAAAAAAATAGAAAAAAGAGAATAAGAAATAAAAAGAGAGAAGGGGGCACACTACTATTCCTTTTGAGAGATCCACACTCGTACTCCATCTTATACCTTGTACTCCATAGAGATTATCATTCATGCATATAGCTATGTGGGGAACTTCACACTATAGAACTTGGCTTGTATATTCCAATGATGAGCCTCCTCAAAAGCGCTCTAGGTCTTCTTGAGCGAGCAAGTTGGATGCCCCCCCCCACTAGTTCCATTGGAGAGTTTACCTTAACTCATATGTGCATCTGTTGCATGACAATCCCTACTCCTCACATCATATCTATCATTTGGCTTTCTCTCGCCTATGATTGTCCTCATTGATGTGAGCCTTTCACACCTTTTTTGTCTTCCCCCTTCATCATTTTTCTCTCTTTGCCATCCTAAGTGTCAACTTTCTTGCTTACGCTCATCCATTGCATGAGTGCTCAAAATATTGAAAGGGAGTGGATCATTTTGACTTGTACCTGGCTAGTGGTCTGGGGATGAGTCAAGATAAGATTCCAAAGAAGACCAAGTGTGAAACTTTAGTAGATTAAGTTCTCAACAATACAAAAACTATGTTTTACTCTCTCGTATATCCCTATCCCCTTTCTTGCACGCAAACACCATTTGGAGACATTCGAGTCACGGACAGCGAGAGCTCTTGCACCTTTATGTTCTTATGTTGCTTGTTACAATGCTAATATAGACTATTGCTTGTTATGACTTGAATTGAATTACATGCCTTGATTGCTTTACTTAAAAGTTCTTATATGGTTGATAGCATGTCACCACAGAAATTATGCTTGTTATCATTTACCTACTCGAGGACGAGCAGGAATTAAGCTTGGGGATGTTGATACGTCCAAAACGTATCTATAATTTTTGTTTGCTCCATGCTTCTTTTGTGTGATATTGCTATGATATTGATGCACTTCCATGCACTTTTGATCATATTTGGACTAACCTATTAACTCAGTGCACCACAGTGCCAGTTCCTGTTTTCTGCTGTTTTTCTATTTCAGGTTTCCCCCATATAAAAAGTGCTCCAAAAATTCCAGGAAAAATATAGGAAAAATCAGCGTATAGGAAGCTTCTCGAAGAACCAAAGATGGGCCAGAGGGGAGCCAGGGGAGGCCCAGGCGGCCACCTGGCGCGGCCCCACCCCTGGCCGCGCCAGGGGGGCGCCTGGGGCCCCTGCTCCGCCTCTGGCTGCCCCCCTTCGCATATATATCCCTCTCGTCCCGAAACCCTCGAGGACAAAACCTTTTTTCGCGATCTCGCCTCTGTTCCTCCGCCGCAACGCTTCCAAGATCGGGAGCATCAGGAGAACTCTTCCCGGCACCCTGCCGGAGGGGAGAACCACCATCGGGAGCTTCTCCACCACCATGGACGCTTCCCGGATGAGTCGTGAGTAGTCCACCTTGGACCATGGGTCCATGATCAGTAGCTATGTGATGTTCTCCTCCCCTCTTTGCTCTTCATGGTTTAGACCTCGTGAGCTGCCCTACATGATCGAGGCACATATGTAATCTTTCTGCTGTTGCTTTGCTGAGTTTGCTGGGATCTGATGGATTATGAGACTATGTTCAGATTGTGTTTGAGTAATATATTTGATTCACCTCTTTTATATCTTTGTTCTTGAGTAATTCTTGCATGTTCTCCGGTGCTGTTTATTGCTTTGGCCACGTAGTAGGTAGTAACTCCAAGAGGGAGCGTTATGCTTGATTGTGGGTTCATGCCCCCTGATGACTAGCTTGAGTGATAGAAACATGAGTCTAGGGGATGTGCTGTTGCCACAAGGGAGAAAACAACGGTGCTTGTACTTGCGGGTGCAAGGATTGTTTACTTTACGCAAAGTTCTTTTAATGCAGTTGTCTGTTGCTTTGAGTTTACACTTTGGGTGGGATTCGCAACTTAATACCAGCGAGATGTTCTGGATATATATCTCAGGGTGGATGATTAGTAGTAGATGCAGATGGATTTCGGTCTACTTGCCTTGGCATACCGCCCATGCTTTTGAGCCTCTACCTTTCTTTGCAGCATAGTTAGCATTGGTTTGCGCACATAATCCTGTCAATTGCCCAGCTGTAATTTGTTTACCTCGCTTTGCTGTTTTATCGTCTTTTGGGAGAGAGACATTACTAGTGAACATCATGGGACCCCGGTCCATATTACCACCACTGATCACACCTTCTATTTACTTCCTGTTTTTATTTCCTAGTTGCAGTCATAGCTATCATTATTATCTCTTGTGTTTGATCCTTTGTAAACAACAAGGCCGGAGGGATTGACAACCTCTCTGTACTCGTTGGGAGCAAAGTTATCTGTATCTGTGTGCAGGTCCCGTCAACCGATAAGTTTCTGGCGCCGTTGACACCTACTTGTTGACCCTCGGAGTCTCACGGGATTCGATCCTTGGTATCTTTGCCAAGGGAAATTTGCCGCTACGCTACATCTCAACCTTCCACTTGGGGTAACCAACGAGGGGCGAGAAGCCATCATACTATTATTGTTGCACTTCCCGAAAAGGCGAACAACCAAGCGCAAAGTTTACTAGTACTAGTACCACTACCATAGTCCATAGAGGTACTATACTAGTACGAGGAACCGGATGGAGGAGCGTCTGCACTCTTATTATATTTTTAAAATGTGATAAAGCAATATTCAACACATTTGGTTCTTTTTGAGGGTTCTCGCATGTGATAATGGAAGTTGATTGCATGGAACACTAGCCACAATTCTCGCTTAATTCTGGCTCATATCCTGTTACAAATAGGAGCACTCGATAATATTTCCTCCGTGCTTGCTGCACTTTGAATGTGGCCGAGAGCTGGCTTGATAAAACACCTCGCTTCCTACTTCTTTTTTTGCGGGGTACCTCGCTTCCTAGTGACCAGTGTCTTGGCCGATCGTCCTAAGAATGCTTATATATGAATAAAGCTCTCTCATTTACCCGCAAAAAATATTAAGCCATATTAACCGGAAAGGAGGGAGTATGGACTAGCACTACTTGTTGGTGTGTCCCATCAACTCGCAGAACGAGGAGAAGCTTGCAGGTGAAGGTGATGCTCGCTTATGCCTTTTGACTAATGCAATGTACCCTCGCCTAGGTGGTGGACATGCATCAGTTCATTCGGTGTTAGATTGCCAGAGGCATACACTATAGTACCAAACATGCAGAGTACCATCATTGTTCGACTTCACAAAGAGGCGAAGAGCCAAGCGCAAGGTTTAGTAGTACGATTAGTACTACTACTAGAACCGCATGGTGGAGCCTCTGTACTCTTATTTTTCTTAATCTCTGATAAAGTACACATTTATTCCGGAGAAGGGCGGAAAATGGCAGCCCAACATGTAATGATGATATCGATCAACCATGCTCGAATATATCTTGGCCCTCCGTGCGAGCCCGTCTGTGTGTTCTCGCTCCTCGTATCTCTCAAGGAACAGCGGGTTGGCCATTTTGCCGTCAATTGAGATTGGTTTGCTCACACTCCGGTCCCACATGTCAGTGATATGCCAAGAGGAGGTGCGTTGACCGACTGGCCATACGCATACTTGGTTTTGCACCTTCATACTCCTCCTTCCTCCGTCATAGTTTACAGGGCGCGCTTCATTATGATGCATTTCTCTCAATGCATTTCCACCACCAGAGAGACTTTAGACGTGTTTGGTTTAATGCTCAATTAATTAGGGCGTGGTAACCGCAATTTTCTCTTGATGTAGTACTATGGAGTGGAGTAAGTGCATGCATGTGTGTACCCGGGGTGGAAGCACTGCATGCATGTGTGTACGCATTATTTCCTCTAGTAATAGACGCCGTGATATAAGTACCAATGCTATTTTTCAGGTCGATCGCTAGTCGCCTTGGTCCCAGAGATTTTCTCTTTTTCTGAAGCGCGCTCTATAAACAGTGACGGATGGAGTAGTATGAGCGGATTCAAAGAAGAGCGTACTGATGGTTGCTTGTTCTGAGCAACTTACAGTGGAAAAGGTGGGGCTTATGATTTGACTGCTCATTACTCACTATTAATGCGACGCAACGACCGGTCTGAGTCTCCCATGCGGCTGTGCACTACCCCCTCGGTTCTTAAATATACTCCGGAGTATTTGTCTTTCTAGAGATTTCAACGAGTGACTACTCAAATATTTTTATTTTTAGAGATTCAAATGGACTACTACATACGGATGTATATAGACATATTTTAGAGTGTAGATTCACTCATTTTGCTCTGTATGTAGTCACTTGTTGAAATATCTAGAAAGTCCAATATTTAGGAATGGAAGCAAAATGAGTGAATCTACACTCTAAAATATGCCCATTTGAAATTTGTAAAAAGACAAATATTTAGGAACGAAGGAGTATAATTTTGTGCATGGCACATGGACCCGGATGCCGAAGAAGCTTCTGGCAATGCTATCAAGCTTCCAGCATTTGTTTACATAATTAACGTACTATACAAATAATTTTCCAGCGACATGAAATTGTACAATGGTGTGAGCTTTCAGCTTTTGTTTCGTGTGTCTTGCCATCGATGCTCTTTCGGAAACAATAAAAAATTAATTTCCTTGCTAATCAGAGCTAATATTTACATTACAACTGAAGACAAACTTGTGAGAAGGTGTTAAATTAAAATTGTTCCATGCTTTCATTGGCAGCAACGTCCCCCCAGCTCTGTCTAAATCAACAAGGAATGTTGGGAAAAAAAGTAGTTGTCTGGAGCATGCAACATTCCGATCATTTTGTGCAGTTCCACTAAAATAGAGCTGAGTGTCCCTGTTCCAAAGATATTAATTGTGATTATGATAATAGAGGACTGCTGATGAAATAATAAACAAACAAATAGAAGCCAGTCACCTTTGCAGTCTCTCTTAAGACTAACTAGTTGGAGAAGATTAGGCTCGGAGTTGGATGAGGAGGATAGAGCAAAACCAATCTCCCTTTGTGCAGTCGCACTGAAATGTAGAGATGTTGCACGTGTGACATTTTGGTATAACTGCACAAAACACTCTTAAGAAAAAAGTGATTTGTGCAGTTCACCAAAAGGTCGCAATAGCAACGAGGTGAAATGGATAGCCCTGTTTGCAAAAAAGATGTACAAAGGAAACAATTACTGGCCAATAATAGTTGATGACACATGCGACGACAAAAAAGAAGCATATTCCTTGTCCTAAGGGAAGATAACAACACGGTTGTGTTTGTCTAAAATGATATGAGGACGAGATTGCAATATGGAAAGTACGCCGGACGAGCTACGTTTTGGGCAAAGAACTATGGAAGATCCACATGCAGCGACGTGGGAAGACGGGTAGTGGAGCAAGGCTGGAGGGGATACGTGGAGGTCGTTGGGATGTAACTAGGTGAGCGGCGGTGTAATGCCCCGGATGTAATACTTTCCCTTTTGGGCTTATAATATATCTCCGGCTTCATCTATTTCCATTTCGGGTTCTTTGTCTTTCGGGCTTTCGTCGTTTTGTTGTGTGAGTGTGTGGCATTCATTCATATCATGTAGACATGTGCATTGCATTTTGTTTGTGTTGTGGGTTGCTTCCGGTTCGTGGCGTTTCTTCCCGTTGTCCGTTTCGTGTTCCGGAGCTCCCTCACGTGTCCGTGACGTCCCGTAGGCCTTCTTTGTTGTTCGGGCGTTTTTCGTTACCGGTGTGCCGCGAGGTTGTGTTGTGTGTTGTTGTTTTGTTGTGTGCAACCCGCCTCTCAAATCTCGTCTCGTTTGGACTCCGTTGACTTTTCCCTCCGTTGTCCGTGTGGGTCCGAAGTGCCCTTACTTCGTGTCCCGGAAATACCCCTGTGGTATTCTTTTATCTCCGTCTGGTCCTTTTAAAATCGTCCCCGCGATCGGATCCGTTGGATCCAGATCGGAGGGCTCCTGGCGCCCTAAAACTCCTCCTAAACCTAAATCACTGCTATATATAGACCCCTAGGTCTATTTGGAGAACCCCTCCTTCTTCCTCCTCTCTCCCCTTCTTTTTTTT
>LR738715.1:178964272-178999130 GCA_902687465.1 Secale cereale | reverse complement strand
GATAAACCGCTAAGTGCTAAGTCTTTTCCAGCAAATCCCAACATTGGTACTATTTGCCTAAACAACTAAAACCTTTCCGAGGGAGTAATTAACCCGAGGCTTAATTAATTCAACCCCCTGGGCCAGTGCTCGACTTGAGTGTTGGTCCAACCTAGAGCCACTTGCGGATACCACCCGGTTCGCTGGGATCTTCGGTATCTGTACGTACTGCTCATCCGGACGTGTCCTGAGACCTAGATACGCGCGGCTACTATCAGGGTGTCGACACGCCGGGAGGATTTGCTGGATTAGCCTTACCTTAGTTCGGTTTAACTTGAGCACGGGATTCCGAGGATACTCGGGTTTTCCCACTTTGGAGTTGCGACTCCGCGGATCGTGGGCTTGTAATGGGTCAAGTTGGAACACCCCTGCAGGGTTTGAACTTTCGAAAGCCGTGCCCGCGGTTATGTGGCAGATGGGAGCTTGTTAATTCCGGTTGTAGATAACTTGACACAATGATACTAATACACTACCAGCGTGAGTTCCGTGACTGTCAATTTCCGAATAGGGATTCGGGAGTTGAACACGGAGGGGTTATGCTTGTGAGCTTGTAGCTAGGATCACTTAGTGATCACTTCTCGCTTTGCCTTCTCTTCTCGCTCTCTCTTGCGTAAGCTAGATGCTAGTTGCTGCTGCAGACTCTTGTTGTTCCTTCACCTCATTTCTTTCTTCAGCCTTTTCCTCACCTAAAGGCTTTGATAGTTCTGTTACCCGGGAACGGGATTGCTGAGTCCTCTGGGGCTCACAGTTACTTCACACACCAGATGCAGGTCCAGCCGTGAGCTATCCAGGTGATGGCACCGAGCTGGATTGGGAGTACGACGAGGAGCGTAGTCGTTACTACGTGCGCTACCCGGACGATCAGTAGTGGAGACTCTTACTAGGATTCGATCCGCCTGTGGCTGTTTTATTTATCTGAGTTTGGTACTTTGACATTTGGATTTTGCCCTTAGAGGGTTGTAGTGATCTTTTGTATGATGTTTGAGACTTGTACTGTTATTCTGTGACGTGGCGATTGTAAGCCAACTATTTTTTTCAGTTTACTTTCCCCCTTTTACATGAGTTGTGCAAAGATTACCAAACTTGAGATCATTCTAGGATGGGTTTATGCCTTTAAGTCGGGCCTCGACCCGTAGGAGGTATAACTCCATCCTGGGCATTACAAGTTGGTATTCAGAGCCTTCTCCGACCTAGGAGCCCCCACTGTTTGATCGAACCGTTGACGGTTGAGTCTAGGCACACACTGAAAACTTTTTGAGTCATATATTATATCGGAGAGTAGGATTCTTTGCTTCTCATCCCCTTTCTCTCTGGTGAGGACTCCTGACGTCTGCTCTTGTCTCTCCTATCTTCAAAATTTGCACAAAATTTTTTTTAGGAATCTCGCGAGTATTCTGGGATTGTTTCGATGTTCTTGTGACAAGGATATTGTTCTCGATGCCTCCTGTTACCGAGGAGTTGAGCTTCGGGGTATCACTGTAACAAGCATATCGCGACAGTACTAAATACTTAAGACGGCCGACATCGAAAATCTCCCCTATACGGCCAGTGGCACGATAACCCCGACATCACCCAGTACTGGGGAGGTAGTTCGGGAGTATTGCCATAGCTTGTTATAGTGGATGCTTTTCGAAGGTCCGAGGTACACAGTTTCCGAGAAAGACTGGTTATGTGTTGAAGGATGGATACACCTGGATGTAGGTTAGAGTTGATTGCGCGGTGCTTCCCGTGTATCCCCAACACCTGATTGCATAACTGGAATCTTTCGGAAAGCTATAGGTGGGTTTTATCCAGTAGATCGTAGGCATTCTTCCAACGAATGCAGGTTAGTGAGTTCGGGGTTCGACATTGAGTGAAGGAGTTATATGACCGATGTTACTATCAGGAGTTGCATCTTAAAGGGTCCTTGGCTATGCTGATCCGGGGATTGCAAAACCTTTTCGTAACGCGTTCATATGCTTTCAGCACAAAGATGTTAGGACGAAACTCCTCTCTTGTGTTTGTTCCTTTCCGTATCTTGTTGTTTTATTATTTTATCCTTTTGATCCCTATGTGGCTTCTCGTGAAGACTGATGTTATCAATTAACTAAGAAATTCATTCGTTCCTCTTGTTCGGATGATTTCATTCGTTCTTATTGTTCGAATGATTATTGTGAAGACTTGTTGCAATTCATTCCATTGATTCAGCTTATTCCTTTTGTCAATCAATTGCTGATTCGTGGTCATCTCTTACAGGATGGCTCCGAAAAGGGTTCCGAATGCCAACCCAGAGGGTGAAGAGGTTCCAGAACGTCCTCCTTCACCTCCTCCTCCGCCTGAGGCTTGGAGAGCAATTATGCAGACTACTGCTCAGAACACTCAGTTGATGATGCAGATGATGCAGCAAATGCAGGCTATGCAAGCTAATCAAGCTAATCAGGGCATTCCAATGAACCAAGGCAACTTCTTCCAGCAGCACCATGCTACCCTCAACCAGTTCTTGGCCAACAATCCTAAAGCTTTCAGTTACTGTGTCGACCCTCTTGATGCTGAGGATTGGCTGACCGATATCAAGAAGCATTTTGAGTGCAGTAACGTGAAAGAAGATGACTATGTGAAGTTTGCAGCCTTCCAACTGAAAGATCAAGCAGCCGATTGGTGGCAGCAGTATAAAGACTCAAGGCCGGGTCAAGTGATCTCGTGGGAGAATTTCTGCAGGGATTTCCGTTCGCATCACATTCCTACAAGTGTCATTGAGGGTATGCGTGAGCAATTCCGCAACCTCAAGCAGGGCTCCATGACAGTCTATCAGTATAATGTCAAGTTCCAAAACCTCGCTCGCTATGCAAAGCAAGACATACCTGATGCAAAGAGCAAAATCTATCAGTTCCGTGGAGGTCTCAAAGATGAACTTCAGCTTGCTCTCACCTTGTTCGAGCCAGACGAATTCGATAAGTTCTATAACATGGCTTTGAAACAAGAAGCAGCTCAGCTTAAGATGGAGGCTTCTAAGAAGAGAATTCGAGATGCTGTTCACTCTACCTCATCGTCTCAGTTGGCTGCGAAACAACAGAAATTCTGGCTTCCTCCTCCTCCAATGATTCGAGCTCCATACAACAACTCCAGCAACTTCAACAACTCCAACAACAAGAACTCTAGTGGTCGTGGTTTCTCCCACCCACCCAACCCAAGCAACCAGTCGAAGAAGCAGTTTCAGTCTCAAGGCTCCAAGTCCAGTGGCTCTCATTTCCGTCCTCTCTCTGAAGTGGTGTGCAACAAGTGTGGCCAGAAGGGTCATTATGCCAACAGATGTCCGAATCCGAAGCGTCTTCCACCTCCTCCACCTGTGAGTTCAGCTATTGTCAGGCATGATCCAAAGGCTGCAAGGGTAAATCTGATGAATGCAGCACAAGCGGAGGCTTCTTCTGATGTCATTCTGGGTAACCTTCCAGTGAACTCTTTTCCAGCTAAAGTGTTATTTGATTCGGGTGCATCATGCTCTTTCATGTCTCAACCATTTGCATCCAAGCACAGTATTGCCACTTCAAATTTGCCTCAGAAGTTGCAAGTTGTTTCTCCGGGCAAGATTATGACTTCTAGTGTTTATGCTCCGGATGTTTCTATTCGCATGGGAGATTATCGTTTTCTGGCTAAACCGGTGATTCTTGGTCATTCTGACATCGACCTCATTCTCGGAATGGACTGGCTTTCTCGGCATGATGCTCACATTGATTGTGCTCAAAAGGAAGTCAAATTGACTCATTCTAATGAAGATGTGATTATCTTCGCCTCCAGGGATAATACTATTCGGCTTTTCTCTCTTAATGATAAGGGTGAAATTAATGCCATAGAGCAAATTCCAGTGGTGAATGAATATCAAGACGTCTTTCCAGAAGAACTTCCAGGCATGCCTCCACACCGTCAGGTGGAGTTTGTCATTGAACTCGAGCCGGGCACCGAACCTGTTTGTCGGCGTCCATACAAGCTCTCTTCAGATGAATTGAAGGAATTGAAGAAACAGTTGGATGAACAGGAGCGTATGGGTCTCATCAGACCGAGTACATCTCCGTGGGGCTGTGGTGTCTTATTTGTCAAGAAGAAAGATGGCACGGAGCGTCTCTGTGTTGACTACCGGCCACTGAACAAGAAGACGATTAAGAACAAGTATCCGCTCCCCAACATCAATGAACTCTTTGAGCAGCTCAAAGGAGCTAAAGTATTCTCTAAGCTTGACCTCCGAATGGGCTATCATCAAATTCGCATTCGCGAGGAAGACATTCCCAAGACGGCGTTCAGAACGAGCTACGGTTCATATGAGTATACCGTCATGTCCTTCGGGCTCGCCAATGCTCCTCCTACCTTCTCAAGGATGATGCATTACATCTTCAACCCCTATACTGGCGAATTCGTGCTTGTGTATCTGGATGATATTCTGGTGTTTTCCAAGAATGAAGAAGATCACGAAAAGCACTTGCGTCTGGTTCTTGATCGACTCCGAGAGCATAAATTCTATGCCAAGTTCTCCAAGTGCGAGTTTTGGCTCGACAAGGTTCTCTACCTGGGCCACATCATCTCAGCTGACGGTATTGCGGTTAATCCCGAGAAAGTTGAAGCAATTGTCAACTGGGAAGCTCCTCAGAACGTCAAGCAGCTCCGCAGTTTTCTGGGTCTTGCCAGCTATTGCAGAAGGTTTGTGGAGAACTTCTCCAAGATTGCCAAGCCTCTTTCCAACCTCCTTCAGAAGAATGTCAAATACTTTTGGTCTCCCGATTGTGAAGTGGCTTTCAAAACCCTCAAAGAGAAGCTTGTCTCAGCTCCAGTTCTGATTCCTCCAGATGAATCCAAGCCCTATGAAGTGTTCTGTGACGCTTCTCTTCAAGGCCTTGGTGGTGTGCTTATGCAAGAGAAGAGAATTGTGGCATACACTTCACGTCAGCTCAAGCCAGCTGAGAAGAACTATCCCACACATGATCTCGAGCTAGCAGCTGTGGTACATGCTCTGATTACGTGGAGACATCTGTTGTTGGGCAGAAAGGTCGACATCTTCACTGATCACAAGAGCTTGAAGTACATCTTCACACAGCCGCATCTGAACCTCCGCCAGACTCGTTGGGTCGAGATGATCCAAGAGTACAACCCCAGCATTGAGTACACTCCAGGCAAGGCGAATGTGATTGCAGATGCTTTGAGCAGAAAGGCATATTGCAACAGCCTTCTTATCAAGCCACACCAGCCTGAGCTTTGTGAAGCTTTCAGGAAGCTCAACCTTCAGGTTGTTCCGCAGGGTTTTCTTGCTAATCTCCAGATTGCTCCTACCTTGGAAGATCAAGTCCGTGAGGCCCAGTGCAGTGATACCATGGTGAAGAAGGTGAAACATGGGATTGCAAGGGCACTCCAAAATATAAGTGCTTCCGTGTTGATGAGAGAGATACCTTGTTCTTCGAGGACAGACTCGTTGTTCCCAAAGGTGATCTCAGGAAGCTCATAATGGAAGAAGCTCATGACTCTCTCCTTTCCATTCATCCTGGCAGTTCCAAGATGTATCAAGACCTCAAGCAATCTTACTGGTGGACACGCATGAAAAGGGAAATTGCCCAATTCGTGAATGAATGTGATGTATGCAGAAGAGTGAAAGCAGAACATCAACGTCCAGCCGGTCTTCTCCAACCTCTTCCTATTCCTGAGTGGAAGTTCGACCACATTGAAATGGACTTCGTCACTGGCTTTCCTAAATCCAAGCGAGGCAATGATGCTATCTTTGTGGTGATTGACAAGCTTACCAAAGTTGCTCACTTTCTTCCAGTCAAAGAATCAATCAATGCAGCTCAACTCGCAGAGCTGTACACTTCCAGAATTGTGTCCCTACATGGCATTCCTCAAGTGATATCCTCAGACCGTGGCAGCTTGTTCACATCAAAGTTCTGGGACTCCTTTCAGTCCGCCATGGGCACGAAGATCAGGTTCAGCACTGCCTTTCACCCTCAGACTAGTGGTCAAGTCGAGCGTGTGAATCAGATCCTTGAAGATATGCTCAGAGCATGTGTCATCTCCTTCGGCATGAAATGGGAGGACTGTCTTCCATTTGCAGAATTCTCTTACAACAACAGCTTTCAAGCAAGTGCAGGCAAAGCACCGTTTGAAATTCTCTATGGCAGAAAGTGTCGTACCCCTCTCAACTGGTCTGAAACAGGTGAACGCCAACTTCTTGGCAATGATTTGATCTCTGAAGCCGAAGAAATGTGCAAAGTCATACGTGAGAATCTCAAGGCCGCTCAGTCGCGTCAGAAGAGTTACTATGACGGAAAGCATCGTGATTTGGCTTTCGACATCGGTGATCATGTCTATCTCCGAGTTTCTCCGATGAAAGGAACCCAAAGGTTCGGTATCAAAGGAAAGCTTGCTCCTAGATACGTCGGTCCTTTCAAAATTCTTGGCAAAAGAGGCGATCTAGCCTATCAGCTCGAGCTCCCTTCCAACTTTGCAAATGTTCATGATGTCTTCCATGTGTCTCAGCTTCGCAAATGCTTCAAGGCACCTGAGCGGATGATTCCATTTGAGGAGATTGATCTTCAACAAGACCTTTCCTACCGAGAGCATCCAGTTGCAATTCTCGAAGAAACCGAACGCAAGACTCGCAACAAGACAATCAAGTTTCTGAAAGTCAAGTGGTCACATCACACAGACCGAGAAGCTACCTGGGAACGAGAAGATCATCTTCGTTCCGAGTACCCTTCCTTTTTTCCAGTCCTAGATCTCGGGACGAGATCTTTTTGTAGTAGAGGAGAGTTTGTAATGCCCCGGATGTAATACTTTCCCTTTTGGGCTTATAATATATCTCCGGCTTCATCTATTTCCATTTCGGGTTCTTTGTCTTTCGGGCTTTCGTCGTTTTGTTGTGTGAGTGTGTGGCATTCATTCATATCATGTAGACATGTGCATTGCATTTTGTTTGTGTTGTGGGTTGCTTCCGGTTCGTGGCGTTTCTTCCCGTTGTCCGTTTCGTGTTCCGGAGCTCCCTCACGTGTCCGTGACGTCCCGTAGGCCTTCTTTGTTGTTCGGGCGTTTTTCGTTACCGGTGTGCCGCGAGGTTGTGTTGTGTGTTGTTGTTTTGTTGTGTGCAACCCGCCTCTCAAATCTCGTCTCGTTTGGACTCCGTTGACTTTTCCCTCCGTTGTCCGTGTGGGTCCGAAGTGCCCTTACTTCGTGTCCCGGAAATACCCCTGTGGTATTCTTTTATCTCCGTCTGGTCCTTTTAAAATCGTCCCCGCGATCGGATCCGTTGGATCCAGATCGGAGGGCTCCTGGCGCCCTAAAACTCCTCCTAAACCTAAATCACTGCTATATATAGACCCCTAGGTCTATTTGGAGAACCCCTCCTTCTTCCTCCTCTCTCCCCTTCTTTTTTTTTCTTTTTTTTTATCACAGATCCAAAGTTCTCTGCCGGATCCCCTCGGGATCCACCGGATCCTTCGACCGAGCCGACCGCCGCGTTTTCTGCGCTGAAGCCTCGATCTGGTCGAGGCGAAGTCAACGCGCCGCTGCCGTTCGCTCCTTCGACCGGGCCTGCCTCATCGACCGCAGCAGCCCCGCACCAATCCCCCTCGATCGCAGCCGTCGGGGCCCAGCTCGCCGCGTGGGCCGTACGCCGCCGCCAGCCCAGGGGCGGGTCCCCACATCACCGTCGCTCCGCCGCCTGGGCCAGGCCCACATCGCCACCAGCCCCGCGTCGCCCGCACCAGGCGCCCGCCTCCGCTTCGTCGCGCGCCAGCCGACGCGGGCCGCGCCTCGCCCGAGCGCAGCCGGGCCGCGCTGCTCCCCGCTCCGCCTGGCTGGGCCGCCGCGCCACCGGGCCCAGTTCCCGCCTCTCCGCGCGAGCCAGCGCCGGATCGGGCCCAGTTCGCCGCCGAACACTGTTCACCGGGCCGCCTCGCACTGTTCATCTCCGGATCCGACACTGTTCATCCAGATCTGCTAGGTTGTTTTTTTTTCCTATCTCCCCAGATCTGTTATCTGAGTATGCCTACTTTGACCATGCATAACTTTTACTGTGGTGCTCCGTTTTGTGCGTGTAATATGTCCAGATGTTCGTGGAGTTTCCCTCTACGTTTTACCTGTTGTAGTCATGCATGTTAGAGATCATCTAGGGCCTTGTTTTGCTGTTGCAAGAGTGTATGATGATATAAACTGCTGCTATGTGTTATTTTTGTGCCACCTTTGACATGTGATATCTTTTAGCTCGTTTGTCCAAACGAAGCAAATGACATGTCCACGTGTTCGTCTCGTAACGAACTACGTGTTGCTTGTGATAGGTTGCATGGTAGATGTATTGTTTCCTTGTTATCTTCGTTGCAAGATGCCATGTTCAAATGTTGTGTTTTTACTTGTTATGAAATGCCATGTTGTTGAGCTCGTTGTAATCGGTGTGTTCACCACATTGATGCATGCTTGTGTGTTTCGGGATCACCGTCATATGTATTTTGATGAGGTGCTTACCCTTTGCCATGTTTAGTTCCGAGGTGTCTTAAACATGCTCTTTTGATGCTATGATGATGTTGCTGTTTTAGGACTTAGTGAAATTTCACTAAGTCTGAAATCTGTAACGTTCCGATGCCATGTTCGTGTGATGTTCTAGGAAAATGCATGATAGTTTTGGGGTGGATTTTGATTGTTCCATGAAGTATATATTGTTGTCTTTCCATCCATGTCCTCACATGTCCATTTGAGTGGCTGTAGCATGCTTATCTTTTGCTCCAAACTTTCAATAAAATTCTGCTGCCAGAATTTTATTTCAAAGTTCAATATGTCCAAGATCATTGCTAGTGATCCGTGACTCCGTTGGGGGTGCACTTTGGACCTAGTTGCTGTACATTATATCTAGTTTATGTTCATGTCCTTTGCCATGCTTTTGGGGTGCTGTAGATTATTTATTTTGTGCTCCCAAGATGCCATGTTGCTGTAATTTGCAGTTTTCGCTCAAATCTTGTTTCGGGCATAACTTTTAGCCCGTAACTCCGATTTCAGCGATTCTTATATCAAACTTGGGTGATTTTCTGTGTAGATTAATAATATCAGGTTGTTGTCTTGTTTTGAGGTGTTTTGCTTGAGTGATGTTTTCCGTGCTCCATGTGCATCTCTAGTGCATCCATCATGCATACATGTTTTTCGAGTGCGCATTGCATCGTGTTGATTGGTGCTTGTCGTGTTTGTCTTGTTTAGACCCGGAAGTTGAGCACGAGGTTTCCAACGAGTTTGAGCAAGAGGACCCTTCTTTTGATCCGAACTTCTTCTCTTCAGGCAAGATGAACGAACCCCGATAACTTTACTATCTTCGCCTATTGCTAGTAGTCTCGATCTATAGTTTTGCCTCGATGCCCATGTTCTTCTTGTCAGCCTCCTACTTGTAACCAAATGCCATGTTTAACCACCCTACCTATGCAAACCGTTGCTTGGCTAAGTACGCTTCGCTCAGCCCTTCTTATAGCGTTGCTAGTTGCAGATGAAGATCGAAGATGCTTGCTTCATGTTGAAGTTTGGTTGGGTTATATCACACTATATAAATGCTTTAACTGAAATCACATATATATTGGCAAGGGTGGAAGGCTAAGCCTTTTGCTTGGTGTTTTGTTCCACTCATGCCGTTAGGATCTGTATAAGCCGGTTTTATGTTCCTTGATTATGCGTTCCTAACACGGTTGGGGTGTATGGGACCCCCTTGATAAACCGCTAAGTGCTAAGTCTTTTCCAGCAAATCCCAACATTGGTACTATTTGCCTAAACAACTAAAACCTTTCCGAGGGAGTAATTAACCCGAGGCTTAATTAATTCAACCCCCTGGGCCAGTGCTCGACTTGAGTGTTGGTCCAACCTAGAGCCACTTGCGGATACCACCCGGTTCGCTGGGATCTTCGGTATCTGTACGTACTGCTCATCCGGACGTGTCCTGAGACCTAGATACGCGCGGCTACTATCAGGGTGTCGACACGCCGGGAGGATTTGCTGGATTAGCCTTACCTTAGTTCGGTTTAACTTGAGCACGGGATTCCGAGGATACTCGGGTTTTCCCACTTTGGAGTTGCGACTCCGCGGATCGTGGGCTTGTAATGGGTCAAGTTGGAACACCCCTGCAGGGTTTGAACTTTCGAAAGCCGTGCCCGCGGTTATGTGGCAGATGGGAGCTTGTTAATTCCGGTTGTAGATAACTTGACACAATGATACTAATACACTACCAGCGTGAGTTCCGTGACTGTCAATTTCCGAATAGGGATTCGGGAGTTGAACACGGAGGGGTTATGCTTGTGAGCTTGTAGCTAGGATCACTTAGTGATCACTTCTCGCTTTGCCTTCTCTTCTCGCTCTCTCTTGCGTAAGCTAGATGCTAGTTGCTGCTGCAGACTCTTGTTGTTCCTTCACCTCATTTCTTTCTTCAGCCTTTTCCTCACCTAAAGGCTTTGATAGTTCTGTTACCCAGGAACGGGATTGCTGAGTCCTCTGGGGCTCACAGTTACTTCACACACCAGATGCAGGTCCAGCCGTGAGCTATCCAGGTGATGGCACCGAGCTGGATTGGGAGTACGACGAGGAGCGTAGTCGTTACTACGTGCGCTACCCGGACGATCAGTAGTGGAGACTCTTACTAGGATTCGATCCGCCTGTGGCTGTTTTATTTATCTGAGTTTGGTACTTTGACATTTGGATTTTGCCCTTAGAGGGTTGTAGTGATCTTTTGTATGATGTTTGAGACTTGTACTGTTATTCTGTGACGTGGCGATTGTAAGCCAACTATTTTTTTCAGTTTACTTTCCCCCTTTTACATGAGTTGTGCAAAGATTACCAAACTTGAGATCATTCTAGGATGGGTTTATGCCTTTAAGTCGGGCCTCGACCCGTAGGAGGTATAACTCCATCCTGGGCATTACAGGCGGCGGGTGGAATCTGCCCATACTGCGGCAGTGAGCAGGTGGCGTAGGCCCTACCACGCCGGAGCTTGGTCAGAGAAAACGACGTGTACCGCAGATCGAGACGTGCTGCCTCGGCGCCGTCGAACGGAGAAACGATGCACGTCCTCCCTTTCCGCCGGTGGATGGGATGCGGCCGGATCAGTGACCAACGGTGTGTGTGTGTGAGAGAGAGGCCACCGCAGCCTTGTGTGAGATACTCTGAAGAGAGACAAACCAGGCAGGCTCCATTGTATATAGTGGAGCGGACTACCTTTTTCTCCATAAAAATCGTTTTATATTCTGTGTACGTGCCATTGAGCCTATAACTTTATTTAAAAATAACGCGCCAACGCATCAAGTCGAACTTTGTTTCGTGCACGCGTGGTACACGACCTCCGTAGGTAAACAAACGCTACACGCGTTCAAATTAGCACGTGGGCTGCCATTTCGTACAGAAATGAGCTCCACCGTGTACCCGCGCGGGTGTGGCTGGGCACAAAGCGTGAGTACTTGCACGGTGCACCTATTCTCTTCTTGTATACGTACACCACCTACGTGGGGTTGTGTGAGAGAGATACAAACATAGAGAGATATAGTGTGTGGGTTCGTGAGAGTTTTTGGGGAGGTGGGGTCAATCAAAAAATGTAACATAGATGAAGGGCAGAGGCGAGATGGCGTCCACCTCCACCTCCACCTCCACCTCCGCCTCCAACTCCAACCATGGCGTCCACTAACCTAGGGTTCTATGGAGGGCCTTCTTCATTGGGATTTCTCCCCCGGCCTCGCGGTCGCGGCATAGGTGCGTCATCGTTTTGGTTCTTCGGTCCACTTCTCCTCCTCCGACAATACCAAGGAATTCTTCTTGGTTGTGCACTTCTCGTCTGCCTCTTTCTTGCTCAATGAGGAATCAATTGCGGTGGCTCTTCAATGTTGTATTGGTGGTCTCCCCTCGGGTCTCAACGTGGTTCATTTGGATGGACGACGTTTTCGGTTCTCCGTGGCTTCTAATCGAGTTGGACACTTTATATATGGCCTTAAAGATCGAATTTGGCCGGACTTCATATGTCATTTTAGCCTTTACCGGCCTAGGAATGGTAGTATTCGAGGTTCATCTTCGGCTTGGCATCTTGATCAAACTATACCTGAGGTACTAGCCCGTTCTCCCTTGGCAATCAAATCTCAACTACCTCTTAATCAGAATCCGAACATTTGCGATGAGGCCTCCATTGCTGTACTATCAAAATTTGGGTTTCTAAACACCACTCATTCTGTCGATTATCGACCGGAATCCTTGTCGGCGGCAGCCTCCCGGCTAGCTCCGGTGATACATCAGGACATACATGGCAAGGTTCAATCCCTGGATTCGAGGGAACATTCATTACCTGCTAATTTGGTTTTTGGTCGGATTAATTGCCCCATCAATGCTAAGGACAAAGGGACACCTAATCAGGAGGTATTATAGGAGTCTTTGCCTATCGGTAATTTCGATGTTAGCCTTAAAAGGCCGCTTATTGATTATTCTACGGGATTCAAGGGGAAATTCGAAGGACACAACTACAAACTTAATGAATGGAAATCACTGCCCCCCTTTATACTGCTACATATTTTGGATCATCATCGCGCAGGTATTTCGGAGGAAAAAATTGCCTCTCTCTGGAAAATCTCTTCTGTCCCGCCCCCAGCTTTCATTTATGAATCTTTAATGATTTGCTCAAACTGCTGGGACAAGGATCATCTGGCTGCGGATTGCCCGAGACCTTACTGTTTAGTTTGCATTGAGAGGCCATGCATTTGCAAGGACACCGAACCATCCCAAGTGCATAATTGGGCCTGCTTCTCCTGTGGCTCCTCTGAGCATGTCTTCTTTGATTGCCCGGCCCGTTCTAAATGTTCAGCCTGTGGCTGGCTGGGCCATCTACACTACAATTGCAAACTGCCTCTTGTACCTCGCGTCTTTTGGAGGCCCAAAAACTGGCCCACAAGCCCAAATTTAATTAGGAATGTGACTGTTGCGCCAACCAGCTCTAATTTCAGAAAGAGTTTGCAAATTGATTCTGATAATGCTCAAGTTGGCAATTTTCCCTCTATTGCCGATACGCTGCTGTCTACTCATGATCACAATCGGACCCTACAAGGCAAGAGGTGGACAAAAGATCTTGGACCTACCATAGGTAATAATCGGAGTATATCATTCAATGGAAAGTCTAATAATGCACCCACTTCTAGAAAGATTACGAGGACCGCTAGATGCCCATCCTGTGGCTCACAGCGACACGTAGGAGCCGATTGCCACAAGCAGGTGCGTGTTAATCGAGGAGTCTGGGTACCCAAGTCTCACATCCCTGCGGCCGCTCCGCATTCCACCTCGCATTCTGCACCCATCTCTGCTCAAGCCTCTGCTCCACCGCTCCCCCCAATCCATGGCGAACTTCCCCCTCAATGTCGTCCCCGACCTCCCCCAGGGGATGATGATCGAGCTTGGGCCACCTGACCGGAGAGTACACGACGACATGGTGCTTGGTCCGGTGCCCCCGCTACGCCATGATTTTCTGGCCATTGCTGAGGCCAACCGCTTCATTCCGCATCACTGCAAGGCTGAGCTGCGCCACCGAGTGCAAGGTTTGCTTATTGAATCTCATTTCTACCCTACTGAAGTGGATGACCATCCCCTTGGCGTTGGTATATTTGGTTTTGTGGATTCGGTGGTGAGGGATACAATTGTGGGCACAACGTTTGAGCTAGATGAAGACGAAGCTGATGAACACACTGTTATCTCCTTTGTTCCACACAATGCTGCTCTAAATATGAGATTAACCACCTTTGGCCCTGAAGTTTGGCTGCTCTTCATTGGTTTTCCTTACGATTACCAGACATAGCACTACATCCATAAATCTGTTGATAAGTTTGGTAGTCTCGTTGAATGGCACAGTCCTAGGTCTGACAGGAAGATTGTCCTTGTTAAGGTTCGGGTAATCCATCTGCGTCTTGTGCCGAAAAGCCTGGTTATTCGTCAGATAGGAGGTCCTAGGCAAAGTTGGACTGTTGTGGTAACTATTCTGTGCAGTTCGGATTGGAATGCACACCTCCCCGAGGTCCCTCTTGCAGGCGAAGATCCACCACCCGCCGACGGAATCCCGCACCCTCTCTTTGGCAATGGACTGATGGCTGAGCAAATCTATCAGCAACAACTGCATAACTGGCAACTTCAGAACAATGCCGCTCATGCAGATCATGGAGAAAGTGACAGCGAAAACATAGTTGTGGATGAAGGAAATGATGTTGATTTCCACCCTGAATGGGGAGTCTGGCCTCCAGCACCACCGCAAGCCCCGCCAATGCTCTATAACTTCCAGGAATGGCTAGCTGGGGAGGGGCTTCAGGTAAACCATGGTATTGTGCCTGCAAACAATCTACAAGACAGCCTAGCATCGACATGGAATGACTCAATCTCCATGTATGGCAGTTCAGACTCTAGTACCACCATCTCTGATACTTATGTTCTGGTGCGTGTCTCGCTAATGAATCAGTTTTGGCCACAGACAACATCCAGTTTGACCAACCACGCCATACCCAGTTCATCCATCTCTCAGCTTGTTAACTCCTTGGACATCTCTATTACAGTGTCAGATAGAGGAATGCAGCTATGCATGGTAGAACAAGGCAATTTTATCCCAACTATGCTTCTGAGGGATTCTGTGCCAATGCTGCGACTTAACAGATATCTTACGGCTGCCGTTATGCCTATTGTTGCCTCTTACGGACCCTGGAGGTCCAACTATGGTTTCAGAAACAAATGTGTGGCTCTCAACATCATGCTCTCTGAGAACGACGGCGCTGTCATGGTCACTTCTGCTACTCAGACGATCACACAGTACGATGACTCTCAGGACTTGACTGAAGCTTACTTGTACTCCGAACACTGGAATCTGAACTCTGAAGCTCCTACTACCAACTCTGCAACCACCCTGCCTCTACTGGAGACTGCACCGGCCCTGGTAACAAACCAATTGGATCTGATGTCTGATGCTACTGATACTACTATGACACAAGTCCAACCAGTTAATGTAGACATGGCTCCACATGGAGAGACAGAATCTGCTGCTCAACGCAAGGGGAAGGCGGTGGTGCCTGAATGCTCTGTTTCTCTGTGCCGTAGCAACCGTTCCAATAAATATGACGGTTTTCGCATCCATCCAGTCTCTGACACTAAGATGAAGGTCTCCAAGGTTAAACCACGGGTTATTCCTGCTGCTCTGAGGATCCAAGACCACACTGAAGAAAAAGTACCACTGCCCACCCCTGTCAATGTTATTCAACACATTGGCACCAACCTGTGTGCTATCCCAGCAGGCGAGCTCTCTGAAGATGCTCTCATGACTCCTCTGGAGGAGGAGCAGGAGGCCTCTACTTAATACTTATTTCATCTCTTTTGTTTCATGCCTCCGTTAGTGAACTGGAATGTTTTATGTTGGAATATTCACGGGTTAAATTCTGAAGACAAGCAATTGGCGCTCTCAAACGCTATCAGGTCTAGTGGCTGCGCTGTCGTTTGTTTGCAAGAGACAAAAAATACATCTTTTGATCTACCGTTTATTAAATCCTGTTGCCCGCGCAATTTTGATCAATTTGATTTTGTTGCCTCGCGTGGTGCCTCGGGTGGCATTGCGACCATCTGGAACAGTTCGGTGTTCTCAGCTGTCACGTTATTCTCTGATGATTTTGCACTTGTGACTAGATTTACATCAACGCAATCTGCACAAAATTGGACCTTGGTCAATATCTATGGGCCCTGCCAAGGAGAGCTACGTCAGAAATTCACCCAGTGGTTGTTTGAGGTCGATATCCCCTCCAATGAAGATTGGTTATTTGTAGGTGACTTCAACTTCATCCGGGCACCTGATAATCGCAATAAACCTGGGGGGTAATATTCAGGATATGATAACTTTCAATGATTTCATAAGATCACAAAGCCTCATTGAATTGCCAATTAAAGGTCGATCCTTCACTTGGAGTAATATGCAGATAGACCCACTACTGGAACAACTAGATTGGTTCTTCACCAGTAATAACTAGACTATCACATATCCCAAAACCATGGTTAAACCGCTAGGGAAACCTGTTTCTGACCATACTCCATGTGTTGTTACCATTGAGACATCTATCCCACGATCCAAATTGTTCAGATTTGAAACTTATTGGATTCATCACCCTGGATTCATTGAGACAGTGGCTAGATCGTGGGCTAAAAAGGTTCACTCCACAAACTCTGCCACTGTCCTCTGCCGTAAGTTCAAGAACTTACGTCGTGATCTCAAGCATTGGAGTAAAGGGATCTCCAAACTCTCCGTGGCCATTACAAACTCTAACAATGCCCTTAATGAATTAGATGAACTGGAGAATAAGAGAGCTCTAACATTGCCAGAAAGCAACTTTAGAAAGATACTCAAAGCACACATTTTGAGACTCCTCAGATACCAGCAGCTCTACTGGAAAGAACGTTGTACGATCAGATGGGTAAAATTCGGAGATGAGAACTCAAAATTCTTTCAAGCTCTTGCTTCGGAGAGATATAGAAAAAATAACATCGCATCTCTAACCACTACCAATGGAGCTATAGTGGAGGATCATGCAGGTAAAGAATCAGTCATATTTGAAACCTTTAAAGAAAGAATGGGCTCTGCCAAACCTCACAACATGAAATTTGATCTCTCCCGTATCATCAAGAAATGCAAGGGACTGCATCAACTTACAAGCCCATTCACGCATGAGGAGATCGATCGTGTCATCGCCGAAATGCCGGCAGATAGAGCACCTGGTCCGGACGGTTTCACCGGAGATTTCTTGAAAAGATGCTGGCACATTATCAAAGAAGACTTCTACCGGCTATGCAATCAATTCCATGAAGGAAATCTCGACCTGGAGAGTATTAACGACGGCTACATCACTCCAATACCTAAGATTAATTCTCCAGCCTCAGTTAACGACTATCGACCGATCACTCTGCTGAACTGCTGTCTGAAGGTGGTCACAAAAATCCTCGCAAATCGTCTGCAAAAATTTATCTTAAGGATAATACATCGCAATCAATATGGCTTTCTTAAGGGAAGATCCATTCAAGACTGTCTCGCTTGGGCGTAGGAATACATTTACCAGTGTCAGTCTTCTAAAAATAAAATTATCCTACTCAAGCTGGATTTTGCGAAGGCGTTTGATACCATTGAACATGAAGCGATGATGGAAATTATGGCAACCATGGGCTTCAACGAAAAATGGTTAAATTGGATGAGATGCATTTTCTCGTCGGGAAAATCTTCGGTCCTCCTCAATGGCACACCGGGACGACAATTTTCATTGCAAATGTGGAGTGAGACAGGGAGATCCGCTGTCCCCACTCCTCTTCGTCCTTGCAGCGGATCTCCTCCAAGCAGCCATCAATGATGCTTTCGCCCGCAATGAAATTCAGCTACCCTTTCCCGCATGCAACCATTCGGACTACCCGGTGATTCAGTACGCGGATGACACCATCTTGATAATGCCAGCCTGCCCAGAACAAGCTTTAGTGCTGAAGAACATTTTAACGGGTTACGCCACCTCCGTTGGTTTGAAAATAAACTTCCATAAGTCAACCATCATTCCTATCAATTGTGACGCGGATCTCTGCGGCCAATTGGCACATATCTTTGGGTGCATCATAGGAAAAATGATGTTCACGTATCTAGGGCTGCCCTTGGGAACTACACGTCCCTCAGTTCAGGATCTTATGCCACTGGTATGCATGGTAGAAAGAAGGCTGTCTACAACCCTCAACATGATTTCGTACGGCGGAAAACTATCGCTCCTTAACTCGGTGATTACCTCCCTGGTCATCTATGCCCTATGCACATTGCGGCTACCAACCAAGATCATTGATTTGTTGGACAAGATTCGACGCAAATCTCTGTGGACAAAGAAAACAGATCAGGGTGACAAATGCAACTCCTTGGCGTCTTGGGATATGGTGTGTAAACCTAAAACAAGTGGAGGGCTAGGAGTCATTGATCTTCAAATCTAAGGGGATGCACTCTTGCTCAAATTCCTACACAAGTTCTATAACAATTGGGACGTTCCATGGGTGCGGCTCATCAAAGACACATACTATGAAGGCAGAATTCCGCATGCATCAGACACTTGTGGTTCATTTTGGTGGAGAGATGTATCTAATCTAATGCCAGTCTATAGGGGAGTCACAAAAGTACAGGTTGTGGTGGGAGATAATGTCCTATTTTGGAAAGATGATTGGTGTGCTACCATCCTAGCAGAGGAATACCCGCGTGCTTTTTCGTATGTCAAGAATGAGGACATCTTTGTGAAGGATTTCTTGACCACCACGGCACTTCAAGAAGTGTTTCATCTCCCCCTCTCCCCACAGGCCTTCGATGAAGAACGGAGGCTCCAAACGGAAACTAGAGGGATTGACTTGTCAAATGAAGCTCTAAACAATGACGTCTGGACATATACTTGGGGGGACAAGGAATACACAACTCGCAAATATTATACCTTTTGCTTTCGGGATATCGAGGGGCACCAAGCATTTCGTTTGTTGTGGAAATCCAAATCAACCATGAAGATTAAAGTCTTCGGCTGGCTGTTGTTCTCAGACCGCTTAAACACAAGGAACATGCTTAAACGGCGCCACTACAACGTTGGGAGCAATCAGGATTGCATACTCTGTGGACGACACGTAGAAGAAACTTTGGAACACTTGTTCTTCGAATGCCACATCAGCACACAATGTTGGAACACGTTGGGGATCGGTTGGCACCAAGGAATGTCACGTCTGGACATGGTTTCAAGGGCAAGAGAAGCCTGGCGAAGACCACTCTTTATGGAAGTTTTTCTTCTAGCTGCATGGAGTATCTGGAAAGAACGCAACAATAAGCACTTTAGAGGAATTACTCCTTCCCATTTAGCTTGGCTCAATAGATTTAAGACTGATTTCTCACTCCTAGTCCATAGGGTCAAGGAGAAACATAAGCACCTTATCCCTCTACTCTTATCCTCCCTACATTAGAGTAGCATTTCTCACCTTTTCCCAAAGGGGAAAATGGATCTGTAATCTAATCATGTAACCTTTTACACTCATTCAATTCATTCATTCACAGTAGGGGGTTCCCCTACTGTTTACGGTCAAAAAAAAGTAACATATGCAATGTGTGTGAAATAGAGTCCTGGATATATAATATATATAGAGGGGGTGTCACGGATATTACTAGCAGGTATAAACCGGCTAGTATAAAGCGGATTATGATGATATAATTGTGTAATTGTAAAACCCAGTAGAGATTACGGCCCATGAAGGTTTAGGACCCATGTATAGACTTACGGTTTGTAAACCGCCTGGTCATGTAACTTGAGAGACAAGGAAGAAAGAGCAGAGACCGAGGCGGACACAAATATGAGCCGGCCTCGGGACTTTGTAAACCGGACCGGGCGTCACCTCTATATAAAGGGATGACCCGACAACGGTTCAAAGACAAGAAACAACCCGTCGAGACACAGGCAAGCAATCCGCTCCTTGTTCATCGACGCTCAAGCAATACCAAACCAAACCCTCGAAGGGGTCGAACTAGTATAAAACCTCTGTGTCCTTTGTGTGCTTTTAACCTCTTCAAGCTAACCCGTGCGATGGTTCCTCAACTAAGTCCGTTAAACCGGACATCTACCGTGTTAATTCCACGACAGTTGGCGCCCACCGTGGGGCCTCCGCACGATGGTTTCGAGTTCTTGAAGGGCAGCTTTGAAGGGCTCAAGGTTTACGCGGTCGGTCGGATGACCAAGAGTCGCCGCGGCCGGATCTACATCGACGACGCAGGCTGGGGACAGGAGGCCGATTCAATCGAATACGGGTACCGGGTTCCCTTCGGTGGCATCCACGTCTTCATCGGCAAGATTGGTGAACCGGGACCTGGGCCGGACATCATCCCCAACATCGTCGAGCCGGCTCAGCGTGCGAGATCGGCCCGGATTCAACCAGCCATGAAGCGTGTTTTCGTCGGAGCAATTCACGGGGTTCAAGCCGAGGACGGATCGGATTTCGGTGGCGAGACAGTTATCTATTCCGATGATGAATCTTCATCCGGAGAGACTGAGTCCTTGTATCTGTTGCGGTATGGCCGATCTGAGGGTGTGTCCGACGGAGACAGTATTCCGGACCTCTTTGATCCGCCAAACCGGGTGGCTGTTTTTATGGCCGGATCACAACCTAGGCCACAATCCACGGTGAACGGGGCGATCACAGCAGAAGCTGGTGTAGGGGGGAGCGGCCAAGCCCTCTCGCCCTCTGATGCTCTATCCGCCTTGATCGAGGAGTTCACAACCCGGGCCGTAGCAGAGGTGGCTCCAGCAGACAAGGCGCAACACGATGCAGAACTCCTTCAGCTGAAGGGCCGGATCGATCAAGCAAAAGAGGATCTGAAGGCAGAGAAGGCTATGATAGCGATAAGGTAGGCAGAGCTGGATGATCAGGCCTTTCAGCTGAGGATGGAACAAGCCTCTACGCAAGGAGTAAGGAATCGGAGGTAGCAGTCTCGACTACCGCCGGTTTACGAGGAGACGAATCTTTTCAGGACACCAGGAGCAGGAGCCAGCAATGATCCGGTGGTAAACCGGAGGGCGGCCCCAGCGAGGGGCGAGCCGGTTCAGCAACCCCCTGCGGAGCAAGCTCGGCGGATTGTATCCGCGCCTCACGTCCCTACCCCTCCGGGTCATTACTCAAATCCCTTGGATAACATTGTTGCTGCCGCTTCACGCATGGCCGCTTTACCCGTTGAGGGGACATCCCCCATGGCAATGGAGGCACGCAGGGTCAAGGATCTGCTTAACACGGCATTAACACAACAGCAAGCATATTCTTATAGCAGGGAAAGGCTTCATTCGACACCCCGCCACAGCCGGAGTTACACTAGGCATTGGGAGGAACCAGAGGTGTCTAGTAGTGAATGGAGGCGACACCGTCACAGACAAGATAATCCGGCGGGCGCAGAGGCACAAAGCTCAGGGGGCGCAAGACCGGGTTAGATCTGCGGCTCGTGAGGAGGTCGGCCAAACGACGCCGGTTCACACAACCACAGCAGAAACAGGAGTCACGACGAGTTCCTTCGGGGTGCAGTGTCTTGTTCCCGCTCTACGAAGCATGAAGTTACCCAAGGATTTTAAGGGTCCACGTAAGGTGCCTAATTACACAGCAGATTTGGCCCCAGAAGCTTGGGTTGAGAGTTACGAGATGGCCATGGAGATGTTGGATGTAGATGAAGCGGCTTGTGCGAAGTACTTCACCATGATGCTTGAAGGAACAGCCCAGACCTGGCTAAAGGGTTTACCACCTAATTCCATCGGATCATGGGGAGAGTTACGCCGCCAGTTTATCAAAAATTTCAAGGATACGTGCAAGCAGCCAATGTCGGTGGTGGATCTGGCAGCCTGTATACAAGGAGACCAGAAGCCTACAAGTGCATGGGTGCGGCGAGTATCAGAAATCTTGCACTCTTCGAACGGTATCAATCCCAGTACAGCAATAGTGACGCTGGAAAACAATTGCCGGTTTGAGTCTCTGAAGTTAAAACTAGGACGGTTTATATGGAGTGATGAGGCAAACGTTGCGTTTGAGGATTTGAAGCGGCAATTGGCAGCGCCGCCGGTCCTTGCTGCCCCTGTTGATAATGAGCCGTTATTGTTATACATCGCCGCCAATGCACGGGCAGTCAGCGTGGCAATCGTGGTTGAGCGCAAGGAGGCGGGAAAGGAATACCCGGTTCAACGTCCAGTCTATTATGTCAGTGAAGTTCTCATTGAATCTAAGCAAAGGTACCCGCATTGGCAGAAGTTGGTATATGGTGTGTTCATGGCAAACCGGAAGTTGAAACATTATTTCCAAGGCCACCCAATAACTGTTGTTAGTTCAGCACCATTGGGGGATATAATCCAGAACAGGGAAGCTACTGGCAGAGTGGCGAAGTGGGCCATTGAGCTTAGCCCAGACGGATTGAAGTATGTGCCACGTACCGCTATCAAATCTCAAGCATTGGTGGATTTCATCAATGATTGGACAGAACTGCAAACACGAGAGGAGAAGCCGGATCTTACATACTGGACAATTCACTTTGACGGTTCAAGGCAATTAGAAGGCTCGGGGGCTGGAGTTGTTTTAACTTCTCCGCGAGGAGACAAGTTTTGTTATGTCCTCCGTTTACTGTTTCCTTGTACTAATAATGCAGCAGAGTATGAAGCATTGCTTCATGGCTTACGGATGGCTAAGGAAATGAACTTGAGCCAGGTCAAGTGTTTTGGCGATTCAGATTTGGTGGCACAGCAAGTATCCGGCAAGTGGGATTCAAGAGACCCTCTCATGGCAGCTTACAGACGAGAAGTTGAAGCAGTCGCAGGATATTTCAAAGGATATCAGGTGGATCACATAGACCGGCGAAGGAATGAAGCGGCCGATGCTCTGAGCCGGCTGGGTTCTCAACGTAAACCGATACCTCCGAATACTTTTTTGGATGAGCTGCACAGTCCATCAGTTCAAGTACCATCGGAGGAAGACCTGGATGTTCCTGATCCAGAGGCACAGCTAGTTGCAGCACTTCATGTTATTCCGGATTGGACGCTGCCATATTTGGCGTATTTAAGCCGGGGAGAGCTGCCGGACGACGAGATCGAAGCAAGACAGATAATCTGGCGTTCCAAATCTATGACAATTGCAAACGGAGAACTTCACCATCATAGTGTTTCTGGAGCGTTTCAGCGGTGTGTGTCATCTGAGGAAGGTTGTGATATTCTGCGTGAGATCCATGAAGGGGATTGTGGTCATCATGCCGGTTCAAAATCCTTGGTGGCTAAAGCTTTTCGGCATGGGTTCTATTGGCTAACAGCCCATGCTGATGCAGCGGATCTAGTCCGGAAGTGCGATGCTTGTCAGAAATTTTCACGATGGGCTCTTGTTCCGGCACAGGAGCTCCGGATGATACCGATTACTTGGCCGTTTGCAACTTGGGGGCTTGATATGGTTGGGCCTTTCAAACGATCACAGGATCAAAAAACTCATTTGCTGGTTGCTGTGGACAAATTTACAAAGTGGATTGAGGCAGAGCCTGTGAGCAAGTGTGATGCGGCAACAACGGTTAAATTTATCAAAAAGGTAATTTTCCGGTTTGGCTTTCCACACAGCATCATCATAGACAATGGCACCAATTTATCTAAGGGAGGGATGGAAGAGTTTGGTCAACGCGAGCATATTCGTCTAGATGTATCTTCTGTAGCTCACCCTCAATCCAATGGTCAAGCTGAAAGAGCAAATCAGGAGATTTTGCGAGGTATCAAGCCCCGGCTTATGACTCCCCTGCAAAGAACACCAGGGTGCTGGGTTGAGGAGTTGCCTTCTGTCCTTTGGAGCATCAATACTACGCCGAACCGGTCCATAGGTTATACACCTTTCTTTATGGTGTATGGTGCTGAAGCGGTCCTTCCAAGTGATATCCGTCATGATTCGCCACAGGTGACGGCTTATGTTGAAGCGGCCAATGAGCAGGCAAGACATGACAGTTTGGACCGGCTGGATGAGGAACGTGACATAGCAGCAGCACGGTCTGCAATTTATCAACAGGACTTGCGCAGATATCACAGCCGCCGGATCAAGACCAGGACGTTCCAGGAGGGAGATTTGGTACTCCGGCTCATCAAAGATCAAACAGATATGCACAAGCTATCCCCGCCTTGGGAAGGGCCCTTTGTGGTCAGCAAGAATCTGCACAATTGTTCATATTACCTGGTGGACGTTCGAGAACACAAAGACTCACGGACATCGGAGGAAGAGTCAAAGAGGCAGTGGAACATCGCCCTCTTGCGGCCCTACTATACCTGAGCCATGAGCTCTGCTGTATCCTATGTATATATTATGATTAATGAATAAACCGGCACCCTCAGTAAACCGGGGGATCAGCCTTTTTTCCAATATAAAGTATCTTATGGTGATAACCATTTACAACTTACGTCTCTTACTATATGTCATATTTGAAAGAAAATAAAATGCTTTGATCAGTCTATCTGGTTATGCAGGACCATTGCCGTATATGTACTCTGGAGCTGTGATCACTAAAGGGCTTCCTGTTCAAACATAGGTCGTATTCGAACCAAGGAGAACATAGCCATTTCCTGTTCAAACATAGGTCGTATTCGAACCAAAGAGAACATGGCAAAGGCCAGTAGGGGGCAGGATCGTATTTGAATCCTAGCTTAGCCCCTATGGTCCGGTTTGTATGATCGTATTCGAATCATAAGCTCAATGGGTCGTATTCGAATCCATTGCTTGGCTAAAATTTCAAAGGCCAGTAGGGGGCAGGATCGTATCCGAACCCTAGCTTAGCCCCTATCGTCCGGTTTGTATGATCGTATTCGAATCATAAGCTCAATGGGTCATATTCGAATCCATTGCTTGGCTAAAATTTCAAAAGCCAGTAGGGGGGCAGGATCGTATCCGAATCCTAGCTTAGCCCATATGGTCCAGTTTGTATGATCGTATTCGAATCATAAGCTTAGTGGATCGTATTCGAATCCACTGCTTGGCTAAAATTAAGGCCAGTAGGGGGCAGGATGGTATTCGAATCCTAGCTTAGCCCCTATGGTCCGGTTTACTGATCGTATTCGAATCAGAAGTTTTGATTTGGAGCCTGGCAGCTCGCAAAAAGCCTCGACTACATGGTTTTATTCGCAAAATTGTATTTTTGTATTTGTGTTTTACGGTTCTTTGATCCGGAGCGGGACAACTCCAAAGTTGACCGCATATCTTCAAAAGTCTGATTGCAGAGCTCCAGCATTATTTAAACCGGTAGTTCTTCTAAACCCGGAATAGTTGGGTATGCCCCGACAGAGCCAAGGGCTTCCTCAGAAACAAACAATGTTCGCCAGATTAAGGATATCAAGCATACTTAATCGCAGGTATGAAGTTATTCCTGTTTTCAACAGATACTTGTTTGATATATTTACAAGAGCAATTTAATGGGTCCGGTGGTAAACCGCTAGGACACCTTTTAAGTGTTTTCTATGCAGAAACAGATAGTATGCAAGTTAAAACATATCAGACAAAGGATTCAATTTGTCAGATACCAAAGCAAAATTGGGACATCCGGATCATGACGGACAATAGTTCAAAGCTCTCCTATTACAAAGGCACAGCATGCCTGAACGGATTAAAGTTTTTCCGGCAAAGTAAAACTGAGGCTATAAAGATAAACTGTTTGGCCTATGCTTCCTCCTGCTGGGACGGTTGAGGATCGACCTGTTCCGGAGCTTCTTCGTCTTCTTGAAGCGGCTGAAAGTCAGGGACGCACCAATCGATTTTCATTAAAGCACGGAAGTACATCTGTGCCGTAATAAGTTCAGACGGATCAACATCTGGGGCGAAAGTATGGGGGCGCACTGGTGGGATTAGATTTACGGTATCATAAACCGGCCGATCCACCCGCTCGTTCTGTAAATCGTACCCCGGATGATACCTGGTCAAGTCTGATTCGGCAGCAAGCTTGCTAGCGAGAGGACGCATCTCCTTAGTCAAAGCATGAAGGTCTTTGGCAGTGAAAGCTGATCCGTCTTCTTTAGTGCTGGGATACCCGTTCAAGGCTTCTTCCGGATCAAAATCTGAAACGCACGCTTTGGCTCTGGTGAGCGCCACGAGAGAACCGGCTCGGGCAGCAGACTTCTTCACTTCCTCCAAGCGTGCTGGCAAGATAGAAAGTTTCTCTAGTGTGCCTTGGATAGTGGTGGGGGCCGGTTTATTGAAAGATGTTGCGCTTATAATCCTTTGAGCGCCGGAATACAGCTGCTCGACCAGGGTATAAGACGCCTTGAGTTTCTTCCGTAAATCATCCCCAAGATGGGTAACGCGGCGCCCTACATATGATTATTACAGTTAAACCGGACCGGAATACAGATTGCAAGGATGAAAGCATGCGTGCATATTAAGTACTTACCGAAGACGGCAGAAGTCATCAGTTTGATTTGCCGCTTTAAACCAGTCAGTTCTTCTGTCACTGGATTAAGAGCTTCCTCAGCATCCTTTGCTCTTTTCTCCAGCGCGTTCTTTTGCACTTCATAGGCTGTTCGCTCCTCTTCAAAATATTTCTTCAGTTGTTCAGCAGTAGTTAAGCTCAGCGCCAATTCTTTTTTGGCCTTAGCAGCAGCAGATTCAGTTTCAGCCAGTCTGTTCCGAAGTTCAGTGATTTCTTCAGCCCTCCAGTTTAAATTAGCCTGCAAGGAAATTCAAGTGGAATAAGTAACATAAGTTCAGACAAAGTCTCAAGTACATAACCAAGTTATCCACTTGACACTTGGGGGCTAATGGGCTATTGAAGTATCAAAGAGTGGCAATTCAAAACAAGTCTCAAGCACACAAACAAGTTGTCTACTTGACACTTGGGGGCTAATGGATAGTTGAAACAACAAAGGAAAAATTCAGACAAGTCCCAGACACATAAACCGAATTATGCCCCTGGCACTTGGGGGCTAATGTAAGATCATTTGTTCGAATTGGAAGTACCGGTTCACCTTCTAAACATAGCTAAACCGGAACTTGGGGGCTACCATGATATAGACAGAAACACAACAAAGGCAAAAACAAGAGGCAAGGGAGATACCTCGTATTTTTCCTTTATCATGTTGATTAAGCCCGCTTCATAATCCCGACCAGTATGAAGCCAGTTCAAATACCCGGAATAGAGCTCCTGGGCACTCAGCTCGGCGAAACTAGACAACTCTGTGCTCCATTTGCCCTTTTCTTGATGCAGTTTCTCCGCTTTAGCTATATGCTTAGCTAAAACAGTGGGCTCAGCAGGAGCGGTGTAAGCTGTACCGGTTATTTGAACATCCGGAGAAGGAGCAGCTGCCGGTGGTGGAGTAGCAGTGTGAACCGGACTAGCGGGAGCCGGGCTAGTCCGAGGAGGGTTGGCCCGGGCAGGACTCGCCGGTTCATGGACGTTTTCAGTGTTGGGATTCTCAGGAGCAGTGGCACAAGTGTGATCCATGGGAGCAGGATCTTCAAGCTAAACTGTGGGCTCACCTTCCGGAGGGACGGTTGTATCCGGATCAACCGCCGGATCATCAGTGGCAGTCTCAGCAGTCGTTTTGCTGGCCTTTGCCTTTTTGCTAGGCTTAGGCTTGCTGAAAGGAATTAGAAAAAAAATCAGAGTCACAAAAGCAAATGCAATCATAAACCGGATAAGATGAAGGACTTACCCTGGGACAGTTTTCAGGGCTGGTACTTGTGTGGCAGTGGATTCACCAAAAGAAGATAAAGGAGTCTCCTGATAATTAGGGTCAAACGGTTTAAGTGGTTTGCGTCTAAGCCCGGCCTTGGGATGAAGAAGAGTTGGAGAAAGTATAACCTCAGAGCGGCGCCTCCGGGCCAGAGTAAGGGATATTCCAGAAGACTCGAGTACAAGGCCACTATGGCGTGTAGCCCGGCGAGCTTCATGTTGCTGTTTCTTCAAAAGAAAATTGGGGTCCAGTTGAGCGTAAGTATGAGAAAATTGATATTTCCGGACTACCCGATGAATTTTTGGTGGAGGCGGTTCTGAGTCTGAAGAAAGAGTAATTACCTCAGTTTCTGCCGCTTTATCTCCTTCAGCCAAATCCTGTGAAAAGACACCGTTAACACAAGTCTGGATAAAAGTGAACAAATCATAGCCGGATTAATTCATACCTCAGAGTCCGGATCATCTTCTTCAGCATGTGAACCGGAGCCAGCAGCCGCCTTTTTCTTCTTAATAACATAAGTTTTTCGGCGCGACTGTTTACCTGCCTTATCCTGAGGTTTCCTCTTCCAAAAAGGATCATCAGCCTATACACATGAAGAAAGATAAATAGAAGATAATTTAAATGGACGGATTAAAAGCGAATAGAAGGGATTAAGGCTTACTGCAGGCAGCTTGTTCTTCTTATAGTATGGAGCCAATCCGGTTTGGCTACATTCTTCCAAAGAGACGTTGAGCATCTTCTTGGCAGATTCAATGACTTCCGATTCAGAAAGCGTTACTTTGGAAAACCGCTGAGGATCATCCGGCTTTCCGGAATACTTACACATCAAACTGGAGCGTGGGCTCAGAGGGAGGATACTCCAGGTAAGCCAGCAGCGCATAAAATCAATTCCGGTTAATCCGTTGGCCATAAAGGCCTTGAGCTTGGTGAGTTGAGAAGCGAACCGGGGCCGTTCTGAAGAACTGAGACGCTGCGGCAGAGGGTGATCTTTAGGAAGACGATGTTCGTGATAACCCGGCAGTGGGTTCTCTCCTTCGGGTGATGTGTCGAGGCAATAAAACCAAGACTTGTTCCAATCCTTGGGGTGTGTATGGAGAGCGGCATGAGGAAAGACTGCGTCTCTTCTCTTCTGAATGCTGACCCCGCCCAGTTCTTGATGAGGACCGCCAGTAAACTCAGTTCGCCGGTTCAAATGGAAAAAATCCCGGAACAAGTCGACTGATGGCTCCTCTTGCAGATACACCTCTGAGAAAACTTGAAAATCACAAATGTTTGAAATGGAGTTTGGACCTATGTCGTGAGGGTGAAGTTGAAAAGCGGCAAGCACGTCCCGGAAGAATTTCGAACCGGGAGGAGTAAAACCTCGGGCCATGTGGTCAAAGAAGACAATAACTTCCCCTTCTCTGGGAGTAGGGGGACATTCATTTCCTGGGGCCCGCCATTTTAGGTCTACTTGAGGACCCAGAGTGCCAACGGCAGCAACGTTAACTAAGTCTTCTTCCGTGATGATGGAAGGGACCCAGTCGCAGGAAACAAACTGTTTGGCAGACATAGTAGCAGAAGGAAAGTGCTGAAAGGGTAAAGTATAAAATCTAGATTATTCAAGTACAGAGGCATAAACCGGAACACATATGCAAAATCACAACGACGGTTTAGACAAGGGACTAATGACATTGCTAACCCGGAAGTAAGCAGGAAACATGCTACTACCGGTTCATGATAACAAAAGAGAGGAGCTAAACCGTAGTGTTCATTGTCGGTGCATTACAGAAACAATATATGACCGACTAAACCGGCGAGTATATTACAGATCTATAAGGATGAAGAAACAAGTTTCTACAGAAAGCTAAGGTAAAACAGATCTGAGCGGTAAGAAAAAGAGAAAAATTATGCAGGTCTATTACAGAAAGAACTACAGGGGTCTTATATAGAGCGGACGAATCTAAAGGTTGAATCTAATGCCAAAATCTAAGCATAAGGCAGCGGAGCAGAAGCAAGTTTCGAAGACAAATCTAAAGGATTGAAACCACTACGAGCATGACGTCTAGGACGAACAGATGAAGCTTTTTCTAGGTCCAATGGCGGAGGCATGGGAAGAACCCTAAAGGCTACAGATCTACAGCAAGGGAGAAAGAATACTTGAGGCAGCAGAAAGCGGCGGCGGAGTTATCTGGTCGCGTTCAGGTTGATGCAGCGGCCGGACTTGCTGGCGACGGCGGAAGCTTGAGCTCGGGCGACAGAGGAAGAAGACGAGCGGAAGGAGATGGAGAAGAGATGCGGCGGTATTTATAGAGGGGGAGAGACGAAACGGCAGGCACGGGATTTGAGGAAGTGTTAGATTGGATAAAGATTCCCTGTCACCTCAATTCTCGGGATAGCTTTTAAACAAAAGCAACAAACAGCTGCGCGCGTTAAATGCGGAAGTGATGTCATGATCGAATTAAGTGATTTCCAAAGATGACGTCATCGCCGGTTTACAAAACTGAGAAGACACAAGAAAGAAGATCATGCAAGACTGGGAAGACTGATCTGAACAAGTTCAAATCATTCTGGGGCCTAATGTCAGGGATATTACTAGCAGGTATAAACCGGCTAGTATAAACCGGGTTATGATGATATAATTGTGTAATTGTAAAACCCAGTAGAGATAACGGCCCATGAAGGTTTAGGGCCCATGTATAGAATTACGGTTTGTAAACTGCCTGGTCATGTAACTTGAGAAACAAGGAAGAAAGAGCAGAGACCGAGGCGGACACAAATATGAGCCGGCCTCGGGACTCTGTAAACCGGACCGGGCGTCACCTCTATATAAAGGGACGACCCGGCGACGGTTCAAAGACAAGAAACAACCCATCGAGACACAGGCAAGCAATCCGCTCCTTGTTCATCGACGCTCAAGCAATACCAAACCAAACTAGACGTAGGCTTTTACCTTCCTCGAAGGGGCCGAACTAGTATAAAACCTCTGTGTCCTTTGTGTGCTTTTAACCTCTTCAAGCTAACCCGTGCGATGGTTCCTCAACTAAGTCCATTAAACCGGACATCTGCCGTGTTAATTCCACGACAGGGGGCGATCCATGAGAAGAGAGTGGAGGTATCATCGGCTTGAGGTGTCCATAGAATCGAAGAGAGGGATGATGTGTGTGTGTGTGCGCGCGCGATCAATAAAGAGTGCCACCGAATTTGTGTGTGCCCACGTCAAAGATATAGAGTGGCTGTCCTACTGGAACGTGAGAGGGGACAGGTGCAGTTTATCTCTATTGCATGGATACCTACCTACAACGCTCAACTATCGGTGTGTGGTGGTGGGGGGAGGCCTAATTAACTATAGAGGTACAATGGTTGGTATATGTGTGGAGGAGGAGAGAGGCCTACCTCATGTATTAAAGGAGATCGATCTACCTCATGTATTAAGGGAGATCGATCGGCATCCATGCATATGTGTAGGAGAGGAATAAGGTGGGGAGAGAGACAGAGCTAGAGTGTTGGAGGGGGTGGTACTAGAGTTGCTTCTAACAAATGGTGGGATAGGCTTCCTAGACAACCGGTGGGCACGCCTGCAATATCAGTAAGAGAGGGGATGGCTGCCTGTCTGTGCACGTGCGTGTGAGAGACGGGTCAGGAGGCATGCACGAATGATGAGGGTGGGGGGGCGATATGGCTGTGGTAAGCAGACATATCTACATAGGAAGATCAATCATCCTTTGTTAAGAAAGGAGAGACATAAATTGTGAGGTACGTCGATCGATGGGGGGGGGGGCGGAATAGTTAAAGTCGACCTAGGTATATGTTGGGAGATCGATCGGTATACATGCATGTGTGTGTTAGAAGCAAATGAGGCACGGGGAGAAGGATAGAGAGAGAGGGATGCATCTAGGAGGTGGTGCGAGAGTCATACTATATTGAGGGGGGAGGAGTGTGCGAGTACGAGATCGATTAAAAGAGTGGTGGGAGTGAGGCATGGACGGTGATAAGAAAAGAGGGGAAGCTTGTGTTTTGTGCTAGCACACCTGGCTAGAGAGGCATATCGATCGATGTGTGCCGTAAAGAAGGAGCTGCGGGCCTCGCACACCATGGGTAAACGACCTAAAGTGAAAAGACGAATTTGCGCGATGGAGCTAGAGAATGCTGAGGGAGGGTGAGAGGGATGCGGGCGTCAGCATGCACAAGAGAAAGTTAGCGCTCCTAGCTACAAAGATAAGAGGATTGTGTGGGTGTAAAAGACGAATAGAGATCATACTTCATTATAAAAAGCAAATTCGGATATTTGAAGAATTTATCACAGTGTTTTAAACCGACGCATGTGTGTGAATATATATAACGGTGATACACATGGTGTGGTTATGAACATGCTATACTACATATAATATATTTTATCTCTACTCTTATAAAAAAAGGAGTTGTTGATGATGGTGCCATCCTGCAATATAGGCCGTCCGATTTATATCTAACGGATAGGAAGGAAACTATGGCAATTTTGAAAAAAGATACCCACACCCCTCTCCATATTTGCAAATTAGGCCTCCCCTTGATCATGTTGATGTTCTGTGGAACGCATGGGCATCTTGCTAGTACTAGGTATAACATATAGAACATTGATCATAATTTGGGCTAATGTGTGGCTTTTGCAGCTCAGGTCTAAATACTTGTCATAATGTAGGGGGCGGGGCACTATACTATGTGTGATAAACACGGTGTACACATATGGAACATGATTTAGATTATGAATATATAGTTAGTACATCAAATGTACTATTATTTGGAATCAACATCAAGTGTATTCAAAAACAAATTTCGAGTTCATGTAGTACACATAGTTGATATCTATCTCTATAGTAATCATGTGGTGTATTATTAAGGTAATACACAAATGATGGTTGAAGTTGGTAACAATCATGATTATAGATTCTTATTGAAATAGAGAAACGAATTCAAATTCAGTTCGAATTGCAGCGGTTGTATAGACATTTGGAATGCACTAAAATGTTGGTATGAGTATGTTACATGCATTATACAGCAAGCAAAAAAATTAATTGGACATAACATGGATTCATACTCCCTCCTTCCATCTATATAGGGCGTAATGCGTTTTTTAAGATTGCCTTTGACTATTGACAAGATTAATAGTACATGACATGTACAATGTGAAAATTATATCATTGAAAGAACCTTTCACAGACGAATTTAACGGTGTGCTTTTTGTAAGTTGCATGTCATATATTATTGCTCTAATATTTGGTCAAAGTTAGCATCAAAAAACGCATTAGGCCCTATATAGATGGAAGGAGGGAGTAGCTTTGAATAGCATTTTTATAGTAAAACGGGGCAAGACTCTCTCTTTGTGTGGTGTGAATAGTTTTATTTTTTCGTTTTCTTTTTGGTTGAGGGAAGTGCGAATTGATTTGGTACGTACAAGTACAATATTACACGTTAGGCTTGTCCCTAAAATTCAACCCGCGCCTTGTTATATCCCAAAAATTCAAATATCGCGCTCCCAAAAGCGGCTGCTCCATCCCCACAGCACCGTGATACGTCTCCAACGTATCTATAATTTTTTATTGTTCCATGCTATTATTTATGATGTTTTGGATGTTTATTGGGTTTTTTATACACTTTTATATTATTTTTTTGGACTAACCTACTAACCCAAATGCCCAGTCCAGATGGCTGTTTTTGCCTGTTTTAGGGTTTTACAGAAAAGGAATATCAAACGGAGTCCAAACGGAATGAAACCTTCGGGAGAGATATTTTTGGAGCAAAATACGCACGGGAGACTTGAGAACAACGGAGTAGGGCTGACGTGGCGTCCACGAGGGTGGGGGCGCGCCCCCTGCCTCGTGGCACCCCGTCTGGCCCCCGGTGCCCTCCTTCCTCCTATATATACCTACGTACCCCGAAACTATAAGAACAACAGAGAAAACCCTAGTTCCACCGCCGCAACCTTCTGTTCCCGTGAGATCCCATCTTGGGGCCCGTTCCAGAGTTCCACCGAAGGGGGGATCTACCATGGAGTGCTTATACATCATCATCATCGCCTCACCATGAGTTGTGAGTAGTTTACCACAAACCTTCGGGTCCATAGCTAGTATCTAGATGGCTTCTTCTCTCTCTTTGGATCTCAATACCAAGTTCTCCTCTGTCTTCGAGGAGATCTATTCAATGTAATCTCTTTTTGCGGTGTGTTTGTCGAGACCCGATGAATTGTGGGTTTATGATCAAGATTACCTTTGAGAAATATTTGGTTCTTCTCTGAACTCTTTATGTATGATTATAATATCCTTGCAAGTCTCTTTGAATTATTGGTTTGGTTTGGCCTACTAGATCTATAGTTCTTGCAATGGGAGAAGTGCTTGGCTTTGGGTTCAATCTTGCGGTGTCCTTTCCCAGTGACAGTAGGGGCAGCAAGGCACGTATTGTATTGTTGACATCGAGGATAAAAAGATGGGGTTTATATCTCTATGTTTGAGTTTATCCCTCTACATCATGTCATCTTTCTTAAGGCGTTACTCCATTCTTATGAACTTAATACTCTAGATGCATGTTGGATAGCGGTCGATGTGTGGAGTAATAGTAGTAGATGCAGAATCGTTTCGGTCTACTTGCCTCGGACGTGATGCCTATATATAATGATCATGCCTAGATAGTCTCATAATTATTCGCTTTTCTAGAAATTGCTCGACAGTAATTTGTTTACCCACCGTAGAAAATCGCTATCATGAGAGAAACCACTAGAGAACACTATGGCCCGTGGGTCTATTCTCAACGTATCAATCTACAATCTACTTTACTTTTCCGCTTTTACTTTCTGTTCGTATATCCAAAAATACCAAAAATATCAAACTATCATCTCTGTCAGAATCGTAAGTGACCGTAAAGGGATTGACAACCCTTTATCGCGTTGGCTACGAAGTTCTTATTTGTTTGTGCAGGTGCGAGGGACTCACGCGTGGTCTCCTACTGGATTGATACCTTGGTTCTAAAAAACTGAGGGAAATACTTACGCTACTGTGCTGCATCACCCTTTGTTCTTCGAGGGAATACAACACAAGCTCGAGAAGTAGCACGCTGCCTTAACCTACTCCACCGGAACCGCAGCATCCTCATTCCTCACCGACTCCTCGGACGAAGCCGAGGCCTACTCGGTACCACCAAAGTGGTTGTACACTCATCGCATTGCACCTTCTCCTTAGCTCGACCTCCCGGCGCCGACAGTGCTCCATCCCGCACCCCCATGGAGCGGCTACCTTGAAGCCGACGCCGCGGGCGACATCTCCATGGTGGCTCTCCCCCAGTGCGAGGCCCCTTCGGCGGCGGCGTCCATACCAGCCGGATCTGCTGCTGCTGCTCCGGCTCTTGCTCGCTCGCTCGCGATGCTGCTGCTGCTCCGGCTCTTGCTCGATCACTCGCTCGCCCAACTGCTGCTGCTCCGGCTCTCGCTCGCTCGCTCGCGCTGCTACTGTTGCTCCGGCTCTCGCTCGATCGCCCAGTTGCTGCTGCTCCGGCTCTCGCTCGCTCGCTCGCGCTGCTGTTGCTTCTCTCTCCCTCGCTCGTGCTGCTGCTCTACTCTGATTTAGCTACACTTCAGTCGACTGAATCGACTTTTGGGTCAGTCGATTTTCAGG
>LR738715.1:178916779-178963029 GCA_902687465.1 Secale cereale | reverse complement strand
CCACCCGCATCGGGGACGGGGGCTCACCGGAGAGGTACCCCACTATCTATCTTAGGGTTCAGGGTGGGGGTGGGGGGCCTATTGGGCTGGCTGGGGCGGCGACGGACCGACGGTGGGGAGTTGTTTCGGGGCGGCGAGGCGGCGCTGGGGCCGGCAGTTCGTCCGGTGGTGGCTAGCGGCTTAGGGGGGTGCAGGTTGAAGATGAACTGCAGGCCCTCCCTAAACTACATGTCAAGTGCCTCTATGCTACCATTGTGTTCAGTTTGAACAGTAACATTCAGATTCCACATTAAATTTCAGTTTCGACAATTAAGTTTAGAGACAACGGTTTTTACCTCATCTGTTGTAGTCAAGTGGTTTTCAGATTGACGATGTCTGTCTTGTGCTGCTTCAGCCTTGACGTCTTACGGCTCACCGGGACTGCTCCAATGACAGAACGATCAATCACAACAGAGCAGTGCCCTGGACGCCGTCTACAGATTCCTCAGATCTTCCTCCACACCTCCGACAACCACCTCTGCCTCAACTGTTTTAGCGACCAACCCAATGATGCTGAGGTCGACACGGCTACGGCAAAGAGGTTGTACACTTGTTGCATCACTTATTACTATACATTCATATCGATCCATTAGGGCTATTTTGGTTCGACAGAAAAACATAGCAAAATAGAATTTTCCAATGGCACCCTACTATTCAATTATTCATGCATTTTGTTGAAAGGAATGAAGCAAAACATCCACCTAGACCTACTTTACAAAATCCTATGCATGAAAACAAGACCAAGTGCATTAGTGGCAGAATAACATTCTAATTGTACATGCTTTCACTTTATTTTGGCCATGTTTCTTTGAATTCCTCTCCTCTTCCGATTCCTGTAAACCGAACACCCAAGTTGATAGAAATCCTATGTTTACAAATGCTCTGTTTACCATGTGCATTCCTATCCTATTCCGGTGTTTTTCCTATCCCTGCATTTTTAGAATCATGCAAGCCAAATGAGCCCTTACAGAATTACTTCAGTTACAGGTAGGTGTCGAAGGGAACTTTGTGTGGTTTGTCCTGCTCCTTCCGCGACGTCGTCCACCTCCCCTGAGGTGCTCCATCGACAGAAACATCCACAAAACCAAACATCACGACTGTTGACCATCTTTCGCCGCCTCAGATCTCCTTCCCTGCCACCGGCACCCATCGCAGCGGCATCACCATCATCGACTCAGCAGATGAACCTGAGGAGTACACGGGTCCACGAGGGAGGTCACACTCTTTTGATTCTGCTTATGTTATGCATTGCTTAAAATTACCTGCTACTTTATCGTCATGTTCACCTCTTGGACTCCAAGTCAGGTCCAAATTAATGTTCAAACTTGAGTTCTAAATTAGTTGTGGGGCACATATCGAGGAAACTATGAATAGTATCTCTGTCTAATATCTGGTTCACCTAGGGTATGCCTATGTTGTTCATCTTGGGTGGGAAACAAATAGTAAAGCAATCATCATCTGTCTATTTATTAAATTAAAGCAATCATCATCCTGCTATCATTATTTTTGGATCCATCCACTGGTTGTTACCATCACTCTAAATTTCTGCATGCTCTCCTTACATAATCTCACCATATTTTTTTCGTATGCATGTCAGATATTGTACACAGTCATGCTACACATGTAGAGAAAAAGAAAAGAGTTTTGCGCGGCAGTACAATGTCATGCAGACATCGCTCCATGGTGGGTTCAATGGCAAACCCTCCCCACCCCTCTCCAGATTGTAATCCAGAGGAAGATATCTGTTCTGAGGCAGATTCAGACACCGTTGACCACTCCTATTTACCCCCCAAGGTGTTTGCTCTACTTGGCATGATGATGTTAGTCATATCATGCATATGTTGCCTTGCAGTGCCTACTTTTGACATCATATATGTCATCTGCTTAGTTTAGACATGTTCTGTCGCCACCTGTTTAGTTTCTATATCATATATGGGAATTATGCAGTCTCATGTCTTTTAACAAGCCATAATATGTGTGAAATGTGCAATGCCATCCTGTTTAACCAGGCATCATATATTTGAATGATATCTTGCCCATCCTTTTCTTCATTACATTTCCATTTGTCGACAATGTTTGTACATTAAACTACTCTTCCTATGAATTAGCCATTGGGTGGGAGATTGAAAAATCTAGAGTGAAAACAAGGCCTTCAGAGGAGACAGTGCTACCTGTCGAAGCAGATCTCTTGTTGGGTCCCGATAGCTCCTCAGAGATGGATTCAGAGACAGGTGACCAACCCTATTCCCCCACCGAGGTGTATGCTCTAACTTGGCACGACGTTTTAGTTATTCATCATATCTTTGAATTATGTTATGCTATGCTATCCAGTTTAGATAGACATCATATATGTGAAATTATGTCATGCTATCCATTTTAGTTAAACAATATACATGTCAACTATTTCATGTCCTCTTTTTTCCACACTATCTATTGCATCTGTCTCTCATACAATGTCTGTACATTCAACTATGTCTCCTGTTTATCAGCCATTTGAATTGGAGCGGGTGATGCCAGCATCTAGCGGACTAAAAACACGGTCTTCAAATAAAATAGTGCTACCTCTTGGTGGAGATAGCACCCCGGTTGTACATGCACGAGAACCAGCCCTACCACACATAACCCAAACTCTCGCAGATTGTACCCCTACTGCGATGGACAGAGAACCAGCTTCACCCAATCTAACCCCAACCCCAGCAGATAGTAACCCAGTTCCTGTTGACACAGCACCATCTCCACCACAGAGCTCCCAAACAAGAGCAGTTAGTAAGGCAGCTCCAGTGCCCAAAGGGCCAGTACTACCACGGCGAACCCCAACTCCACCAGTTAGTACGCCTATTCCTGTGGAGGAAGCACAACCAGCTAGTCGTACTTTAGCATCTATCACATTTGATGTTGTTAAATCATATGTGCGTATCTTCCCATCTTGGAAATATTATACTGAAGATGAAGGAAAATGCCAGTTGCAGGTGTTTTTCCAGGAGTTATGTGTAAGTAATGTTATTCATGGCAATTACTTTGCTTTGTCCCATACATCCTACCTCCATGATGGTTATAATACAACAAATTTTCCCATCTTTCTCTATAGAGAAGGACCGATTTGGAAACTCATGATGAGGTAAACTGTGCTAATACCTGTGCTATCTTCAAGAATGCTTGGTGGCAATATCGGAATTACCCGAAGAAAACGTACTTCACCGGCAAAGAAACTCATCAAATTCCCTTACGTTCTCCTGAGACACATTTACTGGATGATGACTGGGAACGCCTTGTTCTGTACTGGTCCCAAACCAAGAATGTGGTAAGGTCTATGAGCTTATTTCTATTTTTAAGTACTATATTCTTGCATCTTACTGTACTCTGTTCATGTAGAACAAGTGCCTAAACCTGAAGAACAACTGTTCTAATTTAAGACTCCATTGCTATTTGCTATCGTGCATACTGGTTTGCTCTTGTATCACTCTATTTAGTCATACAAACTTATTTTTAAATTGAAGGATCCAATCGAAACTCCAATGCACAGCAGGTATGTTCACGCATGTTTCTTTAACATGCTTGCTCTTATCAGTATTTCTGTTGATTTCAATTTCAATTATGTATACAGTTGACTTCTCATATCATGCACATTACTAGCATCACAACAAAGCAAATAGTGTTGTTGTACATGTAGACCCGTGGTACCCATCTGAAATCTTGTTGTGCCGTGTAGTTGCCCACGCTTTGTATTCTTTCACTGCTGCTTTGTCTTGAACTGATATGATTTGAACCGTGTCTCTATTTTGATTTGGCAAGACAATGCAGTGACCATAGGACATAGATATATGTTTGTTTTATGCTTTTATTATGTACTACTACTTGGCAATAGAAGACCTAGTAGCTTAATCCTATCCACCTTACTAATGAACTGGTTCACCAAAATGAGTTTCATATACTAGTACATGCTAAACTATTATGAGTCTGCTTGTTTCTTCTTTTAGAATGCTGATAGAATATTGGGGAAGAGTGCCTTATTAAGCAATGGTAAAGGAAGTAATGCAGATAAGGTTCAGGATAGTGACACATCCTAGTTGGTCTCCAACAAAGCTGATAAAACAGCTAAGGAAGACTATCTCGAAGACAGCGAGACAACCCCAAAGTCCTGTCTTGGTTTAGTGTTGGAGTTACTGGCCACTACCGCTTGCACAAGCTATTCAAACTCACTGTCTTAATCAGTTCGGTTTCTTGAGTCTCAACTACAAGCTGAAAGACATCGATTAGCTGTGCTGCGACAAGAAGTGGAAGGACTGCGGAAGTCCCTCGAGCATTCAGATGCATAATTTCTGGTGCAACAGCAAGCGTTGGAGGATTTTAGAGCCAAACCAGACAAAGCTAATAAGCTTGCTAAGCTTATTGCCATCATGGTGGATACCACGTTTCTTGAGCTCTTCTGAAGTTGTTTCAGTTATGCTCTTGTTTTGCTGCCGCGTTTATTTGCACTGGTGGCCAATTTTGACAACCAGTGTATGTAATATGCTGCTTTGTTCCCTATATTTGCATTGGTGGCGAACTTTGATGCCCAGTGGATGTAATATGTGTAATAGCGGTAATAGGCTACTGTTAATTGCTTGATTATTTATTTCCTTATTGTCTTGTTTAGTTGTTTGCTTGTAGTCACTGCAGTTCTTTTTCTGTGTTTTTCTAGTGGCCACAATAACCTATCTTTGGAAACTAGGCCAAAAAATCATGGCAAAACACGGACTGTTGTAACCATGGGCCTCCTGCGGGCCGTATGATCCATGGGCCTTCTACGGGCCGTAGGATCCATTGGCCTTCTACAGGCCGTAGGATCCATTGGCCTTCTATACGGGCCATAGGATCCATGGGCCTTCTACGGGCCGTATGATTCATGGGCCTTTTACGGGACGTAGGATCCATGGGCCTTCTACGGGGCGTATCATCATTTCGCCAATCATGGGTCGTACTATTCATGGACAATAACGGGCCATTAATAGGCCGTATTTGATAACTCTATGAAAACAGCCCAACGGTTTTTTTTTGACATGAAAACGGCCCAACGTATTATCGGGCCACAAACGGGCCGACTATAACCATGGGCCGAATTTGGCCCACAAGCAGAAAATGACAGTAACGGGCCGTAAGTAAACGAATGTGGAAATGAGCCCAAGAATAAATGGGCCCCGAGACGGCCAAAAGATAACATGGGCTGGAAACGGCCCAACGGAATAATGGGCCGTTAATGGGTATAAATTGATACACTGTTCATTACGGCCCAGTTTCTCTACGTGTCGTTAATGGGTATAAAGTGATACACTGTTCATTATGGGCCAGTTTTACCACGGGCCGTTAATGGGCTGAGAGTAATAAGGGCCTCATATGGGCCGAAAGACGTCATGGGCCATACTTGGGCAGGAAGTTAAAATGGGCTGGAATTATATTAGACGGCCCAGATGACGTTACTGGGCCTAATTCGGATAGGCCGTAAACGGGCCCTGGGTTAGCGGGCTGTAAATGGGCTATATGCGAACATGCCGTTCACAGGCTTGCCGTGGGCCGGCCCGCCACCTTTTGACCAAGTCAAAGGGGTCGGCCTTTTCACAGGAATGGGCCTCTGTTGGGCCGTGCCATGTGTCGACGTATCATAGGCGCTTTGGGTCCAATGAGTGGATGACATCTGTCCCAACGGTGAGCCGACACGTGTTTCCTCCAGCCAATAATGATTTTACACGTGGAAAATCCCCATTGGTCGGGGCTGTTAACGGGTTATTGGATCCAAAACCGGACCTGATAGCTTAACGGCGTTCCGTTACGGTGGATGCCACATGTCGGTCACCCTTGACGAAAGCACTTCTGTGACGCGCGATTTATCATCATGGAAGTGGATACTTCCATGATGATAATTTTGGTAAAGTCATGGAACACTTCCACGACAACACAAGTATGACTACCTTGATTCTGTCATAATTTGTCATGGATGTACATGCATGACAGAAAACGTGACCTGCTGTGACAAACACGTATCATCACGGAAGTGTATTTTTTTGTAGTGTGAACCCACAAGTTGATCACCAAAACATACATCAAGTAGATCACGTGGATATCCCATTGTCACCATAGCTAAGCACATGCAAGACATACATCAAGTGTTCTCAAATCCTTAAAGACTCAATCCGATAAGATAACTTCAAAGGGAAAACTCAATCCATTACAAGAAGGTAGAGGGGGAGAAACATCATAAGATCCAACTATAATAGCAAAGCTCGCGATACATCAAGATCGTGCCATATCAAGAACACGAGAGAGAGAGAGAGAGAGAGAGAGAGAGATCAAACACATAGCTACTGGTACATACCCTCAGCCCCGAAGGTGAACTACTCCCTCCTCGTCATGGAGAGCGCCGGGATGATGAAGATGGCCACCGGTGAGGGATCCCCCCTCCGACAAGGTGCCGGAACAGGGTCCCGATTGGTTTTTGGTGGCTACTGAGGCTTGCGGCGATGGAATTCCAGATCTAGGTTATTTTATGGAAGTTTGAGTATATATAAGAGGTGTTGGAGTCGGGAACAAGTCAGGAGGGGTCCCCAAGGCGGCCACGAGATAGGGGGCGCACCCAGGGGGGTAGGGCGCGCCCCCACCGTCGTGATGGCCTCGGGACTCTTCTGGTCCATCTCCGGAACTCCGTGGGCTTCTTCTGGTCCAAAAACAACCTCCGTGGAATTTCAGGTCAATTGGACTCCGTTTGGTATTCCTTTTCTGCGATACTCAAAAACAAGGAAAAAACAGAAACTGGCACTGGGCTCTGGGTTAATAGGTTAGTCCCAAAAATCATATAAAATAGCGTATAATTGCATATAAAACATCCTAGATGGATAATATAATAGCATGGAACAATTAAAAATTATAGATACGTTGGAGACGTATCAAGCATCCCCAAGCTTAATTCCTACTCGTCCTCGAGTAGGTAAATGATAAAAACAGAATTTTTGATGTGGAATGCTACCTAACATAATTTTTAATGTAATTCTCTTTATTGTGGCATGAATGTTCAGATCCGAAAGATTCAAGACAAAAGTTTAATATTGACATAAGAATAATAATACTTCAAGCATACTAACAAAGCAATTATGTCTTCTCAAAATAACATGGCCAAAGAAAGTTCATCCCTGCAAAATCATATAGTTTGGCTATGCTCCATCTTCGTCACACAAAATATTCAAATCATGCACAACCCCGGTTTCAGCCAAGCAATTGTTTCATACTTTAGTATTCTCAAACTTTTTCAACTTTCACGCAATACATGAGCGTGAGCCATGGATATAGCACTATAGGTGGAATAGAGTGGTGGTTATGGAGAAGACAAAAAGGAGGAAGATGGTCTCACATCAACTAGGCGTATTAATGGGCTATGGAGATGCCCATTAGTTTATATCAATGCTAGTGATTAGGGATTGCCATGCAACGGATGCACTAGAGCTATAAATGTATGAAAGCTCAACAAAAGAAACTAAGTGGGTGTTGATACGTCTCCAATGTATCTATAATTTTTGATTGTTCCATGCTATTATATTATCTGTTTTGGATGTTTAATGGGCTTTATTATATGCTTTTATATTATTTTTGGGACTAACATACTAACCCAAGGCCCAGTGCAAATTGTTTTTTTTGCCTATTTTAGTGTTTCGCGGAAAAGGAATATCAAACGAAGTCCAAACGGAATGAAATCGAGGATTGTTTTTGGAATAAATGCAATCCAGAAGACTTCATCACACAAAATATTCATATCATGCACAACCCCGGTTTCAGCCAAGCAATTGTTTTCATACTCAATTTTTTCAAACCTTTCAACTTTCACGCAATACATGAGTGCGAGCCATGGATATAGCACTATAGGTGGAATAGAGTAGTGGTTGTGGAGAAGACAAAAAGAGGAAGATAGTCTCACATCAACTAGGCATATCAATGGGCTATGGAGATGCCCACCAATAGATATCAATGTGAGTGAGTAGGAATTGCCATGCAACGGATGCACTAGAGCTATAAGTGTATGAACGCTCATCAAAAGAAACTAAGTGGGTGTGCATCCAACTTGCATGCTCATGAATACCTAGGGCATTTGAGGAAGCCCATCATTGGAATATACAAGCCAAGTTCTATAATGAAAATTCCCACTAGTATATGAAAGTGACTAAACAAGAGACTCTCTATCATGATGAACATGGTGCTACTTTGAAGCACAAGTGTGGAAAAGATAGTAGCATTGTCCCTTTTCTTTTTTTTTTTCTTTTTTGGGCCTTTCCTTCTTCTTGTTCCTTTTTTGTCTTTTTTTCTTCTTTGGGACAATGCTCTAGATGATCATCACACTTATATTGATTTACAACTCGATATTACAACTTGATACTAGAACAAAGTATGACTCTATATGAATGCCTCCGGCGGTGTACCGGGATGTGCAATGAATCAAGAGTGACATGTATGAAAAATTATGCATGGTGGCTTTGCCACAAATACGATGTCAACTACATGATCATGCATGGCAATATGACAATATCAAGCATATCATATGAACGGAACGGTGGAAAGTTGCATGGCAATATATCTTGGAATGGCTATGGAAATGCCATGATAGGTAGGTATGGTGGCTGTTTTGAGGAAGGTATATGGTGGCTGTTTTGAGGAAGGTATATAGTGGGTGTATGGTACCGGCGAAAGTTGCACGGTACAAGAGAGGCTAGCAATGGTGGAAGGGTGAGAGTGCGTATAATCCATGGACTCAACATTAGTCATAAAGAACTCATATACTTATTGAAAAAATTTACGAGTCATCGAAACAAAGTAATCAACGCATGCTCCTAGGGGGGAGGTTGGTAGGAGTTAACCATCGCGCGCCCCCGACCTCCACACAAAGGATGACACTCAATAAATACCTCATGCTCTAACTTCGTCACATAGCGGTTCACCATACGTGCATGCTACGGGAATCACAAACTTTAACACAAGTATTTCTCAATTTCATAATAACTCCACTAGCATGACTCTAATATCACTATCCTCATATCTCAAATCAATTATCAAGTATCAAACTTCCCATCATATTCAATGCACTTTGTATGAAAGTTTTTACTACATTCATCTTGGATGCCTATCATGTTAAGGCTAGTTTTATAGCCAAAGAACATTACCATGCTGTTCTAATAGACTCTCAAAAGGATATAAGTGAAGCATGAGAGATCAACAATTTCTTCAAAATAAAATTACCACCGTGCTCAAAAAGATATAAGTAAAGCACTAGAGCAAACTATTTAGCTCAAAAGATATAAGTGAAGGTCAATGAGTAGTTGAATAATTATGTAACTATGTGAAGACTCTCTAACATTTAAGAATTTCAGATCTTGAGATATTATTCAAACAGCAAACAAAACAAAATAAAATAAAATTACGCTCCCAACAAAACACATATCATGTGGTGAATAAAAATATAGCATCGAGTAAAGTTACCGATGAACGAAGACAAAAGAGGGGATGCCTTCCCGAGGCATCCCCAAGCTTAGGATTTTGGTTGTCCTTGAATTTTACCTTGGGGTGCCTTGTGCATCCCCAAGCTTAGGCTCTTGCCACTCTTTGTTCCATAGTCCATCAAAGACATACTCAAAACTTGAAAACTTCACAACACAAAACTTAGCCAAAAATCTCGTGAGCTCCGTTAGTATAAGGTACTTTAATGAACTCATTCTTTGTTTATATTGGTGTTAAACCTACTATATTCCAACTTTTCTATGATTCATATCCTCCAATACTACTCATAGATTCATCAAAATAAGCCTACAACACACGAAAAACAGAATCTGTCAAAAACAGAACAGTCTGTAGTAATCTGTAACTTTCGAATACTTCTGTAACTCCATTTTTTTGAAATAAATTGGTAAACATGAGGAATTTTTCTATTAATCATATGCAAAAAGAATCAACTAAATAGCACTCTCCAGTAAAGTCTGGCGACTATTCTCGTGAGCGCTAACATTTCTGTTTTTTACAGCATGATCGCATAAACTTCACACAAGTCTTCCCAAAGGTTCTACTTGGCACAAACACTAATTAAAACACCAAACCACATCTAAACAGAATCTAGATGCCATATTTATTCCTAAATAGAAGCAAAAATCAAAGAACAAAAATAAAGTTGGGTTGCCTCCCAACAAGCGCTATCGTTTAATGCCCCTAGCTAGGCACAATGATTTCAATGATGCTAGCATAAAAGATAAGAATTGAGACACAGGGAGAGCATCATGAAGAATATGACCAGCACATTTAAGCCTAACCCACTTCCTATGCATAGGGATTTTGTGAGCAAACAACTTATGGGAACAATAATCAACTAGCATAGGAAGGCAAAACAAGCATAACTTCAAAACTTTGAGCACATAGAGAGGAAACTTGATATTATTGCAATTCCTACAAGCTTATGTTCCTCCCTCATAATAATTTTCAGAGGCATCATGAATGAATTCAATAATATAACTATCACATAAAGCATTCTATTCATGATCCCCAAGCATATAAATTTTATTACTCTCCACATAAGCGAATTTCTCCTCATGAATAATAGTGGGAGCAAAATCAACAAAATAATTATCATGTGAGGCATAATCCAATTGAAAAATAAAATCATTATGAAAAGTTTCATGGTTATTATTATTCTTAATAGCATACAAGTCATCACAATAATCATCATAGATATCAACTTTGTTCTCATAATCAATTGGAACCTCTTCCGAAATAGTGGATTCATCACTAAATAAAGTCATGACCTCTCAAAATCCACTTTTATCAGTATAATCATCATAAATAGGAGGCATGCTTTCATCATAATAAATTTGCTCATCAAAGCTTGGGGGACAAAAAATATCATCTTCATCAAACATAGCTTCCCCAAGCTTGTGGCTTTGCATATCATTAGCATCATGGGTATTCAAAGAATTCATACTAGCAACATTGCAATCATGCTCATCATTCACATATTTTATGCCAAGCGTTCTATGTAATTATTCTTCTAGTACTTGAGCACAATTTTCCTTCCCATCATTTTCACGAAAGATACTAAAAAGATGAATCATATGAGGTAACCTTAATTCCATTTTTTTGTTGTTTTCTTTTATAAACTAAACTAGTGATAAAACAAGAAACAAAAAGATTTGATTGCAAGATCTAAAGATATACCTTCAAGCACTAACCTCCCCGGCAACGGCGCCAGAAAAGAGCTTGATGTCTACTACACAGCCTTCTTCTTGTAGATGTTGTTGGGCCTCAAAGTGCAGAGGTTTGTAGCATAGTAGCAAATTTCCCTCAAGTGGATGACCTAAGGTTTATCAATCCGTGGGAGGCGTAGGATGAAGATGGTCTCTCTCAAACAACCCTGCAACCAAATAACAAAGAGTCTCTTGTGTCCCCAACACACCCAATACAATGGTAAATTGTATAGGTGCACTAGTTCGGCAAAGAGATGGTGATACAAGTGCAATATGGATAGTAGATATAGGTTTTTGTAATCTAAAAATATAAAAACAGCAAGGTAACTAAAGATAAAAGTGAGCATAAACGGTGTTGCAATGATAGGAAACAAGGCCTAGGGTTCATACTTTCACTAGTGCAAGTTCTCTCAACAATAATAACATAACTGGATCATATAACTATCCCTCAACATGCAACAAAGAGTCACTCCAAAGTAACTAATAGCGGAGAACAAACGAAGATATTATGGTAGGGTACGAAACCACCTCAAAGTTGTCCTTTCTGACCTATCTATTCAAGAGTCCGTAGTAAAATAGCACGAAGCTATTCTTTCCGTTCGATCTATCATAGAGTTCGTACTAGAATAACACCTTAAGACACAAATCAACCAAAACCCTAATGTCACCTAGATACTCCATTGTCATCTCAAGTATCCGTGGGCATGATTATACGATATTCATCACACAATCTCAGAAACATCTATTCAACCAACACATAGAACTTCAAAGAGTTCCCCAAACTTTTTATCAGAGAGTCAAGACAAAAACGTGTGCCAACCCCTATGCATAGATTCCCAAGGTCACGGATTCGCAAGTTGATCACCAAAACATACATCAAGTGAATCAATAGAATACCCCATTGTCACCACATGTATCCCATGCAAGACATACATCAAGTGTTCTCAAATCCTTAAAGACTCAATCCGATAAGATAACTTCAAAGGGAAAACTCAATCCATTACAAGAGAGTAGAGGGGGAGAAACATCATAAGATCCAACTATAATAGCAAAGCTCGCGATACATCAAGATCGTGCCATCTCAAGAACATGAGAGAGAGAGAGAGATCAAACACATAGCTGCTGATACATACCCTCAACCCCCGAGGGTGAACTACTCCCCCCTCACCATGGAGAGCACCGAGATGATGAAGATGGCCATCGGAGAGGGATTCCCCCTCCGGCAGGGTGCCAGAACGGGTCTAGATTAGTTTTCGTGGCAACAAAGGCTTTCGGCGGCAGAACTCCTGATCTAGGTTACTTTTCGGAGGTTTCAGTATATATAGGAGGTGTTGGAGTCGGGGCCAAGCAAAGGGGGTCTACGGACTGTCCACGAGGCAGGGGGCGCGCCCAGTAGGGGGCGCGTCCCCCACCCTCGTGGGCAGCCCGTGGTCTTCTCGTCCCCCTCCGGCCCTTCCTGGGCTTCTTTTGGTCCAAAAACGTCCTCCGCTGAGTTTCAGGTCAATTGGGCTCCGTTTGATATTCCTTCTCTGCGATACCCTAAAACAGGAGAAAAACAGAAACTGGCACTGGGCTCTGGGTTAATAGGTTAGTCCCAAAAATCATATAAAGTGTATATAAAAGCCCATAAAACATCCTAGAAGGATAACATAATAGCATGGAACAATAAAAAAAATTATAGATACGTTGGAGACGTATCATGGGTTTATGATCAAGATTATCTATGAACAATATTTGATTCTTCTCTGAATTCTTTTATGCATGATTTAAATATCTTTGCAAGTCTTTTCGAATTATCAGTTTGGTTTGGCCTACTAGATTGATCTTTCTTCCAATGGGAGAAGTGCTTAGCTTTGGGTTCAATCTTGCGGTGTCCTTTCCCAGTGACAGCAGGGGTAGCAAGGCACGCATTGTATTGTTGCCATCGAGGATAAAAAGATGGGGCTTATATCATATTGCATGAGTTTATCCCTCTACGTCATGTCATCTTGCTTAAGGCGTTACTATGTTCTTATGAACTTAATACTCTAGATGCATGCAGGATAGCAGTCGATGTGTGGAGTAATAGTAGTAGATGCAAAATTGTTTCGGTCTACTTGTCACGGACATGATGCCTATATACAATGATCATGCCTAGATATTCTCATAACTATGCGCTTTTCTATCAATTGCTCGACAATAATTTGTTCACCCACCATAGAAATCTTCTATCTTGAGAGAAGCCACTAGTGAATCCTATGCCCCCCGGGTATATCTTCCATCATATTAATCTTTCATCTACTAGCTATCTTTTATTTTGCAATCTTTACTTTCAATCTATACAACAAAAATACCAAAAATATTTATCCTATTATCTTTATCAGATCTCACTTTTGCAAGTGGCCGTGAAGGGATTGACAACCCCTTTATCGTGTTGGTTGCAAGGTTCTTATTTGTTTGTGTAGGTACGAGGGACTCGTGTGTAATCTCCTACTCGATTGATACCTTGGTTCTCAAAAACTGAGGGAAATACTAACGCTACTTTGCTGCATCACCCTTTCCTCTTCAAGGGAAAAACAACGCAAGCTTAAGAGGTAGCAAGAAGAATTTCTGGCGCCGTTGCCGGGGAGATCTACGCACAAGTCATATACCAAGTACCCATCACAAACTATTATCCCGCACATTACATTATTTGCCATTTTCCTCTCGTTTTCCTCTCCCCCACTTCACCTTTGACTTTTCTTCGCCTTTTTCCGTTCACCTTTTAGTTTGCTTATGTTGCCATGTGCCTTCTATTTGCTTGCAACTTTGCTTGCTAAATATCTATTTATGGATCCTCATCCTCTTGCTAATATTTTTAAAAGATCTAATTATGTTGAACCAATTGCTAGTGAGTAGAGTGCACTAGATTATCTTTATAAGGTTTTGCTTGAAATTCGTGAATCTGAAATTTGTCATGAAGTGTTGAAAGAAGAAATTTATGAAGTGATTCACGATAGCTCCTTGAATGAAAAGCATGATTGCAATGATGTTATTATAAATCCTATTAATGGCAATTGTGTTAATGATATGCAAAACCCTAAGCTTGGGGATGCTAGTTTTGCTATGACTACTATTTGTTGCAATGATCATGATTGGGGTGATTCTTCTTTTGATCTTAAAAATTTATTTACTCCCCATGATGAATGTAAGATTGATAATAATGTTTGCAATAATATTTAAAGTGGGTTTGGAAGAGTGTCAACTTTAGATCCCACATATTTGGAGAATGTTCAATCTTATGAATTGTTTGATTAAAGTGGGTTTGGAGAGGTCATGACTTTAGTTAATGTTGATCCCACTATTTTGGAAGAGTCTAAACTTCGTATGCATGTGGATCGTGTTGAGAATATGCTTTGTGATAGCTATATTGTTGAATTTTCTTATGATCCTACATGCACTTATTATGAGAGAGGAAAATATGGTTGTAGAAATCTTCATGTTACTAAATTACCGCTCTTCATGTTGAGATTGATCTTGTTTCCTTTTTCTTCCTTGCATATGCTAGATATTGCTTGTCTTGCTAATTTATTTCACTATAAATGCCTATGCATAGGAAGTATGTTAGACTTAGATGTGATTTCCACATGTTTTATATTGCTCTCTATGCTTCAATTCTTATCTTTCATGTGAGCATCACTGGAATCTCAAGCCAATCTTAATGGCTATAAAGAAAAGCTTGTTGGGAGGCAACCCAATTTTATTTTCTTTGCTTTTACTTCTGTTTAGTAATAAATAATTCATCTAGCCTATGGTTTGATATGGTTTTGTGTTTTAATTAGTGTTTGTATCAAGTAAAACCTTTGGGAAGACTTGGGTGAAGTCTTTGCGATCTTGCTGTAAAAAACAGAAACTTTTGTGTTCACGAGATTAGCTGCCATTTTTCTACTGGAAAATGCTTTTGAGTTGATTCTTTTTGAAGATGATTAATAGACAAATTCCTCACGTCCAAAAATTTATTTCAAAATTTTTAGAGTTATAGAAGTATTCGAAAGTTACAGATTGCAACAGAATGTTCTGTTTTTGACAGATTCTGTTTTTCGTGTGTTGTTTGCTTATTTTGATGAATTTATGGCTAGTATCGGGGGGGGGGGGGTATGAACCATAGATAAGTTGGAATACAGTAGATTTAACACCAATATAAATAAAGGATGAGTTCAATACAGTACCTTAAAGTGGTGGTATGTTTTATTATAGTAACGAAGCTCACGAGATTTTGTTAAGTTTTGTGTTGTGAAATTTTCAAGTTTTGGGGTAAGGATTTGATGGACTATGGAACAAAGAGTGGCAACCGACTAAGCTTGGGGATGCCCAAGGCACCCCAAGGTAAAATTCAAGGACAAACAAAAGCCTAAGCTTGGGGATGCCCCGGGAAGGCATCCCCTCTTTCGTCTTCGTCTATCAGTAACTTTACTTGAGACTATATTTTTATTCACCACATGATATGTGTTTTGCTTGGAGTGTCTTGTATGATTTGAGTCTTTGCTTTTTAGTTTACCACAATCATCCTTGCTGTACACACCTTATGAGAGGGACACACATGAATCGGAATTTATTAGAATACTCTATGTGCTTCACTTATATCTTTTGAGCAAGGAAGTTTTGCTCTAGTGCTTCAATTATATCTTTTTAGAGCACGGCAGTGGTTTTATTTTATATAAATTATTGATCTCTCATGCTTCACTTATATTATTTTGAGAGTCCTTTAGAACAACATGGTAATTTTCTTTGGTTATAAAATTAGTCCTAATATGATAGGCATCCAAGATGGGTATAACAAAAACTTTCATATAAAGTGCATTGAATATTATGAGAAGTTTGATACTTGATGATTGTTTTGAGATATGAGGTTGGTGATATTAGAGTTATGCTAGTGGAGTAATTGTGAATTCGAGAAACACTTGTGTTAAAGTTTGTGATTCCTGTAGCATGCACATATGGTGAACTGTTATGTGATGAAGTTGGAGCATAATTTATTTATTGATTGTCTTCCTTTGTGTGGAGGTCGGGATCACGCGATGGTTAACTCCTACCAACCCTTCCCCTAGGAGCATGCGTTTAGTACTTTGTTTTGATAACTTGTAGATTTTTACCATAAGTATATGAGTTCTTTACGACTAATGTTGAGTCCATGGATTATACGCACACTCACCCTTTCGCCATTGCTAGCCTCTCTTGTACCGCGCAACTTTCACCGGTGCCACACACCCACCATATACCTTCCTCAAAACAGCCACCATACCTACCTATCATGGCATTTTCGTAGCCATTCCGAGATATATTGCCATGCAACTTTCCACCGTTCCGTTCATTATGACACGCTTCATCATTGTCATATTGCCATGCATGATCATGTAGTGGACATCGTATTTGTGGCAAGGCCACCATGCATAATTTTTCATACATGTCACTCTTGATTCATTGCACATCCCGGTACACCGCCGGAGGCATTCACATAGAGTCATATTTTGTTCTAGCTTCGAGTTGTAATCTTTGAGTTGTAAGTAAAATAGAAGTGTGATGATCTTCATAGCAAGAGCATTGTCCCAGTGAGGAAAGGATGATGGCGAATATGATTCCCCCACTAGTCGGGATGAGACTCCGGACGAAAGAAAAAAAAAGAGAAGAAAAAGAAGAGGCCATAAAAAAAGGAGAAAAAAAGTAAAGGCCCAAAATAAAATAAAAAGAAACAAAAAAATGAGAGAAAAAGAGAGAAGGGGCAATGCTACTATCCTTTTTCCACACTTGTGCTTCAAAGTAGCACCATTATCTTCATGATAGAGAGTCTCGTGTTTTGTCACTTTCATATACTAGTGGGAATTTTTGTTATAGAACTTGGCTTGTATATTCCAATGATGGGCTTCCTCAAAATGCCATAGGTCTTCGTGAGCAAGCAAGTTGGATGCACACCCACTTAGTTTCTTTTGTTGAGCTTTCATACACTTATAGCTCTAGTGCATCCGTTGCATGGCAATCCCTACTCACTCACATTGATATCTATTGATGGGCATCTCCATAGCCCATTGATACGCCTAGTTGATGTGAGACCATCTTCTTCCTTTTGTAACATCCCAAATTTTCAATTTGGAATGTTATACATTAGATCATCATGCATATCATATTTTCTTGCTTTTGGTGATCCAAGAAAATCTTAAGCACCTCAAGGACCCTCGGAGAGAGTTGGGGATTTTAATATTTTCATATTTGAGGTTTCTCAAATTTTGAAAATAGGATCATTTGATTTTATTTATTTTATCTTCAAGTATTTCTATCATAAAAATATGAGAGAGGGAGTAAAATGACTCTCCCAAAAATAAACAAATACGGAGGATTTAATAAAAAAATCAAATAAGTTTTTATTTGAATTAGGAAAAATTGCATGTTTTCAAAAATGCATTTTAGTGCCAAGAAAATGTTCATCTTGTTCTAAATATTCCATTTAGACGGTGAAAATTTGTTTTGGCAATTTTAGATTTTTATTTCTTTTTCTAGAGTTTTTCTTTCTTCGTAGCGCCGGCGTAATTAGAAAAACAAATAGAGGGACCCGACCCGACTGGGCCGATGCCGCCGCGCCGCCGAGCCGCCGTGCCCGCGTGGGACACCGCCCCGCCGCCGGTTTTCTTTCCCCCTCCCCCAAGCCTCCAAGCCCCCTCTATATATATAGCCCCCCTGCCCCCAAGCCGCACACCGCCGCCGCCGCAGCCGCACACCGCCGCCGCCGCTGTTAGACGCCGCCGCCGCTGTTAGACGCCGCCGCCGCCGCAGCTGCACGCCGCCGCCGCTGTTAGCCGCCGCCGCCGCCCGCCGGCCGTTCGACGAGGCAGCCGCCCGTCGGCCGGTTTTCTGTAGAAGACCGTCGTTTTTTCTTTTAGAACCCTAGTTCGTTTTTTATTAGATCGGTTTTCCGTTTTTTTGGTTTAGTTAATTAATGAACGTTCACCCGTTCGTTCGTTCTAACGAACAAGTTCGTCGTTTAGACTCAGCTGACGAACGTTCGTTCGTTAAGCTGTTTTACTTTTCTTTTCGTAGTTTATTTTCTAATCGCGATCTCTGATCCGATCTTCGTTTTAGTTTATCTTTTCGCTCGTTTATCGGAATCAGGCGATTCAAGCGCCTGGAGTTTCATCTCGAAATTCTCTTTCCGTTTAACCTAGTCACTCAAGCGTTGCCTCTGCTAAATTTGGACTTAGGTCCAGATTGGTTTGGTAGTTGTTTCTCTTCACCGTTTGTCTTTCGTTGCTTTTCTTTTGCCGTTTCTTTTGCAAACTGGAGTTCTTAAGTTGAACTTTATGGTTAGATCTCTTATTTGAGTTTTACCCGGGCATTAGTTAAGTACTTATTGTGTGCTTGTTTGTTTGCGATAGAGTACCCGGAATGCGCCGCTTGCTACTTTGAATCTCTAGATTTTGTGAATCGTCGGCAAGGCAAGTAACACTTTGATCATACTTTCCAAATACCCAGTTTTCATTGCATTAGTCAAACCCTCGCACAGTGCATGAGTAGGAGCTATTAACTTGTGGGACTGGGAAGTAGATTGAGGTAGAACGTATTACCTGCATTACTTTCAAACCTTTGGGAGTTACTTCTACGTTTGCTGTTAGGCCATGCTATGCTCGTAGACGTGGATTGGGTGAGTGTATCCATGACAGATGTGAGTTTGTTAATTAATGGTTCAACTTAAGGTGGCAACTTTAACACACATCTGGGTGGATTGAGGCACCTGGGTATTCCAGCGATTGCCTGTTTTTCTTTTGGACCGCCACCCAGGCTCAAAGGGATCATGAGATTATTCATACTAGAAACTTCCGTGTGCAGCCACATGCCAATATGGGCTCTGGCATAGTTGAGTAAGTTGTGGGAAACCTTTCCATGATGGGCTAGCAGATGTAGAGGGATTGTAGGTGTGCCGGCCTATCTATCTGGTTAAGGGGACCTCTTCGGAAAGACTGTGTCTCGGTCATCCGTTTCTCAAACACCATGCAGTGCGAGAAACCAAACGGAGGTGATCGAGTCTTGTGGGGAAAAGTGCACAAACCTCTGCAGAGTGTACAAACTGATCATGATTAGTCGTGTCCCCGGTTATGGACGTCTTGAGTATCTAGTACCTGGATATCATGTGAATCTCATCATGTTACTTTAATTAATATTGTTGGGTTTAATGATGATTTTTAATTGGGGTTGAGAGGATGTCTGTCTTCTCAACGATGTTTCAACTACCACGATAGTTAATTAAAATATATTCCTTTGTAGTAGGGAAAAATTGGCTTTACGCAAAAACTATAACCATAGAGCTTTCCACCAGCCATATTGCATATAGTATAGCTTTACTTTTGTTGCTCTCTTTGTGTTACTTTGCCAGCATATTCCATGTGCTGACCCATTTTCGGGCTGCAACGTTCATGTTGCAGACTTTTCAGACGACGAGTAAGGTGCCTATTAGGTCGTGGTTCTATACTCAGTGATGCCGTTGGAGTTGATGGACTCACTTATCTTCCAAGCCTTCCGCTGTTATCGTGTTAGATGGCCTTAAGCCATTTTTATTGTAATATGTTCATCATTGGAACTATCGATGTAATAAGTGTGTGATTGCTACTCTGTTATAAATCCTTCAAGTACTGTGTGTGTCAGCATTACTGATCCAGGGATGACACTGATGCACAGAGATCGGACTGTTTGAGGTCTGGTCGCTACAAGATGGTATCAAAGCACACGCAGACTGTAGGACACGGCCACTAAGCTAAAACCCTAGAGCACTATTCACTCTTCTCTTTTCTGACTCATCATCTTTTCTACTCTTTTAGATGGTGGATTGATACGTCCAAAACGTATCTATAATTTCTGCTTGCTCCATGCCACTTTTGGGTGATATTGCTATAATATTCATACACTTCCATACGCTTTTGATCATATTTGGACTAACCTACTAATCCAGTGCACCCCGGTGCTAGTTTCTGTTTTCGGCTATTTTTGTATTTCAGGTTTTCACGTTACGAGAACTGCCATGAAAAATCCAGAAAAATTATATAAAAAATCAGCGTTCCGGAAACTTCCTTGCGCCCGAAGGACAGCCGGGGGGGGGGGGGCACCAGGGCTCCAGGCGCCCTGGCGGCGCCCCCCCTGGGCCGCGCCGGGGGGGCGCCTGGGCCCCCCGAGCCCCGTCTGGTGCCCCCCTTCGGCATATATTTAGAGCTTCCTTCGAAACCCTCGGGACATGAACTCTTTTTCGCGATCTCATCTCTGTTCCGCCGCCGCCGCCGCTTCCAAGATCGGGAGCACCAGGAGAACTCTTCCCAGCACCCTGCCGGAGGGGAGGATCACCACCGGGAGCTTCTCCACCACCATGGACGCCTCCCGGATGACTCGTGAGTAGTCTCCCTTGGACCATGAGTCCATGACCAGTAGCTATGTGATGTTCTCCTCCCGTTCTTGTGCTTCACTAATTAGTCCTCGTGAGCTGCCCTACATGATCGAGGCACATATGTAATCCTTATGCTGTTGCTATGTTGAGTTTGCTGGGATCCGATGGATTATGAGATTATGTTCAGATTGATCTTGAGTAATATATTTGATCTACCTCTTTTATATTTATGCTCATAAGTAATTCTTGCATGTTCTCCGTTGTTATTTATTGCTTTGGCCAAGTAGTAGGTAGTGACTCCAAGAGGGAACGTTATGCTCGATTGTGGGTTCATGCCCCTCGATGACTAGCTTGAGTGACAGAAACATGAGTCTAGGGGATGTGCTGTTGCCACAAGGGGGAAAACAACGGTGCTTGTGCCCGCGGGTGCAAGGATTGTTTACTTTACGCAAAGTTCTTTTAATGCAGTTGTCTGTTGCATTGAGTTTACACTATGGGTGGGACTCGCAACTTAATACCAGCGAGATGTTCTGGATAGATATCTCAAGGTGGATGATTAGTAGTAGATATTGATGGATTTCGGTCTACTTACTTTGGCGTACCGCCCATGCTTTGAACCTCAACCTTTCTTGCAATGTAGTCAGCATTGGTTTGCGTTCGTGGTCCTGTCAATTGCCCAGCTGTAATTCGTTTACCTCACATAGCTGTTTTATCGTCTTTTGGGAGAGAGACATCACTAGTGAACATCATGAGACTCCGGTCCATATTACCATCATTGATCACATCCGCTATTTACTTTTCGCTTTATTTACTATTGCAAACATTATCTATCACTACTATCATTTGTGTTTAATCCTTTGTGAACTACAAGGCCGGAGGGATTGACAACCTCTCTGTACTCGTTGGGAGCAAAGTTATTTGTATCTGTGTGCAGGTCCACGTTGATTGCTAATATCTGGCGCTGTTAGCAGTTGACACCTACTTGTTGAACCTAGGAGACTCTGGGGATTCGATCCTTGGCATCTTTGCTAAGGGAAAAACTTCCACAACACTGCATCTTACACCTTCCACTTGGGGTAACCAACGAGGGGTTAGAGGCCCATCAAAGAGTTTTTCTGGCGCCGTTGCCGGGGACTCCACTCTTCAGGATAGGGGAGTTGCATGCTATCTTTTACCTTTGATTTTTAGTCTTGTTAGTTTACCTTTCAGTTTTTGCTTTAGTACCCTTTTATCGAAAATCACAAAAATAGTTATCTTGCTTGCTTGCTACTATGGGTTCCACCGAGAACACCAAGTTGTGTGACTTCACTAGTCACAACAACGATGACTTTATCAGCACACCTATCACTACACATGCCACTTCAGCACCTTCATATGAAATTAAACCTGCTTTACTGAACTTAGTCATGAAAGATCAATTCTCCGGTGCTGGAGATGATGATGCTTAACACTTGAACAACTTTGTTGAACTTTGTGATATGCAAAAGTACCAAGAAATAGATGGTAATATTGTTAAGCTTAAGCTTTTTCCTTTCTCCTTGAGAGGAGGAGCTAAAATATGGTTTCAGTCTTTGCCTAGAAATAGCATAGATTCATGGGACAAGTGCAAAGATGCTTTTATTGGAAAATACTATCCACCTGCTAAAATTATCCAACTTAGAAGTAACATAATGAATTTTAAACAATTGGATAATGAACACGTTGCCCAAGCTTGGGAGCGTATGAAATCTCTTATCAAGAACTGCCCTACTCATGGTTTGACTACTTGGATGGTTATCCAAACTTTTTATGCAGGCTTGAACTTTACCTCGCGGAACTTGTTAGATTTAGCCGCGGGAGGAACTTTTATGTCAACTACACTTGGTGCTGCCACGAAGCTTCTCGATGAGATGATGACCAACTATTCCCAATGGCACACCGAACGCGCTCCAACAGGTAGGAAGGTAAACTCTGTCGAGGAGATTTCCTCCCTTAATGAAAAAGTTGACTTGATCATGTCTCTACAATCGAAGCAATCCTCTATTGATCCTCGTGATGTTCCTTTAAATTCTTTGATTGCTCAAGAACAAGTAGATGTGAACTTTATCTCTAGAAATAATTTTAACAACAATGCTTACAGGAGTAACTTTGGTAGTAATCCTAGACCGTTCCCCTCTAATTCCTATGGGAACAACAATGCTTATCCTAGCACCAAGAACTCCAATACTGAACTAGAGATTATGCTTAAAGATTTCATCACTACCCAAAAAGCCTTTAATAAAAGTGTAGAAGAAAAACTACATAAACGAGATGATCTTTCTTTTAAGGTAGACCATTTAGCCAATGAGGTGAAATTCCTAAAAATTAAAACTTCTCCTCTTGAGGAGGGGGAAGTCACTCCTATAAATGCTATTCAAGTACAAATCAATGAAAACATTAGGATGATGGCTAAACTTAAAGAGAGATGGGCTAGAGAAAGGGAGGAAGAAGAAAGAATTAAGAGCCTTCCTACCCACCACACTGTTGCTACTATCCAAGTTGTTGAGGATGTTCAAACTCTTAGCACCCAATGTACTCCCGGTCCCATTGGACCTATTAATGGTGATGCTATGACTATAGAAACTACCAAACAAGTGAACCTTAAGGACACCACTACCACTTTACTTAATGCTCATGATCTTGATTTTGATAATTGCACTCTTACCGAAGTTATTGATTTCCTTCACAAGATGTCTAGAGATCCCCGCACTAGCACGCTTAACCTTGCCTTCACAGAGCATATCACTAATGCTCTCATCAAAGCTAGGGAGGAGAAACTTAGAGTAGAAGCCTCCATACCTAGAAATCTAGAAGATGGTTGGGATCCTATGATAAAAATTAAATTGAATGACTTCTCTTGTTATGCATTATGTGATGTTGGTGCTAGTACCTCTGTTATGCCCAAAAGAATATATGATATGCTTAAATTGAAACCTTATGATTCTTGTTCTTTTGGTGTTCGTCTCGTTGATTCTTCCATAAAGAAACCTTTGGGGAGGATCGACGATGTTCTTATTGTTGTCAATGATAATTATGTGCCCGTTGATTTCACTATTATGGATATTGAATGTGATCCTTCTTGTCCAATTATTTTGGGACGTCCCTTTTTACGCACCGTTGGTGCTATCATTGACATGAAAGAGGGTAATATAAAATTTCAGTTTCCTCTCAAGAAAGGGATGGAACACTTCCCTCGTAAGAAGATCAAGTTACCTTTTGAGTCCGTTGTACGGGCTAGCTATTCTTTTACTCTTCATAAAACTTGATCTATATGCATTATGCCTAGCTTAAAGGCATAAAAGGAAGCGCTTTTGGGAGGCAGCCCACATGAATAAATTTTTTTGCTTTTGTTGTGTCTTGATGTTGTTTACTGCTGTAGCATCATCATTGTATCTTTGCTTTTCATATTTGTGCCAAGTATAGCCTCTGATTGCTAGAAAGTTCAAAAGTTGTGAGGTGCTGTCCAGGAAACAGATTCTATCCTTGGATAGAAAAAATTCGTATAAAATCACCGGATCATCTTTTTGGTCTGAATTTTTTCGACAGCGTTCTCTATATAATTATATTTCGTGCATCTGTTCTGAGTTTTTTGATTTGAGTTGCAGTAGTATCCCGAACAGATCAATTACAACCTGCTGTTCTGTTTTTCACAGATTCTGTCCTGTTTTGACTTTCCTTCATTTTGCAAATCAAGAGCTTGCTTTTTCTTTGCAAAAACCTTTTGGCAATCTTGAGAAACAGTAGAAATTCAAGAATATCCTTATTTCCAGCAACGTGCAATTATTTTATTAAGGGTACTAACCTCGCTAATCAGATTATGATGAGTTATGTATGAAGGGAGTTTTCAAGTGTGCGAGGGAAGATGATAAAAAGATTCAGGAGTGTCAAGCGCTCAAGCTTGGGGATGCCCCCGTGCACCCCCTAGAAATATTCAAGGAGACTCAAGCGTCTAAGCTTGGGGATGCCCCCGTGCATCCCCTTCTCCATCAACATTATCAGTTCGTCTTTCGTTCCGCTATATTTTTATCACTTCATGTGTTATGTGCTATGCTTGGAGCATCTTGTTTTTAGTTTTCTTTTTAGTTTTTCATAACGAGTCGGAACTCAGCATTCTTTATGTGGGAGAGAAACACGCTCCACTTCTACCTAGAACATAACATAGAATTTTCATGTCTATCCTTGCTGTGTGTGTTCTTTGTCTTTTAATAGCTACTATCATGCTCTGCTCTTAGTATTCATGTTTATCTTTTTGAAGAGCTTTTGTTTAGTTGGTTGCTTGAACTCTCTTTAATTATCATGCTCACCTTATTAAGAGAGTTTGCTTCCATTGCATTGGTTAATATGTCTATGATAAAGATGCTACGTGCATAATGGTGCTTAGTGGTTCAGGTTTTCTTATGGTTAGTCTCAAATAGCTGGGGGATTTCCAATGTTTTATTGGAGTACCAACATGATTTGTTTGCCTATGATGTGGTATGGTTTAGTAATATCTTCCTTCAAGAATTTATTTTGATTAACTTGGCGTATGCTCACGCATATTCAAGACTGTAAAGAAAGTCTGTCAAGCCTTGATGATCTTTTATTTCTGAGTAGCGATATAACTACCATGCCTGATTCAATATTGCTTTGTCGCTCTGCATGATTATGACCGTCATTGCTCTCTTAGTTGGTCGCTCCCAGTCTTTTGCTAACCTCCACCTGTACTAAGCGAACTAACTTTGCAATATATAGCTCATGGGAAAGTAGCTTAAAAACTATTGTGGTAAAGAATATGTTGCCTATGTATCTTATTTCTTATAAGTTGCTTGCTGAGCGGTAACCATGTTTCTGGGGACGCCATCAACAGTCACACCTTTGTTGAATATCACGTGAGTTGCTATGCATGTTCGTCTTGTCTGAAGTAAGGGTGATTTGCCGTGGGTTGAATGAGTATGCATATTGTTAGAGAAGAACATTGCGCCGCCAACCAAAGCCATGTATCATGGTGGAAGTTTTAGCTTGGACGTTAATCCTCAATCTCTTATGAGAATATGCTTATGCATTGAAGAGGAGTCCATCATCTATTTTCTATGTTGTCTCGGTATGGATGTCCTCAAGTTGAGATCTATCAAAAACGAGAAATCGAATGCGATTTATCTCCTTGGACCTTTGTACAGGTGGCATAGAGGTACCCCTTTGTGACACTTGGTTGAAACATATGTAATGCAATGATAACCCATGGAAATCCGAGCTAATTAGGACAAGGTGCGAGCACTATTAGTATTCGATGCATGAGGCTTGCAACTTATAGGATGTCTTATGCATGACACATATGAAGTACTACTACCGTTGACAAAATTGCTTCTATGTTTTCAAAATAAAAAAATCCACCTTTTTTCTTTTAAAGCACCAACTACTGAGAGCATGATTGTCATTCTGAGTGTAATGTGCATTGTCCCAAAGTAGCATTGTCTTTTGCATGATTATGATATCGTTTATTCTGAAATCATTGTATCTAGTCATCACTTAAACCTTGAAGGTGCCCCGGCATTTATGTTTTGCTTCACTAAAGGGGGCAAGCTAGATATCACTTTATCATATTTGCACATCATGTTCATTGCAAATCTTTTTGATGCTTTAGTTTCATATTGTAAAACTTTCAGTCATTTGTGATTTTCTCATGAGGCAACTTAATTACTATAGAATCATTGTCTCAGTAAGCTTTTGTCATATGACTATAAAAAGTCCTATATGGTTAATAGCATGTCACCACAGAAATTATTCTTGTTATCATTTACCTACTCGAGGACGAGCAGGAATTAAGCTTGGGGATGTTGATACGTCCAAAACGTATCTATAATTTCTGCTTGCTCCATGCCACTTTTGGGTGATATTGCTATGATATTCATACACTTCCATACACTTTTGATCATATTTGGACTAACCTACTAATCCAGTGCACCCCGGTGCCAGTTTCTGTTTTCGGCTGTTTTTGTATTTCAGGTTTTCACGTTACGAGAACTGCCAGGAAAAATCCAGAAAAATTATATAAAAAATCAGCGTTCCAGAAACTTCCTTGCGCCCGAAGGACAGCCGGGGGGGGGCACCAGGGCTCCAGGCGCCCTGGCGGCGCGCCCCCCATGGGCCGCGCCGGGGGGGGGGGGCCTGGGCCCCCCGAGCCCCGTCTGGTGCCCCCCTTCGGCATATATTTAGAGCTTCCTTCGAAACCCTCGGGACGGGAACTCTTTTTCGCGATCTCATCTCTGTTCCGCCGCCGCCGCCGCTTCCAAGATCGGGAGCACCAGGAGAACTCTTCCCGGCACCCTGCCGGAGGGGAGGATCACCACCGGGAGCTTCTCCACCACCATGGACGCCTCCCGGATGACTCGTGAGTAGTCTCCCTTGGACCATGAGTCCATGACCAGTAGCTATGTGATGTTCTCCTCCCGTTCTTGTGCTTCAATAATTAGTCCTCGTGAGCTGCCCTACATGATCGAGGCACATATGTAATCCTTACGCTGTTGCTATGTTGAGTTTGCTGGGATCCGATGGATTATGAGATTATGTTCAGATTGATCTTGAGTAATATATTTGATCTACCTCTTTCATATTTATGTTCATAAGTAATTCTTGCATGTTCTCCGTTGTTATTTATTGCTTTGGCCAAGTAGTAGGTAGTGACTCCAAGAGGGAACGTTATGCTCGATTGTGGGTTCATGCCCCTCGATGACTAGCTTGAGTGACAGAAACATGAGTCTAGGGGATGTGCTGTTGCCATAAGGGGGAAAACAACGGTGCTTATGCCCGCGGGTGCAAGGATTGTTTACTTTACGCAAAGTTCTTTTAATGCAGTTGTCTGTTGCATTGAGTTTACACTATGGGTGGGACTCGCAACTTAATACCAGCGAGATGTTCTGGATAGATATCTCAAGGTGGATGATTAGTAGTAGATATTGATGGATTTCTGTCTACTTACTTTGGCGTACCGCCCATGCTTTGAACCTCAACCTTTCTTGCAATGTAGTCAGCATTGGTTTGCGTTCGTGGTCCTGTCAATTGCCTAGCTGTAATTCGTTTACCTCACATAGCTGTTTTATCGTCTTTTGGGAGAGAGACATCACTAGTGAACATCATGAGACTCCGGTCCATATTACCATCATTGATCACATCCGCTATTTACTTTTCGCTTTATTTACTATTGCAAACATTATCTATCACTACTATCATTTGTGTTTAATCCTTTGTGAACTACAAGGCCGGAGGGATTGACAACCTCTCTGTACTCGTTGGGAGCAAAGTTATTTGTATCTGTGTGCAGGTCCACGTTGATTGCTAATATCTGGCGCCGTTAGCAGTTGACACCTACTTGTTGAACCTAGGAGTCTCTGGGGATTCGATCCTTGGCATCTTTGCTAAGGGAAAAACTTCCACAACACTGCATCTTACACCTTCCACTTGGGGTAACCAACGAGGGGTTAGAGGCCCATCATGGATGCAAGGAATAAGTTCATGCAACTGATGAAGATACACCATTTGGACGACACCTGAAGGAAGTCACCAGATATCTAAACGTCGGACTACCAAGTTTCACCGAAACCTACAACGCCACTCTACCTGAGGAGGAGCGCTGGATGATTCAAGCTCAAGTTCCAGGAAGGACGTTCAAGCCCGTCACCGCCCCGATAGAATTTTCCTTTAATGCGCCTACATGGAGCTTAGTCAGAAGCATGGGAGCCCACATCGCTATGGGAAGGATTGGAGAAGTCTACAAGCAGGAGCTAAAGGACACCATCTACCAGATTTGTGGACGCCGAGATGAGAATTGGGATATGATCAGCACCCGGAAGGATAGATCCATTATAGCCTTCATCCAGGAGTTGAACCATCACATTCGTTGCCAGGAGCACCAGATGTGTGCAGGGATGATAGATTTGAAGAAAGCACTAAATAGAAATTTGGAGTTAGAGGAAGAACTCAAGTCTACACGCGACGGATATGAGGAGGAGATGCTAATACTTGTGGAGAAGAATGATGACTTGACACGGAAGTTAGGAATACTCATGGGAGAAGAGAAAGAAGAACCAAAGGAGATTCCACCTGAAGACTACATCATCATTGATGACACGGACTCATACCCTGATGATAGTGATGATGAGGACTATGAAGATGAAGCTGGAGCGGATATCATGGAATCCTTTGTCGATCAAAATTTCTAGAAGACCTTCCTATGACTAGTAGTTTTTCCCATTTAGTAGACTTAGAACACTTTTGTAACGATTAGATCCGTGTAAGCCCTTGTTTGAATTTGATATTGGTGTGATAATATGTGTGTTTGCCTCATGTGCATTGGGTAGTGATTTCCCTTAGATCTCTTTTCTATTCTAATCTGTTCCCTCTACAACCATCAGATGCCTCCTGAGCTCACTCAGTTGATCCAACAGCAGAACACCCTGATGCAACTTCTTGTCCAGAACACTCAGAACACTCAGAACAACCAGAACAACAACAACAACCCTCCCCCACCATCGCCCGTGGATAATCCGACCCGTTTCTTAAGGTTACAACCACCGGTGTGTGCTAGCAGCATTGAACCAATAGTCGCTGATGACTGGCTGCGCAAGATTGGAAGGGATTTGATCACTGCTAACTAGTCAGATGCTGAGAAGGTGCGTTTTGCCGCACATCAGTTGTCTGGACCAGCCGCAGCATGGTGGGAGAATTACACAGCCACTTTTCCCATAGCCAATGTGACTTGGGATCAGTTTCAGCAAGCTTTTCGTATCGCCTATGTCTCAACTAGAGCTATGAGTATGAAGAAGTAGGAGTTTCGCAATTTGCGCCAAGGCAACCGTACTGTGGCTCAGTACGTGGATGAGTTTAGTACCCTATCTCGTTATGCCCCAGATGATATGGCCACAGATGCCGCTAAGCAGGAGAGATTCATGGAAGGGCTGAATGATGAGATGAGTGTACAGTTGATGGTGGCAACTTTCAATAACTACCAGGAGCTGGTTGATCGCGCTCTAGTGATTGAAAGGAAGCACTAACAGATTGAAGGTCACAAGAGGAAGTATGGACAAGGAAAGTATAATTCTGGAGCTCAGCAGAAGCCTCGTTTTACCCCTAAAACGGTAGGACAATTCCAACATACCCATGGAGGAGGTAGTTCACACAATCATAATGGCCCCAAGAATGGAAATGGGAATGGAGCAAGTAGTAACCAGAGCCACCCTACCCCGTCCACACCCACCAAGAAGGATTTCAGCCATATCACCTGTTACAAGTGCGGGAAGAATGGACATTATGCCATTGACTGCCCAGAAGCTAAGAATGGGAATGGCAATGGAAGCGCCGCGAAGAAGCCCAACCCGTTCAACAAAGGACAAGTGAACCACGTGACCGTGGAGGAGGTAGAAGAGCAACCATATGCTGTTGTCGGTAAGTTTTTGGTTAAGACATTTACCGCAATAGTTCTTTTCGATACTGGTGCATCACATTCATACATTTCAAGGGGATTCATAAATAGACATAGGATGTCCACCCGAGTTCTTAAGACCCCCATGTTAGTAAGTTCACCAGGAGCAGAGTATATGGCACACCAAGGATGTTTTCAGACACCATTGACCATAGGACGCCACACTTTCCCCTCTGACCTAATAGTCCTAGAGTCACAAGGATTGGATGTGATATTAGGTATGGATTGGCTATCGAAGTATGGAGGTAACATTGACTGTGCCAGTAAGTCCATTTTGCTCACCACCCCGGAGGGAAAAAGGATTAAGTATGTATCTAGGCATTCGCCTATAAGGACTCAAGTACATTCTCTCAGAGAGTTGTTCAGGAGGAAGTGCCAATAGTGAAGGATTATCCGGATGTGTTCCCTGAGGAGTTACCTGGCATGCCTGTCGGGGATATACCCCCGCGGTATGAACCGGCCGGAATTATAACCCAGCCGGACTTGGTGGTTTACTTGAGAGACGTTTCACACTGGATGATTCACTAGCAACCTGCCTAAATAATACCACTTACTGGTAACCCGGCATGCGAATCATGGATGACAAGGCCCAAGGCCCAGAAGGCCGGTTCATATTAATAATGGGCCGGTTTATGAATAAAGCGCAAGGAATATTCTCATACAAAGGAAAGAAGACTAGGACTCCTTGTAATAGATCAATCCTAGTCCTACTAGGACTAGTCATGTAAACCCGCCCCTTCAACATATATAAGGAGGGGCAGGGCTCCCCAAAGAGGACAGGTTTGAGAGTTTAGACAAGCAGACAAGTTTTAGGGTTAGACACAAAGAGCCGGTTTACCGGCGACACCACGAGGATCATAATGAGACCTAGCCTCAAACAGCACGTAGGGTTATTACCGGATGATGTTTCCCGGGGCCCGAAGCTGTCTAAATCCGTGTCTTGCATCGCGTCTCTCGATTCCGCTCAACCCCTCTCAAGCTACTACATAGATGCGCGGCCTCACCACTAAGTCCGTAATCCGGACATCTGACGTGTTAATTCCACGACAGTTGGCGCCCACCGTGGGGCCTGCGCACGGTGGTGTTGAGTTCTTGGAGGGCGTACTCTTTGGGATCTGGAAGCTCGCGGTTAATCAGATGAAGAAGAATTGAAGAGAAATTTGGATCCATGCAGAAGGACTAGCCGATTTCCTATGTGTGGCAATGTGTGTATACAAGGAAAAGATCATCTGCTGGTTGGATTACGCCTCAAAGAAAAAAAAATTTGCCAGAGCGGCCACGACCCGGATACGGACGATGGACCGGCTCGGACTCTGCCCGTGACCCGTCCCATCTGCACCGGCCTGGCGCGTGCCTCGCTCGCCTTTTCCCCGCGTCAAGCGGTCGGGGCCCTGCAAGCTGCCGCACTGCCGCTTGAGTTTGCTGCTTGGGTTTTTGATCAAACATACCGGGATCAAGTACTAATGCGCCACTAGAAGACAAGGAGTTAATCTGCTATACTACTCGTGTGAATCGCCAGGGTGCAGCCTTTTCAAAGCCGAGACCTTTTCTAAGCCGAGACCGACAGCTACAAGTCTATATCAAGATATTAAAGTAAGCAAAAGTGCTGCTAGGAAGGAAAAAAAATAATCCTACTTTGCTCAAGCCTGGGGAGTACCTCCCTTACGTGGAGAGATTCCATCAAGCGAGATGCAAGTGCCAGTACTCGGTCCTCAAAAACTTGTACGTGAGTCAACCGACCGCGTTCCCAAACCGCTGCTTGTGCAGCTCAGATTCCGGGCGGGCTGAGTTTTTCAGCAAATTCTGCTCCGAACCACTTCCGCGGAAATCATCTCCCGTCCGGGTCGCTGTCAGACCTCGCCTGGAGATCCTGCGATTTGAAGCCAGATCAATTTTTTAAACATATTCCTGAGACGACGGAGTTCGCCGCAGACTTAGTCCACACCACGAACTTGTGTTCGGATCAGAAGGATTTACCGATTTGAAAAAAAAGGGAGAGAGAGAGAGAGAAAACGGCCACTACTCGTGGTTGCTAGCTCCAAGCAGTCGGAGACCGGACCGACCACTGCCGTTGCTGCGTCTTGCTCTGAGCCACCTGAGTCTGTGCAAGCCGCCGTCACCACGTCTCGCTTCGGGCCTGACAAAAAATACCAGGTGTTATTTTTCCTATATATATGTTATCAGTACGTGTTAGTTCATCCGACAAACAATTACTCTTGCACGGAATATTTTTTATGCAGGATGACTATTAAAAAAAAAGGGGTGGTGGTATGACACGGAGGCACGCTCAGTTGTGTTGTGGTGCTCTACGAACATACATGTCGCGACCCGGTTTAACATCAACACGCCGGCCGAATCGTCTATCCGCGCCCACGCGCACTGGTCTCCAACACCGCGGGGATTCCCTTGCAATGGACGCGCGCAAAATCGCCGCCCTTACGACCCGGTTTACATCAACTTGCCGGGACCGCGCCTATGATTAAATCGCCCGCACATGCCAGCTTACAATACCGCTGCCGACTCATCTGCTGTCCGGGCGGATCAGGTGATATCTTTCCTATTTATTTTTAATACATATTAATTCATCCGAACAAAAATTCCTCGCCCTATTGTGTTTTATATGCAGAAAAATTATTCCTTACAAATGGTATTATACCACGGAGGTGGAGGCACGCCAAACATTATTCGACACAAGTGATCGTCGTCATTCCATGGATTCAAGCGCCGGTTTATAATGTCCTGGCCGCCTTTCGCGACCGCGCCGGTTTACAATGCCGTGGCCGTTTCTCGCGATCACACCGGTTTACACCGCCTTGGCCATCTCTCACGACTATGCCGGTTCACAACGAGGAAGAAAATTAGCCCGACGGTGTCGGCCGACCCATCTGTTCTTCAAGTAAATCAGAGGACAACCTGTTCATCTCCACCGGTTTATAACCCCACTACCGGTTTAACTGCCCGAGCCGCCTCTGATACTGCGGTCGTTTACTATCCACCCTGTGGTCCGGTCTATTCAACATACCGGTTCAAATACACTCAGGGCATATGCACAAAGGAGCAATGAAACTCTCAAGAACATGAGATCATATCCGGTTCAAGGAGAAAAGGCTTCACAAATTACCCAGCGGTTCAGGAGGAACCCTGGAGGCCCTCTGGGAGTCGGTATCATCCGCTCCCAGTGATCGGATTAAGTTTCATAATTCTTTCAACCCTCTGAAAAGTTGGACAAGTCCACGTTCAGTGATTGGTTTAGATTGACCCACCGGTTCAGGAGGAACCCTGGAGGCCCCCTGGGAGTGTCGGCCAATCCGCGTCCCAGTGATCGGAATATTTTTTTCTTTCGACCCTCTGAAAAGTTGGATAGTACCACATTCAGTGATTGGTTTAGATTGACCCACCGGTTCAGGAGGAACCCTGGAGGCCCCCTGGGAGTGTCGGCCAATCCGCGTCCCAGTGATCGGAATAATAGATGCGATTCTTTCGGCCCTCTGAAAAGTTGGATAAAATCCACGTTCAGTGATTGGCTAGGCCCCCTGGGAGTGTCGGCCAATCCGCGTCCCAGTGATCGGAATAATTTTTATATACGGTTCTTTCGGCCCTCTGAAAAGATGGATAATCCACATTCAGTGATTGGCTAGGCCCCTTGGATGGTACCCGCATCCATTGATTGGCTGAACCTTGCTTTGAGCCTGGCAGCTCTTTGAAAAAGCCTCGACTACATGGTCTTATTTGCGAAAATTGCCTGTTTTTTGGTGTTTTTGTGTTCTATAAGCTTTTAAACCGGAGTGGAACAGCTACACAAGTTGACCACATATCTATAAAGTGAAAAGTCTGGATCATGAATACCAGCATGAGTAAACCGGTGTTCATTATAACCCGGATCATCTATCAGGCAACAAGCCACAAATTTCTGAACCAAGTTTTTTAGAACAAAATGAACCGCTGTCTGTTATCAAAAGCCCGGAATTATTATTGGATCTATCAAAGATTCCCTCAGAAAATTGCAAGTTTCGCCGGATTAAGAATATCAAGCATATTTTGATTGCAGGTATGAAGTATTTTATTTTCAAATATATATTTGGTAGTATAAGATCAGTTATAATGACCGGTGTTCCTTAAACCGGCCTGGTTTTGACTATAAGTCGCCAGTATGAGATAAGATAATGGCTGATGTTTATTAAACCCGGCCCGATTGTGATCAAACATCATTGAAACCGGTCTTCAAACCGGATTATATTCTTCAATAGCCAAACATGGGTGGATTCCTATTATGGTTATCAATATTATGATTGAGGTCTTCAAAGTCGCTTTAAGCGCAATGGATATTATTTCAACGATGGAAGTGATTTATTCTACAAAGGAATAGTCCCGAGTTGCTGCAGGCTTACAACCCGGCACTTGGGGGCTACATTATTCAAATTGAGATTACATCAAATACACAAGTCTCAAGCACACAAGCAAGTTGTCTACTTGACACTTGGGGGCTAATGGGCAGTTGAAGCAGTAAACAGCAGCAATTCAAAGACAAAAGTCTCAAGCACACAAGCAAGTTGTCTACTTGACACTTGGGGGCTAATGGAAAGATCATTTGCTTCATCTAGAAGTAACGGTTCACCTTCTAAATATAGCTAAACCGGAACTTGGGGGCTACCAATCGCTCCTGTCAACAATTCAAGGTACACAAGTGTTAATCCATTATATTGAAAGGTCCACTGCTCAGTTGGTAAAGCACAAAGCTCTTAACCTTGTGGACGTGGATTCAAACCTCACGATGGAAGTTACATTATATAGTGTTATTTTCAATGATTATATCTACAAAGTCCCTGCTCATTATTGCATAATGACCCGGCACTTGGGGGCTATATGTTGCTATTCAAGTTTACATGATCATATTTTCAAAGTCCCTGCTCATTATTGCATAATGACCCGGCACTTGGGGGCTACATAATATGGAATATTCAGTTTCATAGTGATTGGGATGAACAATCCGGATTTCTTCAAGATTATACAAGGCTATTTTCAATGGAGTATATACAAAGTCCCTGCTCATTATTGCATAATGACCCGGCACTTGGGGGCTATAGGTAATATGCATATAAAGGAGGAACATCTTCAAATTTTCAGTTCTGGCAATCAGATTAATTGTGTGACCCGACAATTTTGGCAATCATAAACCGGCAAGCTTTATATCTTCAAGCCGGCTGGATATCAATTGAAGTTGGTTATGAAGTTGGTCTGTTGACCCGGATTTTCTAGAAGAAGGAAGGACAAGGACTTAAAGATGATCAGGTGTCGGTTTACAAGAATTCTTAACCCGGAGCACAACCTATCAGATTCGCTATTGTGTTTATTTTGCAGCATAAGTTTACCATGGACACATCCAAGCTAAACTTGGGGGCTAATGTCGGGGATATACCCCCGCGGTATGAACCGGCCGGAATTATAACCCGGCCGGACTTGGTGGTTTACTTGAGAGACGTTTTACACTGGATGATTCACTAGCAACCTGCCTAAATAATACCACTTACTGGTAACCCGGCATGCGGATCATGGATGACAAGGCCCAAGGCCCAGAAGGCCGGTTCATATTAATAATGGGCCGGTTTATGAATAAAGCGCAAGGAATATTCTCATACAAAGGAAAGAAGACTAGGACTCCTTGTAATAGATCAATCCTAGTCCTACTAGGACTAGTCATGTAAACCCGCCCCTTGAACATATATAAGGAGGGGCAGGGCTCCCCAAAGAGGACAGGTTTGAGAGTATAGACAAGCAGACAAGTTTTAGGGTTAGACACAAAGAGCCGGTTTACCGGCGACACCACGAGGATCATAATGAGACCTAGCCTCAAACAGCATGTAGGGTTATTACCGGATGATGTTTCCCGGGGCCCGAAGCTGTCTAAATCCGTGTCTTGCATCGCGTCTCTCGATTCCGCTCAACCCCTCTCAAGCTACTACATAGATGCGCGGCCTCACCACTAAGTCCGTAATCCGGACATATGACGTGTTAATTCCACGACAATGCCACCGGATAGAGATATAGAGTTTTTGATTGAGCTTTTGCCAGGCACCGGGCCAATTTCTAAGAGACCATACAGGATGCCCGCAAAGGATTTGGAGGATATTAAGAAACAGATTAAGGAGTTACTGGATAAAGGATTCATAAGCCCAAGTTCTTCTCCTTGGGGTTCGCCAGTACTTCTAGTGGAGAAGAAGGATGGATCGTTAAGAATGGTTGTTGATTACCGAGGGCTGAATGAAGTAACGATCAAGAACAAGTACCCACTGCCGATGATCAATGATCTGTTCGATAGATTGCGAGGAGCTAAGGTATTTTCCAAGATCGATCTGCGATTAGGGTACCATCAATTGAAGATTCGAGAGCAGGATATACCTAAGACGGCCTTTACCACCAGGTATGGGTTGTACGAGTATACCGTTATGTCTTTTGGTTTGACTAACGCACCAGCATACTTTATGAACCTGATGAACAAAGTGTTTATGGAGTATTTGGATAAGTTCTTCGTGGTGTTCATAGATGATATATTGATCTTCTCAAAGGATGAAGAAGAGCATGCAGAGCATTTGGGTTTGGTATTGGAGAAGCTCAGAGAACATCAGTTGTATGCCAAGTTTAGCAAATGCGAGTTTTGGTTGAAGGAAGTTGGATTTCTCGGGCACGCTATATCTGGAGAAGGAATAGCAGTAGATCCCGCCAAGGTGGACACTGTGACAAATTGGGAAGCACCAACAACAGTTGGAGAGATCCGGAGTTTTGTTGGACTGGCAGGATACTACCGGAGATTTATTGAAAATTTCTCGAGGATTGCAAAACCAATGACAGAGTTGTTAAAGAAGGACACTAAGTTCAGTTGGACAGAAGGATGTGAGGCCAGTTTCCAGGAATTAAAGAAACGGTTGGTCTCATCCCCTGTGTTGATTCTGCCAGATCAACATAAGGATTATGAGGTGTACTGTGATGCTTCACGTCGAGGACTTGGAGCAGTTCTTATGCAGGAAGGAAGAGTTGTTTCGTATGCTTCACGACAGCTGAAACCTCATGAGTTGAACTATGCCACTCATGATTTGGAGTTAGCAGCCGTAGTGCATGCATTGAAGACGTGGAGACATTTTCTCATCGGAAAGCATTGTGAAGTATATACAGATCACAAGAGTTTGAAGTATATATTCACTCAGAAGGAGCTGAATCTCGGGCAAAGGAGATGGCTGGAACTCATTAAGGATTACGACATGAGATTGCATTATCATCCCGGAAAGGCTAACGTAGTAGCCGATGCGCTAAGCCGTAAGAGCCATGTCAATACCCTAATGACGGAGGAATTTCCAAAGGAGTTAGCCGAGGACTTACGAGAACTACGTTTGGAGATAGTTCCGAGAGGCTATGTAGCAACACTGGAGATCCAGTCTACCCTGATGGATAAAATCAGAGAAGCACAGAAAACTGACGAGGAGGTTGCCTCTATAAAGGAGAGGATGAGCGAAGGAAAAGCTAAAGGATTTCGTGAGAATGAACACGACACCTTATGGTTTGAGGACCGCATTTATGTGCCTAATGACCCGGGGATCAGGAAGTTGATTCTACAGGAGGCCCATGACTCACCATACTCGATTCACCCAGGAAATACTAAGATGTATTTGGATTTGAAGGATATTTTCTGGTGGACCGGTATGCAAAAATATATTGCGGAGTATGTAGTAGTTTGTGATGTATGTCAGAGAGTGAAGGCAGAACATCAGAAGCCCGCAGGATTGTTACAACCATTGCCAATACCCGAATGGAAGTGGGATAAGCTAGGTATGGATTTTATTACGGGATTACCCAAAACTTGTTCTGGCTATGACTCGATTTGGGTCGTAGTCGATCGTTTGACAAAGGTAGCTCATTTCATCCCCGTAAAGACTACTTATACCAGTGCAAAGTTGGCAAAGATATACATGACCAGAATTGTATGTCTGCATGGAGTTCCGAGGAGCATCGTATCAGACAGAGGAACCCAGTTTACCTCAAAGTTTTGGAATCAGTTACACGAAACTTTGGGTACCAGGGTAGAGTTTAGCACAGCTTTTCACCCACAGACAGATGGACAGACTGAAAGAGTCAATCAGATTTTGGAGGATATGCTGAGAGCCTATGCACTAGATTATGGATCTAGTTGGGACGACAATTTTCCGTATGCCGAATTTTCTTACAACAATAGTTATCAATCCAGTTTGAAGATGGCCCCTTTCGAAGCGTTATATGGAAGGAGATGTAGGACTCCGTTGTCGTGGGACAAAGTTGGAGACCGCAAGTTGTTCGGGCCAGATTTGATCAAGGAATCGGAACAGAAGGTGAAGTTGATTTGCGATAGGCTCAAGATAGCTCAGTCCAGGTAGAAGAGCTACGCGGATTCAAAATGCAAGGAGATCGTTTACGAAGTTGGATATAGAGTTTACCTTCGAGTATCTCCACTTCGAGGAGTTAAGCGCTTTGGAGTTAAGGGGAAACTAGCGCCCCGTTTTGTAGGACCATATAAGATTATGGAACGTATGGGAGAAGTAGCCTACAAGTTGGAACTGCCCGAAGGATTGTCAGGAGTTCACGACGTATTCCACGTTTCCCAGTTGAAGAAATGCCACGCAGAGATGGCCGAGATACCGCTGAGGGATACTGTGCCATTGGAAGCTATGCAGTTGGATCGCGACTTGACCTATGAAGAGAAACCAGTCAAGATTCTTGAGTATGCCAGTCGAGTCACCCGCAGCAAGGTTATCAAATTTTGAGAAGTTCAGTGGAGTCACCACACCAAGGATGAAGCCACCTGGGAGCGAGAGGAAGACCTGCAGAAGGACCACCCTCACCTATTTTCTAGCCAACCCGAATCTCGAGGGCGAGATTCATCTTAAGGGGGGTAGGTTTGTAGCATCCCAAATTTTCAATTTGGAATGTTATACATTAGATCATCATGCATATCATATTTTCTTGCTTTTGGTGATCCAAGAAAATCTTAAGCAACTCAAGGACCCTCGGAGAGAGTTGGGGATTTCAATATTTTCATATTTGAGGTTTCTCAAATTTTGAAAATAGGATCATTTGATTTTATTTATTTTATCTTCAAGTATTTCTATCATAAAAATATGAGAGAGGGAGTAAAATGACTCTCCCAAAAATAAAGAAATACAGAGGATTTAATAAAAAAATCAAATAAGTTTTTATTTGGAGTTTTATTTGAATTAGGAAAAATTGCATGTTTTCAAAAATGAATTTTAGTGCCAAGAAAATGTTCATCTTGTTCTAAATATTCCATTTAGACGGTGAAAATTTGTTTTGGCAATTTTAGATTTTTATTTCTTTTTCTAGAGTTTTTCTTTCTTCATAGCGCCGGCGTAATTAGAAAAAAAAATAGAGGGACCCGACCCGACTAGGCCAAAGCCCAGCCAAGCCAGGCCCATGCCGTCGCGCCGCCTTCCTTCCCCGCGCCGCCGTGCCCGCGTCGTACACCGCCCCGCCGCTTGTTTTCTTGCCCCCTCCCCAAGCCTCCAAGCCCTCCTATATATATAGCCCCCCTGCCCCCAAGCCGCACACCGCCGCCACCGCTGTTAGACGCCGCCGCCGCTGTTAGCCGCAACCGCCGCAGCTGCACCCCGCCGCCGCTGTTAGCCGTCGCCGCCGCCGCCGCTGCCCACCACCACCACCACCACAGCCCAGCCGCAGCCCGCCGCCCGCCGTCGCCACCACCGCCGCCCGCCGGCCTATAATGCCCCGGATGTAATACTTTCCCTTTTGGGTATATAATATATCTCCGGCTTCATCAATTCCATTTCGGGTTCTTCGTCTTTCGGGTTTTCGTCGTTTTGTTGTTTGCGTGTGTGGCATTCATATCATGTAGTCATGTGCATCGCATTGCATTTGAGTTGTCGGTTGCATCCGGTTCCACGCCTTCCTTCCCGTTGTCCGTTTCGCGTTCCGGAGCTCCCTCACGTGTCCGTGGCGTCCCCGAGGCCTACTTTGGTGTTTGCCCGTGTAACGTTACCGGTTTGGCGTGAGACTTGTCGTGTGTTGTTGTTTTGGTATGTGTAACCCGCCTGTCAAATCTCGTCGCGTTTCGAGTCCATTTGCTACCCCAACAGTTATTCTCGTGGGCTCAAAGTGCCTCCACTTTGAGGCCCAAGACAACCCTCCAACAGCCCACCATACCGACCCAAACCACTCCCTTCATCTAGGCCATCCAATTCTAATCGCGTGGCCGAAAACCACACCCCATTTGGACAACCCTAGCTCCTTGTGCCTATATATTTGTCCACTTCCCCCAATTTTTGCCCCAAAACAAGGAAACCCTAGCCTCTTCTTCTTCAACCTCCAGCCTCCTCCTCCCACTCCGGCGGAGCTCGCCGGAGGAGCTCGCCGGACCCTCGCCGGAGATCCCGCCGGCCACCTCTCCGACCACCGCACCGTCCCCGCCGGCCGACGCTGCCACCCCGCCGGTCGGGCCACCACCCGCAGGCCGGCCGCGCCTCCACCGGCCGCGCCTCTCCATCTCCCAGCCGCCGCCGCCGCGTGCTCTGGAGGAGCCGCCGCCACCGCATCGGGAGAGACGAGAGTCTCGATCCCGATCTGCGCCTCCCTCTGCGTCAGCTCTCCTGGGCCTGGATCCCGCCTCGCCGGCCCGAAGGCCAGCTGCTTCTTCAGCCGGAAGGCCGTGCCAACCCGGGCCTCCCCAGCCGGCCCATCCAGGCGCCGATCCGCTTCCCTCCTGGGCCGATCCGTCCCTCCCGCCGCGAGCCAGGGCGCCAGGCGCCACCGCCCTTGGAGATCGAGGGGTCCGTCCCCCGATCGGATCCAGATCGGATCGCCCCACCTCCCTCGTTGTTGGGCCGACCCGAGCAGAGGCCTAGCCTCCTCACTCGCCGGGCCGAGTCCGCCGCCCGCTTGGGCCGTTGCCGCCCAATCCGCTTCAGCCCCCTCGCGCCCGATCCGCCTAGGGCCCGAGGCCCGTTGACCCGATTCAGCCCGTTTGACCTTCAGATCTGAGAAGGTTGCCCTCTTTCCTTTTAAGTCCCTGTGTTTTGTTTTCTGATGCAATATTCAGATGGTGATATCTTTTTGTGTGATGCCCCGTTTTGCGCAAATGACATGTCCAGACGTTCGTGGTGACATGTACTACATTTCATTACATTGTGCCATGCATGTTTGAGTTCATCTAGGTGCTTAAAATTCTGTTGCAAGAGTGCATCGTGATAAAAACTGCTGATTGTAGTTATTTTCATGCCACCTTTGCATAGTGATAACTTGATGCTCGTTTATCCGAATGATGCAAATGACATGTCCACGTGTTCGTCTTGTCATGCTCTACATGATGATTGCTTAGACTTGCATGATAGAATTAATCTTGCCATGGTTATCTTCGTTGCAAAGTGCCATGTGACCGTGTTGTTGTTTAACTTGTTGTGAGATGCCAACTTGAGGAGCTCATTGCTATCATTGTGATTGTCTCCATGATGCATGCTTAGATGTTTTGGAATCACCATCATATGTACTTTGATGTGGTGCTTACCACTTGCCATGTTTAGTTTTGAGGTGACTTAAACTTGCTCTTAAAGATTCCATGATGTAACTGCTGTTTTAACACTTAGTGAAATTTCACTAATTCTGGAATCTGTAATTTCCAGATGCCATGGTTGCTTGTTGTTCTAGGACAAACCATGATAGTTTTGGGGTGACTCTTGATGGGTCCTTGTAGTATATATTGTTGGCTATCCATTCATGCTCTCACATGCTTATTTGACTGGTTGTAGCATATTTAACTTTTGCTCCAAAGTTGCAACAAAATACTGCTGTCAGGATTTTGTTGTCAAGTTCAATATGTCCAAGCTTGTTGCTATTGATCCGTGGCTCCTTTGGGGGTGCACCTATGGACTTATTTGCTGTAGAATATGTCTAGTTTATGTTCATGCTCTTTGCCATGATGTTTGAGTGCTGTATCTTATTTATCTAGTGCTCCGAAGTTGCTATGTTGCTGTAATTTTCAGCTTGTGCATATTTCTTGTTTCGGGCATAACTTTTAGCCCGTAGCTCCGATTGCAGCAAGTCTTATATGAAACTTGGTTGATGTTTCATGTAGATTCATAATATCCTATTGTTATCATGTTTTGAAGCATTTTGCTTGAGTGCATTTTTCCATGCTCCTTGTGCTCCCATATTGCATAAGTCATGCACCCATCATTTTTGTGTTCGCATTGCATCTTGTTGATTCGTGCCTTGTGTGACTGTGTTGATTAGAGCCGGAAGCTGAGACCGAGTACGAGTACGAGCACGAGGTTACCACCGAGCTTGAGAACGAGGACCCCTCTTACGATCCTATCGACAACTCTTCAGGCAAGATGACCGAACCCCGATAACATTACTATCTTTGCCTATTGCTAGTAGTCTCGATCTATAGTTTTGCCTCGATGCCCATGTCTTTCTTGTCAGCCTCCTACTTGTAACCATGACCATGTCTAACCACCCTACCTATGCAAACCGTTGTTTGGCTATAAGTACGCTTCGCTCAGCCCCTCTTATAGCATTGCTAGTTGCAGGTGAAGATTGAAGATGCTTGCTTCATGTTGAAGTTTGTAGGGTTATATCACACTATATAAATGCTTAAAATGAAGTCATCTATATATTGGCATTGGGTGGAAGGCTAAGCCTTTTGCTTGGTGATTTGTTCCACTCATGCCGCTAGGAACCGTATAAACCGGTGTTATGTTCCTTGATTATGCGTTCCTCACACGGTTGGGGTTCATGGGGCCCCCTCGATAAACCGCTAAGTGCTAAGTCTTTTCCAGCAAGTCCCAACATTGGTACTATTTGCCTAATAACTAAATAACTTGCATAGGGAGTAATTAACCCTCTTTCTTAATCAACAACCCTGGGCCAGTGCTCCACATGAGTGTTGGTCCGAACTGGGGGTCCTGTGGGGCCACCTCAAGGAAACTCGAGGTCTGGTAAAAACCCGTAGCATCACCCATCCGGTCATGGCCTGAGACGAGATACGCGCGGCTACTATCAGGGTGTCGGCACGCCGGGAGGATTTGCTGGATTAGCCTTACCTTAGTTCGGAATATCTTGAGCACGGGATTACGAGAATACTCGGGTCTTCCCACCTTTGGAGTTGAGACTCCGCGGATCGTGGGCTTGTCATGGGCCAAGTTGGAACACCCCTGCAGGGTTATTAACTTTCGAAAGCCGTGCCCGCGGTTATGTGGCAGATGGGAGCTTGTTAATATCCGGTTGTAGAAAACTTGACACGATGTAATACACTACCAGCGTGTGTACCGTGACTGTCTTTTTCCGAATAGGGATTCGGGAGATGAACACGGTGGGGTTATGTTTGACGTGTTTTAGCTAGGATCACTTCGTGATCATCTCTCGACCGAGGCACCTTCTCTTCTCGCTCTCTTTATGTAAGCTAGGCTAGTGCTGCTGCAACCATTTTCTTATTCTTTCTTCAGCCTTGTTCCACACCCAAGGCTTAAATAGTCGTGTTACTCGGGAACGGGATTGCTGAGTCCTCTGTGGCTCACAATTACTTCACCACACCAGATGCAGGTCCGATGGTGAGCTATCCAGGTGATGGCACCGAGCTAGACTGGTAGTACGACGAGGAGCGTGGCCGTTACTATGTTCGTTATCCCGATGATCAGTAGTGGTACTTCTACTAGGATTCGATCCGACCTGTGGATTTAAATTATGTTGGTATCTTGTCATTTGGATTTTACCCTTAGATGGGCTGTGATGTTTTATTGAATGATGTTTTGGACATGTAAAGTATTTGTGTGACGTGGCGAGTGTAAGCCAACTATTTATGTTTTCCATCCCCATCTTTTACATGAGTTGTGCAAAGATACCAAACTTGCGATCATTCCAGCATGGGGTTATGTCTCTAAGTCGTGCCTCGACACGTAGGAGATATAGTCCCATCCTGGGCATTACAAGTTGGTATTCAGAGCCTTCTCCGACCTAGAAGCCCCCACTGATTGATCGAATCGTTGACGGTCGAGTCTAGGCACACACTGAAAATATTTTGAGTCCTATATTTATATCGGAGAGTAGGATTTCTTTGCTTCTCATCCCCTTTCTCTCTGGTGAGGACTCCTGACAACTACTCTTGCCTCTTCTACTTTCAAAAATTGCACCAACTTTTTTTTAGGATTCTCGCGAGTATTGTGGGATTGTTTCGATGTTCTTGTGACGAGAATATTGTTCTCGATGCCTCCTGACATTAGGGGTTGTGGCAGTGTCCCGGGGAGTTGAGCTTCAGGGTATTGTCGTCACAAGCGTATCGCGACAGTACTAAATACTTAAGACGGCCGACATCGAAAATCTCTCCTATACGGTTAGTGGCAAGATAACCCCGACATCACCTTGTATTGGGGAGGTAGTTCGGGAGTATTGCCATAGCTTGGTATAGTGGATGATTTTTGAAGGTCCGAGGTAGACGGTTTCCGAGAAAGACTGGTTATGTGTTGAAGGATGGATATAGCTGGATGTAGGTTTAGAGTTGATTGCGCGGTGCTTCCCCTGTATCCCCAACACCTGATTGCATAACTGGAAACTTTCGGAAATTAATAGGTGGGTTTATCCAGTAGATCGTAGGCATTCTTCCGACGAATGCAGGTTAGCGAGTTCGGGGTTCTACATTGAGTGAAGTGGTTTTATGACCGATTTTCCGATCGGGAGTTGCATCTTAAAGGGTCCCTGGCTATGCTGATCCGGGGATTGCAGAACCCTTTCGTAACGCGTTCATAAGCTTTCAGCACAAAGATGTCAGAACGAAGCTCCTATCTTGTGTTTGTTTCCATCTGTACCTTGTTGTTTTTCGTATTTACCTTTTGTCCCCTATGTGGCTTCTCGTGAAGATTGATGTTATCATTTAACTGAGAATTTCATTCGTTCCTCTTGTTCGAATGATTATTGTGAAGACTATGTTGCATTTCAATCCGTTGATTCAGCTTATACCTTCTTCCAATCAATTGCTGATTCATGGTCATCTCTTTCAGGATGGCTCCGAAACGAGTTCCCAACGCTAACCCAGAGGGTGAAGAGGTCCCAGAGCGTCCTCCTTCCCCTCCTCCTCCGTGTGAGGCTTGGAGAGCGATTATGCAGACTAGAAATCAGAACACCCAGATGTTGATGCAGATGATGCAGCAGATGCAAACTAATCAAGGTAATCAGGGTGCTCCAGGGAACCAAGGCAATTTCTTCAACCAACAGCACCATGCTACTCTGAACCAGTTCTTGGCCAATCAACCAAAAGCTTTCAGCTACTGTGTCGACCCTCTTGATGCTGAAGATTGGTTAACCGATATCAAGAAGCATTTTGAGTGCAGTAACGTAAGAGAAGAGGACTATGTGAAGTTTGCAGCCTTCCAACTCAAAGACCAAGCAGCTGACTGGTGGCAGCAGTACAAAGACTCCAGGCCAGGTCGTGTGATCTCTTGGGAGGATTTCTGCAAGGATTTTCGCTCTTACCACATTCCAACAAGTGTCATCGAGGGTATGCGTGAGCAATTCCGCAACCTGAAGCAGGGCTCTATGACTGTCTACCAGTATAATGTCAAGTTTCAAAACCTCGCCCGCTATGCTAAGCAAGACATTCCGGATGCCAAGAGCAAGATCTATCAATTCCGAGGAGGTCTCAAGGATGAACTTCAACTTACTCTCACCTTGTTCGAGCCCGATGAGTTCGACAAATTCTATAACATGGCGCTCAAGCAAGAGGCAGCCCAGCTCAAGATGGAGGCTTCCAAAAAGAGGATTCGAGATGCCGTTCACTCCTCCTCATCGTCTCAGATGGTCTCGAAACAACAGAAATTTTGGCTTCCTCCTCCTCTAGTGATTCGAGCTCCCTACAACAACTCCAACAGCAACAAGAACTCTAGTGGACGTGGTTTCTCCCACCCACCCAACCCGAGCAACCAGTCGAGGAATCAGTTTCAGTCTCAAGGTTCCAAGTCAAGTGGTTCTCATTTCCGTCCTCTCTCAGAAGTGACTTGCAACAAGTGCACTCAGAAAGGTCACTATGCCAACAAGTGCCCCAACCCGAAGCGCCTTCCACCTCCTCCACCTGTCAGTTCAG
>LR738715.1:178870261-178916769 GCA_902687465.1 Secale cereale | reverse complement strand
CGTGGTTTCTCCCACCCACCCAACCCGAGCAACCAGTCGAGGAATCAGTTTCAGTCTCAAGGTTCCAAGTCAAGTGGTTCTCATTTCCGTCCTCTCTCAGAAGTGACTTGCAACAAGTGCACTCAGAAAGGTCACTATGCCAACAAGTGCCCCAACCCGAAGCGCCTTCCACCTCCTCCACCTGTGAGTTCAGCTATTGTCAAGCATATTCCCAAGCAAGCAACGGTCAATCTGATGAATGCAGCGCAAGCGGAGAATTCTTCTGATGTCATTTTGGGTAACCTTCCAGTTAACTCTATACCTGCTAAAGTGTTGTTTGATTCGGGTGCTTCATGCTCTTTCATGTCTCAACCATTTGCATCCAAGTATAATGTTGACGTCCAAAGTCTGCCAAGGGAGTTAGCAGTTATTTCTCCGGGGAGACGAATGCATTCCAGTATATATGCTCCGGATGTTTCTATTCGCATGGGTGATTATCGATTTCTGGCCTCTCCGGTGGTTCTTGGCAATTCCTACATTGACCTCATCCTCGGGATGGACTGGCTTTCTCAGCATGATGCTCACATTGATTGTGCACAGAAGGAGGTCAAGATGACTCATCCTGATGAAGATGTGATTATCTTTGCCTCCAGGGATAACACTATCAGGCTTTTCTCTCTCAATGATAAGGGCGAGATTAATGCCATCTCTCAAATTCCGGTGGTAAACGAGTACCAAGACGTCTTTCCTGATGAACTTCCAGGCATGCCTCCACACCGTCAGGTGGAATTCGTCATTGAACTCGAGCCGGGTACTGAGCCAGCATGCCGGCGTCCGTACAAGCTCTCTCCTAAAGAGTTGAAGGAGTTGAAGAAGCAGCTTGATGAACAGGAGCGTACGGGTCTCATCAGGCCTAGTACGTCTCCTTGGGGCTGTGGTGTCTTATTTGTCAAGAAGAAGGATAGCACGGAGCGCCTTTGCGTCGATTACCGGCCATTGAACAAGAAGACAATAAAGAACAAGTATCCGCTCCCCAACATCAACGAACTGTTCGAGCAGCTCAAAGGAGCTAAAGTGTTCTCTAAGCTCGATCTCCGAATGGGCTATCACCAAATTCGCATTCGCGAGGAAGACATCCCCAAGACTGCCTTCAGAACGAGCTACGGCTCATATGAGTATACAGTCATGTCCTTTGGTCGCGCCAATGCTCCACCTACCTTCTCGAGAATGATGCACTACATCTTCAACCCCTACACCGGCGAGTTTGTGCTTGTGTATCTGGATGATATTCTGGTATTTTCCAGGAATGAAGAAGATCACGAAAAGCACTTACGTCTGGTTCTTGACCGACTCCGTGAGCATAAGTTCTATGCCAAGTTCTCCAAGTGCGAATTTTGGCTCGATAAGGTCTTGTATCTGGGCCATATCATCTCCGCTGACGGTATTGCGGTAAACCCCGAGAAAGTTGAAGCAATTGTCAACTGGGAAGCTCCTCAGAACATCAAGCAACTCCGAAGCTTTCTTGGTCTTGCCAGCTATTGCAGAAGGTTCGTTGAGAACTTCTCCAAGATTGCCAAGCCTCTTTCCAACTTGCTGCAGAAGAATGTCAAATACTTTTGGTCTCCAGAGTGTGAAGTGGCATTCAGAACTCTCAAAGAAAAGCTCGTCTCTGCTCCAGTTCTAACTCCTCCAGATGAGTCCAAGCCCTACGAAGTATTCTGTGATGCTTCTCTTCAAGGCCTTGGTGGTGTGCTTATGCAAGACAAGAGAATTGTGGCATACACTTCTCGTCAGCTGAAGCCAAGTGAGAAGAAATATCCCACACATGATCTCGAACTAGCAGCTGTGGTACATGCTTTGATTACGTGGAGACATCTGTTGTTGGGCAGAAAAGTCGACATCTTCACCGATCACAAGAGCTTGAAGTACATCTTCACACAGCCGAATCTGAACCTCCACCAGACTCGTTGGGTTGAAATGATCCAAGAGTATGATCCCAGCATCGAATACACTCCTGTCAAGGCGAATGTGATTGCAGATGCTTTGAGCAGAAAGGCATATTGCAACAGCCTTCTTATCAAGCCGTTCCAGCCTGAGCTTTGTGAAGCTTTCAGGAAGCTCAACCTACAAGTTGTTCCACGGGGTTTTCTTGCAAATCTTCAAATTGCTCCTACCTTGGAAGATCAGGTCCGTGAGGCCCAACTGAGTGATGCCATGGTGCAGAAGGTGAAACATGGTATTGCAAAGGGTGATCTGAAATACAAGTGCTACCGCGTTGATGAGAGAGATACCTTGTTCTTTGAGGATAGACTCGTCGTTCCCAAAGGTGATCTCAGGAAGCTCATAATGGAAGAAGCACATGATTCTCTCCTTTCCATTAATCCTGGCAGCTCCAAGATGTACCAAGACCTCAAGCAATCTTACTGGTGGACACGCATGAAAAGGGAGATTGCCCAATTCGTGAATGAATGTGATGTCTGCAGAAGAGTGAAGGCAGAGCATCAACGTCCAGCCGGTCTTCTCCAACCTCTTCATATTCCCAAGTGGAAATTCGACCACATTGAAATGGCTTTCGTCACTGGCTTTCCTAAGTCCAAGAGAGGGAATGATTCTATCTTCGTGGTGATTGACAAGCTTACCAAAGTCGCTCACTTCCTTCCAGTCAAAGAATCCATCAATGCACCTCAATTGGCAGAATTGTATACTTCCAGAATTGTGTCTTTACATGGCATTCCTCAAGTCATCTCCTCAGACCGTGGAAGTTTGTTCACTTCAAAGTTCTGGGACTCCTTTCAGTCCGCCATGGGCACTAAGATCAGGTTCAGCACTGCTTTTCACCCTCAGACTAGTGGTCAAGTCGACCGAGTGAATCAGATTCTAGAAGACATGCTCAGAGCCTGTGTCATATCTTTTGGCATGAAATGGGAAGATTGCCTTCCATTTGCCAAGTTCTCTTACAACAACAGCTTTCAAGCAAGTGCAGGCAAAGCTCCGTTTGAAATCCTCTATGGCAGAAAGTGTCGTACACCTCTCAACTGGTCTGAAACCGGCGAACGTCAACTTCTTGGCAATGACTTGATCTCAGAAGCCGAAGAGATGTGCAAAGTCATACGTGAGAATCTCAAGGCCGCTCAGTCGCGTCAGAAGAGCTACTATGATGGCAAGCATCGTGATTTGGCCTTCAACATTGATGATCACGTCTATCTCCGTGTTTCTCCTATGAAAGGCACCCAAAGATTCGGTATCAAAGGAAAGCTTGCTCCTAGATACGTCGGGCCTTTCAAGATCCTTGGCAAAAGAGGCGATCTAGCCTATCAACTTGAGCTCCCTTCCAACTTCGCCAATGTTCATGATGTGTTTCATGTGTCTCAACTCCGCAAATGCTTCAAGACTCATGAACGCATGATTCCGTTTGAAGAGATTGATCTTCGACAAGATTTGTCCTACCGAGAGCACCCAGTTGCTATTCTCGAAGAAACCGAGCGCAAGACCCGCAACAAGTCCATCAAATTCTTGAAAGTCAAGTGGTCACACCATACCGACCGAGAAGCTACGTGGGAACGAGAAGATCATCTTCGTTCCGAGTACCCTTCCTTTTTCTAGTCCTAGATCTCGGGTCGAGATCTTTTTGTAGTAGAGGATAGTTTGTAATGCCCCGGATGTAATACTTTCCCTTTTGGGTATATAATATATCTCCGGCTTCATCGATTCCATTTCGGGTTCTTCGTCTTTCGGGTTTTCGTCGTTTTGTTGTGTGCGTGTGTGGCATTCATATCATGTAGTCATGTGCATCGCATTGCATTTGAGTTGTCGGTTGCATCCGGTTCCACGCGTTCCTTCCCGTTGTCCGTTTCGCGTTCCGGAGCTCCCTCACGTGTCCGTGGCGTCCCCGAGGCCTACTTTGGTGTTTGGCCGTGTAACGTTACCGGTTTGGCGCGAGACTTGTCGTGTGTTGTTGTTTTGGTATGTGTAACCCGCCTGTCAAATCTCGTCGCGTTTCGAGTCCGTTTGCTACCCCAACAGTTATTGTCGTGGGCTCAAAGTGCCTCCACTTTGAGGCCCAAGACACCCCTCCAACAGCCCACCATACCGACCCAAACAACTCCCTTCATCTAGGCCATCCAATTCCAATCGCATGGCCGAAAACCACAACCCATTTGGACAACCCTAGCTCCTTGTGCCTATATATTTGTCCACTTCCCCCAATTTTTGCCCCAAAACAAGGAAACCCTAGCCTCTTCTTCTTCAACCTCCAGCCTCCTCCTCCCACTCCGGCGGAGCTCGCCGGAGGAGCTCGCCGAACCCTCACCGGAGATCCCGCCGGCCACCTCTCCGACCACCGCACCGTCCCCGCCGGCCGGCGCTGCCACCCCGCCGGTCGGGCCACCACCCGCAGGCCGGCCGCGCCTCCACCGGCCCCGCCTCTCCATCTCCCAGCCGTCGCCGCCGCGTGCTCTGGAGGAGCCGCCGCCACCGCATCGGGAGAGACGAGAGTCTCGATCCCGATCTGCGCCTCCCTCCGCGTCAGCCCTCCTGGGCCTGGATCCCGCCTCGCCGGCCCGAAGGCCAGCTGCTTCTTCAGCCGGAAGGCCGTGCCAACCCGGGCCTCCCCAGCCGGCCCATCCAGGCGCCGATCCGCTTCCCTCCTGGGCCGATCCGTCCCTCCCGCCGCGAGCCAGGGCGCCAGGCGCCACCGCCCTTGGGGATCGAGGGGTCCGTCCCCCGATCGGATCCAGATCGGATCGCCCCACCTCCCTCGTTGTTGGGCCGACCCGAGCAGAGGCCCAGCCTCCTCACTCGTCGGGCCGAGTCCGGCGCCCGCTTGGGCCGTTGCCGCCCGATCCGCTTCAGCCCCCTCGCGCCCGATCCCGAGGCCCATTGACCCGCTTCAGCCCGTTTGACCTTCAGATCTGAGAAGGTTGGCCTCTTTCCTTCTAAGTCCCTGTGTTTTGTTTTCTGATGCAATATTCAGATGGAGATATCTTTTTGTGTGATGCTCCGTTTTGCGCAAATGACATGTCCAGACGTTCGTGGTGACATGTACTACATTTCATTCCATTGTGCCATGCATGTTTGAGTTCATCTAGGTGCTTAAAATTCTGTTGCAAGAGTGCATCGTGATAAAAACTGCTGATTGTAGTTATTTTCATGCCACCTTTGCATAGTGATAACTTGATGCTCGTTTATCCGAATGATGCAAATGGCATGTCCACGTGTTCGTCTTGTCATGCTCTACATGATGATTGCTTAGACTTGCATGATAGAATTAATCTTGCCATGGTTATCTTCGTTGCAAAGTGCCATGTGGCCGTGTTGTTGTTTAACTTGTTGTGAGATGCCAACTTGAGGAGCTCATTGCTATCATTGTGATTGTCTCCATGATGCATGCTTAGGTGTTTTGGAATCACCATCATATGTACTTTGATGTGGTGCTTACCACTTGCCATGTTTAGTTTTGAGGTGAATTAAACTTGCTCTTAAAGATGCCATGATGTAACTGCTGTTTTAACACTTAGTGAAATTTCACTAAGTCTGGAATCTGTAATTTCCAGATACCATGTTTGCTTGTTGTTCTAGGACAAACCATGATAGTTTTGGGGTGACTCTTGATGGTTCCTTGTAGTATATATTGTTGGCTATCCATTCATGCTCTCACATGCTTATTTGAGTGGTTGTAGAATATTTAACTTTTGCTCCAAAGTTGCAACAAAATACTGCTGTCGGGATTTTGTTGTCAAGTTCAATATGTCCATGCTTGTTGCTATGGATCCGTGGCTCATTTGGGGGTGCACCAATGGACTTATTTGCTGTAGAATATGTCTAGTTTATGCTCATGCTCTTTGCCATGATGTTTGAGTTCTGTAGCTTATTTATCTAGTGCTCCGAAGTTGCTATGTTGCTGTAATTTTCAGCTTGTGCATATTTCTTGTTTCGGGCATAACTTTTAGCCCGTAGCTCCGATTGCAGCAAGTCTTATATGAAACTTGGTTGATTTTTCATGTAGATTCATAATATCCTATTGTTATCATGTTTTGAAGCATTTTGCTTGAGTGCATTTTTCCATGCTCCATGTGCTCCCATATTGAATAAGTCATGCACCCATCATTTTTGTGTGCGCATTGCATCTTGTTGATTCGTGCCTTGTGTGATTGTGTTGATTAGAGCCGGAAGCTGAGACCGAGTACATGTACGAGCACGAGATTACCACCGATCTTGAGAACGAGGACCCATCTTACGATCCTATCGACAACTCTTCAGGCAAGATGACCGAACCCCGATAACATTACTATCTTTGCCTATTGCTAGTAGTCTCGATCTATAGTTTTGCCTCGATGCCCATGTCTTTCTTGTCAGCCTCCTACTTGTAACCATGACCATGTCTAACCACCCTACCTATGCAAACCATTGTTTGGCTATAAGTACGCTTCGCTCAGCCCCTCTTATAGCATTGCTAGTTGCAGGTGAAGATTGAAGATGCTTGCTTCATGTTGAAGTTTGTTGGGTTATATCACACTATATAAATGCTTAAAATGAAGTCATCTATATATTGGCATTGGGTGGAAGGCTAAGCCTTTTGCTTGGTGATTTGTTCCACTCATGCCGCTAGGAACCGTATAAACCGGTGTTATGTTCCTTGATTATGCGTTCCTCACACGGTTGGGGTTTATGGGGGCCCCTCGATAAACCGCTAAGTGCTAAGTCTTTTCCAGCAAGTCCCAACATTGGTACTATTTGCCTAATAACTAAATAACTTGCATAGGGAGTAATTAACCCTCTTTCTTAATCAACAACCCCGGGCCAGTGCTCCACATGAGTGTTGGTCCGAACTGGGGGTCCTACGGGGCCACCTCAAGGAAACTCGAGGTCTGATAAAAACCCGTAGCATCACCCATCCGGTCGTGGCCTGAGACGAGATACGCGCGGATACTATCAGGGTGTCGGCACGCCGGGAGGATTTGCTGGATTAGCCTTACCTTAGTTCGGAGTATCTTGAGCACGGGATTTCGAGAATACTCGGGTCTTCCCACCTTTGGAGTTGCAACTCCGCGGATCGTGGGCTTGTCATGGGCCAAGTTGGAACACCCCTGCAGGTTTATGAACTTTCGAAAGCCGTGCCCGCGGTTATGTGGCAGATGGGAGCTTGTTAATATCCGGTTGTAGAAAACTTGACACCATGTTCTAATACACTACCAGCGTGTGTACCGTGACTGTCTTTTTCCGAATAGGGATTCGGGAGATGAACATGGTGGGGTTATGTTTGACGTGTTTTAGCTAGGATCACTTTGTGATCATCTCTCGACCGAGGCACCTTCTCTTCTCGCTCTCTTTACGTAAGCTAGGCTAGTGCTGCTGCAACCACTTTCTTATTCTTTCTTCAGCCTTGTTCCACACCCAAGGCTTAAATAGTCGTGTTACCCGGGAACGGGATTGCTGAGTCCTCTGTGGCTCATAGTTACTTCACCACACCAGATGCAGGTCCGATGGTGAGCTATCCAGGTGATGGCACCGAGCTATACTGGGAGTACGACGAGGAGCGTAGCCGTTACTATGTTCGTTATCCTGATGATCAGTAGTGGTACTTCTACTAGGATTCGATCCGACCTGTGGATTTAAATTATGTTTGGTATCTTGTCATTTGGATTTTACCCTTAGATGGGCTGTGATGTATTATTGAATGATGTTTTGGACATGTAATGTATTTGTGTGACGCGGCGAGTGTAAGCCAACTATTTATGTTTTCCATCCCCAACTTTTACATGAGTTGTGCAAAGATACCAAACTTGCGATCATTCCAGCATGGGGTTATGTCTCTAAGTCGTGCCTCGACACGTAGAAGATATAGTCCCATCCTGGGCATTACACGGCCGTTCGACGAGGTAGCCGCCTGCCCGCCGGTTTTCTGTAGAAGACCGTCGGTTTTTCTTTTAGAACCCTAGTTCGTTTTTTTTATTAGATCGTTTTTCTATTTTTTCGGTTTAGTTAATTAGTGAATGTTCACCCGTTCGTTCGTTCTAACGAACGAGTTCGTTGTTTAGACTCAGCTGACGAACGTTCGTTCATTAAGCTGTTTTAGTTTTCTTTTCGTAGTTTATTTTCTGATCGTGATCTCTGATCCGATCTTCGTTTTAGTTTATCTTTTCGCTCATTTATCGGAATCAGGCGATTCAAGCGCCTGGAGTTTCATCTCGAAATTCTCCTTCCGTTTAACCTAGTCACTCAAGCGTTGCCTCTGCTAAATTTGGACTTAGGTACAGATTGGTTCGGTAGTTGTTTCTCTTTCGCCGTTTGTCTTTCGTTGCTTTTCTTTTGCCGTTTCTTTTGCAAACCGGAGTTCTTAAGTTGAACTTTCTGGTTAGATCTCTTATTTGAGTTTTACCCGTGCATTAGTTAAGTACTTATTGTGTGCTTGTTTGTTTGCGATAGAGTACCCGGAGTGCGCCGCTTGCTACTTTGAATCTCTAGATTTTGCGAATCGTCAACAAGGCAAGTAACACTTTGATCATACTTTCCAAATACCCAGTTTTCATTGCATTAGTCAAACCCTCGCACATTGCATGAGTAGGAGCTATTAACTTGTGGAACTGGGAAGTAGATTGAGGTAGAACCTATTACCTGCATTACTTTCAAACCTTTGGGAGTTACTTCTACGTTTGCTGTTAGGCCATGCTATGCTCGTAGACGTGGATTGGGTGAGTGTATCCATGACAGATGTGAGTTTGTTAATTAATGGTTCAACTTAAGGTGGAAACTTTAACACACATCTGGGTGGATTGAGGCACCTGAGTATTTCAGCGATTGCCTATTTTTCTTTTGGACCGCCACCCAGGCTCAAAGGGATCATGAGATTATTCATACTAGAAACTTCCGTGTGCAGCCACATGCCAATATGGGCTCTGGCATAGTTGAGTAAGTTGTGGGAAACCTTTCCATGATGGGCTAGCAGATGTAGAGGGATTGTAGGTGTACCGGCCTATCTATCTGGTTAAGGGCGCCTCTTCGGGAAGACTGTGTCTCGGTCATCCGTTTCTCAAACACCATGCAGTGCGAGAAACCAAACGGAGGCGATCGAGTCTTGTGGGGAAAAGTGCACCAAACCTCTGCAGAGTGTACAAACTGATCATGATTAGTCGTGTCCCCGGTTATGGAAGTCTTGAGTATCAAGTACCTGGATATCATGTGAATCTCATCATGTTACTTTAATTAATATTGTTGGGTTTAATGATGATTTTTAATTGGGGTTGAGAGGATGTCTATCTTCTCAACGGTGTTTCAACTACCATGATAGTTAATTAAAATCTATTCCTTTGTAGTAGGGAAAAATTGGCTTTATGCAAAAACTGTAACCATAGAGCTTTCCACCAGCCATATTGCATATAGTATAGCTTTACTTTTGTTGCTCTCTTTGTGTTACTTTGCCAGCATATTCCATGTGCTGACCCGTTTTCGGGCTGCAACGTTCCTGTTGCATACTTTTCAGACGACGAGTAAGGTGCCTATTAGGTCGTGGTTCTATACTCAGTGATGCCGTTGGAGTTGATGGACTCACTTATCTTCCAAGCCTTCCGCTGTTATCGTGTTAGATGGCCTTAAGCCATTTTTATTGTAATATGTTCATCGTTGGAACTATCGATGTAATAAGTGTGTGATTGCTACTCTGTTATAAATCCTTCAAGTACTGTGCGTGTCAGCATTACTGATCCAGGGATGACACTGATGCACAGAGATCATACTATTTGAGGTCTGGTCGCTACACCTTTTGTCTTCTCCACAACCACCACTCTATTCCACCTATAGTGTTATACCCATGGCTCACGCTCATGTATTGCGTGAAAGTTGAAAAGTTTGAAAATTTTAAGAATGAAACAATTGCTTGGCTGAAACCGGGGTTGTGCATGATTTAAATATTTTGTGTGCTGAAGATAGAGCATAGCCAGACTACATGATTTTGTAGGGATAGATTTCTTTGGCCATGCTATTTGGAGAAGACATAATTGCTTTGTTAGTATGCTTGAAGTATTATTATTCTTATGTCAATATTAAACTTTTGTCTTGAATCTTTCGGATCTGAAAATTCATGCCACAATAAACAAAATTTCATTGAGAATTATGTTAGGAAGCATTCCACATCAATAATTCCGTTTTTATCATTTACCTACTCGAGGACGAGTAGGAATTAAGCTTGGGGATGCTTGATACATCTCCAATGTATCTATAATTTTTGATTGTTCCATGCTATTATATTATCTGTTTTGGATGTTTAATGGGCTTTATCATACACTTTTATATTATTTTTCGGACTAACCTACTAACCCAAGGCCCAGTGCAAATTGCTATTTTTTGCCTATTTCAGTGTTTCGCAGAAAAGGAATATCAAACGAAGTCCAAACGGAAAGTGTCGATGTACTAAGGTAGGGGTACCTCAGTACCCCAACTTGTGCACGGGCAGTAGCAGCTTCCCGCGGCAGGGCCTACCACGTGCTTGCCGGAGACCTTTCTGCTCCATATAAAGCCATTCAAAAACAAAGTATACAAGACAGAAGATCGAGGCCCCGGCAAGTGGAGCTTGCCGTGAAGGCCGTCCCAGGCTCAAGATTACCTCGCTAGCACAAGACCCTGGCAAGAGGAGCTTGCCAGGAGGACCAGAAGAGTGTATCTAGAAGACATGCCTCGGCGCAGCATGCGCCCCGGCTGGGCCCGGGGAGCGACAAGCTTCAGAGCCCGACAAGCCTCCGGGCCCGGCAAGGTCAAGGCCCCGGCAAGGTGCTTGCCGGGGAGAGTTACGCTGTGTGCCTGCGCTCCAGCTCATCGAACCACGCGTCGCCCTGGGGCCATTCCAGGGACGCGTGGCGGATGGCTGTGCAGCCTGGGGGACACGGTGGCACTACACGGTGACGAAGCCATCGCCGTGGCAAACGGAGACACAAGGGCGGGCGCTTTTGGGGTCGACGGTGACGGGCATTAAATGCTCTTGTCCCCCACTGTCAAAGTAGGTGATGACCACTATTCATCCACTGTTGCTCCACTATTCCCGCACTGTTACAACTACCACTAAAGTTACATTTTTACCCTTTCTCCTACGTTGACACCTGTCGGTGACCCCTTGAGCTATAAAAGGAGGCCCATGCACAACGTAGAAAGGGTTCGGAACCTAGATCGCTCATTCGCTCGGTGTAGCTAGTTCTTCAAGCTCCCGAGCTCCCCAACTCAATACAATCTAAGCAGGAGTAGGGTTTTACGCGTCCATCGCGGCCCGAACCTGGGTAAACTGCCCGCGTGCTCTCCACGATCTGCTCTTTGTGCTCCCTCCGCTCCCTTACCGCACGAACAAGGGGCTCCGGTCCCATAGGTGCTCGTGGTGGACAGTTTCCCCCGACATCTTTGGCGCGCCAGGTAGGGGGCGTCGAGGTTGTGCGAACCTGATCCGGCGTTCACGCGGGCGCATTCTTCATCAACCTCTCCAGCTACATCATCTTCATCAGCAACAACAGCATGGCCCCGAAGAAGAAGGCTTCGGAGGTCGGAGGCCCGTCTGCGTCTGTTCCACCGCCACCTGAGCCAACGGTGGGTGGAGGAGACGCCGTCGGAAGGGTGGTCGCCGGCGAGGAGACTCGCGACGCCACCAAATCCAAGGACAAGACGGACGACCGAGCCTCGGTCTCCATGGATGCGCCACGTCCATCTCAGCAAACGACAACCCAGCAGCGCCGTGGTACAGGAGGTACCATCCGCTTGCTGGGGCAAGGGCAAACCGGAGGTTCGCGGGATGCTCCGGACCACCGTCCGGGCACGAGTAAGGTGCGGTCATCGGGGCGGGAAACTGCTCCTTCTAACCCCGTTAGGAGTCCGAGCATATCCCGCTCCTCGCACCGCTCGCCCCCGCTTCCCTCCTCTCCAGCAGAAGCGCTCGCGAGAGCGCAACTGCTCCTCGATTTCCCTCCAGCGGCAGACAAGGCCGAAGACTGGAGGGCAACCATCCAGAGCCTGATCGCCTTCGCCAACAACGACTCTCCGCAGCAGCCAGCGACCTCGCGGCCACGGCAAGTCGAGAAGACGAAGGCCGACGGCGACAAGACTGCCGGGGGTACAACCACCGTGCACTCCCCGCCGCGGAAGCAGAAGACGCCGCCTCGCCGGATCAACGTCGACGACGACTCCACGGCGTCGTCGGATCCGCGGGCCCGTCGGGACCAGCGCCAAGTCCTTGACGACCGGCGACAAGAAGACGCTCGAACGACGATCGAGCGCCGCCGAGAAGCTCGGCGACAATCAGATCAGCGAGCTGGGAACGCTATCGACACGCACGCGCCCGGTGAACCAGGCGACTTGCCGTACGCGGCAGGTTGCCCTGCGTTTACCCGTGAGCTGCGGCGCGTCCAGTGGCCCAGCATGAAGAACTTCAAGCCCGACGTACCGGAGAAGTACGACGGCAAGACGCACCCCTCGGAATTCCTCAGCATCTACACCATTGCGGTGCAAGCTGCCGGGGGGCGCGACGAGAAGATACTGGCGAACTACTTCCCGCTGGTGCTTAAGCCAAACGTACGTTCTTGGCTTATGCACTTGTCGGAAGGCTCCATTTCTTCTTGGGCAGATCTTTGCCATCAGTTTGTTGGCGCCTTCACGGGCGGCCACAAACCCCACGGCCAGGAGAGCGATCTCCACATCTTGGCCCAGAAGGAAGGAGAACCTCTGCGCAAGTACATCCAGTGCTTCAGCCGCGTGCAGCACAACATCCCCGACGTCCACCCTGCTGCGGTTATCAGTGCGTTTCACCAGAACGTACGTAACCGCCGCATGCGTGAGGAGATGGCCATGACCAAGATACGGGATGTCAGCGAGCTCTACGCTCTAGCTGATAAGTGCGCGCGCGCCGAAGAGGGGAGGAGACTCCCCGAAGAGGATGCTGGCGCAGGAGGAAGCGACAGCGAGGATGCCGCCCCGGCAAAGAAGAGCCGGCGGCGGAACAATAGAAGAAAGAACAAGAAGGAGGTGCTTGCCGTCGAGAAGTCCGGCAAGGAGGCTCCTGCCAAGCAAGCACAGGCTGGCGGCTCCGGCAAGGAGCCTGCCCCTGTAGCGGCAGCCGACAAGCAGGACGGCTCCGACAAGCAATATTGCAAGATCCACCGCACCAAGGGCCACGACCTCTCCAACTGCAAACGCGTCGAGTACCTCGTCGAGCAGCAGAAAGCTGAGTACGAGCGTCGCGACAAGGAGAAGGCCCAAGGTGGCGGAGGAGAGCCAAGCAAGAAGCGGCCATTCAATGGCCGGGGAGGACGCCGCGGCAAGGCCAAGCAGCGGCAAGGAGATCGACCTCCCCGGGGCCGCGACAAGGATGAAGAAGATAACAGCGAGCAGGAGTTCCAGAAGGCCACGGAAGTCCTTTGCGTCGACGGCGGCGCCTCTCTGCATACTTCCCACCGCCAACTCAAGCAGTGGGTGCAGGAAGTAAATGCAGCAGCGCCGCCCGTGGAGTCGCGCAGGCTCCTCAAATGGTCCAGCACGCCCATCATTTTCGATCTTGAGGATCACCCTGACCGCACCACTGCGGTCGGGTGTTTGCCGATGCTGGTCTCACCCACCATCCGCAATCTCAAGGTCACCAAAATGTTGGTTGACGGCGGGGCCGGCCTGAATTTGATCTCCTCAGCTGTGATCAAGAAACTCCAAATCCCAGACGGCGAGCTCGAAGAGACCGGTTCGTTCCAAGGAATAAACCCGGGGAGGAGCAAGCCCAAGGGGAAGATTACTTTGCCGGTGACCTTTGGCGGGGAGCTCAACTTCAGAACTGAGCGCATCACATTCGACGTCGCCGATATCCCATTACCATATAATGGGATACTCGGCCGTCCCGCCCTCGCCAAGTTCATGGCAGCTTCCCACTACGCCTACAATGTACTCAAGATGCCGGGGCCGATAAGCGTCATCACTGTCCATGGCGACAAGAAAGATGCGCTTGTCTGCGCCGACAAGATATACCGGGACGCAGCAGCCGCAGGGGAGAAGGACACACTTGCCGCTGAAGCTCCCGGGGGGAAGAAGACCAAGACCAAGTCCGGCAAGTGCTCTAGGGCCCACTCCGGCAACCGCACCTCTTCGGAGTGCTGCGCTGCCGTCGAGGACGTTCCATCGAGCTCCACCGGCAAGTGCAAGAAAAGGATGGCCGCTCCACCGGCAACCAAGAAGGTGTCTGCCAAGGAGGACGGCACTGGTGGTACCTTCACCATCAGTGCCACACTTGACAGCAAATAGGAAAGCACGCTCGTTGCCTTCCTGCGGGCGAATGTCGATGTGTTTGCCTGGCAACCATCTGACATCCCCGGTGTTCCCAGGAAGGTAATTGAGCACAAGCTTGCTGTTTGTCCTCATGCGCGGCCCGTCAAGCAGAAGGTCAGGAAGCAAGCCATGGAGCGCCAAGAATTCATTGCCGAAGAGATCAAGAAGCTAGAAGCAGCGGGCCTAGTTAGAGGCGTGATCCATCCGACGTGGTTAGCAAACCCAGTCGTCGTGCGTAAGGCCAACGGGAAGTGGAGACTGTGTATAGACTTCACCGATGTGAATAAAGCATGTCCTAAGGATCCATTTCCCTTGCCGCGCATTGACCAGATTGTTGACTCCACTGCTGGATGTGAGCTGCTCTCTTTCCTTGATGCATATTCAGGCTACCACCAGATTTTCATGGCCAAGGAAGATGAAGAGAAGACTGCATTTATCACTCCATGCGGCACATATTGCTTCATACGCATGCCCTTTGGATTGAAGAATGCAGGCTCAACATTTGCAAGGGTAGTGCACACTGCTTTTGAACCACAGATCCACAGAAATGTAGAGGCTTACATGGATGATATCGTGGTGAAGAGCAAGAGCAAGGATACCCTGATCCAAGATTTGGAAGAGACATTTGAGAACCTGCGCAAGATCCAGCTTAAGTTGAACCCCGAGAAGTGCGTCTTTGGAGTCCCCTCCGGCAAGCTTCTCGGGTTCTTTGTGTCACAGAGAGGGATTGAAGCCAACCCCGACAAGATTAAAGCCATCGAGCAGATCGAAGCCCCAAAGCGCGTCAAGGATGTAAGGAGACTTGCAGGTTGTGTGGCTGCCCTCAGTAGGTTCATTTCAAAGTCTGCAGAACGCGCCCTACCTTTCTTCAAGATCTTGAAGAAGGCTGGTCCCATGAAATGGACTCCGGAAGCGGAGGCAGCGCTGCAAGACTTGAAACGGTACCTATCCTCCACTCCAATACTTGTCGCACCTAGGCCACAGGAGAAGTTGCTGCTGTACCTAGCGGCAACCAACCAGGTGGTTAGTGCTGCGTTGGTAGCGGAGAGGGAGGCCGACGAGGAGTCAGCACCACCGGCAAGCGAATCCAGCGACAAGCAGGGGGCTCCTCCCACAAGCTCTGGCCCCGACAAGGACATCTCTGCGCAGGAGCAAGAAGAAGTGCGGAAGAAGATGGTGCAGCGCCCGGTGTATTTTGTGAGTTCCCTCTTGCAGGGGGCTAGATCAAGATACTCCGGGGTGCAAAAGTTGCTTTTCGGCCTCCTCATGGCCTCGAGAAGGCTGCGCCATTATTTCCAAGCACATGAGATAACAGTGGTCACTCGCTTTCCGCTGAAGAGGATATTGCACAATCCAGAAGCAACGGGCAGGATCGTTGAGTGGGCACTAGAGCTGTCAAGCTTCGGACTCAAGTTTGAAAGTACTTCAACTATCCAGAGCCGAGCTTTGGCAGAATTCATAGCTGAATGGACCCCGACGCCCGATGAAGAAATCCCAGAGACAAGTGTACCCGTACAAGAAGCGACAAGTGAATGGGTAATGTACTTTGATGGTGCCTTCTCGCTGCAAGGCGCTGGAGCCGGTGTGGTACTCATAGCACCCACCGGAGAACACCTCAAGTATGTTATCCAAATGCACTTTCCCAGGGAACAAGCGACAAACAATACCGCAGAGTATGAAGGTCTGCTTGCCGGCCTCAGAATTGCGGCCGAACTTGGGATCAGGAAGCTGATTGTCCGGGGAGATTCTCAGTTGGTGGTCCGACAAGTTAACAAGAGTTACCAGAGCCCTTTGATGGAAGCTTATGTAGATGAAGTGAGGAAGCTTGAAGAGCACTTTGAAGGTCTGCAAATGGAGCACGTCCCGAGGGCTCAGAATGAAATTGCAGATGGCCTTTCAAAGTGTGCTGCGATGAAGTTACCTGTGGAACCAGGGACCTTCCTGCTCAAGCTGACTCAGCCATCCGTCACACCATCTATTGGGCAAAGTAAGAAGAGAAAGTTGGTCTCCGGCGACTACTTGCCGGCGGATCTCCCCGAGGCCGCCGCCAAGGTCCCCAAGATCAACGATCAGAACACTGAGGAACAGTTTGCTCCTGCAGATCCTCGGATCTGTACAGTTGAAGCAAGCGTTCCCGACAAGCCTCGCCCCGGCGAGCTTGCCGGGGGACCATCGGCTCCGGCAGAACCAGAGGTTCTTGCCGTAGAAGCTGAGGTTCCCGCAGCGGCCCTCATCCCTTTAGTCCTTGCCGTTGAGCCTCGGGCTCCGGCATGGGCACAGCAGATTGTCCGTTTTCTACAAACTGGAGAACTTCCCGAGGACCCGGAAGAGATAGAGAAGATAACCAGGCAGTCAAGTATGTACCAGTTCGTGGATAATGAGCTGTACAGAAGAAGACTCAATGGTGTCAGGTTGAAGTGCATCTCCAGGGAAGATGGACAGAAGCTGTTGGCAGAGATACACGGAGGCATGTGCGGCCACCACATTGGCGCAAGAGCACTTGTCGGGAAAGCTTTCCGGCAAGGGTTCTTTTGGCAAGAAGCCCTCCAAGATGCAACTGCACTAGTAACCAAGTGTGAAGCGTGCCAGTTCCATACCAAGCAAATTCATCAGCCAGCTCAAGCTCTCTAGACAATCCCTTTGTCCTGGCCCTTCTCGGTCTGGGGGCTCGATATCCTCGGCCCCTTCCCCCGTGCTGTCGGGGGCTTTGAGTACTTGTACGTTGCGATCGACAAGTTCACAAAGTGGCCGGAAGTGGAACCAGTGAGAAAGGTGACAGCACAGTCAGCGGTCAGGTTCTTCAGATCGATTGTTTGCCATTTCGGGATCCCTAACAGGATCATCACCGACAACGGTACACAATTTACTAGTCGCACCTTCATGCAGTACGTCCAAGACCTTGGCGCCAAGGTCTGTTTCGCTTCTGTTGCTCACCCGAGGAGCAACGGTCAAGCGGAGAGGGCAAATGCTGAAGTGCTGCGCGGACTCAAGACAAGGACCTTTGACAGGCTGCGCAAGTGCGGAAGAAACTGGATAGAGGAGCTACCGGCGGCTCTTTGGTCAATCAGAACGACACCAAGTCGAGCCACCGGACAGACACCCTTTGCCCTAGTCTATGGGGCAGAGGCAGTTCTCCCCACGGAACTCGCATACGGATCTCCTCGAGTGCTCTCTTATGATGAGCTCGAGCAAGAGCAACTGTGACAAGATGATGCATTGCTCCTTGAGGAGGAACGTCTCCAGGCTGCTGTACGAGCTGCTCGATACCAGCAAGCCTTGCGCCGCTATCATAGCCGCAAGGTTAAGGCCAGGAGTCTCGAGGAAGGCGACCTTGTTCTTCGGCATGTTCAGTCCGCCAAGAATTCCAACAAGTTGACGCCGAAGTGGGAAGGCCCTTATCGGGTAAGACAAGTCACGAGGCCCGGCGCTGTCCGCCTTGAGACCGAAGAAGGCTTACCGGTGAGCAACTCCTGGAACATAGAGCATCTTCGAAAGTTTCACCCATAAGGCGCGGTTGCCGTGATCCGCTCCGGCAACCACCTTTTGTACAAGCCTTGCCGCTGTTGCATGTAACCCTTTGTACAAAGCCGGGCGCAGACCCCGTGCATCAGTAAAGTTTATGTGTTTTGCACTATTTGCCTTTTCCATGCTTTTCTTCGATATTTGCATGCATTACTTGGCATCTTGTGCAACACACGTATCCGGTAAGCATTACCACACCGAAAGGCCATATACTTGTTTCCCTCTTCTTTTTGTTTCCCTTTTAAGCAGAAGGAATGTTCCTCGCGCACAAGTTTGCCGGGGGGGAAGGAGATGGAAGATGAACCAAGTACTGTTCAAGAAAGAGAAGTTGTGCCATTCAAGAAAGAGAAGCCTTACCGGGAAGCAAGCAATATATGAGAGCTAAGTAACCAGAATTTGAGCAGTTCAAATTTTTAAATTTTTAGTTGTCTTCCTTGAACATCCACACTTTGTATGGAAAACCTGTGCGTGGAGGAACCTACCCGTAGCTAGCCGCACCCTTATCTTGTTTTCGAGTACGCTCAACGACTTAAGTGAGCTGTGACAAGTGTCGCGCCCTTGCTTCATTTTCGAGTTCGCTCAGCAAGCTAAGTGCGTTGCGACTAGTTGCGGCAAGGTTGCTTGCCGGTAAAACCTTGGCCAGCAGGCTGCTCGGAGTCCAGTACTCAGCGCTCGCGGCAAGGGCCCCTTGCCGGCAAGTTCCCTAGAAGCGTAGGGTTGGAAACATACAGAGTAAAGGACCGAAGCAAGGAAGATAGCACCGCATCAATTGATCAAAATAAGATAATATATTACAAGGGATAACTTGTCGCAATGACTAATAAGTTTGTGTCCATGGCACACTTTGCAGTAAAAGAGATAAAGAAAAGGAAGAGGCCTAATCTACGCGGTCACCTTCAACCCTGGAGATCTTATTCACCTTGGCGATGATGTGGGCGACCTGCGCCTTCAGCGCCTCCATATCCGCGTCGGCCGGCAAGCTGCGGAGAACGTTGACGAGGTTTATACCAGGATTGCGGTACACTATCTTCGTCAGAACGCGCTCCAAGGTTCCCGCGCAGAGCTGGCGTGACTCTTCGGCCAGTTGCGCGGGGAGCTTCTTCTGAAGATCTGCGAGAGCCGGCGCGATGTTGGAAATATGCCCTAGAGGCAATAATAAAAGAGTTATTATTATATTTCCTTGTTCATGATAATCGTTTATTATCCATGCTATAACAGTATTGATTGGAAAATCAAATACATGTGTGGATGAATAGACAGACGTTGTGTCCCTAGTGAGCCTCTACAGGACTAGCTCGTTGATCAAAGATGACCACGGTTTCCAGGTCATAGACATGAGTTGTCATTTGATAACGGGATCACATCATTAGGAGAATGATGTGATGGACGAGACCCAAACGTTAAACATTGCTTTTGATCGTATCAGTTATCGCTATAGTTTTCTGCATGTCAAGTATAAGTTCCTATGACCATGAGATCATGTAACTCACTGACACCGTAGGAGTGCTTTGTGTGTGCCAAACGTCGCAACGTAACTGGGTGACTATAAAGGTACTCTACAGGTATCTCCGAGGGTGTCTGTTGAGTTGACATGGATCGAGACTGGGATTTGTCACTCCGTGTGACGGAGAGGTATCTCCGGGCCCACTCGGTAATACGTCATCTCAATGAGCTCAAAGTGACTAAGTAGTTGGTCACGGGATTATGTATTACGGTAACGAGTAAAGAGACTTGCCGGTAACGAGATTGAACTAGGTATAGAGATACCGACTATCGAATCTCGGGCAAGTAACATACCGACGAGACAAAGGGAATTGTATACGGGATTGCTTGAATCCTTGACATCGTGGTTCATCCGATGAGATCATCGAGAAACGTGTGGGAACCAATATGGGTATCCATATCCCGCTATTGGTTATTGACCTGGGAGTGTCTCGGTCATGTCTACATGGTTTCCGAACCCGCAGGGTCTACACACTTAAGGTTCGGTGACGCTAGGGTTGTTAGTGAGAACAGTGCATGGTTACCGAAGGTTGTTCGGAGTCCCGGATGAGATCCCGGACGTGACGAGGGTCTCCGGAATGGTCCGGGGACGAAGATTGATATATAGGATGAAAGGTTTCGGAGTCCGGAAGTGTTCCGGGGAGCATCGGGAAATCGGCGGATTACCGAAAAGGGTTTCGGGGGCCCCGGAAGTGGTTCTGGGCCTAATGGGCCACAAAGGGGGGACACCACAGCCCTCATAGGGCTGTGCGCCCCCCCCCCCCTGGGCCCTCTCCTATGGCGCATGGGGGGCTGGCCCCTCCTAGGGCAGCCGCACCACCTGGCTTGGGGGGCAAGGCACCTAGGGGGGGGGAAACCCTAGGGCCTGCGCAGCCCTTGGCCGCCGCCCCCCCACTGCCCTGGCCGCCGGCCCCCCTAGGGGAAACCCTAGGGCGCCCCCCTCCCGTCTATTCCCCCTATATATAGAGGGGCAGAGGGAGGGCAGCCAACACATGTTTGTGCCTCGGTGCTGCCCTCCCTCTCCCACAACATATTCGTCTTCCGCGGTGCTTAGGCGAAGCCCTGCTGGAATCCTCCTCCACCATCACCACCACGCCGTCGTGCTGCCGGTCTCTCCATCAACCTCTCCTCCACCCCTTGCTGGATCAAGAAGGAGGAGACGTCCCCGAGCCGTACGTGTGAAGAACGCGGAGGCACCGTTGCTTCGGTGCTAGGATCTTCGGCGATCTGAATCGCGGCGAGTACGACTCCATCAACCGCGTTCTTAACGCTTCCGCTTAGCGATCTACAAGGGTACGTGGATCCAACTCTCCTCTCGTAGTAGCATCTCCTAGATTGATCTTGGTGAACGTAGGAAAAATTTTTGTTTCCCATGCAACGTTCCCCAACAGTGGCATCATGAGCTAGGATCTTGCGTAGATGCTTTCTCGAGTAGAACACAAAAGGGTTTGTGGGCGTTGATGTTTAATTGCTGCCCTCCTTAGTCTTTCTTGATTCAGCGGTATTATGGGATGAAGCGGCCCGGACCAACTTTACATGTCCACGTACATGAGACCGGTTCCATCGACAGACATGTGACTTTTGTTACATAAGATGGCTGGCGGGTGTCTGTCTCTCCTATCTTAGTTGAATCGGAATAGAACAAGGCGGTCCTTGTAGAAGGTTAAATAGCAACTTGAATATCACCGTTGTGGCTTTGCGTAGGTAAGAAGCGTTCTTGCTAGATACCCATAGCAGCCACGTAAAACATGCAACAACAAATTAGAGGACGTCTAACTTGTTTTTGCAGGGTATGTGTGTGATATGATATGGCCAATGACATGATGAGATATATTTGATGTATGAGATGATCATGTTGTAATAGTTAATATCGACTTGCATGTCGATGCATACGACAACCGGCAGGAGCCATAGGGTTGTCTTTAATTTTTTGTATGACCTGCGTGTCAATCATTAAGCGCTTTGTAATGCTTTACTTTATCGCTAAACGGTAGCAATAGTAGTAAGAGCATGGTGGGCGCGCGACAACCCCGATGGCGACACGATGATGGAGATCGTGATGATGGAGATCATGGTGTGGCGCCGGTGACGATGGAGATCATGCCGGTGCTTTGGAGATGGAGATCAAAAGCACGAGTTGATGGCCATATCATGTCACTTATGATTTGCATGTGATGTTAATCCTTTTATGCATCTTATTTTGCTTAGGACGACGGTAGCATTATAAGATGATCCTTCACTAAAATTTCAAGATAAAATTGTGTTCCCCCCGAGTGTGCGCCGTTGCGAAGGTTCGTCGTTTCGAAGCACCACGTGATGATCGGGTGTGATAGACTCTACGTTCGCATACAACGGGTGCAAGCCAGTTTTGCACATGCAGAACACTCGGGTTAGACTTGACGAGCCTAGCATGTACAGACATGGACTCGGAACACGGAGGACCGAAAGGTCGAGCATGAGTCATATAGTAGATATGATCAACATGTTGATGTTCACCATTGACACCACCTCATCTCACGTGATGATCGGACTTGGGTTGGTGAATTTGGATCATGTCACGCTCGAATGACCAGAGGGATGTCAATTTGAGTGGGAGTTATAATTAATTTGATTAGGTAATAACTCACTTATCATGAACAATAGTCTAAAATGTCTTTGCAAATCTTTTGTTGTAGATGGCTCGCGCAGTAGCTCCCCTGAATTTTAATGCGTTCCTAGAGAAAGCTAAACTGAAAGATGATGGGAGCAACTTTGTGGACTGGCTCCGCAATCTGAGGATCATCCTCACAGCTGCCCAAAAGGTTTATGTCCTAAATGCACCGCTAGGTGACCCCCCCGCTCCTACAGCCCCTGCAGACGTTTTGAACGTCTGGCAGACACGTTCGGATGACTATTCGATATTGCAGTGTGCCATGTTGTACGGCTTGGAAGGAGGACTTCAAAGGCGTTTTGAACGTCATGGTGCATATGAGATGTACCAGGAGTTGAAGTTCATCTTTGAAAAGAATGCTAAGATCGAGAGGTATGAGACCACCGATAAATTCTTTGCTTGCAAGATGGAGGAGAATTCGTCTGTCAGTGAGCACTTACTGAAGATGTCTGGGTACTATACCCGCATAGCTGATCTGGGACTTGTGTTCCCGGATGAGGCTATCATTGACAGAATTCTCCAGTCACTCCCTCCAAGCTACAAGAGCTTCGTGCAGCAGTATAACATGCAAGGGATGAACAAGACCATCGCCGAGCTGTTTTCGATGCTGAAAGTCGCTGAGGCAGACATCCAGAAGGAGTATCAAGTGTTGATGGTCAATAAAACCACCAGTTTCAAGAAGAATGGCAAGGGCAAGAAGGGTAACTCTAAGAAGGGTGGCAAAGCAGTTGCTAATCCAGTGAAGAAACCCAAGGCTGGGCCCAAGCCAGAGACTGAGTGTTTCTATTGCAAGGGGAACGGCCACTGGAAGCGGAACTGCCCCAAGTATCTGGCGGACAAGAAGGGGGCCAACAACAACAAAGGTATATGTGATATACATGTTATTGATGTGTACCTTACCAACTCTCGTTGTAGTGCCTGGGTATTTGATACCGGTTCGGTTTCTCACATTTGCAACTCTAAACAGGAACTGCGGAATAAACGGAGGCTGGCGAAGGACGAAGTGACGATGCGCGTGGGAAATGGTTCCAAGGTTGATGTGATCGCCGTCACGCTCGCTCTTCGATTACCATCGGGATTAGTTATGAACCTGAATAATTGTTATTTAGTGCCTGCGTTAAGCATGAACATTATATCTGGATCTTGTTTATTGCGAGACGGTTACTCATTTAAGTCAGAGAATAATGGTTGTTCTATTTATATGAGTAATATCTTTTATGGTCATGCACCCGAAGTTAGGGGTTTATTCTTATTGAATCTCGATAGTGATGATACACATGTTCATAACATTGATGCCAAAAGATGTAGAGTAGATAATGATAATACCACTTTCTTGTGGCACTGCCGTCTGGGTCATATCGGCGTAAAACGCATGAGGAAGCTCCATGCTGATGGACTTTTGGAGTCTCTTGATTTTGAATCACTTGACACGTGCGAGCCGTGCCTCATGGGCAAGATGACAAGGACCCCGTTTTCAGGGATAATGGAACGGGCAAGTGACTTATTGGAAATCATACATACTGATGTGTGCGGTCCGATGAGTGTAACGGCGCGCGGTGGATATCGTTATTTTCTCACCTTCACTGACGACTTAAGTAGATATGGGTATATTTACTTAATGAAGCATAAGTCTGAAACTTTTGAAAAGTTCAAGCAATTTCAGAGTGAAGTTGAAAATCATCGTAACAAGAAGATCAAGTTCCTACGATCTGATCGAGGGGGAGAATATCTGAGTTATGAGTTTGGTGATCACTTAAGAAAATGTGGAATTGTTTCACAGTTGACGCCACCTGGAACACCACAGCGTAATGGTGTGTCCGAACGTCGTAATCGAACGCTATTAGATATGGTACGTTCTATGATGTCTCTTGCCGATTTGCCACTATCGTTTTGGGGATATGCGTTAGAGACAGCTGCATTCACTTTAAATAGGGCTCCATCTAAGTCCGTTGAGACAACACCGTATGAACTGTGGTTTGGTAAGAAACCTAAGTTGTCTTTTCTCAAGGTTTGGGGTTGCGATGCTTATGTCAAAAGGCTTCAGCCAGAAAAGCTCGAACCCAAAGCGGACAAATGTGTCTTCATAGGATACCCAAAAGAAACAGTTGGGTACACCTTCTATCTCAGATCCGAGGGCAAAGTGTTTGTCGCTAAGAACGGGTCCTTTCTCGAGAAAAAGTTTCTCTCGAAAGAATTGAGTGGGAGGAAGGTAGAACTTGATGAGGTTATTGAACCTCTGCTTCAACCAGAGAGTAGCGCAGCACAGAAAGATGTTTTTGTGGAGCCTGCAGAGGTTGAAGAGGAAGCCAATGATGATGATCAAGGAGCTTCTGATCAAGTTACTACCGAACCTCGTAGGTCGACAAGGGTACGCACTGCACCTGAGTGGTATGGTAACCCTGTCTTGGAGGTCATGTTGTTAGACAACGGTGAACCTACGAGCTATGGAGAAGCGATGGTGGGCCCGGATTCCGACAAATGGTTAGAGGCCATGAAATCCGAGATGGGATCCATGTATGAAAACAAAGTATGGACTTTGGAAGTATTACCTGAAGGGCGGAAGGCCATTCAGAATAAATGGATTTTTAAGAGGAAGACGGACGCTGACGGTAATGTCACCGTGTATAAAGCTCGACTTGTGGCAAAGGGTTTTTCACAAGTTCAAGGGATTGACTAAGATGAGACTTTCTCACCCGTAGCGATGCTTAAATCCGTCCGAATCATGTTAGCAATAGCTGCATATTTCGATTATGAAATTTGGCAGATGGATGTCAAAACAGCGTTCCTTAACGGTTTTCTTAAGGAAGAGTTGTATATGATGCAACCGGAAGGTTTTGTCGATCCAGAGAATGCTGACAAAGTATGCAGGCTCCAGCGTTCCATTTATGGGCTGGTGCAAGCATCTCGGAGTTGGAATCTTCGCTTTGATGAGGTGATCAAAGCGTTTGGGTTTGTACAAGTTTACAATGAAGCTTGTATTTACAAGAAAGTGAGTGGGAGCTCTATAGCGTTTCTAATATTATATGTGGATGACATATTGCTGATTGGAAACAATATAGAATTTTTGGATAGCGTGAAGGGGTATTTGAACAAGAGTTTTTCGATGAAGGATCTCGGTGAAGCTGCTTTCATATTGGGGATCAAGATCTATAGAGATAGATCAAGACGCTTGATAGGACTTTCACAAAGTACATACCTTGATAAAGTTTTGAAGAAGTTCAAAATGGATCAATCCAAGAAGGGGTTCTTGCCGGTATTGCAAGGTACAAAGTTGAGTAAGACTCAATGCCCAGTGACTGCGGAAGATAGAGAAAAGATGAGTGTCGTCCCCTATGCTTCAACCATAGGCTCTATCATGTATGCAATGCTGTGCACAAGACCAGATGTCAGCCTTGCCATAAGTATGGCCGGAAGGTTTCAAAGTAATCCTGGTATGGATCACTGGACAGCGGTCAAGAATATCCTAAAGTACCTGAAAAGGACTAAGGAGATGTTTCTCGTTTATGGAGGTGATCAAGAGCTCGTCGTAAAGGGTTACGTCGATGCAAGCTTTGACACTAATCCGGATGACTCTAAGTCTCAAACCGGATACGTATATATTCTCAACGGGGGAGCGGTAAGCTGGTGCAGTTCCAAGCAGAGCGTGGTAGCTGATTCTACATGTGAAGCGGAGTATATAGCTGCCTCGGAGGCGGCAAAGGAAGGTGTCTGGATGAAGGAATTCATGACAGATCTTGGAGTTGTGCCTAGTGCACTGAACCCAATGACTCTGTTCTGTGACAACACTGGTGCCATTGCTCTAGCCAAGGAACCAAGGTTTCACAAGAGGACCAGACACATAAAGCGACGCTTCAATTCCATCCGCGATTCGGTCAAGGAGGAGGACATAAGTATTTGCAAAGTACACACGGATTTGAATGTTGCAGATCCGTTGACTAAGCCTCTTCCACGGGCTAAGCATGATCAACACCAAGACTCTATGGGTGTTAGATTCATTACCTTGTAATGCTAGATTATTGACTCTAGTGCAAGTGGGAGACTGTTGGAAATATGCCCTAGAGGCAATAATAAAAGAGTTATTATTATATTTCCTTGTTCATGATAATCGTTTATTATCCATGCTATAACTGTATTGATTGGAAACTCAAATACATGTGTGGATGAATAGACAGACTTTGTGTCCCTAGTGAGCCTCTACAGGACTAGCTCGTTGATCAAAGATGACCGCGGTTTCCAGGTCATAGACATGAGTTGTCATTTGATAATGGGATCACATCATTAGGAGAATGATGTGATGGACGAGACCCAAACGTTAAACATAGCTTTTGATCATATCAGTTATCGCTATAGTTTTCTGCATGTCAAGTATAAGTTCCTATGACCATGAGATCATGTAACTCACTGACACCGTAGGAGTGCTTTGTGTGTGCCAAACGTCGCAACGTAACTGGGTGACTATAAAGGTACTCTACAGGTATCTCCGAGGGTGTCTGTTGAGTTGACATGGATCGAGACTGGGATTTGTCACTCCGTGTGACGGAGAGGTATCTCCGGGCCCACTCGGTAATACGTCATCTCAATGAGCTCAAAGTGACTAAGTAGTTGGTCACGGGATTATGTATTACGGTAACGAGTAAAGAGACTTGCCGGTAACGAGATTGAACTAGGTATAGAGATACCGACGATCGAATCTCGGGCAAGTAACATACCGACGAGACAAAGGGAACTGTATACGGGATTGCTTGAATCCTTGACATCGTGGTTCATCCGATGAGATCATCGAGAAACGTGTGGGAACCAATATGGGTATCCAGATCCCGCTATTGGTTATTGACCTAGGAGTGTCTCGGTCATGTCTACATGGTTTCCGAACCCGCAGGGTCTACACACTTAAGGTTCGGTGACGCTAGGGTTGTTAGTGAGAACAGTGCATGGTTACCGAAGGTTGTTCGGAGTCCCTGATGAGATCCCGGACGTGACGAGGGTCTCCGGAATGGTCCGGGGACGAAGATTGATATATAGGATGAAAGGTTTTGGAGTCCGGAAGTGTTTCGGGGAGCATCGGGAAATCGGCGGATTACCGAAAAGGGTTTCGGGGGTCCCGGAAGTGGTTCTGGGCCTAATGGGCCACAAAGGGGGGACACCACAGCCCTCATAGGGCTGTGCGCCCCCCCCCTGGGCCCTCTCCTATGGCGCATGGGGGGCTGGCCCCTCCTAGGGCAGCCGCACCCCCTGGCTTGGGGGGCAAGGCACCTAGGGGGGGGGGGGAAACCCTAGGGCCTGCGCAGCCCTTGGCCGCCGCCCCCCCACTGCCCTGGCCGCCGGCCCCCCTAGGGGAAACCCTAGGGCGCCCCCCTCCCGTCTATTCCCCCTATATATAGAGGGGCAGAGGGAGGGCAGCCAACACACGTTTGTGCCTCGGTGCTGCCCTCCCTCTCCCACAACATATTCGTCTTCCGCGGTGCTTAGGCGAAGCCCTGCTGGAATCCTCCTCCACCATCACCACCACGCCGTCGTGCTTCCGGTCTCTCCATCAACCTCTCCTCCACCCCTTGCTGGATCAAGAAGGAGGAGACGTCCCCGAGCCGTACGTGTGAAGAACGCGGAGGCACCGTTGCTTCGGTGCTAGGATCTTCGGCGATCTGAATCGCGGCGAGTACGACTCCATCAACCGCGTTCTTAACGCTTCCGCTTAGCGATCTACAAGGGTACGTGGATCCAACTCTCCTCTCGTAGTAGCATCTCCTAGATTGATCTTGGTGAACGTAGGAAAAATTTTTGTTTCCCATGCAACGTTCCCCAACACGCGATCCCTCTGAAGAAGAGACTGAGCTTGGCGCTGTGGGGGAGGTTTGGATCCGGAGAGTATATGAGATGCTCAACCCTCAGCGCCATCAGCTCCTTGTCGATGTTAGCTGCAGAAGCCACCAGATCTTCAGTCCATACCTCGACGGTCTGGCGGAAGTTGTTGGCTGCTGTGGTGGCACTCTCAACCAAGCCTCGCTCCTTGCGGAGCTCGTCCTTCAGCTTGGTTTCGCGGTCCCGGACGGCGTCAAGAGAGTCCTTCAGCGTGGAAACCTTCAGCTCCAGATCTGCAATCGAGTCCTTGGCGGCCTTCAGCTCGTCGCCTTGCTTGGAAAGGCGCACCTGGAGTTCAGAGTTAGTGTGGGCGTCCTTCTCGTGCTCTATGTTGAGCGCGGTGACCCTCTCCGTGCTCGCCCTCAGGAATTCCTCCAGTTGCGCAACCTTGGCCTCGAGGTCCTTCTTGGCGGTCTCCGCGGTGGCTGCAGCGGCCTTTGCTTCCTTCAGTTCCCCGCCAAGGGCCTGTTCCAGGGCGGTAAGGTCTTCCTCGTGAGCGTCGAGGTTGATCTTCCGCTGGGTGAGCTCTCCTTCTCGCCGGGACAACGCTTCTCCGGCGAGTCGCTGCTGCTCCTCGGCCTCGGCCTTCTCCAGGAGCCACTCCTGGTACTCTCCGGCGAGCCTCTCGCGCTCCTCCTCCACGTCGCGGAGGGCCGCCTGGTTGGCGGCGCGGAGATCCGCAGCGCGTTTCTCCATATCAGCTGCAGCCTTGGCGGTGAGGGCCTCCCGAGACTCAAGCTTCGCCTGCCTGGCCCGGTAAAGGGCCAGGAGCCGGTGGAGCAACTTCTCCTCCTCGGGCTCGTCACTCCCGCCAGGCGCCTCGACAATCTTCAGCCCCGCGGAGGCGAGGACCTCTCCATCAAAGGCCTCTCCCTCCGCGGGGGCGCGCGACGAGGATCCCCACGGCACTTGGATAAAGACGCCGTTGGGAGCCTCGAGGTAGAAGCCCGACTGCTCCTTTCCGACGGAGGGGTCGGCAGCCGGCGCGGCACTCGATGCTCCTGCCGCCTCCGGGCCGGCAGTGCGGTCGCCGTCCCCCTCCTCGACCGCAGCGTCTGCGGTTGGGGCTGTCTCCTCCGCGGCGGGCTCGTCGGCTCCCGCCCTGCTATTAGTAGCAGCGGCGTTGCCGTCGCCGCCGCCCGCTTCCTCCTCGACGACGACCTCCGTCTCCATCTGCTCTGGGGGAGGAGGATCTAGAAGAAGAAGAAAAAGAAGAAGTTCAAGCAAATATCCAAAAAAGACGAATCCAAGAAGACAAGATTACAAAGCTTACCTTGGCGGACTTCGTCGACGACAGGCTCCCTCGCCGGGGAGCTCTCCCTTGGCGGGGTGGCCGCCCTCGACGGGCTGCTCGCCCTTGGCGGGGTACTCGCCCTTGGCGGAGTACCCGCCCTTGGCGGAGCGCTCTCCCTCGCCGGGGAGTTCGTCCTTGGCGGGGACGGCGGGGCCTGCGGCTCCTCGGGAGTGGTCTCCGGGCGCCCCTGTGGCTGCGGGTCCACCTCTGCACAAGACAATCAAGACAAAACAAAAACAGCAAGATGTCAGTACAAGACAAAATCCTCAAGCGCGCCCGACGAGTGGAAAGATCAAGCCCAGACTTACGCTGGGGGCTGCGCTGGGGGCTGCTCCTCGGAGCAGCGCTTGGGTCCGGCAAGCTCGTCGCCGGCGTGTCCCCTGTCGCCGCGACGGGCGAGTCGTCCTCGACCTCCACGACGGGAACCTTGGCCTTCTTCGCTACTCGCTGGGCCAGGGTTCTGAAATCAAAGCAAGAAGAAAGATCAGAACCATCAACAAAAGAAAGAATCAAGACGAAATTAAAGAAGATACAAAACTTCAAGTCCTTACTCCTGTTCCTCGTCGTCGTCGTCGTCGCTCAAGGCGGAGAAGTCGAACGCCACCTGAGGCGCGTCCGCGCGAGGAGCAGGAGGAGAAGGCTCCTTCGGGTGCTTGGCGGTCCCCGGGGCTGGGGGCTGCGAAGACCCGGCCCCTGTGGACGCCGAGGCCCGGGGAGCAGGCGAAGCAGCCGCTCCGCCCTGAGAAGGCCCTCCTCCACTTGGCGCTGACGTACGGGGCGCCTCCGCCGTAGCCTGTGTGCGGGGCGCCTCCGCCGCGGTTGGTGCGCCGGGCGCTCCCGTCGCGGCTTGGCTCCCCCGGGTAGCTCGTGCCGCCCGGCGAGCTGGTTGTTGTCGGGGCGCCTGCGTCCTCGTCGCCGTCGTCGCCTTGCGGAGGCGCTTCAGCGGAGATCGCCTGGGACTTGCCCGAGGCGGGGAGGTCTCCGATGACGAGGAGGCATCGTCGTTGAGCCCCAGGGACCCACCGGAGTCCTCGCCGGCCTCGGCGTCCTCCGCCTCCTCCTCCTCCTCGGCCGGCTCGCTGGGCCCAGCGACCTGCCCTGCGGCCGTGCTCCCTCCGGCACCTCCGCTCCCTCCGGCGCCTCCGCTCCCTCCAGCACCTCTGCTTCCTCCGGCAACGTCGCCCCTCGCGGCGGCCTCGGTCACGATCCCGGGGATCCCAGCGTACCTCAGAGAGGGGACCCCGGCGAGCTCGTCGGGCGGAAGCTTAAGCAGCCTGCGGATCTCTGCCTCCTCTGCTTGGCACGATGCTTCCGCAGTTTCTGCCTCTTCAACTGTGAAGCCGAACTCTCCTGCGGCTGCGGCTGCGGCGGCCTCTTCTACCCGAGAAGCGATATAGGCAATCTCCCGATCAGTGGTGTCCCGGGTGAGCCCCTTGATCTCCTCCTTGTTCTTCTGCACCTCCACCAAGTTGTCGAAGAAGCTCATGATGGCATCTGGCTTGGGCGCTATCCATGTTGGATCTACGCCGTGCGAGTCGCATGCGGGCATCATTGCGCGTAGGGGATCCCGGGCCGTGCTGTTGTATAGGGGCACCACTCCCCGGGGAGCTCTAAACCACTCTGGGTGGGCCGGGTCGTGCTTAAAAAGTTCCCGGACCATCCCCTTCAGCTCCAGCGACGTGAAGTTGAAGTTCAGTCCCGGGCGCAGTCTCATTATGTCCGCCGCGTTGCCGTACTCCCACGCTGGCCTCTTCCCATCCTGTAGAGGGGCAATGCGGCGGCGGAGGAAGTCTGCTCCTACCTCTCCGATGGTCAACTTGGCTACCCGGAGACGAAGAATTCTGACAAGGGCGACGTTGAGCTTGATGTCGTCCGAATCCAGGTCGCTCCAGTCCCTGCCGCGCACTATGGCAGTTGTGCGCGGCGCGGTGAAGGGCTGCGGCTCGTCCTCTACTATCCAGCACCAATCCGCGCGCCACTCCTCCCACTTGCCGCGGAGCTCCCCTTGCAGATAGGATTCCTTCTTGTTCAAGCGGAAGACCCAAGAGATTCCTCCGAAGAGGGGAGCGCCGGCCTCTACTCTAGGCGTAAAGAAATGCCTAAACAGCGCTACATTTGGATAGATCCCAAAATAGTTTTCGCACAGATGTGCGAAAACCGCCATCGTGAGGATGGCGTTGGGGGTGAAGTCTAGAAGGTGGAGGTTGTAGGTGTTCATGATATCACAGAAAAATTCAGAGAAGGGAGGACAAAGGCCGCAGTGGAAGAAAACAGCAAAGAAGAAATACCCGCCGGGGTACATGTCCTTGGCGGCGGCGGGATAAGCTCTGGTCCGAGGATGCGCCTTGGTCTCCTTGGCCCAGAACAAGTAGTACTTGTTCCAGAGCTCCCGCGCGCTGAGCCTTGGCGCGAAGACGACATTCCTCTTCCGCAGAAGAGCGAGCCTCACCGCCTGCTCGGATTTCTCCTTCCTGGTTTTCTCCGCCTTCGCCTTCTCGGTCTTCGGGGCCATGGCGGAGGCGGCGAGGGAAGGGGGATGAAGAGTCCGGCGGCGCCGCAGATGCGGGAGATGGCGGAGGAGGTGTGGAGTCGGAGCGTAAAGGGGAATTTCTGGAGATAGAAGAAGCAATAAAGACGAAGTAAGGTAACGGCCCCTGCTTCCTCTGCTTTTAAGGGGGAAGTGGGGGACGCTCCGCATTTCCTCATTAAAGAACGTGGCCACGTTCCCTCCCACGACGCCGCAATCGACGCGTGCCATTACGGAGGGACGCGGCGGATGCGGAAGGGGATTCGGCGTGCCGTGGGCCGCGTGTGCCCGTGCACTGTTTTGGGCCTGGCCCAACAGCGCTCGGCACCGTGTGTGGCCCAGGCCCGGGGGCTCCTGTCGGTGTACTAAGGTAGGGGTACCTCAGTACCCCAACTTGTGCACGGGCAGTAGCAGCTTCCCGCGGCAGGGCCTACCACGTGCTTGCCGGAGACCTTTCTGCTCCATATAAAGCCATTCAAAAACAAAGTATACAAGACAGAAGATCGAGGCCCCGGTAAGTGGAGCTTGCCGGGAAGGCCGTCCCAGGCTCAAGATTACCTCGCTAGCACAAGACCCTGGCAAGAGGAGCTTGCCAGGAGGACCAGAAGACTGTATCTAGAAGACATGCCTCGGCGCAGCATGCGCCCCGGCTGGGCCCGGGGAGCGACAAGCTTCAGAGCCCGACAAGCCTCCGGGCCCGGCAAGGTCAAGGCCCCGGCAAGGTGCTTGCCGGGGAGAGTTACGCTGTGTGCCCGCGCTCCAGCTCATCGAACCACGCATCGCCCTGGGGCCATTCCAGGGACGCGTGGCGGATGGCTGTGCAGCCTGGGGGACACGGTGGCACTACACGGTGATGAAGCCATTGCCGTGGCAAACGGAGACACAAGGGCGGGCGCTTTTGGGGTCGACGGTGACGGGCATTAAATGCTCTTGTCCCCCACTGTCAAAGTAGGTGATGACCACTATTCATCCACTGTTGCTCCACTATTCCCGCACTGTTACAACTACCACTAAAGTTACATTTTTACCGTTTCTCCTACGTTGACACCTGTTGGTGACCCCTTGAGCTATAAAAGGAGGCCCATGCACAACGTAGAAAGGGTTCGGAACCTAGATCGCTCATTCGCTCGGTGTAGCTAGTTCTTCAAGCTCCCGAGCTCCCCAACTCAATACAAACTAAGCAGGAGTAGGGTTTTACGCGTCCATCGCGGCCCGAACCTGGGTAAACTGCCCGCGTGCTCTCCACGATCTGCTCTTTGTGCTCCCTCCGCTCCCTTACCGCACGAACAAGGGGCTCCGGTCCCATAGGTGCTCGTGGTGGACAGTTTCCCCCGACAGAAAGAAACCTTCGCGAGGATTGGTTTTGGAACCAATGCAATCCAGAAGACTTGGAGTGCACGCTAGGGAAGCCACAAGGTGGCCACGAGGCAGGGGGCGCGCCCCCACCCTCGTGGGCCCCTCGTAGCTCCATCGACATGCTCCTTCCTCCTATATATACTCATATACCTTGAAAACATCCGAGAGCACCACGAAACCCTAATTCCACCGCCGCAACCTTCCATACCCGTGAGATCCCATCTTGGGGCCTGTCCCGGAGCTCCACCGGAGGGGGCATCAATTACGGAGGGCTTCTACATCAACACCATAACCTCTCCGATGAGTTGTGAGTAGTTTACCACCGACCTTCGGGTCCATAGTTATTAGCTAGATGGCTTCTTCTCTCTCTTTGGATCTCAATACAAAGTTCTCCTCGATCTTCTTGGAGATCTATTCGATGTAATTCTTTTTGCGGTGTGTTTGTCGAGATCCGATGAATTGTGGGTTTATGATCAAGTTTATCTATGAACAATATTAGATTCTTCTCTGAATTATTTTATGCATGATTTAAATATCTTTGCAAGTCTCTTCGAATTATGAGTTTGGTTTGGCCTACTAGATTGATCTTTCTTGCAATGGGAGAAGTGCTTAGCTTTGGGTTCAATCTTGCGGTGTCCTTTCCCAGTGATAGTAGGGCAGCAAGGCCCGTATTGTATTGTTGCCATCGAGGATAAAAAGATGGGGTTTGTATCATATTGCATGAGTTTATCCCTCAACATCATGTCATCTTGCTTAAGGCGTTACTATGTTCTTATGAACTTAATACTCTAGATGCATGCTGAATAGTGATGTCTACACACGCTTCTACTCTTGTAGACTATGTTGGGCCTCCAAGCGCAGAGGTTTGTAGGACGGCAGCAATTTCCCTCAAGTGGATGACCTAAGGTTTATCAAACTCAGGGAAGTAGAGGTTGAAGATGGTCTCTCTCAAGCAACCCTGCAACTAAGATACAAGAAAGTCTCTTGTGTCCCCAACACACCTAATACAACTAGGAGTTGTATAGGTGCACTAGTTCGGCGAAGAGATGGTAAAATATGGATGATAGGAGTGGCAAAGCAAAATAATATAAATCTGTAATAAAAAGTGCAGCAAGCAAACAAGTGGTAAACGTGAGCACAAATGGTATTGCAATGGTGGAAACAAGGCCTAGGGATCATACTTTCACTAGAGGCAACTCCCAACAACATTAACATAATCGAATCACATGATATTTCCCATAAAACATGCAATGGAGACGCACCCGGAGGTCATTCCTTTGTGGTCAAGATAGGACGAGAATTATGTAGGGCTACAAAAGCACACCTCAAAGTTCGTAGTTCTCAATCTAAGGATTTCCCAATGGCACCGCGGCCATCCAAAGAGAGTCCCACAATCACCACAACATATCTAAAGGATAGTCAAAGACAAGCACCAAGAGACTCTCAATCTTCAATCAACACACAAGAGAGGAAATCACTCATGAAAATATTTTTCTAATCCATGTCCAATAGACCGCTGTCACCTTGGTCTCGGGGATTATACTAGATAAAGACAAGTGAGTACATCAATCCAATACATAGAGGAAGGGGAAATATCATGGGATCACCCTAGATTAACATAGCCTATGATCACAACGAAGATCACATCATGGGAGAGAGAGATAACCACATAGCTACACGTACGAGCCCTCGGCCCCGGAGAAGACTACTCACACATGGACATGGTGAGGAGGAGGTTGATGATGGTGTTGATGGAGAGGTGCAGCCCCGCGAGGAGGCGGCGGTCGGCGGCGGGGAGGAGACGGCGGTCGGCGGCGGGGAGGAGACGGCGGCGGCCCTAGGGGGCGGCGGCGGCCCTTGGGGGCGACGGCGGCCCTAGGGGCAGCGGCTCCTTGGCCCCCCTTCTTCCTTGTGGATGGTGCTGCAATGGTGCTGGTCCTCCCCTCCAAGACGGCGGCTTGGGAGGAGGAAAATTCGTGGCCCTTGGTGACCTAGGTTTCCTCTCTTTATATAGATTCTCGGATTCCCATCATCAGATTTTGGGCCTCAGTAAAACGGGCTTTACTCGGCCGTCCGGACTCCGATTTGGACGAATTTTATATCCAGAAGCATCGCCTCGAAATTCTCCACAACTTTCGCAACTAGTCTTTTTTCCGTTTGACGTAGTCTTAGTGCCGTAACGTGACCATCTTTAAAAAAGGTTCTTAGACAGATTTCAGGAAAGTCAGAGTCCTACTCCAATACGACTCCTTTTGCGTTTTTGTCAATTTCCAAGTAATTCCTACACAATAAAGTGTAAAACAAGAACATTGTGCACTTTTGCAACCATTAGTAGGTTAGTCCAAATATGATCAAAAGTGTATGGAAGTGCATAAATATCATAGCAATATCACACAAAAAGGGCATGGAGCTGGCAGAAATTATAAATACGTTTTGGACGTATCAACATCCCCAAGCTTAATTTCTGCTCGTCCTCGAGTAGGTAAATGATAACAAGCATAATTTCTGTGGTGACATGCTATTAATCATATAAGAACTTTTCACATCACATGACAAATGCTTACTGAGATAATGACTCTGTAGTAATTAAGTTTCCTCATGAGAATATCACAAAGAACTGAAAGTTTTACAATATGATACTGAAACACTCAATAGATTTGCAATGAGCATATCGTGCAAATATGATAAAGTGGTACCTCGCTTGCCCCCTTTAGTGAAGCAAAACATAAATGCAGGGGCACCTCCAAGGTTTAAGTGACGACTAGATACAATGATTTCAGAATAAACGATATCATAATCATGCAAAAGACAATGCTACTTTGGGACAATGCACATTACACTCAGAATGACAATCATGCTCTCAATAGTTGGTGCTTTAAAGAAGGTGGAGACTCTCGAACGTGGCTTTTGATGGCAAGGTTGAAAACCCGTATTCGGAAACAAAAACTAAACATGTACCAGAGCTCTTGGTTTTAAAAACAGAGGTAATAATTATTTTTTAGAATATGCATATTTCGTCAACGAATGCTAGCAGATAACTCAATCACTTCTTGAGATGGACAAGTTTCGAGGAACGGCTCCCGCATGAGGACGATCACATCCTCTTAATCTCCTTTGTTTATAACTGCCAAAGTTTTCTGATTTCTCATGAACAAAGCGTGAAGGAGGGTTTGTTTGTTGTATAATTTTTTAATGAGCCGGGCGCACTCTATGTCAGTTCCTTCTCGTATTATGGGTTTGCACATTAGACATGCAATCCCGGGGTGAAGCTTGTCCCACTTAAAAAGATCATGAATTAACTACTACTTCCTCATGAACTAAAACAGAGGCACAAAAGAGAAATGCTTTTTTTTGAATAATTTCGAGATGGTACATGAAAGTCTTCGTTAGGAATGGCAGGTAAATACCATGTATAGGAAGGTATGGTGGACTCATATGGCATAACTGGTTTAAAGGATTTTGGATGCACAAGCAGTCAATCCGCTTAGTACAGGCGAAGGTTACCAAAAGACTGGGAGCGACCAACTAAAAGAGCAATGACGGTCATAATCAAGCAGAGCGACAAAGCAACATTGAATCGGGCATGGAAGTTATATCGCTACTCAGAAATTAAAGATCATCAAGGCTTGATAGACTTTTTTTACAGTCTTAAATATGCATGAGCATATGCCAAGTCAATCCAAATAAATTCTTGAAGGAAGATATCACTAGACCATACCACATCATAGGCAAACAAATCATGTTGGTACTCCAATAACACATTGAGAACCCCCCAGCTATTTGAGACTAACCATAAGAAAACATGAACTACTAAGCACCATTATGCACATAGCATCTTTATCATAGACATATCAACCAGTGCAACAGAAGCCAACTCTCTTAATAAGATAAGCATGATGACTAAAGAAAGTTCCAGCGACCAACTAAACAAAAGCTCTTTAAAAAGATAAACATGAAAACTAAGAGCTGAACATGATAGTAGCTATTGAAAGACAAAGAACACACACAGCAAGGATAGACATGAAAATTCTATGTTATGTTCTAGGTTGAAGTGGAGCGTGTTTCTCTCCCACACTAAGAAAGATGAGTTCCAACACGTTATGAACAGCAAGCAAAGCTAAAGAAAACTAAAAAGGAAAACTAAAAGCAAGACGCTCCAAGCATAGCACATAACACATGAAGTGATAAAAATATAGTGAAACGAAAGACGAACTGATAATTGTTGATGGAGAAGGGGATGCACGGGGGCATCCCCAAGCTTAGACGCTTGAGTCTTCTTGAATATTTCTTGGGGGTGCATGGGGGCATCCCCAAGCTTGAGCGTTTGACACTCCTGAATCTTTTTATCATCTTCCCTCGCACACTTGAAAACTCCCTTCATACATAACTCATCATAATCTGATTAGCGAGGTTAGTACCCTTAATAAAATAATTGTTCCTTGCTCGAAATAAGGATATTATTGAAGTTCTACTGTTTCTCAAGATTGCCAAAAGGTTTTTGCAAAGAAAAAGCAAGCTCAAGGTTTGCAAAATGAAGGAAAGGCAAAACAGGACAGAATCTGTGAAAAACAGACCAGCAGGCAGTAAATGATTTTTTCGGGGCACTTCTGCAACTCAAATCAAAAAACTCAGAACAGACGTCCGAAAGACAATTGCATAGAGCACGCTGTCGAAAAAATTCAGACCAAAAAGATGATCTGGTGATTTTATACGAATTTTTCTGTCCAAGGACAGAATCTGTTTCCTGGACAGCACGTCACAACTTTTGAACTTTCTTGCAATCAGAGGCTAAACTTGGCACAAAGCTGAAAAATAAAGATACAATGATGTTGCTACAGTAGTAACAAACATCAAGACCACTAAAACTTAAAGAACAAACTGAAAGCAAAGATAACAAGGGTTGTCTCCCTAGAGCTCTTTCTTTACAGCCATAAAGATAGGCTTAAGACTTTAATGATGCTCTCGTAGGAATAAGAGTTGAAGAACAAAAGAGAGCATCAAGAAGCAAATACCAAACACATTTAAGCCTAACATGCTTCCTATGCATAGGAATACTGCAATAGAATAATTCATTGTAGCACAAAGCAACTTGAAGGAAATATGCCCTAGAGGCAAGAATAAAGATGTTATTTGTATTTCCTTATATCATGATAAATGTCTTTTATTCGTGCTAGAATTGTATTAACCGGAAACTTACTACATGTGTGGATACATAGACAAAACAGTATGTCCCTAGTATGCCTCTACTAGACTAGCTCATTGATCAAAGATGGTTATGTTTCCTAGCCATAGACATGAGTTGTCATTTGATCAACGGGATCACATCATTAGGAGAATGATGTGATGGACAAGACCCATCCGTTAGCATAGCACTATGATCGTTTAGTTTAACTGCTATTGCTTTCTTCATGACTTATACATGTTCCTATGACTATGAGATTATGCAACTCCCGAATACCGTAGGAACACCTTGTGTGCTATCAAACGTCACAACGTAACTGGGTGATCATAAAGATGCTCTACAGGTGTCTCCGAAAGTATTCGTGGTGTTGGCATAGATCAAGATTAGGATTTGTCACTCCGAGTGTCGGAGAGGTATCTCTGGGCCCTCTCGGTAACACACATCACAATAAGCCTTGCAAGCAAAAGACTAATGAGTTAGTCACGAGATGATGTGTTACGGAACGAGTAAAGAGACTTGCCGGTAACGAGATTGAACTAGGTATAGAGATACCGACGATCGAATCTCGGGCAAGTAACATACCGTTTGACAAAAGGAACAACGTATGTTGTTATGCGGTTCTGACCGATAAAAGATCTTCGTAGAATATGTAGGAGCCAATATGAACATCCAGGTTCCGCTATTGGTTATTGACCGGAGATGAGTCTCGGTCATGTCTACATAGTTCTCGAACCCGTAGGGTCCGCACGCTTAACGTTTGATGACGATCGGTGTCAGGGATATGGTTAGTAGGTATAAACCAGATATTGTAAACCGGCTTAGTTATATCGTACTTGGTTTTACCATTTCAGTAGAGATCACGGCCCGTGAGATTTCAAGGCCTATGTATAGAAATACAGTTTGTAATCCGCCAAAGAGATGTAACTTGAGAGATAAGAAAGAAAGGGCAGAGACCGAGGCGGACACGATTATGAGCCGGCCTCGGGACTCTGTAAACCGGACCAGGCGTCACCTCTATATAAAGGGACGACCCGGTACCGGTTCAAGGACAAGCAACAATCAATCCGTCGAGACGCAGGCAAGCGAATCCGCTCCCTGTAAACCGACGACCAAGCAATACCAAACCAACTAGACGTAGGCTTTTACCTTCTCGAAGGGGCCGAACTAGTATAAATCCTTTGCGTCCTTTGTGTGCCATGAACCCTTTCAAGCTAACCCGTGCGATGGTTCCATCATCAAGTCCGCTAAACCGGACATCTGCCGTGTTAATTCCACGACAGTTGGCGCCCACTGTGGGGCCTGCGCACGATGGTTTCGAGTTCTTGGAAGGCAGCTTCGAAGGGTTAAAGGGTTACGCAGTCGGCCGGATGACCAAGAGTCGTCGGGGCCGGATCTACATCGACGATGCGGGTTGGGGACCGGAGGCCGATTCGATTGAATACGGGTACCGGGTTCCTTTCGGCAGTATCCAAGTCTTCATCGGCAAAATTGGAGAACCGGGACCTGAGCCGGACACCTTCCCCAACATCGTCGAGCCGGCTCAGCGTGCGAGGTCGACCCGGATTCAACCTGCCATGAAGCACGTGTTCGTTGGAGCGATTCACGGAGGCCAAGCCGAGGACGGGTCGGAATCTGATGGTGCAACCGTCGTCTATTCAGATGACGAGTCTTCGTCCGGGGAAACTGAATCTCTGTATCAGTTGCGGGACGGCCGGTCTGAGGGCGAGTCCGATGGAAACAGTATTCCGGACCCCTCCGGCCCGCCAAACCGGGTGGCGGTCTTTATGGCCGGTTCACAACCCCCGACGAACGGAACAACAGCGGAGGCTGGTGCAGGGGGAAGCGGTTCAAATCCCTCCATTACTACAGTTCTATCCACCTTGATCGAGGAGTTCACAGCTAAGGCAGTGGAGGTCGTAGCTCCAGCAGACAAGGCGCAACATGATGCAGTGCTTCTTCAGTTGAAGGCCCGGATCGATCAGTTAAAGGAGGATTTAAAGGCAGAAGGAGAGATGTTAGCCATAAGACAAGCAGAGTTGGATGATCAAGCTTTTCACTTAAGGATGGAACAGGCTTCTATGGAAGGAGTAAGAGGGCGAAAATATCGATCCCGTCTGCCGCCGGGTTACGAATCTGCGAATTTGTTCAGAACACCTGGGGCTGGGGCCAGTAATAATCCGATCTTAAACCGGAGAAGCCCACCAGCTCGGGATGAGCCGGTTCAGCAGCCCGCCGCAGAGCGGGAGCGACGGATTACATCGGCGCCTTATGTTCCTGTCCCCCCGGGACACTACTCAAACCCTGTGGATAATATTGCTGCAGCGGCAGCACGGTTGGCCGCTTTACCTGTGGAAGAAACATCCCCGGTGGCGATAGAGGCGCGCAGGGCCCAAAAGCTACTCAATACGGCGTTAATACAGCAGCAAGCGTACTCTCATAGCAGGGAAAGGTTACATTCAACACCACGTCCCAACCGAAGTTACTCTAGACATTGGGAGGAGCCCGAAGTGTCTAGCAGTGAACGTAGGAGACATCAGCACAGGCAACATAATCCGGCAAGGGCAGAGATGCCAGCCCCGTATCGAAATCGGCCTAGATCGGAGGCCAGGGAGGAAGTTCGTCAGTCGACGCCGGTTCACACAGGCACTACAGGGACAGGACCGACAGCGAGCGGCTTTGGGATACAATGTCTCGTTCCCGCCCTGCGGAGCGTTAAGTTACCCAAGGATTTCAAAGGACCTCGCAAGGTGCCTAATTACACAGCCGATTTACCGCCCGAAGCTTGGGTGGAAAGTTACGAGATGGCCATGGAGATGCTGGACGTGGATGAATCGGCTTGTGCCAAATATTTCACTATGATGCTAGAAGGGACGGCCCGGACTTGGCTAAAGGCACTACCTCCGAATTCTATCGGATCATGGGGGGAGCTGCGCAGTCAGTTCATCAAAAACTTTAAGGATACGTGCAAGCAGCCTATGTCGGTGATAGATTTAGCAGCATGCGTGCAAGGAGAACAGGAGTCTACAGCAGCTTGGGTACGCAGAGTGGCAGAGATCTTGCACTCCTCAAACGGCATTAATCCGAGCACAGCAATTGTAACATTGGAGAACAATTGCCGGTTTGAATCTTTGAAATTAAAACTCGAACGGCTCAAACGGGAGTGCAATGACATGGGGACTTTGATGAGCGCCTTGGTGAAGTACGGAGACTCAGATAATACCAAGTATCCGGAGCCAGAAGGAGATAAAGCGGGAAAGGCCAGCAAGACTGGCAAACCGGCGCCAGCTAATCCGGTTACTTCAAGTTTTTTGGGCAAACGGAAACCGGAAAATAGCTCCGATTTTGTGGCTAATACACAGGTTCAAGGCGGTTTTCAGGGTAGTCAGCAAGGTCCCACTCGCCAAACCGGTGGAGGAAACCCGGGTTGGGAGCAGGATTTGGATCAACCCTGTCTAAAGCATAGCGGAAAAAGGGGGCCTGCACGGCACACTGCAAGAGAATGCCTGTACCCTATGATAGCAGGGAACGGCCGTTTTAATCCTCTTAGCCGGCCCCCAAACGGCGGTTCAGGGCCCGGGTTTTATGGTCCGGGTTACCAAGGGAACAACTCCGGTTCAGGATATAGGGGCAACAGCGGTTATCAAGGGAACAACGGTGGTTATCAATCCCGGCCAGGCGGCCAAGGTAGTCAAGGAAACTACAATGGTCAAGGAAATCAATCACATTATCAAGGTGGTTATCATGGTCAGGGAAATCAATCGTATCATCAAGGTGGTTACAACAATCAGAATAATCAGCAGCAGGGCCAAGGGAGTCACAATAACCAAGGAAATCAGCAGCAGCAGCGTCCGCAGCAACAACAGCAATCCGGATACCAGAGTAATCCGAAGGAGTTGAGCAGCGGTCAATATCATGTTTTCACCACGAGTTTATGCAAGAGAGACCAGAAGGTTTTAAAGCGGGCTGTTAATGCGGTAGAACCGGCGACGCCACAGTTTCTACGATGGTCAGAGCAGCCCATTGTTTGGAGCAAAGAGGACCACCCGTTACGGGTAGATAATCCAGGACATTTAGCCTTGGTGGTGGCACCTCAGGTGGGAGGATACAGGTTCACTAAAGTCCTCATGGATGGAGGTAGCAGTATCAATATATTATATTACGAGACTTTCTGCCGTATGGGTCTGACAGATAAACAGTTAAGGACATCAAACACAGTGTTTCACGGGGTGGTCCCAGGTAAGTCAGCTTATCCAGTTGGTAAGATTGACTTAGAAGTTACCTTTGGGGATGAGCATGATTCCAGATCGTAGATGGTCACCTTTGAAGTTGTCAAAATTAAAAGTCCGTATCATGCTTTGTTTGGGAGGACGGTTTATGCTAAATTTATGGCTAGGCCATGTTATGTTTATCTGCAGCTCAAGATGCCGGGTCATAAAGGCACAATTACGGTGCACGGCAGTCGTAAGATAGCAGTGGAATGTGAGGAAGGTGATGCAGCTTATGCAGAAGCGGTATGTGCCACGGAAGAGTTAAAATTTTATAAGGATAATGTTGATCCGGCAGATATGACTCCGCTGAAGAAGCCAACCACCGAGCATGATCCGGCTTTGAAGTTCAAATCAGCGGAAGAGACTAAGCAGGTCGATTTTGTGCCTGGAGATTCGTCTAAGCAATTCACCATCAGTGCTAACCTGGATCCTAAATAGGAAAGCGCGCTCATCGAGTTCATCCGTGAGAACCGGGATATCTTTGCATGGAAACCTTCTGACATGCCGGGTATACCGAGGGAACTCGCTGAGCACAAGTTAAATATTGATCCGAAGTTTAAACCGGTAAAACAGTATCTGCGCCGCTTTAACGAAGAGAGGCGCAAGGCTATAGGAGAAGAAGTGGCCAGGCTTTTGGCGGCAGGGTTCATAGTGGAAGTGTTTCATCCGGAATGGTTGGCTAATCCGGTGCTGGTTCTAAAGAAGAATGGGAAGTGGAGGATGTGTGTGGACTACACAGACCTCAATAAAGCTTGCCCAACTGATACTTTTGCTCTACCTCGCATTGATCAGATTATTGATGCTACAGCAGGGTGTGAGTGGCTGAGTTTTCTGGATGCGTACTCAGGTTATCACCAGATCAAAATGGCAGTTGAAGATCAAGAGAAGACAGCATTCATAACTCCTTTTGGTGCGTTTTGCTATGTGTCTATGCCTTTTGGGCTCAAGTGTGCGCAGGCAACTTATCAGCGTTGTGTTCAGAATTGTTTGAAGGGGCAGATAGGAAGGAACGTACATGCTTACGTGGATGACATTGTGGTTAAGTCAAAGGAGGAAAGAACAATGATAGAAGACCTCAGAGAAACCTTTGATAATCTTCGGACTTACAGGATGATGCTCAATCCGGAGAAATGTGCCTTTGGTGTCCCGGCTGGTAAGCTTTTGGGATTCCTGGTCTCGAACCGGGGAATAGAAGCCAACCCGGAGAAGATCAAGGCCATCACATCTTTAGCGAAACCGGCTTGCATTAATGATGTTCAGCGCATAGCTGGCCGGATCACGGCGTTGAGCCGGTTTATCAGTCGCTTAGGAGAAAAGGCGATCCCGCTTTATCAAATGTTGAAGAAAACGGACCGGTTCATTTGGAGTGATGAAGCGAATACAGCGTTTGAGAATCTGAAACAGCAACTAGCGAAGCCGCCGGTTTTAGCTGCTCCTATCGACAAGGAGCCTTTGCTATTATATGTTGCTGCAAACACACGGGCAGTCAGCGTTGCGATTGTGGTTGAGCGCAAGGAAGCAGGGAAAGAACATCCGGTTCAGCGCCCGGTTTACTATGTGAGTGAAGTACTCATCGAGTCCAAGCAAAGATACCCTCATTGGCAGAAATTGGTATATGGGGTGTTCATGGCAAACCGGAAATTGAAGCATTATTTCCAAGGGCATCCAATAACTGTGGTTAGTTCAGCTCCGTTGGGAGATATAATCCAGAATAGAGAAGCAACAGGCAGAATAGCCAAGTGGGCCATTGAGCTCAGTCCACATGAATTGAAATATGTACCACGTACTGCTATAAAATCTCAGGCACTGGTGGACTTCATCAACGACTGGACAGAATTACAGACTCCGGAGGAGAAGCCGGATCTCACTTATTGGACGATTCACTTCGACGGTTCGAAGCAGTTGGAGGGCTCAGGGGCCGGAGTTGTTTTAACTTCCCCCAGAGGTGATAAATTTTGTTATGTCCTCCGGTTGTTATTTCCTTGTACTAATAATGCAGCAGAATATGAAGCACTACTTCATGGTTTGCGGTTGGCAAAGGAGATGAATTTAAGCCGGGTTAAGTGCCTGGGCGATTCAGACCTAGTGGCACAGCAAGTTTCGGGCAAGTGGGATTCAAGGGATCCCCTCATGGCGGCTTATCGACGAGAGGTTGAAGCAGTCGCAGGTTACTTCAAAGGGTATCAGGTGGAGCATATAGACCGGCGGAAGAACGAAGCAGCTGACGCTTTAAGCCGGCTAGGGTCGCAACGTAAACCGGTACCACCAAACACCTTTTTGGATGAATTGCACAATCCTTCGGTTCAAGTACCTTCAGAGGACGATCTAGCTGTTCCGGACCCAGAGGCACAGTTGGTTGCGGCAACCCATGTTATTCCGGATTGGACGTTACCTTATTTGGTATATTTAAGCCGAGGAGAGTTGCCAGAGGACGAAGATGAAGCACGGCAGATAATCCGGCGTTCCAAATCTATGACAATTGCCAACGGGGAGCTGCACCATCGTAGCACTTCTGGAGTATTTCAACGGTGTGTTTCAGCTGTGGAAGGTTGTGAGATTCTAAGGGAGATTCATGAAGGGGATTGTGGTCATCATGCCGGATCAAAATCTTTAGTGGCTAAAGCTTTCCGACATGGCTTTTATTGGTCAACCGCACATGCAGATGCGGCAGATCTGGTCCGCAAGTGTGACGCTTGTCAGAAGTTCTCAAGACGTGCCCTTGTTCCGGCACAAGAACTCCGGATGATACCAATAACTTGGCCTTTTGCAACTTGGGGGCTTGACATGGTTGGTCCTTTCAAGAGATCCCAAGATCAGAAAACTCATCTACTAGTGGCAGTGGACAAGTTTACGAAGTGGGTTGAAGCGGAACCTATAAGCAAGTGTGATGCGGCAACGGCGGTTAAGTTCATCAAAAAAGTAATATTCCGGTTTGGTTTTCCACACAGCATCATCACAGATAATGGCACCAATTTATCTCAGGGTGAGATGGAAGAATTCTGTCGACGAGAGCATATTCGTTTGGACGTATCTTCTGTGGCTCACCCCCAATCCAATGGTCAAGCAGAAAGGGCAAATCAGGAGATTTTGCGAGGAATCAAGCCCCGGCTTATGACACCTTTGCAGAGAACCCCAGGATGTTGGGTTGAAGAGTTACCGTCTGTCCTTTGGAGCATTAACACTACACCCAACCGGTCTACAGGTTATACACCTTTCTTCATGGTTTACGGTGCAGAAGCAGTTCTTCCAAGTGACATACGCCATGATTCACCAAGGGTGGCGGCCTATGTAGAAGCCATCAATGAGGAGTCAAGACAAGACGGTTTGGATCGGTTGGATGAAGAGTGTGACATAGCTGCAGCATGGTCGGCGATTTATCAGCAAGATCTGCGCAGATATCACAGCCGCCGGATCAGAACCAGGACATTCCAGGAGGGTGACTTGGTACTCCGGCTTATCCAGGATCAAACAGATATGCACAAGCTATCCCCGCCATGGGAAGGGCCCTTTGTGATCAGCAAAAATTTACACAACGGGTCATATTATTTGGTGGACATTCGAGAGCACAAAGATTCACGGACATCAGAAGAGGAGACGAAAAGGCCGTGGAACATTGCTCATCTACGGCCATATTACACTTGAGCCGTAGGCTTCCATGTATCCTATGTATATATTATGAATAATGAATAAACCGGCACCCTCGGTAAACCAGGGGCTCAGCTTTTTTTCCACATACATAAATTTTGCGGCAAATATACATGTCAGTTTGTTATCAAAGAATCATATTTCAATGTTAGCTGGTTTTTAGAAACTAATCTTTGCAGGGTGTGTGAAGGAGCGGTAGAACTCACGGGAACAAGAGATTATGTCCGGTTCAGGAAGAGAAAAACCCCATAAAAAGAAAAAGGAAAAACCTGCAGGGTCAGGAGGAACGTCAGAGGCCCCTGGGGACAGTCGGGTTCGCCCACATCCCCATGAATGGCTATGTTATGAATTTTTTGGGCTCCCTGAACAGTTGGTACGCCCACGTTCAAATGATGACCCGGCCCCTGGGGACAGTCGGGTTCGCCCACATCCCCATGAATGGCTATGTT
>LR738715.1:178841617-178870140 GCA_902687465.1 Secale cereale | reverse complement strand
ATGGCTATGTTATGAATTTTTGGGTTCCCTGAACAGTTGGTCCGCCCACGTTCAAATGATGACCCAGCCCCTGGGGACAGTCGGGTTCGCCCCCATCCCCATGAATGGCTATGTTATGAATTTTTGGGTTCCCTGAACAGTTGGTCCGCCCACGTTCAAATGATGACCCAGCCCCTGGGGACAGTCGGGTTCGCCCACATCCCCATGAATGGCTAAACCTTGTTTTGAGCCTGGCAGCTCTTTGAAAAAGCCTCGATTACATAGTTTGATTTACAATAATTATGTGTTTCTTGATGTTTTTTGTGTTTCATAACCTTTCTAACCAAGGGGAACAGCTCTAGAAGTTGACCACCTACCTATAGTGTTACAAGTCTGGGTCATGAACACCAGCGAGAGTTAAACCGGCGTTCATCGTAACCCGGCTCGACCTCATGATGAGCTGACAGTTGGCAGCACACATCAGATACAAGTTACAAATTTCTGAACCTAGAAGAGAAAGATTTATCGACAAGATGAACCGAAGAGTTTCAAGGGTTTATTAAAATTGATGAAGACTGATTAAGGTGATTTTAAACATCCTGACCGGTTTTAAGGTATTTTGGCTATATACAATTCAGCTATCACAGTTATTTGTTAAAGATATGCTTATTAGTTATACCAAGAGAACAAGTTAATCCGTCCAGTGGTAAAGCCACTAGGACATATTTTTGATCTTTTTATGGACAGAGCAAGGAATCCGCATCAATCAACAAGTCAACGAATGAATACTTTATAAAGACCAAAAGTCGGATCACAGTGCATTAAGTTTCAGCTAAACCTATTACAAGGCATAAAAGCCAAATAGTTGGAAGCATTGTTTACGGAATAACAATCATGATTACAACAGTAGCATTCAAGATTGTGCTTCTCCTTGCCGGGATGATTGGCCACCGTCTTGTTCCGTAACATCTTCCTCCTCGTGAAGCGGCGGGAAATCTGGTGCACGCCAATCAATCTTGGCCAAGGCATGGAAATATACTTCATCGTTGATCAGCTCAGCAGGATCAATATCAGGAGCAAAGGTGTGAGGAGGAACCGGCGGAGTTAAGTTTGCAACATCGTAAACCGGTCGTTCCACCCGCTCGTTCTGCAGGTTGTATGATGGATGATATCGAGACAAGTCAGATTCCATCGCAATCTTGCTGGCAAGGGGACGCACTTCCTTGGTCAGAACATAAAGATCCTTTTCATCAAAGATTGAACCGTCCTCTTTGGTATCAGGAAATCCGGTTAATACTTCTTCCGGATCAAGGTCTGGGACCTAAGCTTTAGCCCTCGTAAGGGCCAGAAAAGCACCTCCTCGAGCAGCCGATTTCTTCACCTCTTCAAGACGAGCCGGCAGAATGGACAAACTATTCAAGGTAGATTTAATAGTTGAAGGAGCCGGTTTACCAAAGGAAGTGGCGCTGATAATCCTTTGTGCTCCTGAGTATAGTTGTTCAACCAAGGTATAGCAGGCCTTCAGCTTCTTCCGTACATCATCCCCAAGATGGGAGACACGACGTCCTACGTACAACAATGAAAGTTAAACCGGTACAGGTCACCGGTTGCAAAGATAACGGACAAGAGTTCAGGTTATGCTTACCAAAGATAGGAGAAGTCATCAAATCAATTTGGCACTTTAACCCGGTCAATTCTTCAGTAACCGGGTTAAGTGCTCCTTCGGCATCCTGAACACGTTTTTCAAGATCCTTTTTCTGGACTTCAAAAGTAGTCCGTTCCTCATCAAAGAACTTCTTCAAATCTTCAGCAGTCTTTAAACTCACTTGAAGTTCTTTCTTCGCCTTTGAAGCGGCTGACTCAGTTTCTATAAGCCGGCTTCGAAGTTCACTAATTTCTACAGCGTTCCGGTTCAGCTCAGCCTGAAGACAAAAAGTTCAAAAGTAAGGTTAGAAATTACAAGTCTCAAGCACACAACCAAGTTGTCTACTTGACACTTGGGGGCTAATGGCAGTTGAAGTAATACAGCAAAGACAATTTGAAAATGCAAGTCTCAAGCACACAACCAAGTTGTATACTTGACACTTGGGGGCTAATGGCAGTTGAAGCGATGCATCAGAAACAATTTTTGAAATCACAAGTATCAACTACATAACCAAGTTATCTACTCGATACTTGGGGGCTAATGTATGGATCAGCAGTTCAAAACTACAAAGTTCCGGATTACCTTCAATAAAGCAGATAAACCGGAACTTGGGGGCTGTTATAAGATAAAGAGGCGTTGAAAAAAGACAAAGTCAGAAGAGGAAAACTTACTTCATATTTTTCCCTCATCAGGTTTACTAGGCTGGCTTCATAATCCCGGCTACTATGGAGCCGGTTCAGGTATCCGGAATAGATGTCTTGAGCACTCATACTTGAGAGACTGGAGATATCAGTACTCCACTTCCCCTTCTCCTGAGTCATCTTTTCCGCTTTAGCTGTATGTTTTGCTAAAACGGTGGGTTCGGCTGGCGCAACATAAGCAGTGCCAGTAACCACGACATCAGGGGAAGTGGGTGCATTGGGAGGAGAAACTTCAGTTTGAGCCGGATCAGGAGACGCCGGGTTAACTTGAGGAGAGTTAACCCGGGCCAGACTTGGTGGGTTTGGGACATCTTCAGCAGCAGGTGTTTCAAGAGCGGGTTCATCAACCGGAGCGGCAGGAGTACCTTCAGGAGGAACGGCGGTAGACGGATCTATCACCGGTTCATCAGTAGAAGGATCAGCAACAGGCTTTTTCGCCTTGGCTTTTTTGCTAGGTTTCGGTTTGCTGGAAAAACAAGCAAAAATAAGTTAACATTATAAAGGAAGGGGGTATCATAAACCGGAAGAAGTAAAGAGAATTACCCCGGGACGGTCTTCAAAGGAGGAAGCTGTGTAGCGGTTGATTCGCCAGAAGAAGACAGTGGAGTTTCCTGATAATCAGGATCAGTCGGTTTAAGTGGTTTTCTGATAAGACCGGCCTTGGGGTGAAGAAGGGTTGGAGAGAGTATCACCTCAGCGCGGCGCTTTCGAGCCGGAGTTAATGAGATTCCAGAGGATTCCACTGCCAAGCCACTATGGCGAGTGGTCCGGCGCAAGGCTTCGTGCTGTTGCTTCTTCAAAGTAAAATTAGGATCCAACTTAGCATAAGGATGAGAAAATTGATACTTTCTAACAGTCCGACGGCTCTTTGGAGGAGGAGGTTCTGAATCAGAAGAAATAAGGGTTACCTCAATCTCCGCCGGGTTATCACCTTCGAGTGGATCCTGTGAAAGGGTATCATTAGATATGTGAACAAGTATATAAAAGCAAAATGTAAACCGGAGTAAGGCATACCTCGGAGTCCGGATCATCATCCTCAGAAGGAGAGCCGGCATCAACGGCTGCTTTCCTTTTCTTGTTTGCAGGAGTTTTTCGGCGAGCTTGCCTTACAGGTTTTTCCTGAGGTTTTCTCCTCCAGAAAGGGTCATCAGCCTAAATGAAAAAAAGCAAAGGCAAGTAAAAGACGGTTCAAAGAGGACGGTTTATAAAGTACAAGTTAAAGACAAACTCACTTCAGGCAGCTTATTCTTCTTGAAGTATGGGGCCAAGCCAACTTTAGTGCAGTCTGTTAAAGCAGGATTGACAATTTTCTTGGCTGACTCAATTACTTCCGATTCAGAAAGCTTCTCCTTAGAAAACCTCTGAGGATCATCCGATTTACCGGAGTAATTACACATCAACTCAGGGCACCGGCTTAAGGGAAGGATGCTCCAAGATAACCAGCAGCGAAGGAAATCAATACCAATCAGTCCATTGGCCATGAAAGCTCTCAGCTTGGAAAGTTGTGGTGAAAACTGGATCCGTTCAGCAGCACTTAACCGTTGTGGCAAGGGGTGATTTGCCGGGATACGAGTTTCACGATAACCCGGCAAAGGATTTTCACCTTCAGGAGATGTGTCTATACAATAAAACCAGGACTTGTTCCAGTCCTTAGGGTGAGTGTGTAAAGAGGCGTGAGGAAAAACTGCATCCCTCCTTTTCTGAATGCTAATTCCCCCAAGCTCCTGGTGAGGCCCGCTGGTGAATTCAGTGCGCCGGTTTGCATGGAAGAAATCCCGGAATAAATCAACTGAAGGTTCTTCTTGCAGATATGCTTCAGAAAATACTTGGAAATAGCAAATGTTGGAAACAGAGTTTGGTCCGATGTCCTGCGGGTGCAGTTGGAAGGTAGCAAGAACATCCCGGAAAAATTTTGAACCGGGGGGAGAGAAGCCTCTGGAAATATGATCCAGAAATACGATGACTTCTCCGGATCTAGGAGTAGGAGGGCACTCGTTACCCGGAGCACGCCATTTTAGCTCGGCCCGAGGCCCTAAGGTGCCGATGCTCGACAATTTGACTAAGTCTTCCTCAGTCACGACAGAACGGACCCAATCGCATGAAACGTACTGCTTAGCCATTCGAGCAAACTGCTGAAGAAAGTACATAAACCGGATTATGAACATACAAATGATCCGGGACCTATACATATTGTACAATGGTGAAAACGGAGAACTAGCTGGCAAGATTAAACCGGCAATTATGAAACAAAGTTTATCATTTCCGGTTTAAATGGCAGTTGAAGAGGAACAGTTTAAATCGTTGCATCAAGTTATATCATTTCCGGTTTATGGCACGACAATTTAAACCGGAACATACTTAGCGGATCTATCGAAGAGAAAAACAGGTTTCCAACGCATTGCTAAGGAGGAATAGATCTGAGCATACTGAGATAAAAGAAACGAAAATTACACGGGAAAATCTACAGAGGTCCAATTCGGAGCAGACGAGTTTACAGGATGTGCATAAAAAAGCGAGACCTAAGACAGGCAACTGCAGAAATAAAACAGCAAGATCTAAAGGGCAAGGTGCAAAAGTTAAATCCGCGGAACTGGTGCTAAAGGTTCTAATGGCGGAGTTCTAATAGCGGAGTTCTAATGGCAGAAGTTCTAATGGCGGAACCGATAAAATTGTAGCATTATAAAAGACAAGATCTAAGGCTAGTAGTGAGCAGAAGGTTTATTGGCCAGGCTTAAAAGTTACGGATCCTACAGGAGGAACGAATCTACAAGAACAGAAGGAAAGCTTTGCTAGGAGCCCTAATGGCGGAAGAACTAGGAGGAGCACGGGCAGATGCAGATCGAAAACAAGGAAAGAAAAACATACCTGAAAAATGGAGGGCAGCAACGGAGTTTCTCTGGACAAATCAGGTTGATGCAGCGGCATGGGAGCTCTTGATCCGACGAGATGATGGCGGCGCTCCGAGCTCGGGCTCTAATGGAGTTCTTGCGGGTCAGGAAGCGGAAGGAGGAAGAAGACGCGAGAAGGAAGAATGAAAGAGGGCGGTATTATTTATAGGCAGAGAGGCAGATGCGAAGCGACAGGTGCGATAATCAAGGGAGCAAAATCGGATAAAGATCCTTTAAACGCCTCGATCTTCGGGATAACCCTTAAAATACGCTACAGTACAGCTCGCAGCATTAAATGCGGAGATGATGTCATTGTCAGACTTTAATGATTTCGGAGGATGACGTCAGAGCCGGTTTACAAAGGATGAAGACAGAAGAAAATTGCAGGAGACGATGGAGACTGATATGAACAAAGTTCAAATCATTCTGGGGCCTAATGTCAGGGATATGGTTAGTAGGTATATACCGGATATTGTAAACCGGCTTAGTTATATCGTACTTGGTTTTACCATTTCAGTAGAGATCACGGCCCGTGAGATTTCAAGGCCCATGTATAGAAATACAGTTTGTAATCCGCCAAAGAGATGTAACTTGAGAGATAAGAAAGAAAGGGCAGAGACCGAGGCGGACACGATTATGAGCCGGCCTCGGGACTCTGTAAACCGGACCAGGCGTCACCTCTATATAAAGGGACGACCCGGTACCGGTTCAAGGACAAGCAACAATCAATCCGTCGAGACGCAGGCAAGCGAATCCGCTCCCTGTAAACCGACGACCAAGCAATACCAAACCAACTAGACGTAGGCTTTTACCTTCTCGAAGGGGCCGAACTAGTATAAATCCTTTGCGTCCTTTGTGTTCCATGAACCCTTTCAAGCTAACCCGTGCGATGGTTCCATCATCAAGTCCGCTAAACCGGACATCTGCCGTGTTAATTCCACGACAATCGGTATTATGAGTTTATGAGTATTGATGTACCGAAGGTAGTTCGGAGTCCCGGATGAGATCACGGACATGACGAGGAGTCTCGGAATGTCCGAGACATAAAGATTGATATATTGGACGGCTATATTCGGACACCAGAAGTATACCGGAAAAGTTTCGGATTTATCGGGAATGCCGGAGGGGGTTACCGGAACCCCCTATGAGAGGGGATGGTCCATAGTGGGCCTAAAGGGAAAGAGAGAGGCAGCCCATAGGGCTGGCCGGCGCCCCACCTAGGGTTCCTAGTTGGACTAGGATTGGGGGTGGCGCCACCTCTCCTATTCCTTTCCCCCTTCTTCCTTTTGGTGAATCCTACTAGGAATAGGATTGCAATCCTATTCCTAGTAGGACTCCTTCCCTAGCCGCACCAGGAAGGGCCGGCCGGCCTCCCTCCCTTGCTCCTTTATATACGGGGGCAGGGGGGCACCCAAAGACACACAAGTTGAATTGTTTTAGCCGTGTGCGGTGCCCCCCTCCACAGAATCATACCTCGGTCATACCGTCGTGGAGCTTAGGCGAAGCCCTGCGCCGGTGAACACATCATATCCGTCACCACGCCGTCGTGCTGACGAAACTCTCCCGTGAAGCTCAACTGGATCAAGAGCTCGTGGGACGTCATCAAGCTGAACGTGTGCTGAACGCGGAGGTGCCGTACGTTCGGTGCTTGATCGGTTGGATCGCGAAGAAGTTCGACAACATCAACCGCGTCACTTGACGCTTCCGCTCCCGGTCTACGAGGGTACGTAGACATACTCTTCCCTCTCGTTGCTATGCATCTGGTAGATAGATCTTGTGTGATCGTAGGAAAAATTTAAAATACTACGTTCCCCAACAGTGGTATCAGAGCCAGGTCTATGCGTAGATGATATGCACGAGTAGAACACAATGAGATTGTGGACGATACTAGTCATACTGCTTACCAGCATGTCATACTTTGCTTCGGCGGTATTGTGAGATGAAGCGGCCCGGACCGACATTACGCGTACGCTTACGCGAGACTGGTTTCACCGTTACGAGCACTCGTTGCTTAAAGGTGACTGGCGGGTGTCTGTCTCTCTCACTTTAGCTGAATCAAGTGTGGCTACGCCCGGTCCTTGTGAAGGTTAAAACAGCACATACTTGACGAAACATCGTTGTGGTTTTGTATGCGTAGGTAAGAACGGTTCTTGCTAAAGCCCGTAGCAGCCACGTAAAACTTGCAACAAACAAAGTAGAGGACGTCTAACTTGTTTTTGCAGGGCATGTTGTGATGTGATATGGTCAAGACATGATGAGTTATACGGTTTTGTATGAGATGATCATGTTTTGTAAAGTTATCGGCAACTGGCAGGAGCCATATGGTTGTCGCTTTATTGTATGAAATGCAATCGCCATGTAATTGCTTTACTTTATCACTAAGCGGTAGCAATAGTCGTAGAAACAATAGTTGGCGAGACAACAATGATGCTACGATGAAGATCAAGGTGTCAAGCCGGTGACGAAGGTGATCATAACGGTGCTTTGGAGATGGAGATCAAAAGCACAAGATGATGATGGCCATATCATGTCACATATTTTGATTGTATGTGATGTTTATCTTATTATGCTTCTTATTTTGCTTAGGACGACGGTAGCATTATAAGATGATCCCTTACTAAATTTCAAGGTATAAGTGTTCTCCCTGAGTATGCACCGTTGCGAAAGTTCATCGTGCCAAGACACCACGTGATGATCGGGTGTGATAAGCTCTACGTTCAAATACAACGGGTGTAAGCCAGTTTTGCACACGCAGAATACTCGGGTTAAACTTGACGAGCCTAGCATATACAGATATGGCCTCGGAACACTGGAGACCGAAAGGTCGAGCGTGAATCATATAGTAGATATGATCAACATAAGATGTTCACCATTGAAAACTACTCCATCTCACGTGATGATCGGACATGGTTTAGTTGATTTGGATCACGTGATCATTTAGATGACCAGAGGGATGTCTATCTAAGTGGGAGTTCTTTAAATTAATATGATTAAATTGAACTTTAATTTATCATGAACTTAGTCCTGATAGTTTTGCATATCTATGTCGTTGTAGATCAATGGCCCGTGCTACCGTTCCTTTGAATTTTAATGCATTCCTAGAGAAAGCTAAGTTGAAAGATGATGGTAGCAATTACACGGACTGGGTCCGTAACCTGAGGATTATCCTCATTGCTGCACAGAAGAATTATGTCCTTGAAGCACCGCTAGGTGACAAGCCCCCTTCCGCTGATGCAGACGCTTTGAACGTCTGGCAGTCGCGGTCTGATGACTACACGATAGTTCAGTGTGCCATGCTTTACGGCTTAGAACCGGGACTTCAACGACGTTTTGAACGTCATGGACCGTATGAGATGTTCCAGGAGTTGAAATTAATATTTCAAGCAAATGCCCGAATTGAGAAATATGAGATTTCCAATAAGTTCTACAGCTGCAAAATGGAGGAGAACAGTTCTATCAGTGAACACTTGCTCAGAATGTCTGGGTACTACAATCATATGACTCAACTTGGTTGCAAAGTTGACGAGGATAGTGTTATTAATAGAGTTCTTCAATCACTGCCACCAAGCTATAAAGGCTTCGTGATGAACTATAACATGCAAGGGATGCAAAAGACAATTCCCGAGCTCTTCGCTATGCTCAAAGCTGCGGAGGTAGAAATCAAAAAGGAGCATCAAGTGTTGATGGTTAACAAGACCACTAGTTTCAAGAAAAAGGGCAAGGGAAAGAAAGGGAACTTCAAAAAGAATAGCAAGTCAGTTGCTACTTCCACGAAGAAACCCAAATCTGGAGCCAAGCCTGAAACTGAGTGCTTCTACTGCAAGGGAACTGGACACTGGAAGCGGAACTGCCCCAAGTATTTGGCGGATAAGAAGGATGGCAAGATGAACAAAGGTATATGTGATATACATGTTATTGATGTGTACCTTACTAATGCTCGTAGTAGTACCTGGGTATTTGATACCGGTTCGGTTGCTAATATTTGTAACTCGAAACAGAGACTACGGATTAAACGAAGATTAGCTAAGGATGAGGTGACGATGCGCGTGGGAAATGGTTCCAAAGTCGATGTGATCGCCGTCGGCACGCTACCTCTACATCTACCTTCGGGATTAGTTTTAGACCTAAATAATTGTTATTTGGTGCCAGCGTTGAGCATGAACATTATATCTGGATCTTGTTTATTGCGAGACGGTTATTCATTTAAATCAGAGAATAATGGTTGTTCCATTTTAATGAATAATATCTTTTATGGTCATGCACCCTTGAAGAGTGGTCTATTCTTATTGGATCTCGATTGTAGTGATACACATATTCATAATATTGAAACCAAAAGATGCAAGGTTAATAATGATAGTGCAACTTATTTGTGGCACTGCCGTTTAGGTCATATTGGTGTAAAACGCATGAAGAAACTCCATAAAGATGGACTTTTGGAATCACTTGATTATGAATCACTTGGTGCTTGCGAACCATGCCTCATGGGCAAGATGACTAAAACTCCGTTCTCTGGAACCATGGAGCGAGCAACAGATTTGTTGCAAATCATACATACTGATGTATGTGGACAAATGAGTGTTGATGCTCGCGGCGGGTATCGTTATTTTCTGACCTTCACTGATGATTTGAGCAGATATGGGTATATCTACTTAATGAAACACAAGTCAGAAACATTTGAAAAGTTCAAAGAATTTCAGAGTGAAGTAGAGAATCATCGTAACAAGAAAATAAAGTTCCTACGATCTGATCGTGGAGGAGAATATTTGAGTTACGAGTTTGGTCTTCATTTGAAACAATGTGGAATAGTTTCACAACTCACGCCACCTGGAACACCATAGCGTAATGGTGTATCCGAACGTCGTAACCGTACTTTATTGGATATGGTGCGATCTATGATGTCTCTTACCGATTTACCACTATCATTTTGGGGTTATGCTTTAGAGACAGCTGCATTCACGTTAAATAGGGCACCATCTAAATCCGTTGACACGACACCTTATGAACTATGGTTTGGCAAGAAACCAAAGTTGTCGTTTCTTAAAATTTGGGGCTGCGATGCTTATGTAAAAACACTTCAACCTGATAAGCTCGATCCCAAGTCGGAAAAATGTGTCTTCATAGGATACCCAAAAGAGACTGTTGGGTACACCTTCTATCACAGATCCGAAGGCAAAATATTCGTTGCTAAGAACGGATCCTTTCTAGAAAAAGAGTTTCTCTCGAAAGAAGTGAGTGGGAGGAAAGTAGAACTTGATGAGGTAATTGTACCTTCTCCCGGATTGGAAAGTAGTACATCACAGGAAATTGTTCCAGTGATTCCTACACCAATTAGTGAGGAAGTTAATGATAATGATCATGAAACTTCGGATCAAGTTTCTACTGAACGTCGTAGATCAACCAGAGTACGTTCCGCACCAGAGTGGTATGGCGACCCAGTTCTGGAAATCATGTTACTAGACCATGATGAACCTACGAACTATGAGGAAGCGATGATGAGCCCAGATTCCGCAAAATGGCTTGAAGCCATGAAATCTGAGATGGGATCCATGTATGAGAACAAAGTATGGACTTTGGTTGACTTGCCCGATGATCGGCAAGCCATCGAAAATAAATGGATCTTCAAGAGGAAGACCGACGCAGACGGTAATATTACTGTTTACAAAGCTCGACTTGTTGCGAAAGGTTTTCGACAAGTTCAAGGAGTTGACTACGATGAGACTTTCTCACCTGTAGCGATGCTTAAGTCTGTCCGAATCATGTTAGCAATTGCCGCATTTTATGATTATGAAATCTGGCAAATGGATGTCAAAACTGCATTCCTAAATGGATATCTCAAAGAAGAGTTGTATATGATGCAACCAGAAGGTTTTGTCGATCCAAAAGGTGCTAACAAAGTATGCAAGCTCCAGCGATCAATCTATGGACTGGTGCAAGCATCTCGGAGTTGGAATATACGCTTTGATGAGGTGATCAAAGCATATGGTTTTATACAGACTTTTGGAGAAGCCTGTATTTACAAGAAAGTGAGTGGGAGCTCTGTAGCATTTCTAATATTATATGTAGATGACATATTGTTGATTGGAAATGATATAGAATTTCTGGATAGCATAAAAGGATACTTGAATAAAAGTTTTTCAATGAAAGACCTCGGTGAAGCTGCTTATATATTAGGTATCAAGATCTATAGAGATAGATCAAGACGCTTAATTGGACTTTCACAAAGCACATACCTTGATAAGATTTTGAAGAAGTTCAAAATGGATCAGTCAAAGAAAGGGTTCTTGCCTGTTTTACAAGGTATGAAGTTGAGTAAGACTCAATGCCCGACCACTGCAGAAGATGAAAGTCATTCCCTATGCCTCAGCCATAGGATCTATCATGTATGCAATGCTGTGTACCAGACCTGATGTGTGCCTTGCTATAAGTCTAGCAGGGAGGTACCAAAGTAATCCAGGAGTGGATCACTGGACAGCGGTCAAAAACATCCTAAAGTATCTGAAAAGAACAAAGGATATGTTTCTCGTATATGGAGGTGACAAAGAGCTCGTCGTAAACGGTTACGTCGATTCTAGCTTTGCCACTGATCCGGATGACTCAAAGTCACAAACCGGATATGTATTTTTATTGAACGGTGGAGCTGTCAGTTGGTGCAGTTCCAAGCAGAGCGTCGTGGCGGGATCTACGTGTGAAGCGGAATACATAGCTGCTTCGGAAGCAGCAAATGAAGGAGTCTGGATGAAGGAGTTCATATCCGATCTAGGTGTAGTACCTAGTGCATCGGGTCCAATGAAAATCTTTTGTGACAACACTGGAGCCATAGCCTTGGCGAAGGAATCCAGGTTTCACAAGAGAACAAAGCACATCAAAAGACGCTTCAATTCCATCCGCGATCTAGTCAAGGAGGGAGACATAGAGATTTGCAAAATACATACGGATCTGAATGTTGCAGACCCGTTGACTAAGCCTCTTCCACGGGCAAAACATGATCAGCACCAAGACTCCATGGGTGTGAGGATCATCACTTTGTAATCTAGATTATTGACTCTAGTTCAAGTGGAAGACTGAAGGAAATATGCCCTAGAAGCAATAATAAAGATGTTATTTGTATTTCCTTATATCATGATAAATGTCTTTTATTCATGCTAGAATTGTATTAACCGGAAACTTAGTACATGTGTGGATACATAGACAAAACAGTATGTCCCTAGTATGCCTCTACTAGACTAGCTCATTGATCAAAGATGGTTATGTTTCCTAGCCATAGACATGAGTTGTCATTTTATCAATGGGATCACATCATTAGGAGAATGATGTGATGGACAAGACCCATCCGTTAGCATAGCACTATGATCGTTTAGTTTAACTGCTATTGCTTTCTTCATGACTTATACATGTTCCTATGACTATGAGATTATGCAACTCCCGAATACCGTAGGAACACCTTGTGTGCTATCAAACGTCACAACGTAACTGGGTGATCATAAAGATGCTCTACAGGTGTCTCCGAAAGTATTCGTGGTGTTGGCATAGATCAAGATTAGGATTTGTCACTCCGAGTGTCGAAGAGGTATCTCTGGGCCCTCTCGGTAACACACATCACAATAAGCCTTGCAAGCAAAAGACTAATGAGTTAGTCACGAGATGATGTGTTACGGAACGAGTAAAGAGACTTGCCAGTAACGAGATTGAACTAGGTATAGAGATACCGACGATCGAATCTCGGGCAAGTAACATACCGTTTGACAAAAGGAACAACGTATGTTGTTATGCGGTTCTGACCGATAAAAGATCTTCGTAGAATATGTAGGAGCCAATATGAACATCCAGGTTCCGCAATTGGTTATTGACCGGAGATGAGTCTCGGTCATGTCTACATAGTTCTCGAACCCGTAGGGTCCGCACGCTTAACGTTTGATGACGATCGGTATTATGAGTTTATGAGTATTGATGTACTGAAGGTAGTTCGGAGTCCCGGATGAGATCAGGGACATGACGAGGAGTCTCGGAATGTCCGAGACATAAAGATTGATATATTGGACGGCTATATTCGGACACCGGAAGTATACCGGAAAAGTTTCGGATTTATCGGGAATGCCGGAGGGGGTTACCGGAACCCCCTACGAGAGGGGATGGTCCATAGTGGGCCTAAAGGGAAAGAGAGAGGCAGCCCATAGGGCTGGCCGGCGCCTCACCTTGGGTTCCTAGTTGGACTAGGATTGGGGGGGGGCGCCACCTCTCCTATTCCTTTCCCCCTTCTTCCTTTTGGTGAATCCTACTAGGAATAGGATTGCAATCCTATTCCTAGTAGGACTCCTTCCCTAGCCGCACCAGGAAGGGCCGGCCGGCCTCCCTCCCTTGCTCCTTTATATACGGGGGCAGGGGGGCACCCAAAGACACACAAGTTGAATTGTTTTAGCCGTGTGCGGTGCCCCCCTCCACAGAATCACACCTCGGTCATACCGTCGCGGAGCTTAGGCGAAGCCCTGCGCCGTTGAACACATCATATCCGTCACCACGCCGTCGTGCTGACGAAACTCTCCCGTGAAGATCAACTGGATCAAGAGCTCGTGGGACGTCATCAAGCTGAACGTGTGCTGAACGCGGAGGTGCCGTACGTTCGGTGCTTGATCGGTTGGATCGCGAAGAAGTTCGACAACATCAACCGCGTCACTTGACGCTTCCGCTCCCGGTCTACGAGGGTACGTAGACACACTCTTCCCTCTCGTTGCTATGCATCTAGTAGATAGATCTTGTGTGATCGTAGGAAAATTTTAAAATACTGCGTTCCCCAACACAACTAGCATAGGAAGGCAAAACAAGCATAACTTCAAAATATTCACCATAAAAAGAGGAAAGTTCTTATTATTAAGATATTTAGAACCATGTCTCCCTCTCTCATTGTAAATTTCAGTGGCATCATGGATGAACTCAACAATATAACTATCACATAAGGCATTATTTCCATGATCCAAAAGCATAAAAGTGTCATTACTCTTCATATAAGCAAAATCTTTCTTATTAGGAATAGTGAGAGTAAGACTATCATAACCATCATGGTAATCATCGTATTTAGGAGGCATATCATAATCATAATAAATTTAATCCTCAATAGTAGGTGGACTGAAAATATCATATTCATCATTGTAATCATCATATATAGGAGGCATAGTATCATCAAAGTAAATTTTCTCCTCAAAAGTTGGGGGACTAAAAATATCATGTTCATCAAACATGTCATCCCCAAGCTTAGAGCTTTCCATGTCATTAGCAATATTGATATTAAATAAACAAATACTAATAACATCACCACCATCATGATTGTTATGCAAATAATAAAGTTCCAAAGGTTTTTTAATTTTCTCTTCGAACAAATCATGTCCAAGTTCAAGGTAGAGCTTATAAAGCTCTCTCATATTTTTGTTGTTTTCCATTAAGCAAAACTAGTAAAAATAAAAACAAGAAACAAAAAGATTTAATTGCAAGATCTAAAGATATACCTTCAAGCACTCACCTCCCCGGCAACGGCGCCACAAATAGCTTGATGTCTACACACGCTTCTACTCTTGTGGACTATGTTGGGCCTCCAAGCGCAGAGGTTTGTAGGACGACAGCAATTTCTCTCAAGTGGATGACCTAAGGTTTATCGAACTCAGGGAAGTAGAGGTTGAAGATGGTCTCTCTCAAGCAACCCTGCAACTAAGATACAAGAAGTCTCTTGTGTCCCCAACACACCTAATACAACTAGGAGTTGTATAGGTGCACTAGTTCGGCGAAGAGATGGTAAAATATGGATGATAGGAGTGGCAAAGCAAAATAATATAAATCTGTAATAAAAAGTGCAGCAAGCAAACAAGTGGTAAACGTGAGCACAAATGGTATTGCAATGGTGGAAACAAGGCCTAGGGATCATACTTTCACTAGAGGCAACTCCCAACAACATTAACATAATCGAATCACATGATATTTCCCATAAAACATGCAATGGAGACGCACCCGGAGGTCATTCCTTTGTGGTCAAGAGAGGACGAGAATTATGTAGGGCTACAAAAGCACACCTCAAAGTTCATAGTTCTCAATCTAAGGATTTCCCAATGTCACCGCGGCCATCCAAAGAGAGTCCCACAATCACCACAACATATCTAAAGGATAGTCAAAGACAAGCACCAAGAGACTCTCAATCTTCAATCAACACACAAGAGAGGAAATCACTCATGAAAATATTTTTTTAATCCATGTCCAATAGACCGCTGTCACCTTGGTCTCAGGGATTATACTAGATAAAGACAAGTGAGTACATCAATCCAATACATAGAGGAAGCGGAAATATCATGGGATCACCCTAGATTAACATAGCCTATGGTCACAACGAAGATCACATCATGGGAGAGAGAGATAACCACATAGCTACACGTACGAGCCCTCGGCCCCGGAGAAGACTACTCACACATGGACATGGTGAGGAGGAGGTTGATGATGGTGTTGATGGTGTTGATGGAGAGGTGCAGCCCCGCGAGGAGGCGGCGGCCCTTGGGGGCGGCGGCGGCCCTAGGGGCAGCGGCTCCTTGGCCCCCCTTCTTCCTTGTGGATGGTGCTGCAATGGTGCTGGTCCTCCCCTCCAAAACGGCGGCTTGGGAGGAGGAAAATGCGTGGCCCTTGGTGACCTAGGTTTCCTCTCTTTATATAGACTCTCGGATTCCCGTCATCAGATTTTGGGCCTTAGTAAAACGGGCTTTACTCGGCCGTCCGGACTCCGATTTGGACAAATTTTATATGCAGAAGCATCGCCTCGAAATTCCCCACAACTTTCGCAACTAGATTTTTTTCATTTGACGTCTTCTTCGTGCCGGAACGTGACCATCTTTAAAAAACGTTCTCAGACAGATTTCAGCAAAGTCAGAGTCCTACTCCAATACGACTCCTTTTGCGTTTTTGTCAATTTCCAAGTAATTCCTACACAATAAAGTGTAAAACAAGAACATTGTGCACTTTTGCAACCATTAGTAGGTTAGTCCAAATATGATCAAAAGTGTATGGAAGTGCATAAATATCATAGCAATATCACACAAAAAGGGCATGGAGCAAGCAGAAATTATAGATACGTTTTGGACGTACCAGATAGCGGTCGATGTGTGGAGTAATAGTAGTACATGCAGAATAGTTTCGGTCTACTTGTCACGGACGTGATGCCTATATACAACGATCATTCCTAGATATTCTCATAACTATGCACTTTTCTATCAATTGCTCGACAGTAATTTGTTCATCCACCGTAGAAATATGCTATCTTGAGAGAAGCCACTAGTGAAACCTATGGCCCCCGGGTCTATCTTCCATCATATTAATCTTTCATCTACTAGCTATCTTTTATTTTGCAATCTTTACTTTCAATCTATACAACAAAAATACCAAAAATATTTATCCTATTATCTTTATCAGATCTCACTTTTGCAAGTGGCCGAGAAGGGATTGACAACCCCTTTATCGCGTTGGTTTCAAGGTTCTTATTTGTTTGTGTAGGTACGAGGGAATCGCGTGTAGTCTCCTACTGGATTGATATCTTAGTTCTCAAAAACTGAGGGAAATACTTACGCTACTTTGCAGCATCACCATTTCCTCTTCAAGGAAAAAATAACGCAAGCTCAAGAGGTAGCAGGTGTGCATCCAACTTGCTTGCTCACGAAGACCTAGGGCATTTGGGGAAGCCCATCGTTGGAATATACAAGCCAAGTTCTATAATGAAAATTCCCACTAGTATATGAAAGTGACAAAACAAGAGACTCTCTATCATAAAGATCATGGTGCTACTTTGAAGCACAAGTGTGGAAAAAAAGATAGTAGTATTGTCCCCTTTTTTCTTTTCTATTTTTTTGGGCCTTCCATTTTTTTTATTTGGCCTTTCTCTTTTTTTGGCCTTTCCCTTTTTTGGCCTTTCTTTTTTCGAGACAATGCTCTAATAATGATGATCATCACACTTCTATTTAATTACAACTCGATACTAGAACAAAATATGACTCTATATGGATGCCTCCGGCGGTGTACCGGAATAGGCAATGAAGCAAGAGTGTCATGTATGAAAAATCATGCATGGTGGCCTTGCCACAAATAGGGGTGGGCATAAAAACCGAGTAACCGAATGCCGAACCGCAACAGAGGTACCGAAAAAATCTAATTTTTGGTTTTTGCTGTTGGTATACTGAAAATCGGTTTTTACTCATGAAAACCAAACTCAAATCACTCGGTTTGGTAGGCAACCGTATAACCGAAAGAAAAACCGAACTAGCAGGTGTTTCCGCACGTCACGCGTCCCGCCAAAGTCGCTAGCCGATCGCCTGTCCATGTCTCGTCACTGTGCATCACATATGAATGACCACGCGTGCTTGCGCATCTCATCACAACATACCACGTACAAAAGGCCCACGTGCACGCTAAGCGAGCCTTTTGCGTGCGTTTCATAGTGCTACTTCTCGAGGTTGCGTTGTATTCCCTCGAAGAGGAAAGGGTGATGCAGCACAGTAGCGTAAGAATTTCCCTCGGTTTTTGAGAACCAAGGTATCAATCCAGTAGGAGACCACGCGCGAGTCCCTCGCACCTGCACAAACAAATAAGAACTTCGCAGCCAACGCGATAAGGGGTTGTCAATCCCTTTATGGTCACTTACGAAAGTGAGATCTGATAGATAGGATAGTATAATATTTTTGGTATTTTTAGTATAAGAACAGAAATTAAATAAAGCAAAGTAAAGTAGATGAAAGATTAATATGTTGAGAATAGACCCGGGGGCCATAGGTTTCACTAGTGGCTTTTCTCATGATAGCAGAATTCTACGGTGGGTGAACAAATTACTGTCGAGCAATTGATAGAAAAGCGCATAGTTATGAGAATATCTAGGCATGATCATTATATATAGGCATCACGTCCGTGACAAGTAGACCGAAACGATTCTGCATCTAGTCTATTACTCAACACATCGACCGCTATCCAGCATGCATCTAGAGTATTAAGTTCATAAGAACAGAGTAATGCTTTAAGCAAGATGACATGATGTAGAAGGATAAACTCAAGCAATATGATATAAACCCCATCTTTTTATCCTCGATGGCAACAATACAATACGTGCCTTGATACCCCTGGTGTCACTGGGAAAGGACACCGCAAGATTGAACCCAAAGCCAAGCACTTCTCCCATTGCAAGAACTATAGATCTTGTAGGCCAAACCAAACCAATAATTCGAAGAGACTTGCAAGGATATTATAATCATACATAAAAGATTTCAGAAAAGAATCAAATATTGTTCATAGATAATCTTGATCATAAACCCACAATTCATCAGATCTCGACAAACACACCGCAAAAAGATTACATCGAATAGATCTCCTCGAAGATCGAGGAGAACTTTGTATTGAGACCCAAAAAGAGAGAAGCCATCTAGCTAATAACTATGGACCCGAAGGTCTGTGGTAAACTACTCACATTGGTGAGGCTATGGCGTTGATGTAGAAGCACTCCGTGGTAGACCCCCCTTCCGGCGGAGCTCCGGAACAGGCCCCAAGATGGGATCTCACGGGAACAGAAGATTGCGGCGGTGGAATTAGGGTTTCTCTATTGCCTCGATGTTTTCAGCGTATATGGATATATATATAGGAGGAAGGAGGGCATCAGGGGAGCCAGAGGGGGCCCACGAGGGTGGGGGCGCGCCCAGGGGGAGGGGGCGCGCCCTGGACCCTCGTGGCCACCTCTCTTGTTCCCTCGCGTGTACTTCAAGTCTTCTAGGTAGATACGGTTCCAAAAATAACTCTCCCGAAGGTTTCATTCCGTTTGGACTCCGTTTGATATCCCTTTTCTGCGAAACTCTGAAATAGGAAAAAACAGCAATTTGCACTGGGCCTTGTGTTAGTAGGTTAGTCCCAAAAATAATATAAAAGTGTATAATAAAGTCCATTAAACATCCAAAACATAATATATAATAGAATGGAACAATCAAAAATTATAGATACGTTGGAGACGTATCAAGCATCCCCAAGCTTAATTCCTGCTCGTCCTCGAGTAGGTAAATGATAAAAACAGAATTTTTAATGTGAATGCTAACCAACATAATTCTCAATGTAATTTCTTTATTGTGGCATGAATGTTCAGATCCGAAAGATTTAAGACAAAAGTCTATATTGACATAAGAATAATAATACTTCAAGCATACTAAGAAAGCAATCATGTCTTCTCAAAATAATATGGCCAAATAAAGTTATCCCGACAAAACCATATAGTCTGGCTATGCTCCCTCTTCATCACACAAAATATTCATATCATGCACAACCCCGTTTCATCCAAGCAATTGTTTTCATACTCAAATTTTTTCAAACATTTCAACTTTCCTGCAATACATGAGCGTGAGCCATGGATATAGCACTATAGGTGGAATAGAGTGGAGGCTGTGGAGAAGACAAAAAGGAGGAAGATAGTCTAACATCAACTAGGCGTATCAATGGGCTATGTAGATGCCCACCAATAGATATCAATGCGACTGAGTAGGGATTTCCATGCAACGGATGCACTAGATCTATAAGTGTATGAAAGCTCATCAAAAGAAACTAAGTGGGTGTGCATCCAACTTGCTTGCTCATGAAGACCTAGGGCATTTGAGGAAGCCCATCGTTGGAATATACAAGCCAAGTTCTATAATGAAAATTCCCACTAGTATATGAAAGTGACAAAACAAGAGACTCTCTATCATGAAGATCATGGTGCTACTTTGAAGCACAAGTGTGGAAAAGGATAGTAGCATTGTCCCTTCTCTCTTTTCTCTTTTTTTGGAGGGGCTTTTTCTCTCTTTTTTTATTTAGCCCCTCTCTATATTTTTATTGGGCCATCTCTTTTTTTTGTCCTTTCCTCACATGGGACAATGCTCTAATAATGAAGATCATCACACTTTTATTGACTTACAACTCAAAGATTACAACTCGAAGCTAGAACAAAATATGACTCTATGTGAATCATGACGAAGCATGTCATATGAACGGAACGGTGGAAAGTTGCATGGCAATATATCTCGGAATGGCTATGGAAATGCCATGATAGGTAGGTATGGTGGCTGTTTTGAGGATGGTATATGGTGGGTGTATGGTACCGACAAAAGTTGCACGGTACAAGAGAGGCTAGCAAAGGTGGAAGGGTGAGAGTGCGTATAATCCATGGACTCAACATTAGTCAAAAAGAACTCATATACTTATTGCAAAAATCGACGAGTCATCAAAACAAAGTATTCAACGCATGCTCCTAAGGGAAGGGTTGGTATAAGCATCGCGCAATCCCGACCTCCACAGAAAGGATGACACTCAATAAATACCTCATGCTCTAACTTCGTCACATAGCGGTTCACCATACGTGCATGCTACGGGAATCACAAACTTTAACACAAGTATTTCTCAAATTCAAAATTAGTCCACTAGTATGACTCTAATATAACCATCCTAATATCTCAAAACAATCATCAAGTATCAAACTTCTCATCATATTCAATGCACTTTATATGAAAGTTTTTACTATACTCATCTTCGATGCCTATCATATTAGGACTAGTTTTATAACCAAAGCACATTACCATGTTGTTCTAAAAGACTCTCAAATAGATACAAGTGAAGCATGAGAGATCATAAATTTCTACAAAATAAAACCACCACCGTGCTCTAAAAGATACAAGTGAAGCACTAGAGCAAAACTATCTAGCTCAAAGATATATGTGAAGCACATAGAGTATTCTAATAAATTCTAAGCCATAATTATCTCTCTCAAAAGGTGTGTCCAGCAAGGATGATTGTGGCAAACTAAAAAGCAAAGACTCAAATCATACATGACGCTCGAAGCAAAACACATATCATGTGGTGAATAAAAATATAGTCCCAAGTATAGTTACCGATAGATGAAGACGAAAGAGGGGATGCCTTCCCAGGGCATCCCCAAGCTTAGGCTTTTGGTTGTCCTTGAATTTTACCTTAGGGTTCCTTGGGCATCCCCAAGCTTAGGCTCTTGCCACTCATTGTTCCATAGTCCATCAAAGCCATACTCAAAACTTCAAAACTTCACAACACAAACCTTAGCCAAAAATCTCGTGAGCTCCGTTAGTATAAGAAAACAAATCACCACTCAAAGGTACTATAATGAACTCATTCTTTGTTTATATTGGTGTTAAACCTACTGTATTCCAACTTCTCCATGATTCATACTCCCCAATACTACTCATAGATTCATCAAAATAAGCAAACAACACACGAAAAACATAATCTGTCAAAAACAGAATAGTCTGTAGTAATCTGTAACTTTCGAATACTTCTGTAACTCCAAACAAATTTAAATAAATTGGTAAACGTGAGGAATTTGTCTATTAATCATCTGCAAAAAGAATCAACTAAATAGCGCTCTCCAATAAAAGATTACAGTCAAACTTGTGAGCGCTAAAGTTTATGTTTTTACAGCATGATCACATAAACTTCACACAAGTCTTTCCAAAGGTTCTACTTGTCACAAAAACTAATTAAAACACAAAACCACATCTAAAAAGGATCTTGATGCAATATTTATTCCTAAACAAAAGCAAAAACAAAGAAAATAAAATTGGGTTGCCTCCCAACAAGCGCTATCGTTTAACGCCCCTAGCTAGGCATTGATAATTTCAATGATGCTCACATGGAAGACAAGACTTGAAGCACAAAAAGAGCATCATAAAGCATGTGAAAATCACATCGAAGTCTAACATACTTCCTATGCATAGGCATTTTATAGGAAAACAAATTAGCAACACAAGCAAGATCTAACATATGCAAGGAAGAAGAAAGAAACAAGATCAATCTCAACATGAAGAGAGGTAATTTAGTAACATGAAAATTTCTACAACCATATTTTCCTCTCTCATAATAATTGCATGTAGGATCATAATAAAATTCAACAATATATCTATCACATAACATATTCTTAACACGATCCACATGCATGCGAAGTAGACACTCTTCCAAGATAGTTGGATTAATATTAACTAAAGTCATGACCTCTCCAAACCCACTTTTGTCAAAAATTTCATAAGATTGAAAATTCTCCAAATATGTGGGATCTAAAGTTGACACTCTTCCAAACCCACTTTCAATATTATTGCAAACACTATTTTCAATCTCAAATTCATCATGGGGTTTAAATAAATTTTCAAGATCATAATAAGAATCACCCCAATCATGATCATTGCAACAAGCAGTAGTGATAGCAAAACTAGCATCCCCAAGCTTGAGGTTTTGCATATCATTAGCACAATTGGCATTAATAGAATTTATAATAACATCATTGCAATCATGCTTTTCATTAAAAGAGCTATCGTGAATCACTTCATAATTTTCTTCTTTCAACACTTTGTCACAATTTTAAAATTCATGAATTTTGAGCAAAACCTCATAAAGATAATCTAGTGCACACAGCTCACTAGCAATAGGTTCAACATAATTGGATCTCTTAAAGAGATTAGCAAGTGGATGAGGATCCATACTTTAGCAAGCGAATATGCAAGCTAATAGAGGGCACATAGCAACACAAGCAAACAGAAAGGCAAACGGAAAAAGGGCGAATAAAACGGCAAATGTGAAGTGGGGGAGAGGAAAACGAGAGGCAAATAATGTAATGCGAAGTATAAGGGTTTGTGATAGGTACTTGGTATATGACTTTTGCGTAAGCCTCCTCGGCAACGGCGCCAGAAATTCTTCTTGCTACTTCTCGAGCTTGCGTTGTATTCCCTCGAAGAGGAAAGGGTGATGCAGCACAGTAGCGTAAGTATTTCCCTCAGTTTTTGAGAACCAAGGTATCAATCCAGTAGGAGACCACGCGCGAGTCCCTCACACCTGCATAAACAAATAACAACTTCGTAGCCAATGCGATAAGGGGTTGTCAATCCCTTTACGGTCACTTACGAAAGTGAGATATGATAGATATGATAGTATAATATTTTTGGTATTTTTTGTATAAGAACAGAAAGTAAATAAAGCAAAGTAAAGTAGATGAAAGATTAATATGTTGAGAATAGACCCGGGGGCCATAGGTTTCACTAGTGGCTTCTCTCATGATAGCAGAATTCTACGGTGGGTGAACAAATTACTGTCGAGCAATTGATATAAAAGGCATAGTTATGATAATATCTAGGCATGATCATTATATATAGGCTTCACGTCTGTGACAAGTAGACCGAAACGATTCTGCATCTACTACTATTACTCCACACATCGACCGCTATCCATCATGCATCTAGAGTATTAAGTTCATAAGAACAGAGTAATGCTTTAAGCAAGATGACATGATGTAGAGGGATAAACTCAAGCAATATGATATAAACCCCATCTTTTTATCCTCGATGGCAACAATACAATACGTGCCTTGATGGCCCTGCTGTCACTAGGAAAGGACACCGCAAGATTGAACCCAAAGCCAAGCACTTCTCCCATTGCAAGAACTATAGATCTAGTAGGCCAAACCAAACCAATAATTCGAAGAGACTTGCAAGAATATTATAATCATACATAAAAGATTTCAGAAAAGAATCAAATATTGTTCATAGATAATCTTGATCATAAACAAACAACTCATCGGATCTCGACAAAAACACCACAAAAAGATTACATCGAATAGATCTCCTCGAAGATCGAGGAGAACTTTGTATTGAGATCCAAAAAGAGAGAAGAAGCCATCTAGCTAATAACTATGGACCCGAAGGTTTGTGGTAAACTACTCACAACTCATTGGTGAGGCTATGGCGTTGATGTAGAAGCACTCCGTGGTAGATCCCCCCTCCGGCGGAGCTCCGGAACATGCCCCAAGATGGGATCTCACGGGAACAGAAGGTTGCAGCGGTGGAATTAGGGTTTTCTCTGTTGCCTCGATGTTTTCATGGTATATGGATATATATAGGAGGAAGGAGGGCATCAGGGGAGCCAGAGAGGGCCCACGAGGGTGGGGGCGTGCCCCTGCCCAGTGGAGGGGGCGCACCCTGGACCCTCGTGGCCACCTCTCTTGTTCCCTCGCGTGTACTCCAAGTCTTCTGGGTAGATACGGTTCCAAAAATAACTCTCCTGAAGGTTTCATTCCGTTTGGATTCCGTTTGATATCCCTTTTCTGCGAAACTCTGAAATAGGCCAAAAACAACAATTTGCACTGGGCCTTGCATTAGTAGGTTAGTCCCAAAAATAATATAAAAGTGTATAATAGAGCCCATTAAACATCCAAAACAGAATATATAATAGCATGGAACAATCAAAAATTATAGATATGTTGGAGACGTATCACATAGCCATGGGCCTTCTACGTAATTTGCATGGCCCAAAATTCCAAACGCATTAACTAATGCCTGTGAAGGCTGGTGGAGTGTGCAGCGGCTTGTTTAGTCCCACATTGCGTAATTAAGCTCAAGGGACAAGGCGCACCAATATATAAAAGAGTAGGAGGGTGTGCTCAGGGAATGGACTCGCAGCTTTATAAGAAACATTCGGTATACACTGAACACCGAATTGAACCATCGGTTAACCAAATATTCGGTTACTTGTTTTGGGTGGTTATTTTCGGTTTTCATTATTGTAAACCGAAATTGAATAAAAACCGAACAGTATAAACCGAATTATCAGTTTCTACTGAATGCCCACCCCTAGCCACAAATACGATGTCAACTACATGATCATGCAAGGGAATATGACAATGATGAAACATGTCATAATAAACGGAACGGTGGAAAGTTGCATGCCAATATATCTCGGAATGGCCATGTAAATGCCATAATAGGTAGGTATGGTACTGTTTTGAGGAAGATATATGGTGGGTTTATGGTACCGGCGAAAGTTGCGTGGTACTAGAGAGGCTAGCAATGCTGGAAGGATGAGAGTGCGTATAATCCATGGACTCAACATTAGTCATATAGAACTCACATACTTATTGCAAAAATCTACAAGTCATCAAAACAAAGTACTACACGCATACTCCTAGCGGAAGGGTTGGTAGGAGTTAAGCATCGCGTGATCCCGACCTCCACACAAAGGATGACAATCAAAGAAATACCTCATGCTTCAAATTTGTCACACAACGGTTACCATACGTGCATGCTACGGGACCCGCAAACCTCAACAAAAGTATTTCTCAAATTCACAACTACTCTACTAGCATGACTCTAATATCACCATCCTCATATCTCAAAACGATCATCAAGTATCAAACTTCTCATAGTATTCAATGCACTGTATATGAATGTTTTTATTATACACATCTTGGTTGCCTATCATATTAGGACTAAATTTATAACCAAAGCAAATTACCATGCTGTTTAAGACTCTCAAAATAATATAAGTGAAGCATGAGAGATCACTAATTTCTGTAAAATAAAACCACCACCGTGCTCTAAAGGATATAAGTGAAGCACTAGAGCAAAATTATCTAGCTCAAAAGATATAAGTGAAGCACATAGAGTATTCTAATAAATTCCGATTCATGTGTGTCTCTCCCAAAAGGTGTGTACATCAAGAATGATTGTGGTAAACTAAAAAGCAAAGACTCAAATCATACAAGACGCTCCAAGCAAAACACATATCATGTGATGAATAAAAATATAGCCTCGAGTAAAGTTACCGATGGACGAAGACGAAAGAGGGGATGCCTTCCGGGGCATCCCCAAGCTTAGGCTTTTGGTTTTCCTTCAATTTTACCTTGGGTGCCTTGGGCATCCCCAAGCTTAGGCTCTTGCCACTCCTTATTCCATAGTCCATCGAATCTTTACCCAAAACTTGAAAACTTCACAACACAAAACTCAACAGAAAACTCGTAAGCTCCGTTAGTATAAGAATATAAAACCACCACTTAGGTACTGTTGTGAACTCATTCTAAATTCATATTGGTGTAATATATACTGTATTCCAACTTTTCTACGGTTCATACCCTCCGATACTACTCATAGATTCATCAAAATAAACAAACAACACATAGAAAACAGAATCTGTCAAAAATAGAACAGTCTGTAGCAATCTGTAACTTTCGAATACTTTTGTAACTCAAACAATTCTGAAATAAATTGGTGGACGTGAGGTATTTGTCTATTAATCTTCTGCAAAAAGAATCAACTCAAAAGCACTCTTCTGTAAAAAAAATGGCAGCTAATCTCGTGAGCGCAAAGAGTCTATTTTTACAGCAAGATCACATTAACTTTCACCCAAGTCTTCCCAAAGGTTCTACTTGGCACTTTATTGAAACAAAGGCTATAAAACATGATTACTACAGTAGCTTAATCATGTGAACACACAAAAACAGTATGGGTAAATATTGGGTTGTCTCCCAATAAGCGCTTTTCTTTAATGCCTTTTAGCTAGGCATGATGATTTCAATGATGCTCGCATAAAAGATAAGTATTGAAAAATAAAGAGAGCATCATGAAGAATATAACTAGAACATTAAGTCTAACCCACTTCCTATGCATAGGAATTTTGTGAGAAAATAACTTATGGGAACGATAATCAACTAGCATAGGAAGGGAAAACAAGCATAGCTTCAAAACTTTCAACATATAGAGAGGAAACTTGATATTATTGCAATAGGTAGAAACATATGTTCCTCTCTTATAATAATTTTCAGTAGCATCATGAATGAATTCAACAATATGAACATCACATAAAGCATTCTTTTCATGATCCATAAGCACAGAAATTTTACTACTCCCATCATAAGCAAAATTCTTCTCATTCGGAATAGTGGGAGTATCATAAGAAACTTGAATACTATAGATTGTTTCCACATTAAAAGAGTAATGTTCAGAAAAAGGGTAATCACAATCATGAAAAGTTTTATAAATATAATCATCACTACTTTTTATAGCATAAGTGTCATCACAATAATCATCATAAGTAGCAACTTTGTTCTCATCATAATCAATTAAAACCTCTTCCAAGATAGTGGAATCATTAATAAATAAAGTCATGACCTCTCCAAATCCACTTTCATCAATATACTCATCATAAATAGAAGGTATGCTATTATCATAATAAATTTGCATATCAAAACTTGGGAGGCTAAAAATATCATCTTCATCAAACGTAGCATCCCCAAGCTTGGGACAAACGTTAATTGCAACAAATAAATTCTCAAACATGTCATTCTCATCAAACATAGCATCCCCAAGCTTGGGCCTTTTCATATCATAAGCATAATCACTCTCATCATTAATAGTATGGATAGCACCGACAGTATAGCAATTATCATCATCACAGTGAGTAATAGGAGCAACATCATTTGGAAGGGGTACCTTTTTACCTTTGCTTCTCTGTCTTTTCTTTTTCTTCTTCACATTATGTGTGGGTTTAATCCTCTTTTTGGAGCTCCTTTTTAATGAGATTGGTTGAATAGAAGGCTCCTCCTCATTACCTGATTCATCATAAGGAATAATAGGAAAATATTGGGAAGTCTCTTCCCTTTTATTAGTATTCTCTTCATCTTCTATTTGTTTTCTTATCTTTATGTAATTGGCAATATAAGGATTTTCAATGCAATTCACCGCGAAATACATATAAATTTCCTCTAGATCAAAATCAAGAACTTTATGAAGGACAAATTCTGGAAGATCCTTAGTTATATGTTTGATTTCTTCATAACCCACAAGCCAACTAAGTTCATTATGATGTGCACGGAAAATCAAGTCATCACAATTTTTGGACACGACTCGATCATGAAACAATTTGCATTGGAGACTTAAATGATCACGTTCATTGCAAAATTCACAAGGATGGCAAAGAAATTATAAATTTTTAGCACAAACATCTAGCCTTTCTTGCAACCATTTAGTTTCTAAATACTAATGCCTCTTGCAAAATATATCTTCCCTATTTGTTGTGTACTTGCAATGTCTATGTACTCCACAAAAGTTGACATGCTTATAAGAGACATTTTCATCATGACTAGTGCAATCATCATTAGTACTATGGATATTCAAAGAGTTCATACTAACAATATTGCAATCATGCTCATCATTCAAAGATTTAATGCCAAACATTTTAATGCATTCTTCTTCTAGCATTTTGGCACAATTATCGGAATCCTTATTTTCATCAAAGATACTAAAAAGATGAAGCATATGAGGCACCCTCAATTCCATTTTTTAGTTTTCTTTTATAGACCAAACTAGTGACAAAACAAGAAACTAAAAGATTTGATTGCAAGATCTAAAGATATGCCTTCAAGCACTCACCTCCCTGGCAACGGCGCTAGAAAAGAGCTTCGTTGACGGGATGTGAGTGCCGCTTACCTAGCCCCCCCCCCCCCCC
>LR738715.1:178783194-178841534 GCA_902687465.1 Secale cereale | reverse complement strand
CCCCCGGCAACGGTGGCAGAAAAGAGCTTGATGTCTACTACGCAACCTTCTTCTTGTAGATGTTGTTGGGCCTCCAAGTGCAGAGGTTTGTAGGACAGTAGCAAATTTCCCTCAAGTGGATGACCTAAGGTTTATCAATCCGTGGGAGGCGTAGGATGAAGATGGTCTCTCTCAAACAACCCTGCAACCAAATAAGAAAGAGTCTCTTGTGTCCCCAACACACCCAATACAATAGTAAATTTTATAGGTGCACTAGTTTGGCGAAGAGATGGTGATACAAGTGCAATATGGATGGTAGATATAGGTTTTTGTAATATGAAAATATAAAAACAATAAGGTAACTAATGATAAAAGTGAGCACAAACGGTATTGCAATGCTTTGAAACAAGGCCTAGGGTTCATACTTTCACTAGTGCAAGTTCTCTCAACAATAATAACATAATTGGATCATATAACTATCCCTCAACATGCAACAAAGAGTCACTCCAAAGTCACTAATATCAGAGAACAAACGAAGAGATTATTGTAGGGTACGAAACCACCTCAAGGTTATTCTTTCTAATTGATCTATTCAAGAGTCCGTAGTAAAATAACATGAAGCTATTCTTTCCGTTCGATCTATCCTAAAGTTCGTACTAGAATAACACCTTAAGACACACATCAACCAAAACCATAATGTCACCTAGATACTCCATTGTCACCTCAAGTATCCGTGGGCAAGATTATACGATATGCATCACACAATCTCAAATTCATCTATTCAACCAACACAAAGAACTTCAAAGAGTGCCCCAAAGTTTCTACCGGAGAGTCAAGACGAAAACGTGTGCCAACCCCTATGCATAAGCTCACAAGGTCACTGAACCCGCAAGTTGATCACCAAAACATACATCAAGTAGATCACATGAATATACCATTGTCACCACAGATAAGCACATGCAAGACATACATCAAGTGTTCTCAAATCCTTAAAGACTCAATCCGATAAGATAACTTCAAAGGGAAAAGTCAATCAATTACAAGAAGGTAGAGGGGGAAAACATCATAAGATCCAACTATAATAGCAAAGCTCGCGATACATCAAGATCGTGCCATATCAAGAACACGAGAGAGAGATAGAGAGAGAGAGAGAGAGAGAGAGAGAGAGAGAGAGAGAGAGAGAGAGAGAGAGAGAGAGAGAAAGAGAGAGAGAGAGAGATCAAACACATAGCTACTAGTACATACCCTCAGCCCTGAGGGTGAACTACTCCCTCCTCGTCATGGAGAGCGCCGGGATGATGAAGATGGCCACCGGTGAGGGATCCCCCCTCCAACAGGGTGCCGGAACAGAGTCCCGATTGGTTTTTGGTGGCTACAGAGGCTTGCGACAGTTGAACTCCCGATCTAGGTTATTTTCTGGAAGTTTGGGTATATATAAGAGGTGTTGAAGTCGGGAACAAGTCAGGAGGGTCCCCGAGGCATCCACGAGATAGGGGGGTGCACCCAGGGGGGTAGGGCGTGCCCCCCACCCTCGTGGTGGCCTTGGGATTCTTTTGGTCCATCTCCGATACTCCGTGGGATTCTTCTGGTCCAAAAACAACCTCCGTGCAATTTCAGGTCAATTGGACTCCGTTTGTTATTCCTTTTCTGCGATACTCAAAAATAAGGGAAAAACAGAATCTGGCATTGGGCTCTGGGTTAATAGGTTAGTCCCAAAAATCATATAAAATAGCATATAAATGCATATAAAACATCCTAGATGGATAATATAATAGCATGGAACAATCAAAAGTTATAGATACGTTGGAGACGTATCAACACACCATTACAATTTGGTGTTCCAGGTGGCGTGAGTTGTGAAACTATTCCACATTGTTTTAAATGAAGGCCAAACTCGTAACTCAAATATTCGCCTCCGCGATCAGATCGTAGAAACTTTATTTTCTTATTACGATGATTCTCCACTTCACTCTAAAATTCTTTGAACTTTTCAAATGTCTCAGACTTGTGTTTCATCAAGTAGATATACCCATATCTACTCAAATCATCTATGAAGGTAAAAAAATTAATGATACCCGCCATGAGCTTCAACACGCATCGGACCGCATACATCGGTATGTATTATTTCCAATAAGTCATCTTGCCTAATAGGCATGGGTTTGCAAGTACCAAATGATTCATAATCAAGTGATTCCAAAAGCCCATCTGTATTGAGTTTCTTCGTGCGTTTTACACCAATATGACCTAAACGGTAGTGCCACAAATATGTTGCACTTCCATTATCAACTTTGCATCTTTTGGCATCAATATGATGAATATGTGTATCACCACAATCGAGATTCAACAAAAATAGACCACTCTTCAAGGGTGCATGACCGTAAAAGATATTACGCATATAAAATAGAACAACCATTATTCTCTGATTTAAATGAATAACAATCTCGCATTAAACAAGATCCATGTATAATGTTCATGCTCAACACTGGCACCAAATAACAATTATTCAAGTCTAAAAATAATCCCGAAGGTAGATATAGAGGTAGAGTACCGACGGCGATCACATCGACTTTGGAACCATTTCCCACGGGCATCGTCACCTCGTCCTTAGCCAATATTCGTTTAATCCATAGCCCCTGTTTCGAGTTACACATATTTGCAACCGAACGAGTATCAAATACCCAAGCGCTACTACGAGCATTAGTAAGGTACACATCAATAACGTGTATATCAAATATACCTTTGTTCACTTTGCCATCATTCTTATCCGCCAAATATTTGGGGTAGTTCCGCTTCGAGTGACCAGTCCCTTTGCAGTAGAAGCACTCAGTTTCAGGCTTGGATCCAGACTTGGGCTTCTTCCCGGGAGTGGCAACCTGCTTGCCATTCTTCTTGAAGTTTCCCTTCTTTCCCTTGCCCTTTTTCTTGAAACTAGTGGTCTTGTTAACCATCAAGACTTCATGCTCCTTTTTGATTTCTACCTCCGCAGCTTTGAGCATTGCGAAGAGCTCGAGAATTATCTTCTCCATCCCTTGCATATTATAGTTCATCACGAAGCCTTTGTAGCTTGGTGGCAGTGATTCGAGAACTCTGTCAATGACACTATCATCTGGAAGATTAACTCCCAGCTGAGTCAAGTGATTATGATATCCAGACATTGTGAGTATGTGTTCACTGACAGAACTATTCTCCTCCATCTTGAAGCTATAGAACTGGTTGGAGACTTCATATCTCTCAACTCGGGCATTTGCTTGAAATATTAACTTCAACTCTTGGAACATCTCATATGCTCCATGACGTTCAAAACGTCTTTGAAGTCCTTATTCTAAGCCGTAAAGCATGGCACACTGAACTACAGAGTAGTCATCAAACCGCGTCTGCCAGACATTCAAAGCGTACACATTAGCAGGAGGGGGCTTGTCACCTAGCGGTGCATCAAGGACATAATTCTTCTATGCAGCAATGAGGATAATCCTCAAGTTACGGACCCAGTCCGTGTAGTTGCTACCATCATCTTTCAACTTAGCTTTCTCTAGGAACGCATTAAAATTCAAGGGAACGGTAGCACGAGCCATTGATCTACAACATAGATTTGCAAAAACTATCAAGACTAAGTTCATGATAAATTAAGTTCAATTAATCATATTACTTAAGAACTCCCACTTAGATAGACATCCCTCAAGTAACCTAAATGATACGTGATCCAAATCAACTAAACCATATCCGATCAACACGTGAGATGGAGTAGTTTTCAATGGTGAACATCTCTATGTTGGTCATGTCTACTATTTGATTCACGTTCGACCTTTCGATCTGTAGTGTTCCGAGGCCATGTCTGTACATGCTAGGCTCATGAAGTTTAACCCAAGTATTCCACATGTGCAAAAACTGTCTCGCACCCGTTGTATGTGAACATAGAGCTTATCACACCCGATCATCACGTGGTGTCTCAGCACGACGATTGTCGCAATGGTGCATACTCAGGGAGAACACTTATACCTTGAAATTTTAGTAAGGGATCATCTTATAATGCTACCGCCGTATTAAGCAAAATAAGATGCATAAAAGATAAACATCACATGCAATCAAAATATGTGACATGATATAGCCATCATCATCTTGTGCCTTTGATCTCCATCTCCAAAGCACCGTCATGATCTCCATCGTCACCGGCTTGAAACCTTGATACCATTGTAGCGTCATGGTTGTCTTGCCAACTATTACTTCTACAACTATCGCTAACGCATAGTGATAAAGTAAAGCAATTACATGGTGTTTGCAATTCATACAATAAAGCGACAACCATAAGGCTCCTGTCAGTTGCCGATAACTTTTACAAAAACACGATCATCTCATACAACAATGTATATCACATCATGTCTTGACTATATCACATCACAACATGCCCTGCAAAAACAAGTTATATGTCCTCTACTTTGTTGTTGCAAGTTTTACGTGGCTCCTATGGGCTTCTAGCAAGAACTGTTCTTACCTACGCATCAAAACCACAACGGTGTTTCGTCAAGTTTGTTGTCTTAACCTTCAACAAGGACCGGCTGCAGTCAAATTCGATTCAACTAAAGTAGGAGAAACAGATACCCGCCAGCCACCTTTATGAAAAACTAGTTGCATGTCTATCGGTGGAACCGGTCTCATGAACGCGGTCATGTAAGTTGGTCTGGGTCGCTTCATCCCACAATACCGCCGAATCAAAATAAGACATTGGTGGTAAGCAGTATGACAATCACCGCCGACAACTCTTTGTGTTCTACTCATGCATATCATTGATACATCTCCAATGTATCTACTTTTCCAAACCCTTTGGCCCTTGTTTTGGACTCTAACTTGCATGATTTGAATGGAACTAAGCCGGACTGACGCTGTTTTCAGCAGAACTGCAATGGTGTTATTTTTGTGCAGAATAAAAAGTTCTTGGAATCGCCTGAAAATCAACGGAGAATTATTTCAGAAAATATAAAAAATATCTGCAAGAAGATCCTCACCGGGGGGGCCACACCCTGTCCTCGAGGGTGGGGGCGCGCCCCCTGCCTCGAGGGCCCCCCGATGCTCCACCAACGTATCCCCAGATCCTATATCTTCCGTTTCGGGGAGAAAAAAACAGAGAGAAAGAATTATCGCGTTTTACAAGACGGAGCCACCACCAAGCCCAAATCTCTCTCGGGAGGGCTGATCTGGAGTCCGTTCGGGGCTCCGGAGAGTGGAGATCGTCGCCATCGTCATCATCAACCTTCCTCCACCACCAATTCCATGATCCTCATCGCCGTGTGTGAGTAATTCCATCGTAGGCTTGCTGTATGATGATGGGTTGGATGGGATCTATCATGTAATTGAGTTAGTTTTGTTAGGGTTTGATCCCTAGTATCCACTATGTTTTGAGATTGATGTTGCTATGACTTTGCTATGCTTAATGCTTATCACTAGGGCCCGAGTGCCATGATTTCAGATCTTAACCTATTATGTTTCCATGAATATATGTGTGTTCTTGATCCTATCTTGCAAGTCTATAGTCACCTACTATGTGTTATGATCCGGCAACCCCGAAGTGAAAATAATCGGGACCACTCCCGGTGATGACCATAGTTTGAGGAGTTCATGTATTCACTATCTGTTAATGCTTTGGTCTGGTACTCTATTAAAAGGAGGCCTTAATATCCCTTAGTTTCCAATAGGACCCCGCTGCCATGGGTGGGTAGGACAAAAGATGTCATGCAAGTTCTTTTCCATAAGCACGTATGACTATATTCGGAATACATGTCTACATTGCATTGATGAAATGGAGCTAGTTCTATGTCACCCTAGGTTATAACTTCTACATGATGAATTGCATCTGACATAATTTCCCATCACCGATCCAATGCCTACGAGCTTTACCTATATTGCTAGTTTCCTATTTACTTTTCCGTTGCTATTATCACAAAAACTACAAAAACACTACCGTTACTTTTATTGTTGCTACCGCCACTATCATATTACTTTGCTACTAAACTATCTTGCTGCAGATACTAAGTTTCCAGGTGTGGTTGAATTGACAACTCAGCTGCTAATACTTAAGAGTATTCTTTGGCTCCCCTTGTGTCGAATCAATAAATTTGGGTTGAATACTTTACCCTCGAAAACTGTTGCGATCCCCTACACTTGTGGGTTATCAACCATCTACGCATAGACCTGGCTCATGATGCCACTATTGGGGAACGTAGCATGCAATTTCAAAAATTTCCTACGCTCACGCAAGATCTATCTAGGAGATACATAGCAACGAGAGGGGGAGAGTGCGTCCACGTACCCTCGTAGACCGAAAGCGGAAGCGTTTGACAACGCGGTTGATGTAGTCGAACTTCTTCTTGTTCCGACCGATCAAGTACCGAACGTACGTCACCTCCGAGTTCTACACACATTCAGCTCGATGATGTCCCTCGAACTCTTGATCTAGCAAAGTGTCGAGGGAGAGTTCCGTCAGCACGATGGCATGGTGACGGTAATGGTGAAGTGATTCGCGCAGGGCTTCGCCTAAGCACTACGTGAATATGACCGGAGGCGTAAACTGTGGAGAGGGGCACCACACACAGCTAAGAATCAATGTTGTGTGTTCTAGCGGTGCCCTCCCCATATATATTGGTGGGAGAGGGAGGTAGCGGCAAGGGGCACCCCAAGTAGGAGGGGTCCTACTTGGGCGCCTCCTCCAAGTCGGTCTCCCCCCCCCCTTCCATAAGTGTTGGACGGGGGAGGAAAGAGAGAGGAGGGAGGGAAGGAAAGGGGGAGGCCGAATCCTCCTATTTCCTTCTCTCTTCCCTCATTTCCTTCTCCTCCTATTTCGTCCTATATGGGGGTGCACCAAGGGGCTGGTTTGTCCCTCTATTGGCCCAATAAGGCCCATATCTTGCCGGGGTTGCCCGGAACCCCTTCCGGTGACCCGATATGTACTGGGTACCCTCCGGAACACTTTCAGTGTCCGAATACTATTGTCCTATTGTAGGATCGAAAGTAGGTCTAGAGGGGGGGTGATTAGACTACTTGACAATATAAAAAATCTGCCTTTAGATCATGCAAAGTTTTTGGCAGTTTCACAAACAAGATCAAATCAAGTAACACCCTACACATGCAATTCTAGAGTATATGCAGCGGAAAGTAAATTGCACATGTAAAAGAGAGGTGGAGAAGATCAAACGCAGTTTGGTGACACGGAGATTTTTGTCGTGGTTCCGATAGGTGGTGCTATCGTACATCCACGTTGATGGAGACTTCAACCCACGGAGGGTAACGGCTGCGCGAGTCCACGGAGGGCTCCACCCACGAAGGGTCCACGAAGAAGCAACCTTGTCTATTCCATCACGGCCTACGCCCACGGAGGACTAGCCTTACTCGGGGTAGATCTTCACGAAGTAGGCGATCTCCTTGCCCTTACAAACTTCTTGGTTCAACTCCACATCACGACGGAGGCTCCCAAGCGACACCTAACCAATCTAGGAGGCACCACCCCCCAAAAGGTAATAGACGGTGTTGATGGTGATGAACTCCTTGCTCTTGTGCTTCAAGCGATAAACTCCCCAACACTCAACTCTCCTCACTGATATGGCTGTGGTGGAAGAAAGATTTGAGTGGAAAGCAACTTGGGAAGGCTAGAGATCAAGTTTCATATGGTAGGAATGGAATGGCTTGATCTCAACACAAGGGTAGGTGGTTCACTTCTCAGAAAGTGTATGGTAGAAGTGGTGGTACTTTCTGATGGCTCTCCTCACGAATGAGAAGGGGGTGGAGGGGTATATATAGCCTCCACACAAAATCCAACCGTTACACACACATTTGACCAATCTCGGTCAGACCGAAGTGAAAACTCGGTTAGACCGAAAGTTCAAATATAGTGAACGTTGGGATTTTCGGTGGGACCGAAAATACCATCTCGGTGAGACCGAAGTGAGTCAAAGGTTAGGGTTTGCCATCTCGGTGAGACCGAAAATATAAACTCGGATATTCCGAATTGATGTCAACTGATCACAGAAGGTTGGCAGCCCTTTTTCGGTAAGACCGAAACTCAGAATCGGTAAGACCGAGAAGCTAGGGTTTGGAGAAACAACTGAAGAGGTTCATCTCGGTGGGACTGAGTTGGAGAAATCGGTGTGACCGAGATGTTAGGGTTTGTGTAAAGTAGTGAATAGTGCTGATAGTTGAGGGAGTTAGATCACCAAGCACTTGAGCAACAAGAACATTAACACAACCTCATCCCCTTTTAATAGTATTGGCTTTTCCTATGGACTCAATGTGATCTTTGATCACTAAACCAAAAATGGAGTCTTGAGCTTTTGCCAATGCTTGTCTTAGCATTTTGAGGGGTCCACTTCTTCAGACATTTCCATACCCATATCATCGAAATTCTCTGAAATGATTCTCAAGATAATATTAGTTCAATGATGTATATGTTGTTATTAATTACCAAAACCACCCGGGGATTAGTTGCACTTTCAATCTCCCCCTTTTTGGTAATTGATGACAACATATAGATCAAAGCTTCGACAAAAGATATAATCAATGAATAACATCGTCGCTTTGAGAAGTATGTGATAAACAAGAGCTCCCCCTAAATTTGTGCATTATTTATTATTTGCGTTTGAATGCAAATGCACAATCGATTAGGATTATGGGTCACTCTTCCATGTCACATACATCTTGGTGGAGCGCACAAAATGATAAGAATGAATAACATGCACTTAATCACCAAGACAAGAGTAAATAGCCATACAATAAGGAATAGCATATGATAAACAATAAGCACACATTAAAGCATAGTATGACTAAGCACTCATTAAGGTAGCATCAAACGTAGTAGCAAGCACACTTAAAGTATCTGGAACCAAAAGAAACCAATGTATCACAGAGAAACCGGCAAAAGAACGAAAAGACGAAAAGAGCACTCTCTCTCTCGAAGCCCTATGATCTATAACAATTTCTCCCCCTTTGGCAACAAGTTACCAAAAAGTTCGAAAGAGTATAGAGCTAAACGTCACTGCGGGCTCGGCTGGCGGCTCCCGTCTGGGTCGATGTCGGTGTAGAGATAGCTGCATCTGCGAAGACTTCTGCTGATGTCTGCGGTGGAGGAGTGGATGCTGGAGCTGAAGGAACTGCTGGAGCTGTAGCTGGTGCTGAAGTGGTAGCCCTGGAGTCTGTCACTGGGATAGCTGCAGATCTGGATCCTCTGGGAACCTGAGCAGTCTGGCGATGAGAGTCCTGGACTAGATCATCCTGCATAAGCTCTGCTCTCTCCTGCCTAGTCTCCTCCATGTCTGCCTCAAGCTTGTTGACAGACACCTGAATCTCAGTCAGCTTCACGTCTAGAGCGTGGATCTTGTCCTCGACAATCCTCTCAAGGCTCTCCTGAGATTGCTCAATGCTGGCCAGGCGTTGTTCAATTCTCCGGGTTGCTTCAAGAATCTGATCTCCAAAGCTCTTTGGCTTAGCTGCTGCTGCTGCTGCCTCTTTGTCAGCTTTGGCTTTCTTTGCAGCTTCGATCTTGGCTTGCCCTTCAACTGAGGTGGGATCCTCTTCATCCATCACAACTACGTTGTCCTCATGTTCTGGCTGCAGTGGCAAGTGCTTCCTATCCAACATGAATTTGCCCGTGCCAAACTTGGCGTTGATGAGCATCTGTATCTGCGGAGCAAACCCACACGACCTCTTCTGGTCAGCTGCAGTCCTCTTAATGGTCTCTACCATCAAGTCCATCACCTTAAAAGGTGCCTTCTCATCGAGAATGTGCAGCATATTGATAGAATAGCCTCGTATCATCCGGTGGTCACCTGACTTAGGCATCAAAGTATGCCTCAGAATAGTGTTAGTAGTGGTCAGACCAGCCTGGAGATAATACACTGAGCCGAGCTTCCATCCCTCCAAATCAGCAGCTGGGATCTCCTTGTACATATTCTTCATAGAATCATGACTCTTCTTAGGAATCCCATAGACATCAATGTCGTCCTCTCTCTGCACAGGAGCGTTCAGAAGTTCTGCCCATTCTGCAACAGTTGAAGAAAACCTTTGACCTTCAGTCATCCAGGTGATCTTGCCATCAGGGTAGAAATGGGTTGTGGCATAGAACTGCATGATCATCTCGTCATTCCATGCTGTCAGTTCTTGACCCACAAAATCAGCAACTCCACATGCAGAAAAGCTCTCATGCACATGGGGAAAGAAGTCCCGATGCTCTCTACTGTCAATATACTTCCAGTCAACATATCTGGTGTCAGCAACAATGGGCTTCTTATCCATTAGCACAGTCTCATAGAAATCCTGCTGCTCTCTGGTGTGGAATCTGGGGTCCACAGCAGTCCTTCTTCTTACGGCATATGGATCAGACTGTCTCCATAGCCTGAGACCTTTGTCCTTCCTTGCCTTCATGTCCTCAGCTTGAGGATGAGCATCATTGTGGAGTGGCAACTTGGGACGGAGCTTGAGCAACACATGCTCTTCATCTGACTCAGAAGGTGGCATCTCACCTTTGTTCTTCTCAGAAGCTGGAATGCTTCTGGTTGTTCTCTTGGGCTTGGCTGGAGCTGCTTTGACTGGAGCAGGCTTCTTGGGCTTGGAAGAGGCTTGAGCCCGAATAGCATCACCCATGAACTTAGCTTTCTGAGGAGGAGGCTGGGGTGCATCTTCTTCTTCTTCCTCTGCAACATCTTGAGGTTCAGCATAAACAACCCTCTTCCTTTTGGAAGTCTTCTTCACCTTGCTTGGAGCAGGCTCTTCCAAGTTGAGCTTCTTGGCAACTGCTGATTGCTTCACTTTACTTGTGCCTTTCCTTGGCTGCTGCCCTTGGTGCTCTTTGGCAACCACATTCCTCTTGGGCTTGGAGGTAACTTCCTCAGCAACAAAGTCGGAATCCTCATCATCAGAGGTTCTCTTCTTCCTGGTTCTCGTAGCTGCAGGAGGCAGACCACTAGGGGTGCTCCTCTCACCATCATCACTAGAGCTGCTTGCAGGACTTGTTTCTGCCTCTGGAATTTCAGCAAATGGTGATTCAGACCTGTTCTGGCTGTCACTGACATCTGACATGGCTGAAAGACCTGTGAAAAGATAAGGTATAGGCAGAATGGAAGAGTTATCACAACTGCAGAAGTTTTTGAAAAGAAAAAATGAGTTAAAAACTTAGTTTTGAGTTTTCACAGAATGTATTTCGGTCAAACCGATTTCAAGTTTCGGTGTAACCGAAGTGTTCAACAGAACCTACACACCACTTTCGGTCAGACCGAAATGGGTTTCGGTCCTACCGAAAACTTAGGGTTTCACAGAAACTTCACTTCGGACATTCCGATTTTCACAACTCGGTCAGACCGAACTGTGTAGTGCAATGGTCAGAGACCAAATCGGTCAGTCCGAGTTTCAGGAATCGGCTTCACCGAGATGCATTCCGTGGAAACCTAAACCTAAGAATTTTCCTCGAAACTAGAAGATCTGAACAATGTATTGGGATCATATCAAACTTGGATAGAATCAGGGCAGTCCTATCATGCAAGAATCAGAAGTGGAGCATGAAAGGGATCGGGACACACCCTAACTTGGTGGTGTCCCTCTACGGCGGCAACGGCGGAGAAGATTACCGTTGACGGCGGCGGAGACCTGCGGCGAGGACGCACAGGTGATGAAGGCGACGATCCGTAGACCAGGGCGGCGGCAGCAGGGGTCTTGGAGGGCGAACGTTTGAAAGGAATAGATCGCGCGCAGCCCTCAGTATATAACCCCGTGCTGTCGGTGGGACCGAGTTGAAAAACTCGGTGTCACCGAGATGCATAATTGCAGTGCAGTTACGCATATCGGTCAGACCGAGATTTTGAACTCGGTTTCACCGAGATGAAACCTAGATCAATCTAAGTGTTTCGGTTGGACCGAGATTGGGAAGCCGGTCAGACCGAAATGGACTTAGAAGGTTTTGGAAGCCAGCCTTAGACGAATCGGTGGTTCCGAGTGCTCCTCACTCGGACTGTCCGAAAAAGACTTGTTCAAAGTTGTGATATAAGCATGAATAGAATTTGAGACAAGATAGCATAGATAGCTAGGGAAGGTGCTTAGGCATTCTTGTCCATCCATTTGGCCAGAAAAAGAAACCAAAACAATCAAAAACCACAAATGGATGTCCTTGAATGAATAGAATCATGCATTCAACATGCTCACACAATAAGATAGCAACTGAAATATGTGTCAAACATGCACAACCAATCACTCTAGCTACTAGCACACAATTTGTCGATGACTAGGTCATCTATATATGAGTATATTGACTTAGGAGCCAAATGAGAACATTTGATCATAGGTCATACTCATCGTTTAAGCACAAGTGAGGTTACCACTTTTACATAAAGCATTTATGTGTTCACATCATTTGGAGATGCTTTAGCTCAATTTTTAGAGCAAAGCTCCCCCTAGATGTGAGAATCCCTTTTAAAGGGTCAAACTAACCTTGGGTTATCGTAGAAGACTTCATGTAGATGTTGAAGATGTGGATGCTCAATGTTGATGTAGATCATCATGAGTTGAGAGCTATCCTTGGATTAGGGCACTTTCAATACCTACATGGGTTAGTCCCACAAGGAACAAACAAGAATATCCATGGACATAGAGTGAAGTACACAAGAGATGATGTCCATGAAAGCAATGATTACCTTGTCCCTTGACTTACCAACAAGAGGGTTTGTGACTCCATGAACTAGTGCATGATGTGGAAGTTGATTGCACAAGTTCTTGCCAAAATGAATATGAGTGAAGTTTGTTGGCGGAGTCACCCTCAAGAACCTACTAGTTCTTCTTCTTTGGGATCCACATCATCTTGATGGGAATCCTTGGTGTTGTAGTTGAGCTTGACGAAGTAGAACTTGATGTGTCCTTGGGAACCCACTCGACCATGGCTTGAGGTGCTTCAATGAATGCATCAATCTCCTCTTGAAGCTTGTCCTTGGCCTTTAGCTTGTGGTCTTGTGGTGGAAGGTCATCTTGAGCTTGCTCCACGTTGAAAGAAGTAGGATCATACTTCTCCTTTTGTGAGACAAACTGTGGAGTAGGGTATTGACCTTCTTCCCACTCAACACCTTTGGCGTTGAACTTTCGCTCAAAACCAATCCCTTGATTCTTCCGGTGTCTTCCTTGTTTGCGAACAATCTCCTCAAAGTTCTTGCTTCCGGCAAGACTCTTGTAGACACCTTTCTCTATGATTTCCTTCAATAAGCTATTTTCTTGCTCAAGTGTAACTTGGCTTGAAACATTGTTAGTGGAATCAAGAGAACTACTAGAAGTAACAACATTTGATTTAACATTGTTATTGTTACTACTAGAGGAAGAATTTTTCTTATGCTTGTCATGCTTAGTCTTAATAGGTGGCAAGAAATTAGACAAGAGAAGTCGTTTGGCAAGATATGAAGAACTCTTCTTTCGAAGATCGTCATTGATCGCTTTTAGAAACTCATGTTCTTGCTCTAGAGTGAGCTTCTCGAAGCGTAGCTTCTCATGAGATCTTAGGAGCTCTCTATGATCTTCTTGAGTTGTTTCATGAGCTAACTTAAGAGTGTTTAGTTCTTTAGTTAGACGCTCAATCTCCTTCATAGCATTGTCTTTCGACTCTTCTCGACTATAAAGACTACTAGCATTTTCATCATTACTAAGCTCACTAGATTTATCATGCAAGAGCTCATCTTCACCAAGTAAGTCATCCTCATCACTATCAAAGTCAATGAATTCAGGGTGTGTTACCTTGGGGCCTTTAGCCATGAAGCATCTTCCAATTCCCTCGTTTGGTGAATCAAATAAGTCGTAGGAGTTGGAGTTGGAGGATACGAGTGCAAGTCCGGCAACACCTTCATCTTGACTATAGTCGGAGTCGGAGTGATAGCTTCCATCGGATTGACTGTCAGAGTCGGAGCCGGAGACCCATTCACCAACATGAGCTTGATGTCTTCTTCTTGTGTAGCTCCTTGATGACTTGTCTTTCCTCTCCGAATCCTTGCTTCTCCGAGAGGGTCTTCGTTCATAACGATCATCTCTACTCCTTCTCTCTCTCCGAGGTGACTCATCTCTTGCTCTTCTTCTTGGAGATTCTTCTCTTCTCTTGTGGGGAGCCGTACACTCATTTGAGAAGTGTCCGGGTCTTCCACAATTGTAGAAGTTTCGATCACGACTAGAAGATCTCTTTCCATCATATGATCTAGACTTTGAGCTTCTTTCTTTGCCTCTATTCTTGTAGAACTTGTTGAAGTTCTTGACCATTAGGCTTATCTCTTCATTGGAAATTAGCTTGTCACTTGAGGTAGTAGGAGCATCACTTGAAGCTTTGTAAGCACCACTTGACTTGTTGTGAAGCTCTTCCTTATCCTTAAGTGTCATCTCATGAGCAACAATTCTTCCAATGACTTCAGTTGGCTTGAGAGTCTTGTAGTTTGGCATCATTTGGATCAAAGTGCACACGGTGTCATACTTTCCATCCAAAGCTCTGAGAATCTTCTTAATGATGAATCGGTCGGTCATTTCTTCGCTTCCTAAGCCAGCAATCTCATTTGTGATGAGAGCAAGCCTAGAGTACATTTCAGCGACTCCTTCACCATCCTTCATCTTGAACTTGTCAAGTTGACCTTGAAGAATATCCAGCTTTGATTCCTTCACAGATTCAGTACCTTCGTGCATTTCAACCAAAGTATCCCAAATCTCTTTAGCATTCTCAAGACGGCTGATTTTGTTGAACTCTTCGGGACACAAAGCATTGAAGAGAATGTCACAAGCTTGAGCATTGTTTTGCAACATCCGCAACTCTTCGGGTGTAGCTTCGCGATCCGGAACTTTTCCTTCTTCAAAGAAATCACCTTGCATGCCAACACAAATAATGCCCCATGCGGCAGGGTTATGACCAAGAATATGCATTTTCATTTTATGCTTCCAACTAGCAAAATTTGTACCATCAAAGTAAGGACCTCTACGATAATTACCCTCACTAGACGCCATACTCTCCTAGGTTGTGAAACCAAGCTTATGGAGTCCAATGCAATGGAAACCAAGGCAATGGAGACCAAAGCTCTGATACCACTTGTAGGATCGAAGTAGGTCTAGAGGGGGGGTGATTAGACTACTTGACAATATAAAAAAGCTGCCTTTAGATCATGCAAAGTTTTTGGCAGTTGCACAAACAAGATCAATTCAAGTAACACCCTACACATGCAATTCTAGAGTATATGCAGCGGAAAGTAAATTGCACATGTAAAAGAGAGGTGGAGAAGATCAAACGCAGTTTGGTGACACGGAGATTTTTGTCGTGGTTCTGATAGGTGGTGCTATCGTACATCCACGTTGATGGAGACTTCAACCCACGGAGGGTAACGGCTGCGCGAGTCCACGGAGGGCTCCACCCACGAAGGGTCCACGAAGAAGCAACCTTGTCTATTCCATCACGGCCTACGCCCACGGAGGACTAGCCTTACTCGGGGTAGATCTTCACGAAGTAGGCGATCTCCTTGCCCTTACAAACTTCTTGGTTCAACTCCACATCATCAAGACGGAGGCTCCCAAGCGACACCTAACCAATCTAGGAGGCACCACCCCCCAAAAGGTAATAGACGGTGTTGATGATGATGAACTCCTTGCTCTTGTGCTTCAAATGATAAACTCCCCAACACTCAACTCTCCTCACTGATATGGCTGTGGTGGAAGAAAGATTTGAGTGGAAAGCAACTTGGGAAGGCTAGAGATCAAGTTTCATATGGTAGGAATGGAATGGCTTGATCTCAACACAAGGGTAGGTGGTTCACTTCTCAGAAAGTGTATGGTAGAATGGTGGTACTTTCTGATGGCTCTCCTCACGAATGAGAAGGGGGTGGAGGGGTATATATAGCCTCCACACAAAATCCAACCGTTACACACACATTTGACCAATCTCGGTCAGACCGAAGTGAAAACTCGGTTAGACCGAAAGTTCAAATATAGTGAACGTTGGGATTTTCGGTGGGACCGAAAATACCATCTCGGTGAGACCGAAGTGAGTCAAAGGTTAGGGTTTGCCATCTCGGTGAGACCGAAAATATAAACTCGGATATTCCGAATTGATGTCAACTGATCACAGAAGGTTGGCAGCCCTTTTTCGGTAAGACCGAAACTCAGAATCGGTAAGACCGAGAAGCTAGGGTTTGGAGAAACAACTGAAGAGGTTCATCTCGGTGGGACTGAGTTGGAGAAATCGGTGTGACCGAGATGTTAGGGTTTGTGTAAAGTAGTGAATAGTGCTGATAGTTGAGGGAGTTAGATCACCAAGCACTTGAGCAACAAGAACATTAACACAACCTCATCCCCTTTTAATAGTATTGGCTTTTCCTATGGACTCAATGTGATCTTTGATCACTAAACCAAAAATGGAGTCTTGAGCTTTTGCCAATGCTTGTCTTAGCATTTTGAGGGGTCCACTTCTTCAGACATTTCCATACCCATATCATCGAAATTCTCTGAAATGATTCTCAAGATAATATTAGTTCAATGATGTATATGTTGTTATTAATTACCAAAACCACCCGGGGATTAGTTGCACTTTCACCTATATATCAATCTTTACCTCTTGACCATTTCGAGACTCCTTCTCATGTCCGTGATCTCATCCGGGACTCCAAACAACATTCGGTCACCAAATCACATAACTCATATAATACAAAATCGTCATCGAACGTTAAGCGTGCGGACCCTATGGGTTCTAGAACTATGTAGACATGACTGAGGCACCTCTCTGGTCCATAACCAACAGCAGAACCTGGATGCTCTTATTGGTTCCCACATATTCTACGAAGATCTTTATCGGTCGTATCGTAATGACAACATACATTATTCCCTTGTGTCATCGGTATGTTACTTGCCCGAGATTCGATCGTCGGTATCTTCATACCTAGTTCAATCTCGTTACTAGTAAGTCTCTTTACTCGTTCCGTAATGCATCATCCCGCAACTAACTCATTAGTCACAATGCTTGCAAGGCTTCTTATGATGTGCATTACCGAGAGGGCCCAGAGATACCTCTCCGATATACGGAGTGTCAAATCCTAATCTCGATCTATGCCAATGTAATGCCCAGGATGGGACTATACCTCCTACGTGTCGAGGCACGACTTAAAGGTACAAGCCCATTCTGGAATGATCTCAAGTTCGGTATCTTTGCACGACATGTAAAAATAGGGATGAAATTGCAAAAGGATAGTTGGCTTACACTCGCCACGTCACACAATACATTACATAAGCAAATCAACATCCAAAACATCATTCAAAACATCACAACCCGACTACGGGCGAAGATCCAAAAGAAAGATACCAAAAACATAAAGCCACAGGTCTGAATCGCCCCTAGTAGAAACCACTACTGATCGTCGAAAATGTCACAAGCATACGGCCACGCTCTTCATGGAACTCCTGGAAGTTCTGACCCATCTCCTGCGTCAAACTCGGCTGAACCTGCATCTGGTGTTGTAGTATCTGTGAGCCACGAGGACTCAGCAATCCCATAACCACGGGTATCAAGACTAGCAAAGCTTTATGGGTATGGAAAAGGGTAGTGGTGAGGTTGTAGCAGCGGCTAAGCATAATATGGTGCTAGCTTACGAGTACAAGAATAAGATGAGCATCTACGCAAACGGTCGCAACTAGTAGTGATCGCTAAAGATCCTGAACTACCTACGAGTCAAACATAACCCCACCGTGTTCTCTTCTCAAAGTGAAAAGAGACAGTCACGGTTACTCACATAGTTGTGTGTTTTACTTCGGATCCTCTGTCAAGTTTTCTACAACCGGACATTAAAAATTCCAATCTGCCACATAACCGCGGGCACGGCTTTCGAAAGATCATAACCCTGCAGGGGTGTCCCAACTTAGCCCATCACAAGCTCTCACGATCAGCTGAAGTGATAAATATAATATTATCACCCCATATCTTAGGGAAATCGGATCAGGCTCGGCATCCCGGTGCACAAGACATTTCGACAATGGTAAAACAAGTCCAGCAAGACCTCCCAGCGTGCCGACACCCTGATAGTAGCCGCACGTATCTCGTCTCAGGCCACGTCCGGATAGGTGATCCTACGAGTTATACCAGATACCTCGGGTTTCCCCGTGGCGGCCCCGCAGTCTCCCCGTTTGGGACCAACACCATCAGCACTGGGCCCCTGCTATGTAGAAAAGAATCCCGAGGGCACGACCCCCTATGCAAATTTAATTAATTAATGAAGTTATTATTATGAGGCAAATTAAAACCAATGTTGGGCCTTGCTGGAGGAGTTTTATTCAAAGACGAAGTGTCAAGGGGTCCCCATATACCCAACCGTGTAAGGAACGCAAAATCAAGAAACATAATGATGGTTTATCGGCGCCTAAGGTGGCATGAGTGGAACAAAACACCGAGAAAAAGGCCAAGCCTTCCACCCATGGCCAGTATATAGGTGTGTTAATAATAATAATAGATATTGTGATATTCCAACAACAAGTTCCGTCCTGGAACGATCTTCATCTTCACCTGCAACTAACAACGCTATAAGAGGGGCTGAGCAAGCGGGTAACATAGCCAAACAATGGTTTTGCTAGGAAGGTTTCAAAGGTTAGAGGTTTCATGGCAACAAGGAGAGGGGCTGACAATAATGATGGGTAGCGCGACATATAACGATAGCATCGAGACATCTAAGCATGGCAATGGTAGTAAAGGTATCCAAGGGTATGGTCATCTTGCCTGAGATCCCGCAAGGAAGAAGAACGGATCCAAGAAGTAGTCGAATAGTACCTCACAACTCCGGAACGAACCCGAAGCTAACGAGGGAAGCAAACCGGAAAGAAACAAGCAACACGGTAAACACACCACACGAGACATGAAAATATGCTCAATCAAGTAGGATGCAAAACAAGTCTACGTAGGATGCACTACAAGTCTATACAGGAAGCAAAACATGGCAAGGTAGGAAGCACAGCAAAACAACACAAGTCTATATGATGCAACACATGGCAAGGTATGATGCATGACAAGTCTATACAGGAAGCAATACATGGCAAGGTAGGAAGCACAGCAAAACAACACAAGTCTATATGATGCAATACATGGCAAGGTATGATGCATGACAAGTCTATACAGGAAGCAATACATGGCAAGGTAGGAAGCACAGAAAAATAACACAAGTCAACAAGTTTAAATGAGGCCGGAAACTACAACAACAATTCTGGAAAATCCCCATATGCATGTTTAGCAATTTTAAGCAAACAACAATTTAACACATTTTAATGTTGTTAACATGATGCGGATGACATGATCAAGTTTTATGAAATTTTAGCAAAAGTGAACAAGAAGAGATATGAAGTATTTGTCACCGTGGTGGAAAGAAAGGGGCCATGGCGGCGAATCCGAAAATGATGCCACGCAACATATCGGTTCCGGTAACTTGTCAAGAGACCGGTGCAAAAGATAGCGGAGAGAGTGACATGCAAAAGAGATGGGGTGAACTCGGTTGCCCGGTTCCCACGGGTAGGCGACAAGGCAGACGAGGGTCACAACGGACACGATGCTAACATTAGATCGTCTCATACAACACATGCAGTCCACGGGTCATCGGTTTGGCGGTTATACCTTCGAAGCGTTCGTTTCGGGGTGGTTCGAGGTCGTAGAGGAAGTAGTGGTACTCGCGGGTCGTGGAACACGTTCGTAGAGGGAAGTAGTCGTTCCGTTCGTAGTCGTACACGGGGCGTCGGGGTCGTCGTTGACGTAGAGGTACTCGTTCCGTTTCGGAGAGGTACTTGACGAATCCATCTTTTTCGGGGCGACGGTAGTCGTACACGTTGGCGTTTTCGTTCACGGTTCTTCGGCGCCAGTAGTGGTACTTGGTGTCACAAGAAGTGGTACTTGGCGCATCTGGTAGTCATACTCGAGGTCGTCGTGGTACTCGGCGGAGAGGAACTTGGCGACGGTGTACTTGACAGTGTAGCCATCCGGAGACATAGCCGTGTAACTCCTCGGGTTGAAGCCGTGTACCAACTGGACAGTGTAGCTGTCCCGAGCACCAGCAGCAGCACAACAGAGATGCACACGCGGTCCGACGCTGCGAGGCCCGGGGCTGTCCTCGGGGCGCGACGGCGACGCGTTGAAGGAGGCAGAATGTAACATCCCAAATTTTCAATTTGGAATGTTATACATAGATCATAATTGCATTTCATGTTTTTGCATTTTTGTTCGTGGAGTTCCTCAAAATTCTAAGCAACTCAAGGACCTACGGAGAGAGTTGGGAATTTTACCGTTTTCGTATTTGAGTTCGCTTAAATACCGGTACGAGGACAGCGTGATTCTAATTATTTTTCTCTCCTAAAAATATTTCTAAATAAAATATATGAGCGGAGATAATATGACTTCTCGAAAATAACAGAAATATTGGAGGAAAAATATTAAAATCACTTTTGGTATTTTTCTGGATTTATTTTAGGATTTATTTTAGGATTTATTTGCATAAGAAAAATACGCGTTTTTCAAAATTGCATTTAGGTCCGGGAAAAATGTTCACTTTGTCCTAAATATTATTAGAGGACGGTTAAAATTTATTTCAGAAATTTTGGAGTCCGTTTGGTATTTCTTTCGTTAGTTTTTCTGCGCCGGGACTCTATTTAAAAAAAAAGGAAACCGACCTAGTCTCGTATCGGACCGAGAGACTGGGCTTATAAGCCACAGCCCCGCCAGCCCAACTCCTCACCTCGCCCGCAGCCGCCCGAACCCTAGCCACCGCCGGATCGCGCCGCCCCGCCGCCGGATCCCGCCGTCGCCGCCTCCCGCCGCCCCGCAGCTCGCGCCGCGTCGCCGCCCTGCCTCGCCGCGCCGCCGCCAGCTCGCCGCCCCGCCGCCTCGCCCGTGCCGCGCCGCCGCCGCCCTCGCCGGAGACCATCGGAGTTCGTCGGAGTTCGAGGTAGTTAGTTTTTTTCTTTCTTCGGTTAACCGATCAGTTTTATTTAGGAAAACCTAGATCTGTTTTTTTTAGAATAGATCGGTTTGGTTTTTTTCGGTTTAGCTAATTAGCGGACGTTCGTCCGTACGTTCGTTTTAACGAACGGTTTTTGTTAGTTAACCGCAGACAGCGAACGTTCGTTCGTTAGCCTGTTCGTCGTTTTTCTTTTTCGGGGTATTTATCCGCGATTATTCCTATCGTGATTTCTGCCCTGATCTTGTTTTTCGTTTTTCTTTTCGCTCGAGAGTCGGAATCAGGTGATTCAAAATCCCAGATCTTCGTCTCGAAGCCCTCTTTAGGTTTAACCAACTTGAACAAAGTTTTGGCTACTGTAAAATTTGACTTTAGGCCAACTAGTAATGCGGAGCTCGTTTCTTTTGCAGTTTGAGTTTCGTTGCTTCTTTCGAGTTGATTCTTTTTGCAAACCGGAGTTCTTAAGTTGAACTTTCTGGTTAGATCTCTTATTTGAGTTTTACCCGTGCATTAGTTAAGTACTTATTGTATGCTTGTTTGTTTGATTGCGATAGAGTACCCAGAGTGCGCCGCTTGCTACTTTGAGTCTCTAGGTTTTGCGGATCATCAGCAAGGCAAGTAACACTTTGATCATGCTTTCCAATTACCCAGTTTTCATTGCATTAGTCAAACCCTCACACATTGCATGAGTAGGATCAATTAACTTATGGGATTGGGAAGTAGATTGAGGTAGTACCTATTACCTGCATTACATTCAAACCTTTGGGAGTTACTTCTACGTTTGCTGTTAGGACATGCTATGCTCGTAGACGTGGATTGGGTGAGTGAAATCCATGACAGATGTGAGATCGTTTAAATTAATGTTTCAACTTAAGGTGGCAACATTAATACACATCTGGGTGGATTGAGGCACCTGGGTATTCCAGGATTGCCTGTTTTTCTTTTGGACCGCCACCCAGGCTCAAAGGGATCATGAGATTATTCATACTAGAAACTTCCGTGTGCAACCACAATGCTATTATGGGCTCTAGCATAGTATGAGTAAGTTGTGCGAACTCTTACAGTGGTGGACTAGCGGATGTAGGGGATGTAGGTTGGTACGGTCCGCCCGATCGTAAGGTGCTAGCGCTTTTGAAAGACTATGTCTCGATCATCCGTTTCTCAAACACCATGCAGTGCGAGAAACCAAACGGAGGCGACCGAGTCTTGTGGGAAAAGTGCACAAACCTCTGCAGAGTGTACTAACTGATCATGATTAGCCATGTCCCCGGTTATGGACGTCTTGAGTATCTAGTACTTGGATTTTCATGTGCATCTCAACATGTTACTTTAATTTAATTTTGTTGGGTTTAATGGTGAACTTTAATTGGGGTTGATAGGATGTCTATCTTCTCAACGATGTTTCAACTACCATGATAGTTAATTAAAATGCATTCCTTTGAAGTAGGTAAAAATTGGCTTTACGCAAAAACTTAACCATAGAGCTTTACACCAGCTATATTGCATATAGTATAGCTTTACTTTCATTGCATTCTCTTGTGTTACCTTGCCAGCATATTCCATGTGCTGACCCATTTTCGGGCTGCAACGTTTCATGTTGCAGACTTTACAGACGACGAGTAAGATGCCCTTTTAGGTCGTGGTTCTGTACTCAGTGATGCCGCTGGAGTTGATGGACTCACTTATCTTCCAAGCTTTCCGCTGTTATCGTGTTAGATGGCCTTCAGCCATATTATTTGTAATAAATTCATCGTTGGACTATCGATGTAATAAGTGTGTGATTCCTACTCTGTTATAAATCCTTCAAGTACTGTGCGTGTCAGCATTACTGATCCAGGGATGACACTGATGCATAGAGATCAGACTGTTTGAGGTCTGGTCGCTACACAGAACCGCGGCAGCAGCAGAACTTGGCGGCGCCGGTGGTCGTGGAGGCGCGAACCCGCCCGTTTCCAGGCGAGGCAGAGGGTGATGGAGCAGAGGCGGGATGGCGACGGGCGACAGCGCGCGCTGCAGGCCGGCTAGGGAAGGAGGCATGGGCGGCAGCACGACGCGAGGTCGCCGGGGAGGCTGGCGACGGAGACAAGGACGAGGCCGATGCGTCCCGGTCGTCGGCTCGAAGCAGAGGGGGGAAGATGCGCTGGACGACGAGGACGGAGACAGTGCAGGGGAGGCCGAAGGTGGCGGAGGGAGACGACGGCTTTGGCCAGCCGGCGCTCCGACGGGCGAGGCGGGGGCCATCGCTGGCGGCGGGGAGGACGCTGCGGTGGCCGTGCGGCTCCATGGAGGCGAACCGCGGGGCGACCCTAGAGGAGGCAAGGCTGGTGAGGGGTCGAAGGAGGAGGGAGAGAGCGAGGGTCGGGTTCGGGGCGTCCTGGTGGCGCGATGGGGAGGACGAAGGAGGAGAGTGAGATCGAGAGGGAGATGGGGTTCGGGATCGGGCTGCGAGGAGTGTCTAGGGTTAGGATAGCTAGGCAGGGCCGGATGGCCTTAGGTGGGAGTTGGGCCTGCTGCTGATGGGCCTTAGGGAGGCCGGCGGCTGGGCCTCTGCTGCCTCCCTACTGTTGTTTTAAAAAAAACAGAAAAACAACAAAGAAGAAAAGAAAAGGAAGGAGGTGCTAGGGATAGAATTAGGGCATGAGGTTATTTTTCCCGGACTCGCAAAAATGTCCACGGTCCACGAAAATAGGAGAGGCAAGAATGCAAGAGTAAAATTCAAACTCATTTGAATTTAATTCAAATGGTTTGAATTAGGAAAAGGTTTAGGAAGTGTCCAAAATGTTGAGGTTTTTGGAGGAACCTCGATAAATGGGAAAAGAATTATAGAGAAGGTTTCGACGGTGAAACTTGAAGTAGAAAATGCATGGGGAATATATGCAAGTGTGTTTGGGTTAATTCCAAACAAATGGAATATTTTTATAATAGCTCCATAAATATTAGGAGGATATGTTATAAAGAGAAGTCACTCTTCCCTCAATTTAAATGGATCGAAGATCCACACAGTTTATTTAGAAATGCAGAAGAATATGACATGATGGCACGATGATATGATGCAATGCAAAAATAAATAACACAAGCACAGGTGAAACACACGGGAGAACCCAGAACATCTGGAATCTTCTGGGACGTTGGTCTTCGGGCATCACAACTCTCCCACACTAACAGAGGATCTCGACCCGAGATCCAAGAGATGGCACCGGGTAGAAACGAAAAAGAAGAGGTAAACAAAGTTGCTTCTTCGACAAACGAGTGAAACCACGAACCTTGAGAGGTTAAACAAGTTGAATAAAGAATACAATGGAGATGAACGAAGATGAAAACACTCCGTTAGAAAAGAGGAACAAGGAACATTACGAGAACCTTGTAGGTTGAAAGTCATGAAACAAGAGCTTACGAACCAAAAGAATATGAAACTGCAGCGGTATAGCCAAGGAATAAGAATGACAGAATTTGGACAGCACTTCGTCAGAAAATGGAAGGAATTAACATGAGCTTGAGAAGATTGGACGATCTTGATGAAATCAACAGCATATTGCCTCTGAAACAATTGAAAGAATGGCACAAGGGGTAAGAAGGATTCGAGAGCACTCCGGTTGAAAAGAGAGGAAAAGCTAGATAGATGACGGAACTTGAATGGAGGACACGATATTTCGGTTAAATAGACAAGCAAGGGAAGAATATGATCTTGATAAAATGAGCTTATGGGACGAAGAGAGCAATATCACAATGCCTCCGGAATGAAAGAATAGAATATAGATCAATGAAAGAAATGAACGGAGAAAAATATGACAACTTCTCCCAAAATTGAATTTGAAAGAGAATCCTTACAAAGATGGATTGAACAGAGTTGTTGGAAAAATCAAAAACGAAAAGAATAAGCTCATTGTGGGCTTACGGAAAACATCGCAAAATTAAGAGGTGATAACCAGCCGCTTACGAAAACATTTGATTGGATTGAGATCAACAAGGAGACGAAAAACTTATTTCACCGGGAGGATAAATGAAGAACTTGGGTCATTTATAAGCACCATATATAGCAACCATCCTTAGGGAAAGCTTTAGGTGAAATACAACCCAAGAAAATTCCAACGAATAAATTGAAGGGTTAGAAGGATCTCCTGAACGAAGAAAATGATTGGTTTAAATATCTCATTCCTGTCAACTTGTGAATCATGAGACCTGAAGGGAAATTGTCAAGAATGGCATAACACCATCTCAAAAGATAAGGGAGAAAGAATTGCACTTTGGAATGCAAGAAGAAGAATATTTGAGCTCCAACAAGAATCTTGATGAAGACTTCGAGGATGAATTAAATCTTGATGAACCACCATGAGAACTCCGGTAACAAAAGCATGAGAAGTGAAAGATGAAAAGAATAAGATTCAAGGCCTGCGATGAATTAGATAGAGCTTTGTGACAAGATAATTGAGAGAGTTTGGAACTCCGGAAGAAAAGATGAACAACCAATAATTTGATATCATGAACGAACTCCAGACAAAGGAATTAAACACTTGGAAGGAACAAGAATAAGAATTATGTTAAGAGCATCCTTCACCAATTTAAATTGATGACAAGCAATGGATTTGGCCTACTACTTATTCTTGTTGCAAAGAATTAAAAAGAGATCTCGCACCAACTTGGGTAAATCTTCAACGAACCACCGGTAGGATTAGGAAAGAACAAATGAATTGATATGATAACAATGAAAGAGTAAACTTGAATGAACCACCGTAAGAATATTGATACGAACGAAGGGGCATCAATTAAGAATAGTTGGAGGACGAAGTTGAAAACTGAGAACGAAGAATCTTCTGAAATGATGGTCTTCGGAGGATCACAATGGAAAGAATTTATGAAATGCTTCGGATGGTATAAAAGAATTCCTCACAATCTGAACAATAATGAGGATGGCATGAAGCTAGAATCCCGAATCTTCAAGAGAACGGCCAAGATTTAAGAGAAACACTTCTCCGGTCTTCAAATGTTGAGAATGACGACGAGATACACCACCATGAATTGTTGAGGCACTCCGGAATGAAGAATTAAGAAGGTTGAAACAATGGTGAAAAGAATTGAACGCGATCTTGGAGAAGGTATATGACTGATGTAATCCATTCTTACGTCACATTTGAAAAGAATTCTCCGGAAAAAGAAGAGTCAGGTAAGATCCTGGGAAAAGACATGTGGGTTAGGGCCCACTAAAGAAATCACCGTTGAAAAAGATTGCTTAAGAGATATTGCACTGGTTGAATTAAATGGCTTGGATGAGATAACAATCTCAAAATAGCTTGAATGGATCATGAATTGAAACACGAGTTTTCCGAGATATCTTCAGCACTCCGGAGAAGAATTAGAGAGTTGAATAAGCAAGAGAGACTTCGGATAAGAAATTTCAACATGTGAAAACATGTGAAACAAAAAGGAAGATATATGATCAACACCGAAGCTTGAATTACATCCACCGGCAGAATTTGAGAACAAAAGAATGATGGGCTTGAAGCTCTTGAGCATCTTCACGATAATTCACCGGATAAGAACATTGAAGGAAATGGATGAAGAAACCTCACATGAATAAAATGGATACTTCATCTGAGAATTTCTGGCTCCGAGAAGAAGAAGGGTGGGAGGGTGGGGAAACAAAGACAACTTGGGATGAATGAAACAGACAAATCGTCGGATTTCTCAACGGCGTCCGTATGGAATAACTTGAAGAGAAGGCACACCGGTTGAAAAGGATTAACATGAAAATCTCGATGGTCAAGAAGAATTAGCACTCCCATAGAAATATGAGAACGCCGATTAGGAAAGGTATGGAATCAACACTTGACATCGAAGCAACTCGAATAGCATAATCAAAACAAACACAAAGGATAGATATGTTGCAACATAATCTTCACAATATCATCTGAACAAAGAATTGGACGAATGAATTCCGTAGGTACATCAGCTTGTCGAGAAGCCACTTGGGAGAAGAAAAGGTAAATAAAAGCAACAAGGAGCAGATAGAACAAATACAAGATAGAAGCTTCGTCCCACATATTCATGCTGAAAGATCATGGAACATGTTACAAAAGGGTTTTTCAATCCCCGGATCAGCATAGCCAAGGACCCTTTAAGATGCAACTCCCGATCGGAACAACGCCCATAAAACCACTTCACTTAATGTAGAACCCCGAAGTTCATATCATGCACTCGTTGGAAGAATGCCTACGAACTACTAGATGAACCCACCTATTAATTTCCGAAAGTTTCCAGTTATGCAATTAGGTGTTGGGGATACAGGGGAAGCATCGCGCACTCAACTCTAATCCTACATCCAGCTGTATCCATCCTTCAACACATAACCAGTTATTTCCGGAAACCGTTTACCTCGGACCTTCGAAACGCATCTGCTATACAAGCTATGGCAATACTCCCGAACTACCTCCCCAGTACTGGGTGATGTCGGGGTTATCTTGCCACTAACCGCATAGGAGAGTTTTCGATGTCGGCCGTCTTAAGTATTCCAGAACTGTTGCAATATATTTGTGACGACAACACCTCGGAGCTCAACTCCCCGGGACACTGCCACAACCCCTAAATGACAGGAGGCATCGAGAACAATGTTCTTGTCACAAAGACATCGGAACAATCCAAACAATACTCGTGTGATCCTAAAGAAAATTTGTGAAATTTTGAGAGTAGGAGACAAGTAATCGTCAGGAGTCCTCACTAGAGTGAAAAGGGATGAGGAGCAAAAGAAATCCTACTCTCCGATATATATATATATATATATATATATATATATATATATATATATAGGACTCAAAACATTTTCAAGTGTGTGCCTAGACTCAACCGTCAACGATTCGATCAATCAGTGGGGGCTCCTAGGTCGGAGAAGGCTCTGAATACCAACTTGTAATGCCCAGGATGGGACTATACCTCCTACGTGTCGAGGCACGACTTAAAGGTATAAGCCCATTCCGGAATGATCTCAAGTTCGGTATCTTTGCACGACTCATGTAAAAATAGGGATGAAATTGCAAAAGGATAGTTGGCTTACACTCGCCACGTCACACAATACAATACATAAGCAAATCATCATCCAAAACATCATTCAAAACATCACAACCCGACTACGGGCGAAGATCCAAAAGAAAGATACCAAAAACATAAAGCCACAGGTCCGAATCGCCCCTAGTAGAAACCACTACTGATCGTCGAAAACGTCACAAGCATACGGCCACGCTCTTCATGGAACTCCCGGAAGTTTTGACCCATCTCCTGCGTCAAACTCGGCTGAACCTGCATCTGGTGTTGTAGTATCTGTGAGCCACGAGGACTCGGCAATCCCATAACCACGGGTATCAAGACTAGCAAAGCTTTATGGGTATGGAAAAGGGTAGTGGTGAGGTTGCAGCAGCGGCTAAGCATAATATGGTGGCCAGCTTATGAGTACAAGAATAAGATGAGCATCTACGCAAACGGTCGCAACTAGTAGTGATCGCTAAAGATCCTGAACTACCTACGAGTCAAACATAACCCCACCGTGTTCTCTTCTCAAAGTGAAAAGAGACAGTCATGGTTACTCACACAGTTGTGTGTTTTACTTCGGATCCTCTGTCAAGTTTTCTACAACCGGACATTAACAAATTCCAATCTGCCACATAACCGTGGGCACGGCTTTCGAAAGATCATAACCCTGCAGGGTGTCCCAACTTAGCCCATCACAAGCTCTCACGATCAGCTGAAGTGATAAATATAATATTAGCACCCCTTATCTTAGGGAAATCTGATCAGGCTCGGCATCCCGGTGCACAAGACATTTCGACAAGGGTAAAACAAGTCCAGCAAGACCTCCCGGCATGCCGACACCCTGATAGTAGCCGCGCGTATCTCGTCTCAGGGCACATCCGGATAGGTGATCCTACGGGTTATACCAGATACCTCGGGTTTCCCCGTGGCGGCCCCGCAGTCTCCCCGTTTGGGACCAACACCATCAGCACTGGCCCCCCTGCTATGTAGAAAAGAATCCCGAGGGCGCGACCCCCTATGAAAATTTAATTAATTAATTAAGTTATTATTATGAGGCAAATTAAAACCAATGTTGGGCCTTGCTAGAGGAATTTTATTCAAAGACGAAGTGTCAAGGGGTCCCCATATACCCAACCGTGTAAGGAACGCAAAATCAAGGAACATAATGCCGGTTTATCGGCGCCTAAGGTGGCATGAGTGGAATAAAACACCGAGAAAAAGGCCAAGCCTTCCACCCATGCCTAGTATATAGGTGTGTTAATAATAATAATAGATATTGTGACAAGTTCCCTCCTGGAACGATCTTCATCTTCACCTGCAACTAACAACGCTATAAGAGGGGCTGAGCAAGCGGGTAACATAGCCAAACAATGGTTTTGCTAGGAAGGTTTCAAAGGTTAGAGGTTTCATGGCAACAAGGAGAGGGGCTGACAATAATGATGGGTAGCGCGACATATAACGATAGCATCGAGACATCTAAGCATGGCAATGGTAGTAAAGGTATCCAAGGGTATGGTCATCTTGCCTGAGATCCCGCAAGGAAGAAGAACGGATCCAAGAAGTAGTCAAACAGAACCTCACAACTCCGGAATGAACCCGAAGCTAACGAGGGAAACAAACCGGAAAGAAACAAGCAACACGGTAAACACACCACACGAGACATGACAATATGCTCAATCAAGTAGGATGCAAAACAAGTCTACGTAGGATGTACTACAAGTCTATACAGGAAGCAAAACATGGCAAGGTAGGAAGCACAGCAAAACAACACAAGTCTACATGATGCAATACATGGCAAGGTATGATGCATGACAAGTCTATACAGGAAGCAATACATGGCAAGGTAGGAAGCATAGCAAAACAACACAAGTCTATATGATGCAATACATGGCAAGGTATGATGCATGACAAGTCTATACAGGAAGCAATACATGGCAAGGTAGGAAGCACAGAAAAATAACACAAGTCAACAAGTTTCAATGAGGCCGGAAACTACAACAACAATTCCGGAAAATCCCCATATGCATGTTTAGCAATTTTAAGCAAACAACAATTTAACACATTTTAATGTTGTTAACATGATGCGGATGACATGATCAAGTTTTATGCAATTTTAGCAAAAGTGAACAAGAAGAGATATGAAGTATTTGTCACCGTGGTGGAAAGAAAGGGGCCACGGCGGCGAATCCGAAAATGATGCCACGCAACATATCGGTTCCGATAACTCGTCAAGAGACTGGTGCAAAAGATAGCGGAGAGAGTGACATGCAAAAGAGATGGGGTGAACTCGGTTGCCCGGTTCCCACGGGCGACAAGGCAGACGAGGGTCACAACGGACACGATGCTAACATTCGATCATCTCATACAACACATGCAGTCCACGGGTCATCGGTTTGGCGGTTATACCTTCGAAGCGTTCGTTTCGGGGCGGTTCGATGTCGTAGAGGAAGTAGTGGTACTCGCGGGTCGTGGAACACGTTCGTAGAGGGAAGTAGTCGTTCCGTTCGTAGTCGTACACGGGGCGTCGGGGTCGTCGTTGACGTAGAGGTACTCGTTCCGTTTCGGAGAGGTACTTGACGAATACATCTTTTCCGGGGCGACGGTAGTCGTACACGTTGGCGTTTTCGTTCACGGTTCTTCGGCGACGGTAGTGGTACTTGGTGTCACAAGAAGTGGTACTTGGCGCATCCGGTAGTCATACTCGAGGTCGTCGTGGTACTCGGCGGAGAGGAACTTGGCGACGGTGTACTTGACAGTGTAGCCATCCGGAGACATAGCCGTGTAACTCGTCGGGTTGAAGCCGTGTACCAACTGGAAAGTGTAGCCGTCCCGAGCACCAGCAGCAGCACGGCAGAGATGCACGCGCGGTCCAATGCTGCGAGACCCGGGGCTGTCCTCGGGGCGCGACGGCGACGCGTTGAAGGAGGCAGAACCGTGGCAGCAGCAGAACTTGGCGGCGCCGGTGGCCGTGGAGGCTCGAACCCGCCCGTTTCCAGGCGAGGCAGAGGGTGATGGAGCAGAGGCGGGATGGCGACGGGCGACGGCGCGCGCTGCAGGCCGGCTAGGGAAGGAGGCATGGGCGGCAGCACGACGCGAGGTCGCCGGGGAGGCTGGCGACGGAGACAAGGACGAGGCCGATGCGTCCCGGTCGTCGGCTCGAAGCAAAGGAGGGGAAGATGCGCTGGACGACGAGGACGGAGACAGTGCAGGGGAGGCCGAAGGTGGCGGAGGGAGACGACGGCTTTGGCCGGCCGGCGCTCCGGCGGGCGAGGCGGGGGCCGTCGCTGGCGGCGGGAAGGACGCTGCGGTGGTCGTGCGGCTCCATGGAGGCGAACCGCGGGGCGACCCTGGAGGAGGCAAGGCTGGTGAGGGGTCGAAGGAGGAGGGAGAGACAGAGGGTCGGGTTCGGGGTGTCCTGGCGGCGCGATGGGGAGGACGAAGGAGGAGAGTGAGATCAAGAGGGAGATGGGGTTCGGGATCGGGCTGCGAGGAGTGTCTAGGGTTAGGATATCTAGGCAGGGCCGGATGGCCTTAGGTGGGAGTTGGGCCTGCTGCTGATGGGCCTTAGGGAGGCCGGCGGCTGGGCCTCTGCTGCCTCCCTACTGTTGTTTTCCAAAAAAACAGAAAAACAACAAAGAAGAAAAGAAAAGGAAGGAGGTGCTAGGGATAGAATTAGGGCATGAGGTTATTTTTCTCGGACTCGCAAAAATGTCCACGGTCCACGAAAATAGGAGAGGCAAGAATGCAAGAGTAAAATTCAAACTCATTTGAATTTAATTCAAATGGTTTGAATTAGGACAAGGTTTAGGAAGTGTCCAAAATGTTGAGGTTTTTGGAGGAACCTCGATAAATGGGAAAGGAATTATAGAGAAGGTTTCGACGGTGAAACTTGAAGTAGAAAAGGCATGGGGAATATATGCAAGTGTGTTTGGGTTAATTCCAAACAAATGGAATATTTTTATAATAGCTCCATAAATATTAGGAGGATATGTTATAAAGACAAGTCACTCTTCCCTCAATTTAAATCGATCGAAGATCCACACGGTTTATTTAGAAATGCAGAAGAATATGACATGATGGCATGATGATATGATGCAATGCAAAAATAAATAACACAAGCACAAATGAAACACACGGGAGAACCCGGAACATCTGGAATCTTCTGGGACGTCGGTCTTCGGGCGTCACAGCCAACTCAACAAACACCTTTGGAGATACCTGTAGAGCATCTTTATAATCGCCCAGTTACGTTGTGACGTTTGATAGAACACAAGGCACTCCTCCGGTATCCGGGAGTTGCATAATCTCATAGTCAGTGGAATATGTATTTGACATGAAGAAAGCAATAACAGTAAAACTGAACAATCATTATGCTAAGCTAATGGGTGGGACTTTTCCATCACATCATTCTCCTAATGATGTGATCTCGTTCATCAAATGACAACACATATCTATTGTTAGGAAACTTAACCATCTTTGATTAACAAGCTAGTCTAGTAGAGGCTTACTAGGGACGCGGTGTTTTGTCTATGTATCCACGCATGTATCTGAAGGAAATATGCCCTAGAGGCAATAATAAAGATGTTATTTGTATTTCCTTATATCATGATAAATGTCTTTTATTCATGCTAGAATTGTATTAACCGGAAACTTAGTACATGTGTGGATACATAGACAAAACAGTATGTCCCTAGTATGCCTCTACTAGACTAGCTCATTGATCAAAGATGGTTATGTTTCTTAGCCATAGACATGAGTTGTCATTTGATCAACGGGATCACATCATTAGGAGAATGATGTGATGGACAAGACCCATCCGTTAGCATAGCACTATGATCGTTTAGTTTAACTGCTATTGCTTTCTTCATGACTTATACATGTTCCTATGACTATGAGATTATGCAACTCCCGAATACCGTAGGAACACCTTGTGTGCTATCAAACGTCACAACGTAACTGGGTGATCATAAAGATGCTCTACAGGTGTCTCCGAAAGTATTCGTGGTGTTGGCATAGATCAAGATCAGGATTTGTCACTCCGAGTGTCGGAGAAGTATCTCTGGGCCCTCTCGGTAACACACATCACAATAAGCCTTGCAAGCAAAAGACTAATGAGTTAGTCACGAGATGATGTGTTACGGAACGAGTAAAGAGACTTGCCGGTAACGAGATTGAACTAGGTATAGAGATACCGACGATCGAATCTCGGGCAAGTAACATACCGTTTGACAAAAGGAACAACGTATGTTGTTATGCGGTTCTGACCGATAAAAGATCTTCGTAGAATATGTAGGAGCCAATATGAACATCCAGGTTCCGCTATTGGTTATTGACCGGAGATGAGTCTCTGTCATGTCTACATAGTTCTCGAACCCGTAGGGTCCGCACGCTTAACGTTTGATGACGATCGGTATTATGAGTTTATGAGTATTGATGTACCGAAGGTAGTTCGGAGTCCCGGATGAGATCACGGACATGACGAGGAGTCTCGGAATGTCCGAGACATAAAGATTGATATATTGGACGGCTATATTCGGACGCCGGAAGTATACCGGAAAAGTTTCGGATTTATCGGGAATGCCGGAAGGGGTTACCGGAACCCCCTACGAGAGGGGATGGTCCATAGTGGGCCTAAAGGGAAAGAGAGAGGCAGCCCATAGGGCTGGCCGGCGCCCCACCTAGGGTTCCTAGTTGGACTAGGATTGGGGGGGGGGCGCCACCTCTCCTATTCCTTTCCCCCTTCTTCCTTTTGGTGAATCCTACTAGGAATAGGATTGCAATCCTATTCCTAGTAGGACTCCTTCCCTAGCCGCACCAGGAAGGGCCGGCCGGCCTCCCTCCCTTGCTCCTTTATATACGGGGGCAGGGGGGCACCCAAAGACACACAAGTTGAATTGTTTTAGCCGTGTGCGGTGCCCCCCTCCACAGAATCACACCTCGGTCATACCGTCGCGGAGCTTAGGCGAAGCCCTGCGCCGGTGAACACATCATATCCGTCACCACGCCGTCGTGCTGACGAAACTCTCCCGTGAAGCTCAACTGGATCAAGTGCTCGTGGGACGTCATCAAGCTGAACGTGTGCTGAACGCGGAGGTGCCGTACGTTCGGTGCTTGATCGGTTGGATCGCGAAGAAGTTCGACAACATCAACCGCGTCACTTGACGCTTCCGCTCCCGGTCTACGAGGGTACGTAGACACACTCTTCCCTCTCGTTGCTATGCATCTGGTAGATAGATCTTGTGTGATCGTAGGAAAATTTTAAAATACTACGTTCCCCAACAGTGGTATCAGAGCCAGGTCTATGCGTAGATGATATGCAAGAGTAGAACACAATGAGATTGTGGACGATACTAGTCATACTGCTTACCAGCATGTCATACTTTGCTTCGGCGGTATTGTGAGATGAAGCGGCCCGGACCGACATTACGCGTACGCTTACGCGAGACTGGTTTCACCGTTACGAGCACTCGTTGCTTAAAGGTGACTGGCGGGTGTCTGTCTCTCTCACTTTAGCTGAATCAAGTGTGGCTACGCCCGGTCCTTGTGAAGGTTAAAACAGCACATACTTGACGAAACATCGTTGTGGTTTTGTATGCGTAGGTAAGAACGGTTCTTGCTAAAACCCGTAGCAGCCACGTAAAACTTGCAACAAACAAAGTAGAGGACGTCTAACTTGTTTTTGCAGGGCATGTTGTGATGTGATATGGTCAAGACATGATGAGTTATACGGTTTTGTATGAGATGATCATGTTTTGTAAAGTTATCGGCAACTGGCAGGAGCCATATGGTTGTCGCTTTATTGTATGAAATGCAATCGCCATGTAATTGCTTTACTTTATCACTAAGCGGTAGCGATAGTCGTAGAAACAATAGTTGGCGAGACAACAACGATGCTACGATGAAGATCAAGGTGTCAAGCCGGTGACGAAGGTGATCATAACGGTGCTTTGGAGATAGAGATCAAAAGCACAAGATGATGATGGCCATATCATGTCACATATTTTGATTGCATGTGATGTTTATCTTATTATGCTTCTTATTTTGCTTAGGACGACGGTAGCATTATAAGATGATCCCTTACTAAATTTCAAGGTATAAGTGTTCTCCCTGAGTATGCACCGTTGCGAAAGTTCGTCGTGCCGAGACACCACGTGATGATCGGGTGTGATAAGCTCTACGTTCAAATACAACGGGTGTAAGCCAGTTTTGCACACGCAGAATACTCGGGTTAAACTTGACGAGCCTAGCATATACAGATATGGCCTCGGAACACTGGAGACCGAAAGGTCGAGCGTGAATCATATAGTAGATATGATCAACATAAGATGTTCACCATTGAAAACTACTCCATCTCACGTGATGATCGGACATGGTTTAGTTGATTTGGATCACGTGATCATTTAGATGACCAGAGGGATGTCTATCTAAGTGGGAGTTCTTTAAATTAATATTGAACTTTAATTTATCATGAACTTAGTCCTGATAGTTTTGCATATCTATGTCGTTGTAGATCAATGGCCCGTGCTACCGTTCCTTTGAATTTTAATGCATTCCTAGAGAAAGCTAAGTTGAAAGATGATGGTAGCAATTACACGGACTGGGTCCGTAACCTGAGGATTATCCTCATTGCTGCACAGAAGAATTATGTCCTTGAAGCACCGCTAGGTGACAAGCCCCCTTCCGCTAATGCAGATGCTTTGAACGTCTGGCAGTCGCGGTCTGATGACTACACGATAGTTCAGTGTGCCATGCTTTACGGCTTAGAACCGGGACTTCAACGACGTTTTGAACGTCATGGACCATATGAGATGTTCCAGGAGTTGAAGTTAATATTTCAAGCAAATGCCCGAATTGAGAAATATGAGATTTCCAATAAGTTCTACAGCTGCAAAATGGAGGAGAATAGTTCTATCAATGAACACTTGCTCAGAATGTCTGGGTACTACAATCATATGACTCAACTTGGTTGCAAAGTTGACGAGGATAGTGTTATTGATAGAGTTCTTCAATCACTGCCACCAAGCTATAAAGGCTTCGTGATGAACTATAACATGCAAGGGATGCAAAAGACAATTCCCGAGCTCTTCGCTATGCTCAAAGCTGCGGAGGTAGAAATCAAAAAGGAGCATCAAGTGTTGATGGTTAACAAGACCACTAGTTTCAAGAAAAAGGGCAAGGGAAAGAAAGGGAACTTCAAAAAGAATAGCAAGTCAGTTGCTACTTCAACGAAGAAACCCAAATCTGGAGCCAAGCCTGAAACTGAGTACTTCTACTGCAAGGGGACTGGACACTGGAAGCGGAACTGCCCCAAGTATTTGGCGGATAAGAAGGATGGCAAGATGAACAAAGGTATATGTGATATACATGTTATTGATGTGTACCTTACTAATGCTCGTAGTAGTACCTGGGTATTTGATACCGGTTCGGTTGCTAATATTTGTAACTCGAAACAGGGACTACGGATTAAACGAAGATTAGCTAAGGATGAGGTGACGATGCGCGTGGGAAATGGTTCCAAAGTCGATGTGATCGCCGTCGGCACGCTACCTCTACATCTACCTTCGGGATTAGTTTTAGACCTAAATAATTGTTATTTGGTGCCAGCGTTGAGCATGAACATTATATCTGGATCTTGTTTATTGCGAGACGGTTATTCATTTAAATCAGAGAATAATGGTTGTTCCATTTTAATGAATAATATATTTTATGGTCATGCACCCTTGAAGAGTGGTCTATTCTTATTGGATCTCGATTGTAGTGATACACATATTCACAATATTGAAACCAAAAGATGCAAGGTTAATAATGATAGTGCAACTTATTTGTGGCACTGCCGTTTAGGTCATATTGGTGTAAAACGCATGAAGAAACTCCATAAAGATGGACTTTTGGAATCACTTGATTATGAATCACTTGGTGCTTGCGAACCATGCCTCATGGGCAAGATGAATAAAACTCCGTTCTCTGGAACCATGGAGCGAGCAACAGATTTGTTGGAAATCATACATACTGTTGTATGTGGACCAATGAGTGTTGATGCTCGCGGCGGGTATCGTTATTTTCTGACCTTCACTGATGATTTGAGCAGATATGGGTATATCTACTTAATGAAACACAAGTCTGAAACATTTGAAAAGTTCAAAGAATTTCAGAGTGAAGTAGAGAATCATCGTAACAAGAAAATAAAGTTCCTACGATCTGATCGTGGAGGAGAATATTTGAGTTACAAGTTTGGTCTTCATTTGAAACAATGTGGAATAGTTTCACAACTCACGCCACCTGGAACACCACAGCGTAATGGTGTATCCGAACGTCGTAACCGTACTTTATTGGATATGGTGTGATCTATGATGTCTCTTACCGATTTACCACTATCATTTTGGGGTTATGCTTTAGAGACAGCTGCATTCACGTTAAATAGGGCACCATCTAAATCCGTTAATACGACACCTTATGAACTATGGTTTGGCAAGAAACCAAAGTTGTCGTTTCTTAAAATTTGGGGCTGCGATGCTTATGTAAAAACACTTCAACCTGATAAGCTCGATCCCAAGTCGGAAAAATGTGTCTTCGTAGGATACCCAAAAGAGACTGTTGGGTACACCTTCTATCACAGATCCGAAGGCAAAATATTCGTTGCTAAGAACGGATCCTTTCTAGAAAAAGAGTTTCTCTCGAAAGAAGTGAGTGGGAGGAAAGTAGACCTTGATGAGGTAATTGTACCTTCTCCCGGATTGGAAAGTAGTACATCACAGGAAATTGTTCTAGTGATTCCTACACCAATTAGTGAGGAAGTTAATGATAATGATCATGAAACTTCGGATCAAGTTTCTACTGAACGTCGTAGATCAACCAAAGTACGTTCCGCACCAGAGTGGTACGGCAACCCAGTTCTGGAAATCATGTTACTAGACCATGATGAACCTACGAACTATGAGGAAGCGATGATGAGCCCAGATTCCGCAAAATGGCTTGAAGCCATGAAATCTGAGATGGGATCCATGTATGAGAACAAAGTATGGACTTTGGTTGACTTGCCCGATGATCGGCAAGCCATCGAAAATAAATGGATCTTCAAGAGGAAGACCGACGCAAACGGTAATATTACTGTTTACAAAGCTCGACTTGTTGCGAAAGGTTTTCGACAAGTTCAAGGAGTTGACTACGATGAGACTTTCTCACCTGTAGCGATGCTTAAGTCTGTCCGAATCATGTTAGTAATTGCCGCATTTTATGATTATGAAATCTGGCAAATGGATGTAAAAACTGCATTCCTAAATGGATATCTCAAAGAAGAGTTGTATATGATGCAACCAGAAGGTTTTGTCGATCCAAAAGGTGCTAACAAAGTATGCAAGCTCCAGCGATCCATCTATGGACTGGTGCAAGCATCTCGGAGTTGGAATATACGCTTTGATGAGGTGATCAAAGCATATGGTTTTATACAGACTTTTGGAGAAGCCTGTACTTACAAGAAAGTGAGTGGGAGCTCTGTAGCATTTCTAATATTATATGTAGATGACATATTGTTGATTGGAAATGATATAGAATTTCTGGATAGCATAAAAGGATACTTGAATAAAAGTTTTTCAATGAAAGACCTCGGTGAAGCTGCTTATATATTAGGTATCAAGATCTATAGAGATAGATCAAGACGCTTAATTGGACTTTCACAAAGCACATACCTTGATAAGATTTTGAAGAAGTTCAAAATGGATCAGTCAAAGAAAGGGTTCTTGCCTGTTTTACAAGGTATGAAGTTGAGTAAGACTCAATGCCCGACCACTGCAGAAGATAGAGAGAAAATGAAAGTCATTCCCTATGCCTCAGCCATAGGATCTATCATGTATGCAATGCTATGTACCAGACCTGATGTGTGCCTTGCTATAAGTCTAGCAGGGAGGTACCAAAGTAATCCAGGAGTGGATCACTGGACAGCGGTCAAAAACATCCTAAAGTATCTGAAAAGAACAAAGGATATGTTTCTCGTATATGGAGGTGACAAAGAGCTCGTCCTAAACGGTTACGTCGATTCTAGCTTTGACACTGATCCGGATGACTCAAAGTCACAAACCGGATATGTATTTTTATTGAACGGTGGAGCTGTCAGTTGGTGCAGTTCCAAGCAGAGCGTCGTGGCGGGATCTACGTGTGAAGCGGAATACATAGCTGCTTCGGAAGCAGCAAATGAAGGAGTCTGGATGAAGGAGTTCATATCCGATCTAGGTGTAGTACCTAGCGCATCGGGTCCAATGAAAATCTTTTGTGACAACACTGGAGCCATAGCCTTGGCGAAGGAATCCAGGTTTCACAAGAGAACAAAGCACATCAAAAGACGCTTCAATTCCATCCGCGATCTAGTCAAGGAGGGAGACATAGAGATTTGCAAAATACATACAGATCTGAATGTTGCAGACCCGTTGACTAAGCCTCTTCCACGGGCAAAACATGATCAGCACCAAGACTCCATGGGTGTGAGGATCATCACTTTGTAATCTAGATTATTGACTCTAGTTCAAGTGGGAGACTGAAGGAAATATGCCCTAGAGGCAATAATAAAGATGTTATTTGTATTTCCTTATATCATGATAAATGTCTTTTATTCATGCTAGAATTGTATTTACCGGAAACTTAGTACATGTGTGGATACATAGACAAAACAGTATGTCCCTAGTATGCCTCTACTAGACTAGCTCATTGATCAAAGATGGTTATGTTTCCTAGCCATAGACATGAGTTGTCATTTGATCAATGGGATCACATCATTAGGAGAATGATGTGATGGACAAGACCCATCCGTTAGCATAGCACTATGATCATTTAGTTTAACTGCTATTGCTTTCTTCATGACTTATACATGTTCCTATGACTATGAGATTATGCAACTCCCAAATACCGTAGGAACACCTTGTGTGCTATCAAACGTCACAACGTAACTGGGTGATCATAAAGATGCTCTACAGGTGTCTCCGAAAGTATTCGTGGTGTTGGCATAGATCAAGATCAGGATTTGTCACTCCGAGTGTCGGAGAGGTATCTCTGGGCCCTCTCGGTAACACACATCACAATAAGCCTTGCAAGCAAAAGACTAATGAGTTAGTCACGAGATGATGTATTACGGAACGAGTAAAGAGACTTGTCGGTAACGAGATTGAACTAGGTATAGAGATACCGACGATCGAATCTCGGGCAAGTAACATACCGTTTGACAAAAGGAACAACGTATGTTGTTATGCGGTTCTGACCGATAAAAGATCTTCGTAGAATATGTAGGAGCCAATATGAACATCCAGGTTCCGCTATTGGTTATTGACCGAAGATGAGTCTCGGTCATGTCTACATAGTTCTCGAACCCGTAGGGTCCGCACGCTTAACGTTTGATGACGATCGGTATTATGAGTTTATGAGTATTGATGTACCGAAGGTAGTTCGGAGTCCGGATGAGATCACGGACATGACGAGGAGTCTCGGAATGTCCGAGACATAAAGATTGATATATTGGACGGCTATATTCGGACACCGGAAGTATACCGAAAAAGTTTCGGATTTATCGGGAATGCCGGAAGGGGTTACCGGAACCCCCTACGAGAGGGGATGGTCCATAGTGGGCCTAAAGGGAAAGAGAGAGGCAGCCCATAGGGCTGGCCGGCGCCCCACCTAGGGTTCCTAGTTGGACTAGGATTGGGGGGGCGCCACCTCTCCTATTCCTTTCCCCCTTCTTCCTTTTGGTGAATCCTACTAGGAATAGGATTGCAATCCTATTCCTAGTAGGACTCCTTCCCTAGCCGCACCAGGAAGGGCCGGCCGGCCTCCCTCCCTTGCTCCTTTATATACGGGGGCAGGGGGGCACCCAAAGACACACAAGTTGAATTGTTTTAGCCGTGTGCGGTGCCCCCCTCCACAGAATCACACCTCGGTCATACCGTCGCGGAGCTTAGGCGAAGCCCTGCGCCGGTGAACACATCATATCCGTCACCACGCCGTCGTGCTGACGAAACTCTCCCGTGAAGCTCAACTGGATCAAGTGCTCGTGGGACGTCATCAAGCTGAACGTGTGTTGAACGCGGAGGTGCCGTACGTTCGGTGCTTGATCGGTTGGATCGCGAAGAAGTTCGACAACATCAACCGCGTCACTTGACGCTTCCGCTCCCGGTCTACGAGGGTACGTAGACACACTCTTCCCTCTCGTTGCTATGCATCTGGTAGATAGATCTTGTGTGATCGTAGGAAAAATTTAAAATACTACGTTCCCCAACAGTATCAAGTTTACGTTTAATGCAATTCTAGCATGAATAATAAACATTTTATCATGATATAATGTAATATAAAATAACAACTTTATTATTGCCTCTAGGGCATATTTCCTTCAAGATATTGTTACAAATAAAAGAAAGATACCGGAAGCTAAAATTTCGACCATGCTTGCAAATTATACATTTAAAGGTGGAATACCTAAGAAACTAGGAGATCCAGGAATACCAACTATATCGTGCTCTATTAAAAGAAACTATGTTAAAACTGCTTTGTGTGATTTAGAAGTTGGTGTTAGTGTTATGCCTTTCTCTTTGTATCGAAGACTTGATTTGAATAAGTTGACACCAACTGAAATCTCCTTGCAAATGGCCGATAAATCAACTGCTATACTCATCTATGTTTGTGAGGATGTACATGTCATAGTTGCAAATGTTACTATCTTAACGGACTTTGTTATTCTTTATATACCCGAGGGCGATAGTATGTCGATCATCCTTGGTAGACCTTTTCTGAATACTTCAAGAGATGTTATTCATTGCAATAAAGGCAATATCACTTTTCATGTTAATGGTAATGAACATATGGTGCACTTTCCGAAGAAACAACCTCAAGTGAATAGCATCAATACTATTGGAAAATTTTCAACAATTGCTATTGGAGGTTTTGAATTCTCTATTCCTACAGTCAAAAAGAAATATGATATTGTTGGGGACATACATATCCCCATAGAGGTAGCCTAGTGTTATACAAAGATTCTTCGGTTTCATGTCATTCGGAAGAAGTTTGTTATAAGACTTGATCAACCTTATTAATGGATTCCTTTTGATGGGAATGAGATGGATGGATTTAGTAAACACAACTTTCTATACCCACTTTTTATTCTCTGTTAATTAGAATTAATAAAGTAGAAATACTATTATTTTTCTATTTTATTATTTATCCGTACAATGAAAAAATGACCAGAAAATAAAAGTTCTCCAAATGCCCTGAAAATTTAGTATGATTTTTTCCGGAATATTTACGAATTTTTTGCACCGAAAACACCCTAGGGGGGTGCACCAATGGGCCACAAGCACACAAGGCGTGCCCACCCCTAGGCGCGCCCCTATGGCTTGTGGGTCCCACGTGGGTCCCCCTCACTTATTCCAGCACCCATCCACTTCGTCTTCCTCCAGAAAAAATCAATCCATTGTTCAAACCCGTGTTCTTGTTCATCTTGCTGCCATTTTCGATCTCCTTGCTCATTGACTCATTTCCAAAACTGTTTTGGGAGATTGTTCATTGGTATGTGACTCCTCCATTGGTCCAATTAGTTTTTGCTCTAGTGCTTTATATATTGCAAATTTTTCCTACTGTGACCATGTTCTTGAGCTTGCATGTCAAATTTATATGGGCCAAAGTAGTTTTGTTGCATGATATAGACTCTAGACACTTGTAGGAGTAGTTGCTAACACTTTTGTTGAGTTTTGGTCACTTTTATTTTGATTCACTAAAATATTTAGAGGAAGAAAATGATGAGGAAAATATTCCAAGGCGGTTCCTCAAAGAAGAAGAAATCTTCAAGACTCGCTTTTCGCGAGCCAGACCTTGACCCATCGCGGGAAGCTCTAGTATGACCATGTGAATGGCCTTCAGATAATTTCATGACTCTTGCGGGGTTCAAGGAAGAATTTGATATGTACGTGAATAACGACGGCCTAGCGGACTTCTTGTCAGATAAGTGCTTACAACATTGCAACCTCACCGACTCTTTTGTACGGAGATTTAAGTATTCAGACCGACGAGGTACTCAATCTGTTTTATTTGATCTTTATGATAAATCTTATAGCATGGATCTTGAGGAGTGTAATGAAGCATGTAAAATTCCACATTGGGGCAGTTGTGCTGAACCACGTAAAACTGATTGTGTTCAGTTCCTTGCTAGCATTACAGTAGGAGAAACAAGAAATATAACACAAGCTAGTATGGGGAGCATTCACTTTCCTGCCTTACATTATTTTGCTCTCTTCATAGGCAGATATATTAATGGTAAACATGATCATAGCCACCTCTTCGCTTCTGATTTGAGTGTTCTTAAAAGTGCAGTGTTGAATGACAGACAATATAACTTAGGGCTATTGTCGCACGACGGCTACATAAAAATGCTTTAGAGGGAGATTTCTTTGGAGGGATTTATGCCACTCGTTTAGCTAACTATCTTGGGGTACCTATAAGAAATGATGACGCTTAATTACCCCCTACTTTCCTTGATTATGCCGGTATGGAGCGATTTCAGTTTCTTGAGAGGGGTGTGCCCTACCAATACAGACTATTCTTTGACATGAGTCGTGCCGTCTATGTTACGCTCCCTGCCCCTACTTTATTTGACTTTTAGGCAAAACAAAGTTATTTCATTCGCAGGGAAGAGGCGGATGAGTACGAGAGGGCGAGGGAAACAGCTTGCCTCCACGAGGCAGCCCGCCACGCGATGGCAGCTGCAATCGAGTACAACCCCAACTACGATTATGGATTTCATCCAGGCCAGCCGTGGCCATAGACCAACTTAGGCCAAAAGCCTAAGCTTGGGGGAGTACGTATTTCTCACCGACATTACACTCATGTTCACACACTCGTTCCAGTTGTCGGTGTTCATACTTTTTCCATTGTATCATCCATGGTAGTTTATTTTTCTCGCCTTCTTCTTGTGTGTTTGATTTTTTTTATAGAAACCAAAAAATATTTCTCGTTTCTTTTTGTCTTTTCTTTCTTGTTTTTCTAGTAGTTGTAGTTTTAAAAAGAAAACCCAAAAAGATTTCGTGTTCTTCTTTTGCTTGTTGGGAGCATTCCTGTGTAAATTGTTTTTCTCGTTCTTGTATTTGCTTTCTTTAGAAAAACAAAAACTCCGAAAATATTTTACTGTGTTTCTCTTAAATTCTTTTTTCTTTTCTTTGGGTCGTAAGGAGAAGACCACGATGACAATGTTGAGTGGCTCTCATATGCATTATTGTCGATCCAACAAAGAGCCCATATTACCTTGTCTTCTCCTTTGAATAACGTTTGCATATTCCAGCTTAGTCCAATGCACGTGCACTCTTATTATTATTCACATCATTCGGTCGTGCAAGTGAAAGGCAATAATGACAAAATTTGATGACATGATTGAGATGAAGAAAATCTGGTACGAACTCGACCTATTTTGTTTTTGTAAATATGATTAGCTCACCGGTCTTGATTCCGCCTATTATGAATGAAACATGTTTGCAATGAAAATTAGAGATCATAGTTATTCATGCCATGCTTAATTAGCTAGGAGTTGACAATGGTTTGTCTTATGTGCCAACATGCATTTAAAATGGTTATGATGTGGTATGATAGGATGGTATCCTCCTTTGAACGTTTTGAGTGAATTGACTTGGCACATGCTCACGCATGTAGTTGAATCAAAATCAACATAGCCTCCACGATATTTATGTTCACGGTGTTTTAGATCCTACTCATGCTTGCATTCAATGTTGATTAACCTCAAAGCATGTTTATGACCGTTGTCGCTCTCTAGTTGGTCGCTTCTCAATCTATTTGCTAGCCTTCACTTGTATTAAGCAGGAATATTGCTTGTGTATCCACTTCCATAAACCCAAAGTTGTTCCATATGAGTTCACCATACCTACCTATATGCGGTATATTACCTGCCGTTCCAAGTAAATTTGCACGTGCCAAACTCTAAATCTTCAAATAATAATTTGTTTTGTATGCCCGAATCTCTCATGTGGCGACCGGGGGCTGTCAGTATCTTCCATGCTAGGTGGGTTATTCTCACGATGAGTGTTTATTCACTTGTCATTCACGAGAAAATGGCTGGTAATCGGGATGCCCGGTCCCATGCTCAAAATCAAATCAAAATATAACTGAAAAAAACTCCCCCATGACTGTTGTTGGTATGGACATTACATGTGGATACGGTTAGCCGTGGAGTGTGCTTGTTGGTGGAGGGGGAGTAAAACATTACCATTCTGTTTGGGAACCGCCTATAATGTACGTAGCATGGAAGATGGTGAGAACTCCTGGTCGTAGCGTTGACAATGAAAGCATATCTCCCAAAATTATATTCATCTCTGTTTTAAAAGCTTTGAGCTCTAGCACCTCTACAAACCCCTACTTCCCTCTGCGAAGTGCCTATCTATTTACTTTTATTGCCGAGTCATCATCTTCTCATTAAAGCACTAGCTAGAGAGCACCGCTGTCATTTATATGATTTGTTTTTAATTGATGTTGAGTATGAGTGTGACTGGATCTCTTTTGCCATGAATTACAATGTCCAGTCAGTCCTTGATATTCAGAGGTGCTCTACATTTATGTTTTGCGGTCTCAGAAAGGGCTAGCGGGATACCATCACATCATATTGTATCATGATTGTTTTGAAAAAGTGTTGTCATCCGAGATATTTTACTATTGCTCGCTAGTTGATTATGCCATATATATGAGTAATGTGAGACCTAAATATTATTTTGAATATGGTTAGTTTATAATCTTTGCTGAAAACTTGAACGATGGCTAGACATATTTGCAACAACAAGATCAAATAGAGTTTGTAAAAGTTTTTCTTTGTCACTTTCAGTTTGTCAACTAAATTGCTTGAGGACAAGCAATGGGTTAAGCTTGGGGGAGTTGGTACATCTCCATCGTATCTACTTTTCCAAACTCTATTGCCCTTGTTTTGGACTCTAATTTGCATGATTTGAATTGAACTAACCTGGACTGATGTTGTTTTCAGCAAAATTGCCATGGTGTTATTATTGTGCAGAAATCAAAGTTCTTGGATTGACCTGGAAATTTACGAAGATTTTTTTTGGAATATATAAAAATACTAGCGCAAGAATTAACCAGAGGGAGGGCCACCCAGAGGCCACAAGCCAGGGGGGCCTAGGGCATGCCCCCTGGCTTGTGGGCCCCCTGGAGCTCCTCTGACCCTAATTCCAACTCTATATGTTCACTTTCGAGGAGAAAAAAATCAAAGAGAAGGATTCATCGTGTTTTACGATACGGAGCCGCCGCCGCCTCCTATTCTTTATCGGGAGGGCTGATCCGGAGTCCGTTCCTGGCTCCGGAGAGTGGAATCCGCCGCCGTCGTCACCATCAACCTTCCTCCATCATCAATTTCATGATGCTCATCGCCATGCATGAGTAATTCCATCGTAGGCTTGCTGGACGGTGATGGGTTGGATAATATTTATCATGTAATCGAGTTAGTTTTGTTAGGGTTTGATGCTAGTATCCACTATGTTCTGAGATTGATGTTGCTATGACTTTGATATGCTTAATGGTTGTCACTAGGGCCTGAGTACCATGATTTCAGATTTGAACCTATTATATTTTCATAAATATTCCTTTCCCTGCTATATATTTGCTAGATCGATCTAGTCTAGACAACTCCTTGTGGAACGACCGGATCCGGGCAACCGGCTAAGACTTTGGTCGATCGTGTGGGAGCTAATGGATCAATCAAGATCCTACAACCACAACCAGCGCACCGCCCTTTATACCTAACCTTATCTTCCCAGTATTCCTTATCCTCTTCTTCTATTTTGGTCCTCACACACAGCGGGTGCCATGGCCATCGCCGGCGACGGGGCCAGCCAACAAATGTGCTGGAAGACCATGTGACGCCATCCTCAACGCATCTTCCCTCCCTCCCTATTCTCGTCTTGCTGCACTCGCGCTTCAAGTGCGTGTGTGCCCTGCCTGCATGGCCTCTCCTCCATGGCCGACATCCTTTTTCTCCAGCAGCCTTAGCAAAAGCTACAGGAGCCAGTGACGGCAACCAGCCACGCTTCAAACCTATGGTGGGGCGACCACAGATGCTACGACGGGTAACCATGGGCCCTGGGATTGGCCGCACCCGTGCTACATGCGCCGCAGCCAACCAACAGCTAACGGGGCACTAATGCTACAACCGGCATGTCACTTTGCTGGAATGGGTCGCCGGGAAGCTGCAACCGCACAAAAAATTGTTAGAACTGTCATTCTTGTTTGCTGGAACCAGTTGCCCAAAAGTTGCGACCAATGTTGAGGATATCGCTTATCGTTATCGTCTCGGTCGGCTGGGGATTGGAGATTAATCAAAAATCGACCGATTAATCGATTTTATCGGCCGACTATTAATCGGCCATTTTTTGCGAATCTCAGGTTCCCAACACTAAAATATGCTATATTCAACATCAAAAATATATTGAACAAAAGTGTTACCTTGATTCCTAGCCTTTGAATCCTCGTATAATGTCAAACAAAATAGGACAATAGTACATATTGCATAATAATACGCCTACAACGTATCTACAATTTTTTATTGTTCCATGCTATTATATTATCTGTTTTGGATGTTTTATATGCATTAATATGCTATATTATATTATTTTTGGGACTAACCTATTAACCTAGAGCCCAGTGCCAGTTTCTGTTTTTCCTTGTTTTTGAGTTTCGCAGAAAAGGAATATCAAACGGAGTCCAAACGGAACGAAACTTTACGAGGATTTTTCTTGGACCAGGAGACATCCAGAGAACTTGGACTGCACGCCAAGGGAGCCACGAGGCGGCCACAAGGACGGAAGGCACGCCCCCACCCTTGTGGGCCCCCTGTTGCTCCACCGACCTATTTCTTCTGCCTATATATTCATGTATATTCTAGAAACCCTAGAGGAGGCATCGAAACCGCCTTTCCACCGCTGTAACCTTCTGTATCCACGAGATCCCATCCGGAGTCCTTTTCCGGTACTCTGCCGGAGGGGGATTCGACTATGGAGGGCATCTACATTAACCCTATTGCCCTTCAGATGAAGCGTGAGTAGTTTACCACACACATACGGGTCCATAGCTAGTAGCTAGATGGCTTCTTCTCTCTCTTTGATTCTCAATACCATGTTCTCCTCGATGTTCTTGGAGATCTATCCGATGTAATCTTCTTTTGCGGTGTGTTTGCCAAGATCCGATGAATTGTGGATTTATGATCAACTTATCTATGAATATTATTTGAATCTGTGACAGAAAGGGACATGACACATATTGTATTGTTGCCATCGAGGATAACAAGATGGGGTTTTCATCATATTGCTTAAATTAATTCCGCTACATCATGTCATCTTACTTAATGTGTTACCATGTTCTTTATGAACTTAATACTCTAGATGCAGAATCGTTTCGGTCGATGTGTGGAGTAATAGTAGTAGATGCAGGCAGAAGTCGGTCTATTTGACACGGACGTGATGCGTGTATTCATGATCATTGCCTTATATATCGTCAAAATTATGTGCTCTTCTATCAATTGCTTGGCAGTAATTTGTTTACCCACTGTGATATTTGCTATCTTGAGAGAAGCCTCTAGTGAAACTTATGGCCCCCGGGTCTATTTTCCATCTTATAAGTTTCCGATCTACTATTTTGCAATCTTTTACTTTCCAATCTATAAATCAAAAATACCAAAAATATTTACTTTATAGTTTATCTATCTCTATCAGATCTCACTTTTGCAAATAACCGTGAAGGGATTGACAACCCCTTTATAGCGTTGGGTGCAATTTGTTTGATTGTTTGTGCATGTATTTGGCGATTTGCACGTTGACTCCTATTGGATTGATACCTTGGTTCTCAAACTGAGAGAAATACTTACTCTCCTTTGCTGCATCACCCTTTCCTCTTCAAGGGAAAACCAACACCAGCTCAAGAGGTAGCACATAACAAGGTCCACAAAACACAAATAAATATAGTTTTTGCAAACATGTTGCTAGGAATAGGTCAGATTTATCTGTAGATTCCCGATAAATCGCTTGTCAGAGCGATAAATCAGCCCAAACAATAAACTGTGAAGATAAGGCATAATCTTATCGGTGACCACCCGAGTAGCGATAGATCGTTGAATCGGACGACTTTTTGAACAATGGCTGCAACCGCGCTGCGAATTGTTGGAACCAACCTCCATCAACTTGTTTTTGCTGGCACGTCATTTTGTTTGCTGAAACCGGCAATAAATTTTGTTCGACCGGCGAGAGGCCTTGTTGCACCCCGGCGATGGTGAGGTATGTTTTGCTAGAACCAGTGATTGCTTTTGCTGGGAGTGACATTTTTTCTTGCTGCAGTGAACTAGGGGACGGCTTCGACGATGAACGACGTTGCTACAAGTTGGATGGGGCTCCGCTCCTTCGCTAGAGCTGCACCCTTCACCAGCAAGAGCTACATGCGGCGGAGCCACAACGAACCAGGGGTGCTGTCACCAGGGGCAAGCCATGCAGGGAACAAGCGACAGTGACGCTGTTGAGGAGCGCCAACGGCGACAGACGCGCTCAAGCGAAGGCCCTGCCTTTTTCCTTTTTTTCCTGTCCTTTTTTATTCGTCGCAAGGTTGAAGAAACAGCTATATACGGGCTGATCGAGCGGCTAGGACGCGGTCGGCCAAAAGTTTGGGCGTCCTAGCCAAAAGTCAAAAGTTTGGGCCGGCGGGCCAGCGCCTAAGCGTCCGCCTAGCTCCTTTGTAACTCTCATTAGAGAAAGTATAATAGGATGACATATGCGGGCTGTAAGACTTAAAATATTATATTTTTGATGAGTTGGCAGAGAGAGAAAAGGAGAGAGAAGATAAGCTGGCTACTCACTAACAGCCGGTTGTAGCACGTGCTCCTAGACACTCTGTGAGAGAGGAAGGTGTGCCATGTATCAACAAAGTAGTACAATCTTTTATGCATCTATTATACTTGCTGGCTATAAGGGTGGCTATAGATGACGTGGCAAGATGTTATAGCCAGCAGTTGACTATACTATTAGAGCATGGTTAACAGTATAGCCAGTTGCTGGCTATATGATTTTGCCATGTCATCTATAGCCCTTACAGTCAGCAAGTATAATAGTTTCATATAAATTTGTACTACTTTGTTGATACATGGCCCACCTTCCTCTCTCACAAAGTGACTAGGAGCACGTGTTACAGCCAGCTGTTAACTAGTAGCCCGCTTCTCCTCTCTCTCCTCTTTTCTCTCCGCCAACTCATCCAAAATATAATATTTAAAGTTTTACAGCCCGCTTATGTCATCCTATTATACTTGCTCTAACCATGCTCTTATAGTCTTTATGGAAAACCATTGTTTTAAACCGGATGATTACAACGAGATGTAAGCCTTGCCCAGTGATTGACATGCGTCCTGGCCGGACCCAGCGCGCCGCTCCCATCTCGACCTTATCCCACGTAGTCGAAGCCACAGCCACGCATTTTTCTCGCTCGGGTCGTCTTCTTCACGCCCGTTTATCCCCTCCTACAGATCCCTCCTCTCTCTATCGCTCTCTCCTGTTGCCACTCCATGACCATGATTTGCTCTACTCTCTGCACAGAGCTCCCCTCTCTTCCTGCTCTCTCTCACCACCGGGGCGACGGAGCGCTGCTGCTGCAGGCGGCAATGCTCTGCTGCGACGACTGTTGCTGCCATGTATCGAGGGAAGCTTCGACGCGTGACCGCCGCCCGCCATGGCCGTTGGAGCTATTGCTGCTGCAACGGGGCGCATTTGCACATGGCCGTCGGAGCTGCGGTTTAAGCAGTGTGCGTGGCTCCCTGAGCTGCAATAGAGCGCGTCGCGCTGCGACGGTGACCGCGGAGAGTGGCCGACGGGGGCGCTGCAAACTCCGGCGATGTTACGGGGAGCGCTGCAACTCCGGCGATGTTGCTTGGAGCTTGTTGGGAGCATCGTCGGTGTTGCAATGGAACAACATCGGGCCGCCGGAAGCACAGCCGGCGCTGCAATGGAGCTTGATGCTGCACTAGAGCTTCATCGGATGCCGTCGGTGCTGCACTGGAGCTTCGCCAGAAGCCATCGGCCCTTGTGCCCTTGGTTGGAGCTACAATTGTGGCCTCGCTGTGCTACAGTGAAGTTCTGCCGGTGTTCCAGAAGCGTTGCGTTGAAACTGGTCGTGCGCTCTCTCCCGCCGCAGTGTTGCTGTATCGAACGGCCAGCAGCGCGCTGATCCTACGGTTAGAAATCATCCGGCTGATTTGTAGTGGTCGCCAGTCTTTATTACCGATAACCTTTTTTTATCTACCCCTCAGAAAACTTCAAAAAAATCCGGAAACTCGTATTGACATCAAAGGGCAAGCAAAGCAGACATCTAAGTGCACAAGTCCTCCCAGGTGAGAAGATACAAGTGTCAAGCAGACATAACAGCTGTTTATGAGACACGCGATGATAATATAATAACACGTTTCTACAGTTGATGCAAAACTGACAGCCAAATTTCCACATGTAAGGATAAATAAGCCAACGAAGCGTGTACATCGGAGGCATTTGACACTCGCAGGCAGAGTTCCCTACAGGCCGAGACCAACGGTTCGGCCATCTCTCCGGCGCAGGCCTGCTACATAGAGTTTCTCCAGGTCGGTGTCGAGTTCCTCTTGTGTCTTGACTTCCGCCGGACCCTCCTCCTTGTTGCTGGCCTTGCTCTCTTGAACTGAGGCAGGGGCGTTGCTCTTCACACCCTGCATTAGGCCAAGGCATCCTCAGACTCTAAAAAAGTGTTAGTGCATCGCAGAGTAATGGAGTATATATGTTGTTGCTCAGCAGAATTCAGATCAGTACTACTCCCTCTGTAAACTAATATAAGGGCGTTTAGATCACTATCTTATGTTAGTTTACAGAGGGAGTATATTTCAAAATTACACATCTTGAAGGAATTACCATGAGTTTGTTGAATTTCTCTTGGCGCTCCCGATCAGAAAACAGATTTGAGTCCCAGTGAGTACTTGTCTGAAGCATTAGGACGAAGGTAAAAATATGTTGCAAAAGTATGGTATGCAGGAATAGTAGAATGGAAATAAGCAAGTTGAAAATAAATACTCCCTCCGTTCCTAAATATAAGTCTTTTAAGACATTTCAAATGGAATACAACATACATCCATATGTAGACATATTTTAGAGTGTAGATTCACTCATTTTGCTCCGTATGTAGTCACTTGGTGGAATCTCTAGAAAGACTTATATTTGGGAACGGAGGGAGTAGATGCTATCCAAGATATACCTCTGGAGGGTTATTCTTTTTGTTACCCCAGAGCAGCTTCTTCTTCTGGTCAGTGGATAGCCGCCCAGTTCCAACTCCAAATCCTACAATGTTCTTATTCACTGCAATAGAACATGCAAGGAGGTGGTCAGTCATGCAAGTGGAAGATTGCATAGCTCTGATCTATCATGGAAGAGATTAACATCGAAGTCATATCACCGGACCATCATGGAACCAAATTCTTGTGCTAACCAAGAAATGTTCAGCCCAACAGATATACTATACCCACTTTATTTCACACAAAACCATATTTTTAATAGGTGCACGCATCAAATTCAAGAAATAGCACAGAAGAAACTAGACTAATGAAGACATAGATCCTTGAGATGGTGCAAAAATGGAAGAAAAAATATTGACACAAACTGAGGGAACTCACCTAATTCAGCAGCCTTCATTGCTGCAAGTTTTGCTGCATTCAGATCATTCATGGTTTCCTCTTTAATTCCTGATGCAGAATTAGCAGAAACTATGTTTAAGGTCAAGAAGTCCATAATCACATCTCAATAGAATAATGCATCAGTGTGTCAGTACAAGAAATTTTCAGAACTAACAAAAAAAATCAAAATATTAACCAACCTCCTGAAGTATCCATTTCCATGTGCTGTTCATTTTCAACATCTGGACCAACAGAACTGAATAAGCTTCTTCTCTTCTGCCTTGTTTCTAACTCAGGTTCTGCTGCGCAGCTGCTTTTCTCAATTTCCTTGCCACTTCTCTTCTTTAGAGCCTCGTCCTGCTTGAACTTTTCCTTGTTTTTACTTTCACCTTCTTCTGGATACCTTCTGGAAGAGTGGGCTTCCTTTCTTAAATCAGCATCTTTCTCATATTCTGTGACATCATGTCTATGGTATTCACATGGGGACTCCTGTTTTTCCTGATTCTTACTCCTCTGCTCTCGCTTAACAGATTTGCCCCCATACCTGCTGTCAGCATTTCTCCAATCACCATGTGATCTATCAGATGTGCCATCACGCCTTGAAGGATCATAGTAAGTGTCAGCCCTTGACTCCCGATCTGGCCGAGAAGTTCTAGGATGGCTCCTTTCATCATCAGCACGTTTATCATGATACCTCCTATAATCATCATGCCTCCTGGATTCACGTGATGCTCCGTAGGAATGCCTATCAGAATGCCTAACAAATTCATGACCTCTGCCTGGTCTGGCATGACTATCATTCTGTAGATCTCTCACGTTCTCTTTCCTTCCATAACCCTCACTCCCCTTAGAGTGGTCATCCTTGACTTCAACTGGACTACGGCTCCTCCCACGGTTAGTGTTCATCTTGCACTCAGCAGTATCTATCTATATCAATTAAACAGCAATTCAACAGTTCAATAACAGGCAGATTTACTAGATCGCACTAAGGGGCAAATCTTTCTTAGCATTGATCATTATACACACTAGGGGACACTGGGTTCATACTGTATGGATCGAGGGCTTGGGTGCAACTGTGGTCACTGAAACTAACACAAGTCACAAAAATATATGGATTTTATTTATGCAAAATGTACTTCATGGTTCAATTACATATGTATAAAATTTCAAGCTCAAATCCATTCTATGATTCTGTCTTTAGAGTGAAAAGGGTGAAAATCTGTCAATATGAATGCTTACAAATGCTAGATTTTTCTCATTTTCTTACCTTTAACACATAACAAATTGGAATTCGAAATGATAATTAGGTAGAGTAAATTCAGAAGTACATCCAGATTTTAACCCGGATTTTTTCCACCAAGGCAACTGCATCCTAAAGCCTTGGTTATACAATACAGCCCCTGGGATACCTTCTAGTAAAGACTTACAGTTAAAAAATTATTACATCCATTGGCCATCACACTTGAGTTCAGTTGATATGCTAGGGGTTTATGCCTGTGAAACAAGTGATATGCATCTCAAATGGATTTGAAAAATACTAACTAGGCACTGCTTACACTTCGAATGAAAATAACGTGATTCGGTGCTGTACTCCCTCCAAATGTTCTTCCTCAAACTAAGTGGACCAATCCAAGTTGGAGAATCAGATAAAGAAAGGAAGCAACATAGTGCTGAACTATAGAGCTCTGTGCTTAGGTGGTAAGAGTCCAAGGACCAAGGATAGGGAACTTGCCCTTAGTGTAACCACCAGCATGTTCTGATTCTAAGGTGGAAGAGGCCATGACGCTTACTGGGAGCTTTGATTATTCATTGGTTGATCCAAACAAGATGCAAAAAGCACAGCGGCAGCCATTTATAATGCGCTTAGCTTAAGAAAACTGTCCCTATCTTAAACTTACCCAGACTCCTCTGTATGATTCAAGGACGCTACGCATAGCACACAAATCTAACAACATAGTTACATGGATAAATAAAAATGGGAATCCTCTCCCAGTGTGTGTTTCAGAATAGATAGAGATTGTAATGCCCATTAGATTTGTCATGAAAGACAGTTCGTGTGTGTTTCATTGTCTTTAATTTGATGTACTCTCTTTAGTTATTCAAAATAAAGTTGGGTCGTTTACTAAAAGAAAAAACTAGTACATAGCTAATATTTCATGTACTGGCTTTGCTAGAAACTACTCCCTCTGTTTCAAAATATAAGTCTTTCTAGAGATTCCAACAAGCGACTACATACGGAGCAAAATGAGTGAATCTACACTCTAAAATATGTCTACATACATCCGTATGTTGTGGTCCATTTGAAATGTCTAAAAGGACTTATATTTAGGAACGGAGGGAGTAGTTAGCAATGGGTGGTGCACTTTGTCTTCTGTGATGACGAATATCCGAGTCTGTGTGCATGTGTAAGCACTGTGTTCTGTGTGCATGTATAAGCTCATGTGTTCTCTGTATAAACTCATGTGTTCTGTATGATATATGTTTAGAAAATTACTTTTGGATCTCATGTGTGAATGTGGGTGAGAATGCTCACTTACTAACATTAATTCTAGATGTGCAACAATCTAAAAATCAACTAGCATGCTTACACAGTTGTGAATCTAAGTTTTTTGTGCTTGCAGATCATATAAATCAGATCAGGGACCTCCTGTTCATGGTAGATAGCGTGGTAGTAATGTACTACAATGACCACCCTTTAGTAATGTAAATGTACCATGGACCTCCCAAGTATGTGTAGTTTCAGCGTGTTTGGTTGGGGGTATTTACAGCTAGGGAATGGGAATTAAAGGGGTACGAGACTTCAAATCTATTGTTTGGTTAGAGGGATTGGGAATTCATAAGGGAATAATCATGGGACTTGAGGCTCCAACTCCCACCGTTTTATTAACAGGGGAGTGGGTGGGAGTTGGTAGGGAATTGTTTTAGTGAGTCAATCTTAACCCTTCATCATAACTTACATTAACTTCACTTGTCTATTCCCTCGTCAATTCCCACGAACCAAACAAGGGAATACAACTTCTCCTCAAATCCTCGCACGTAACTCCTATCATGCATCAAACAAAGGATTGAGAATAAAACGACCCATCCAATGTCTAATCTCAATACAACTCCCTCCTCTAAACTCCCATTCCCCTTCCCAAATATTGCCAAACACGCTGTTTGTGTACAAAACGCCTGGGCAGTAGTAGCCACTGTACCTCATGCTCACAGACACTCTTCAGCTGAAGCGGGTGAAACTCGGTGTGGAGCTCGGCTGACAGAAGCGCACACACAGAAACCATTGTGTATCCACTAATTGCACAGCTTACTTGATATGGTTGTTTGTCACTTTTGTTCATTTGTGGTCATTCAGTACACTCAAATGGTTTATTGTGTGATAATATATCCATTGCAACTTAGATGATCTCATGGTGGTCAAGTTTTGTCCAGTGTGGAATCAGCTTTGGTATAATTCTTGTTAACACCGTCTTCTTTTCTTTCATAAGGGAGGACAATTAAACATTATCGATTGGATCATTACTAATGTGGCCTTATAGCTGAGGACTGCAGAATCTCTGTCTTTAAATGATGTTTTTATAACTAACGATAATGTGTTCGCCATGAAATCCTTTTGCGGCACATACGCTACTAATAAATTATATGTTTACAATTGTGAAGCATGGGTCGTTTGCTGGTATGCCTCCCTGAGTAGGTGTCGAATTTAGTCTGTACTAGAGATTGAATACTTGAGACGACATTTTCTTGCATCCACGTAGTTAGCTTGATATTTGTCTGGACTCATTGGATCATTGTTGTTGATAGGTTCCAACACTACCTTTTTACTCTAAATAAAGTAGCAAATAGGTACTCTAGTTCTTATTGAACTTCGATATTCTTTCTGGTGCTTGCTAGAGTGTCCTGTATAGCTGAAAGCTGCGTAAATAAATCATATTTAATGCACAAGCAGTATTTGGTTCAGCTGCAATCTACTCGTACGATTTCTGTGTTATTCTCATGTTACCCAGAGAAAGAGGGGGGGAGGGAATAGAAGAGACTCAATCCCTAGGGGATTGGGTGGCTCCCGTGGTCTCTGGTACGCTTCGAGTGGGCGACTGCAAGGGAAGAGAGGGAGCAACCTGAGCGGAGGCTGCAGGCCGCCGCAGGCGACGGAAGAAGAGCAGGGGGGAGACGGAGAGAGCCGCCACCGTCGGGGCTCGGGCGGGAGGGCTGGATAGAGAGGAGGGCGAGGAAGGAGGAGGAGGAGGAGAGTTACCTGAGGGAAGTCCTTCGTCGTCGTCGGACTTGTCGCCGGAGGCACCGTGTCCGTCCGCTCCTGCGCCGTCACCCCGTCGCCTCGATCGGTAGGGTTCCTTCGCCTCAAGACGCAGGCCCAAATCCCGGCCGATCCCTCTGCTTTTTTTCCCTTTGAGGAACGGCAAATCGTTCTGTATCCCTAAAAAATTGCAAATCGTTCCGTACTAATACCGCGAGAGCTATACCTCGCTCAACGCGACATGGAACCGAGTCTCCACTGAAGATTTCCTGCGAGCTACAGTATTGGCCCAGCCCATACTCATGTATACCGCTCGCTCGCCGCTGGTTCTCTGTTCGGTTCGGTTTCATTTGAGCTAATTTCTCCGCATGACCCTTCTTGTATTCCCATGGACATCCACATTGATCAATAAAGTGTTGGCAATTCTAGAAAAAAATCGTTTTTCATTTATTTATTTTTGGTTTCGTCACCAGTTTTTGGTTTTGTTGTTTTTCTTTGTTTTTCATCGGATTTTTGGTTTCTTTCTACATTTTTACTGGTTTTTCATTAATTTTCTCTTATTTGTTTATTTCTATTTTTCAATGGTTTCTTATGTTTCATATTTTCTTTATATTTCTTTCGTTTTCTATGTTTTTTTCTGGATTTTCATCGGTTTTCTTTGTTTTCATTGTTTCCTTCTCGGTTTTCACTGGTTTTCATTGGTTCTCTGTTTTGTTGTTTTTCCCTTTTTATTGGTTTTTTCGTTCTCTTTCCGTGCAGAATAGGAATATATTTTTATACATTTTATATTTTAATTTACATGAAACTTTTTTCTACATCTCAAACATTTTTTCATACACATGAATTTTTTTCAAATGCATAATTAACAAATTGTCTCAAACATATATTTTCATGTCAATCTTCTGCATACACATTCAACATTTTTCATATACATCACAAACATTTTTTATACAGTGCAAGTTTATCATTTCCCAAATACATGATCAATATTTTTGAAAACTTATAATCCCTACGATGCAAAAGGTGCCATCATTTTAGTTCAAATTTAAACTAAAATCAAGACGCTTATTTTGGATCGGAGGAAATATTGTTGATGTCTACCATACACATTATACATTTTTCATATACACCTTTAACATTTTTTTAGACATACTTGAAGACCATTTTTGGCACTATGATAGTGTAAAAAACGATCTTATATTTTAGGACAGATTAAGTATATGTTTATGCCATTTTTTCATATACATCCATATTTTGATATACACATTTAACATTTTTCTATTACATGATTAACATTATTTAAAACATATATTTTGATGTCAACTTTTTTCATAAACATTGTATTTTTTTTACATAGGGACTTGTTTTATATGCATGTTCAACATTTTTTAATATACATGATTAAGATTTTGTACAACATTTTTATGTATACTTTCCCATAAATATTGAACATTTTTAT
>LR738715.1:178771931-178783079 GCA_902687465.1 Secale cereale | reverse complement strand
TAGAAGCATTTTTCTATAACGCTTAACCTTTTTTAATGTGGGATTAACATTTTTCTACTTTTGTAAATAAACTTGTTTTTGTAGTAGATATATTCAGACTATTTCAAATGCATAATTAACAAATTGTCTCAAACATATATTTTGATGTCAATCTTATGCATACACATTCAACATTTTTATATACATCACAAACATAATTTATGGGAAAGTAGATATATTCAGACTATTTTGTACATAGGGAATTTTTTTATATGCATGTTCAACATTTTTTAATATACATGATTAAAATTATGTACAACATTTTTATGCATACTTTCCCATAAATATTGAACATTTTTATACATCACAAACATTTTTTACATACACAGTTATTTATTCTAAATACATGATTAACATTTCATATATATGTTTTGATGTCTATTATTTCCATAGATGTTATACAATTCTGATATACATTCGAATCATTTTTCTATAACGCTTAACCTTTTTTGATATGCGATTAACATTTTTCTACTTTTGTACATAAACTTATTTTTGTAGTAGATATATTCAGACTATTTCAAAACACGGGCGAAAGTAAAAAAAAATGAAATGTAAAAACCACAGAATAAAAAAACGTTAAGGCTTCTCCGTGCTTGGCCGGCCCAATCAGGCGTCTGCCTAACGCATGACGTCCTTTTGTCTCATGTCAAGCCAGAGATAGGGGTCGCGCTATAATACATACTTTGCTCGTTGTGCGTAGGCGCAATGCGGTCCCGGGACATGGGTGTCTTGTGGCGAGCACTGATGGAAATATGCAATAACAAAATGTTTATTATTATATTTCTTTAATCATGATAAATGTTTATTATTCATGCTAGAATTGTATTGACCCGAAACTTAAATAATTGTGTGAATACATAAATAAATACCGTGTCCCTAGTAAGCATCTACTAGACTAGCTCGTTGATAAAAGTGGTTATGGTTTCCTAACCATGTACATGAGTTTTCATTTGATAACGGGATCACATCATTTGACAAGACCCATCCGTTAGCTTATCATTTGATCATACAGTTTACTGCTATTGTTTTCTTGTATGTCAAATACATGTTCCTTAGACCATGAGAATTGCAACTCCCGGATACCAAAGGAATACCTTATGTGCTATCAAACGTCACAATGTAACTGTGTGATCATAAAGATGCTCTACAGGTGTCTCCAAAGGTGTTTGTTGATTTGACATGGATCGAGATTGAGATTTGTCACTCTGAGTATCGAAGAGGTATCTTTGGGCCCTCTCGGTAATACACATCATAAGAAGCCTTGCAAACAAATGACTAATGAGTTAGTCACGAGATGATGTATTACGGAACGAGTAAATAGACTTGCTAGTAACGAGATTGAACTAGGTATAAATATACCGACGATCGGATCTCGGGCAAGTAACATACCGATGGACAAAGGGTATTACATATGTTAACATTACGGTTCGACTGGTAAAGATCTTCGTAGAATATGTAGGAACCAATATGGGCATCCAGGTTCCGCTATTGGTTATTGACCCAAGAGGTGTCTCGGTCATGTCTACATAGTTCTCGAAACCGTAGGGTCCGCACGCTTAACGTTCGATGTCGATTTGGTATTATATGAGTTATGTGTTTTGGTGACCGAATGTTGTTCGGAGTCCCGGATGTGATCACGGACATGACGAGGATCTCCAGAATGGTACGGAGGTAAAGATTGATATATAGGATGATGATATTTCATCTCCAGAATGGTTTGGGAATGCACCGGAAAGTTATCGGAATACCGAAAGGGGTTCCTGAGGCACCGGGAGAGTATTGGGCCTTATTGGGCCATGTAGAGGGAACACACTAGCCCGCATGGGTTGGTGCGCCCCCTCTAAGGCAGCCACACCCAATTAGATGGAAAGGGGAGGCAACACCTCCTCTTACCATATCCCGGAGAGGAGAGGAAGGAAAGAAGGGGGCGCCTCCTCCCTTTCCTTCCCCCTTGTGCCAATTTTTGGCACGGGGCACACCAAAGGAAGGAGCCCTAGGGCTCCCACCACACCACTTGGGGCGCCCTAGGGGTTGCCTCCTTGTTGGGGAACGTTGCATGGGAAACAAAAATTTTCCTACAAACACCCAAGATCAATCTAGGAGATGCACATCTACGAGAGGAGAGTTGGATCCACATACCTTTGTAGATCGCTAAGCGGAAGCGTTCAAGAACGCGGTTGATGTAGTGGTACGTGTTCGCGATCCAATCACGATCCGTCTTGCGAACTCCGATCTAGTGCCGAACGGACGGTACCTCCGCGTTCAACACACGTACGGCTTGATTACGCCTTCACCTCCTCGGTCCAGCGAGCAATGGTGAAGTAGTAGCCCGAGTCCTCCGGCAGCACGACGGCGTGGTGGCGGTGGTGGTGGAGAAATCTCAGCAGAGCTTCGCTAAGCGCTACGGAGAGGAAGAACGCTATGAGAAAGAGAAGTGGTAGCGCTGTGGCGTATGAGGGTTGCGGCTGCCCTCTCTCTCCCTCAATATATATAGGGGAAGGGGGGAGGAGGAGGCGCCCTAGGGTTTCCCTATGGGAGGGGCGGCGGCCACAGGGGAAACCCTAGATGGGTTTGGGCGCCCCCACCCCTAGGAAACTTGGCCCCCAAGCCGGGAGGGGGCGGCTGTCCTAGGGGAGGCGCCCCACCTCTCCAACTTACGTGAGATGGGGTGGGAGGGGCGCACAGCCCCTTAGTGGGCTGGTGTGCCCCTCTGAAAGGGCATGTCCCTTCCTATGTGGTTTTGGTGATTGATGACAATGCGTTTGTGGACTAATCGTGTGTGCCAAGTGTTGGAAATATGCCCTAGAGGCAATAATAAAAGAATTATTATTATATTTCCTTGTTCATGATAATTGTCTGTTGTTCATGCTTGAATTGTATTGTACGGAAACATCGATACATGTGTGAATACATAGACCACAACGTGTCCCTGGTAAGCCTCTAGTTACTAGCTCGTTGATCAACAGATTGTCACGGTTTCCTGACCATGGACATAGGATGTCATTGGTAACGGGATCACATCATTAGGAGAATGATGTGATGGACAAGACCCAATCTTGAGCCTAGCACGAGATCGTATAGTTCGTAATGCATAAGCTTTTCTAGTGTCAAGTATTTATTCCTTAGACCATGAGGTTGTGCAACTCCCGGATATCGTAGGAATACTTTGGGTATGCCAAACTAACTGGGTGGCTATAAAGGTATGCAACGGGTATCTCCGAAAGTGTCTGTTGAGTTGGTACGAACCGAGACTAGGATATTGTCACTCCGTATGACGGAGAGGTACCTCTGGGCCCACTCGGTAAGACATCATCATAATGAGCTCAAAGTGACTTAAGGAGTTAGTCACGGGATGATGGATTACGGAACGAGTAAAGAGACTTGCCATGACGAGATTGAACAAGGTATCGGGCATACCGATGATCGAATCTCGGGCAAGTACCGTATCGATAGACAAGGGGAATAACATACGGGATTGAGTGAATCCTTGACACAGTGGTTCATCCGATGAGATCATCGAGGAACACATGGGAACCAACATGGGTATCCAGATCCCGCGGTTGGTTATTGACCGGAGAGTCGTCTCGGTCATGTCTGCGTGTCTCCCGAACCCGTAGGGTCTACACACTTAAGGTTCGGTGACGCTAGGGTTGTAGAGATACATGCACATGGAAACCCGAATGTTGTTCGGAGTCCCAGATGAGATCCCGGACGTCACGAGGAGTTCCGGAATGGTCCGGAGGTAAAGAATGATATATAGGAAGTCCAGTTTTGGCCATCGGGTGAATTCCGAGGGTCACCGGGAGTGTCCCGGGACCACCGGAGGGGTCCCGGGGGTCCACCGGGTGGGGCCACCCATCCCGGAGGCCCCCGTAGGCAGCAAGGGGGAAGGGGCCAGCCCCTGGTGGGCTGGCGCACCACATGGGCCCCCCTCCATGCGCCTAGGGTTGAAACCCTAGGGGGAGGGGGCGCCCCCTATGCCTTGGGGGGCAAGTCTCCCCCCCTGGCTGCCGCCCCCCCTAGGAGATTGCATCTCCTAGGGCCAGCGCCCCCCTGGCCCCTATATATAGTGGGGGGAGAGGGCAGCCGCACCCAAGCCTCTGGCGCCTCTCCCCCCTCCCGTCACACTTCCATCTCCTCTCGCAGGGCGCCGGCGAAGCCCTGCAGGTTTTCCTGTTGCATCCACCACCACGCCGTCGTGCTACTGGATCTCCGTCAACCTCTCCTCCCCCCTTGCTGGATCAAGAAGGAGGAGACGTTGCTGTACCGTACGTGTGTTGAACGCGGAGGTGTCGTCCGTTCGGCGCTGGGATCATCGGTGACGAGGATCACGAAGAGTACGACTACTTCATCCACGTTCCTTCGAACGCTTCCGCACGCGATCTACAAAAGGGTATGTAGATGCACTCCATTATGCTCGTTGCTAGATGACTCCTTAGATTGATCTTGGTGAAGTGTAGGAATTTTTTTGAATTATGCTACGTTCCCCAACAGTGGCATCTGAGCTAGGTCTTTGCGTAGCATCTTGCACGAGTAGAACACAAACAAGTTGTGGGCGTTGAGTTTGCTCGATTTTCTTACCGTTACTAGTCCAATCTTGATTCGGCGGCATCGTGGGATGAAGCGGCCCGTACCGACCTTACACGTACGCTTACGTGAGACTGGTTCCATCGACAGACATGCACTAGTTGCATAAGGTGGCTGGCGGGTGTCTATCTCTCCCACTTTAGTCGGATCGGATTCGATGAACAGGGTCCTTATGAAGGGTAAATAGAAATTGACAAATCACGTTGTGGTTTTGGCGTAGGTAAGAAACGTTCTTGCTAGAAAACCTATAGAAGCCACGTAAAAACTTGCAACAACAATTAGAGGTCGTCTAACTTGTTCTTGCAGCATGTGCTATGTGATGTGGTATGGCCAAGAAGATGTGATGAATGATATATGTGATGTATGAGATTGATCATGTTCTTGTAATAGGGAATCACGACTTGCATGTCGATGAAAATGACAACCGGCAGGAGCCATAGGAGTTGTCTTAATTATTGTATGACCTGCGTGTCACTGAATAACGCCATGTAATTACTTTACTTTATTGCTAAACGTTAGCCATAGTAGTAGAAGTAATAGTTGGCGTGACGACTTCATGAAGACACGATGATGGAGATCATGATGATGGAGATCATGGTGTCGAGCCGGTGACAAAGATGATCATGGTGCCCCGAAGATGGAGATCGAAGGAGCAAGATGATATTGGCCATATCATGTCACTTTATTTGATTGCATGTGATGTTTATCATGTTTATGCATCTTGTTTACTTAGAACGACGGTAGTAAATAAGATGATCTCTCACTAAAATTTCAAGAATTGTGTTCCCCCTAACTGTGCACCATTGCTAAGGATCGTTGTTCCGAAGCACCACGTGATGATCGGGTGTGATAGGCTCTAACGTTCGCATACAACGGGTGTAAGCCAGATTTACACACGCAATACACTTAGGGTTCACTTGACGAGCCTAGCATGTACAGACATGGCCTCGGAACACGGAAGACCGAAAGGTCAAACATGAGTCATATAGAAGATACGATCAACATGAAGATGTTCACCGTTGATGACTAGTCCGTCTCACGTGATGATCGGACACGGTCTAGTCGATTCGGATCATGTATCACTTAGAAGACTAGAGAGATGTCAATCTGAGTGGGAGTTCATTAAAATTTTGATTAGATGAACTTAATTATCATGAACTTAGTCTAAATTCTTTACAATATGTCTTGTAGATCAAATGGCCCACGCTCATGTCACCCTCAACTTCAACGCGTTCCTAGAGAAATCCAAGCTGAAAGACGATGGTAGCAACTATACGGACTGGGTCCGCAACCTGAGGATCATCCTCATAGCTGCCAAGAAAACTTATGTCCTAGAAGCACCGCTAGGTGACGCTCCCGCCCCGGCAAACCAAGATGTTATGAACGCTTGGCAGTCGCGTTGTGATGATTACTCCCTGGTTCAGTGCGGCATGCTCTACAGCTTAGAATCGGGCCTCCAAAAGCGTTTTGAGCACCACGGGGCATATGAGATGTTCCAAGAGCTGAAAATGGTTTTCCAGGCTCATGCTCGAGTTGAGAGATATGATGTCTCCAACGCATTCTACAGCTGTAAGATGGAGGAAAACAGTTCTGTCAGTGAGCACATACTCAAGATTTCTGGGTTGCACAACCGCTTGTCTCAGTTGGGAATGAATCTCCCAGACGAAGCGGTCGTTGACAGAATCCTCCAGTCGCTCCCACCTAGCTACAAGAGCTTCGTGTTGAACTTCAATATGCAGGGGATGGAGAAGTCCATTCCCGAGGTGTATTCAATGCTGAAATCAGCGGAGGTGGAGATCAAGAAAGAGCATCAAGTGTTGATGGTCAATAAAACCACTAAGTTCAAGAAGGGCAAGGGTAAGAAGAACTTCAAGAAGGACGACAAGGGAGTTGCCGTGCCCGGTAAGCCAGTTGCCGGGAAGAAGCCAAAGTATGGACCCAAGCCTGAGACTGAGTGCTTTTATTGCAAGGGAACGGGTCACTGGAAGCGGAACTGCCCCAAATACTTAGCGGACGAGAAGGCCGGCAACGTCAAAGGTATATATGATATACATGTTATTGATGTGTACCTTACCAGCGCTCGTAGTAGCTCCTGGGTATTTGATACCGGTGCAGTTGCTCATATTTGTAACTCAAAGCAGGAGCTGCGGAATAAACGGAGACTGGCGAAGGACGAGGTGACGATGCGCGTCGGGAATGGTTCCAAGGTCGATGTGATCGCCGTCGGCACACTGCCTCTACATCTACCCTCGGGATTAGTTTTAAACCTTAATAATTGTTATTTAGTACCAGCTTTGAGCATGAACATTGTATCTGGATCTCGTTTGATACGAGATGGCTACTCATTTAAATCCGAGAATAATGGTTGTACTATTTATTTGAGAGATATGTTTTATGGTCATGCCCCGCTGGTCAATGGTTTATTTTTGATGAATCTCGATCGTGATGATACACATATTCATAGTGTGAATGCCAAAAGATGTAAAGTTGACAATGATAGTCCCACATACTTGTGGCATTGCCGCCTTGGTCATATTGGTGTCAAACGTATGAAGAAGCTTCATGCTGATGGACTTCTGGAGTCTCTTCATTATGAATCATTTGACACGTGCGAACCATGCCTCTTGGGCAAGATGACCAAGACTCCGTTCTCCGGAACAATGGAGCGAGCAACCAACTTATTGGAAATCATACATACCGATGTGTGCGGTCCAATGAGTATTGAGGCTCGCGGAGGCTATCGTTATGTTCTCACCCTCACAGATGACTTGAGTAGATATGGGTATATCTATTTGATGAAGCACAAGTCCGAGACCTTTGAAAAGTTCAAGGAATTTCAGAATGAGGTTGAGAATCAACGTGACAGAAAAATAAAGTTCTTGCGATCGGATCGTGGGGGTGAATATTTAAGTCATGAATTTGGCACGCACCTTAGGAACTGTGGAATTGTTTCACAATTGACACCGCCCGGAACACCTCAGCGTAACGGTGTGTCCGAACATCGAAATTGTACCCTGTTGGACATGCTGCGATCTATGATGTCTCTCACCGACTTACCGCTATCTTTTTGGGGTTATGCTTTAGAGACTGCCGCATTCACTTTAAATAGGGCTCCGTCGAAATCCGTTGAGACGACACCGTATGAACTTTGGGTTGGCAAGAAACCTAAGCTGTCGTTTCTAAAAGTTTGGGGTTGCGATGCTTATGTCAAGAAACTTCAACCTGAAAAGCTCGAACCCAAATCGGGAAAATGCGTCTTCATAGGATACCCAAAGGAAACGATTGGGTACACCTTCTACCACAGATCCGAAGGCAAGGTCTTTGTTGCCAAGAATGGATCCTTTATGGAGAAAGAGTTTCTCTCGAAAGAAGTGAGTGGGAGGAAAGTAGAACTTGATGAGGTGACAGTCACCCCTCCCGAACCGGAAAGTAGCGCAGCGCAGGAAATTGTTCCTGAGGTGCCTGCAGTGACAAGGGAGGAAGTTAATGATGATGATCATGAAGAAACAGATCAAGTTACTACTGAACTTCGAAGGTCCACAAGGACACGTTCCGTACCAGAGTGGTACGGCAACCCTGTCATGGAAATCATGTTGTTAGACAATGGTGAACCTTCGAACTATGAAGAAGCGATGGCGGGCCCGGATTCCAATAAATGGCTTGGAGCCATGAAATCCGAGATAGAATCCATGTATGAAAACAAAGTATGGACTTTGGTGGACTTGCCTGATGATAGGCACTCCATAGAAAATAAATGGATATTTAAGAAGAAGACAGACGTGGATGGTAATGTGACCATCTATAAGGCTCGGCTTGCCGCTAAGGGTAATCAACAAGTTCAAGGGATTGACTACGACGAGACTTTCTCTCGTAGCGATGCTGAAGTCAGTCAGAATCATGTTAGCAATTGCCGCATTCTATGATTATGAGATATGGCAAATGGACGTCAAAACGGCATTCCTTAATGGCTTCCTCAAGGAAGAGCTGTATATGATGCAGCTGGAAGGTTTTGTCGATCCAGAAAATGCTAACAAGGTATGCAAGCTCCAGCGCTCGATCTACGGGCTGGTGCAAGCATCTCGGAGTTGGAATATTCGCTTTAATGATGTGATCAAAGCGTTCGGCTTTATACAGACTTGGGGAGAAGCCTGTATCTACAAGAAAGTGAGTGGGACTCTGTAGCATTTCTCATATTATATGTGGATGACATATTGCTGATGGGAAATGATATAGAATTCTTGGAAAGTATAAAGGCCTACTTGAATAAGAGTTTTTCAATGAAGGACCTTGGAGAAGCTGCTTACATATTAGGCATCAAAATCTATAGAGATAGATCAAGACGCCTCATTGGTCTTTCACAAAGCACATACCTTGACAAGATATTGAAGAAGTTCAATATGGATCAGTCCAAGAAGGGGTTCTTGCCTGTTTTGCAAGGTATGCGATTGAGCAAGGCTCAGTCCCCGACCACGGTAGATGATAGAGAAAAGATGAGTGTCATTCCCTATGCCTCAGCCATAGGTTCTATCATGTATGCCATGCTGTGTACCAGACCTGATGTGAACCTTGCCATAAGTTTGGTAGGGAGGTACCAAAGTGATCCCAGTATGGAACACTGGACAACGGTCAAGAACATCCTAAAGTACCTGAAAAGGACTAAGGATATGTTTCTTGTTTATGGAGGTGACGAAGAGCTCGTCGTAAAGGGTTACGTCGATGCTAGCTTCGACACAGATCTGGATGACTCAAAGTCACAAACCGGATACGTGTATATTTTGAATGGTGGAGCAGTCAGCTGGTGCAGTTGCAAGCAGAGCGTCGTGGCACATTCTACATGTGAAGCGGAGTACATAGATGCTTGCGAAGCAGCACAAGAAGGAGTCTGGATGAAGGAGTTCATCACCAACCTAGGAGTCATTCCAAGCGCGTCAAGCCCGATGACTCTCTTCTGTGACAACACTGGAGCTATTGCCATTACCAAGGAGCCCAGGTTTCACAAGAAGACCAAACACATCAAGCGTCGTTTCAACTCCATCCGGAATTATGTTCAAGATGGAGACATAGATATTTGTAAAGTGCATACGGATCTGCATGTTGCAGACCCGTTGACTAAACCTCTTCCACGGGCAAAACATGATCAACACCAGAACTCTATGGGTGCTCGATTCATCACAATGTAACTAGATTATTGACTCTAGTGCAAGTGGGAGACTGTTGGAAATATGCCCTAGAGGCAATAATAAAAGGATTATTATTATATTTCCTTGTTCATGATAATTGTCTGTTGTTCATGCTTGAATTGTATTGTACGAAAACAGCGATACATGTGTGAATACATAGACCACAACGTGTCCCTGGTAAGCCTCTAGTTACTAGCTTGTTGATCAACAGATGGTCACAGTTTCCTGACCATGGACATAGGATGTCATTGGTAACGGGATCACATCATTAGGAGAATGATGTGATGGACAAGACCCAATCTTGAGCCTAGCACGAGATCGTATAGTTCGTAATGCATAAGCTTTTCTAGTGTCAAGTATTTATTCCTTAGACCATGAGGTTGTGCAACTCCCGGATACCGTAGGAATACTTTGGGTATGCCAAACGTCACAACGTAACTGGGTGGCTATAAAGGTATGCAACGGGTATCTCCGAAAGTGTCTGTTGAGTTGGTACGAACCGATACTGGGATATTGTCACTCCGTATGACGGAGAGGTACCTCTGGGCCCTCTCGGTAAGGCATCATCATAATGAGCTCAAAGTGACTTAAGGAGTTAGTCACAGGATGATGGATTACGGAACGAGTAAAGAGACTTGCCATGACGAGATTGAACAAGGTATCGGGCATACCGACGATCGAATCTCGGGCAAGTACCGTACCGATAGACAAAGGGAATAACATACGGGATTGAGTGAATCCTTGACACAGTGGTTCATCCGATGAGATCATCGAGGAACACGTGGGAACCAACATGGGTATCCAGATCCCGCTGTGGGTTATTGACCGGAGAGTCGTCTCGGTCATGTCTGCGTGTCTCCCGAACCCGTAGGGTCTACACACTTAAGGTTCGGTGACGCTAGGGTTGTAGAGATACATGCACATGGAAACCCGAATGTTGTTCGGAGTCCCGGATGAGATCCCGGACATCACGAGGAGTTCCGGAATGGTCCGGAGGTAAAAATGATATATAGGAAGTCCAGTTTCGACCATCGGGTGAATTCCGGGGGTCACCGGGAGTGTCCCGGGACCACCGGAGGGGTCCCGGGGGTCCATCGGGTGGGGCCACCCATCCCGGAGGGCCCCGTAGGCCGCAAGGGGGAAGGGGCCAGCCCCTGGTGGGCTGGCGCACCACATGGGCCCCCCCTCCATGTGCCTAGGGTTGAAACCCTAGGGGGAGGGGGCGCCCCCTATGCCTTGGGGGGCAAGTCTCCCCCCCTGGCCGCCGCCCCCTAGGAGATTGCATCTCCTAGGGCCGGCGCCCCCTGGCCCCTATATATAGCGGGGGGGGGGGGGGGGG
>LR738715.1:178690812-178769883 GCA_902687465.1 Secale cereale | reverse complement strand
CCCCCCCAACGCTTGCCGGGGCCTCCGAAACCCCTTTCGGTCACGCTGGTCGTCACCCGGTACCCCCGAAACAATTCCGGACTCCAATACCCTTCGTCCAATATATCGATCTTCACCCCCGGACCATTCCAGAGTTCCTCGTCACGTCCGGGATCTCATCTGGGACTCCGAACAACCTTCGGTAACCACCATAATGACTCAACTATACTAATATCAACACCAAACGTTTAGTGTGTAGACCCTGTGAGTTCGAGAACTATGCATACATGACTGAGACACCTCTATGGTCAACAACTAATAGGGGGACCTGGATGCCCATATTGGTTCCCACATATTCTACGAAGATCTCATCAGTTGAACCTCGATGTCAAGGATTCAGATAATCCCGTATGTAGTTCCCTTTGTCTATCGGTATGTTACTTGCCCGAGATTCTATCGTCGGTATCTCCATACCTAGTTCAATCTCGTTACCGGCAAGTCTCTTTACTCATTCTATAATACAAGATCATGTGGCCAACTCATTAGTCACATTGCTTGCAAGCTTCTTGTGATGTTGTATTGCAGAGTGGGCCCTAAGATACCTCTCCATCACACGGAGTGACAAATCCCAGTTTTGATCCATGCCAACTCAATAGACACCCTCGGAGATACCTGTAGAGCACCTTTATAGTCACCCAGTTACGTTGCGACATTTGGTACACACAAGGTACTCCTCCGGTGTCAGTGAGTTGCATGATCTCATGGTCATAGGAACATATACTTGACATGCAGAAAACGATAGCAATAAACTTGACACGATCATATACTACGTTCATAGTTTGGGTCTCGTCCATCACATCATTCTCCTAATGATGTGACCTTGTTATCAAATGACAACTCATGTCAATGGCTAGGAAACCATAGCCATCTTTAATCAACGAGCTAGTCCGGTAGAGGCTGACTAGGGACACATTGTCGTCTATGCATCCACACATGTATTTGAGTTTCCAATCAATACAATTATAGCATGGATAATAAACGATTATCATGAACAGAGAAATATGATAATAACTAGTTTATTATTGCCTCTAGGGCATATTTCCAACAGTCTCCCACTTGCACTAGAGTCAATAATCTACTATTACATGGTAATGAATCTAACACCCATGCAGTCCTGGTGTCGATCATGTTTTGCCGGTGGAAGAGGTTTAGTCAATGGATCTGCAACATTCAGATCTGTGTGTACTTTACAAATGTTTATGTCCTCCGCCTTGATCGAATCGCGGATGGAATTGAAGCGTCGCTTTATATGTCTGGTCCTCTTGTGAAACCTTGGTTCCTTGGCTAGAGCAATGGCACCAGTGTTATCATAGAACAGAGTCATTGGGTCTAGTGCACTAGGCACAACTCCAAGATCTGTCATGAACTGCTTCATCCTGACAGCTTCCTTCGCTGCCTCCGAGGCAGCTATGTACTCCGCTTCACATATAGAATCAGCTACCATGCTTTGCCTGGAACTACACCAGTTTACTTCTCCCCCATTAAGAATATATACGTATCCAGTTTGAGACTTAGAGTCATCTGGATCAGTGTCAAAGCTTGCATCGACGTAACCCTTTACGATGAGATCTTGATCACCTCCATAAACGAGAAACATTTCCTTAGTCCTTTTCAGGTACTTAAGGATATTCTTGACCGTTGTCCAGAGCTCCATTGCAGGATTACTTTGAAACCTTCCCTCCATACTTATGGCAAGGCTGACATCTGGTCTTGTACACAACATTGCATACATGATAGAGCCTATGGCTGAAGCATAGGGGATGACACTCATCTTTTCTCTACCCTCTGTAGTCGCTGGGCATTGAGTCTTACTCAACTTCACACCTTGCAAAACAGGCAAGAACCCTTTCTTGGACTCATCCATTTTGAACTTCTTCAAAATCTTATCAAGGTATGTGCTTTGTGAAAGTCCTATTAAGCGTCTCGATCTATCTCTGTAGATTTTGATGCCTAATATGAAAGCAGCTTCTCCTAGGTCCTTCATTGAAAAACTCTTGTTCAAATATTCCGTCAGGTTTTCCAAAAGTTCTATATTGTTTCCAATCAGCAATATGTCATCCACATATAATATTAGAAACGCTATAGAGCTCCCACTCACTTTCTTGTAAATACAAGCTTCTCCGAAAACTTGTATAAACCCAAACACTTTGATCACCTCATCAAAGCGAAGATTCCAACTCCGAGATGCTTGCACCAGTCCATAAATGGATCGCTGGAGTTTGCACACTTTCTCTGCATTCTTTGGACCGACAAAGCCTTCCGGTTGCATCATATACAACTCCTCCTTAAGGAATCCATTAAGGAACGCTGTTTTGACATCCATCTGCCAGATTTCATAATAAAAAAATGCAACTATTGCCAACATGATTCTGACGGACTTAAGCATCTATACGGGTGAGAAAGTCTCATCGTAGTCAACTCCTTGAAATTGTGAAAACCCCTTTGCCACAAGTTGAGCTTTATGGACGGTGACATTACCGTCTGCGTCCGTCTTCTTCTTGAAGATCCATTTATTCTGAATGGCCTTTCGCCCTTCAGGTAATACTTCCAAAGTCCATACTTTGTTTTCATACATGGATCCCATCTCAGATATCATGGCCTCTAACCATTTGTCGGAATCCGGGCCCATCATCGCTTCTCCATAGCTCATAGATTCATCGTTGTCCAACAACATGACCTCTAAGACAGGGTTACCGTACCACTCAGGAGCAGAACGTATCCTTGTCGACCTACGAGGTTCGATACTAACTTGAACCGAAAGTTCATGATCACCATCATTAATTTCATCCTCAACTGATGTAGGTGCCACAGAAAATTCTTTCTGCACCGTGCTACTATCTGGTTGAAGTGAAGGTTCAACAACCTCATCAAGTTCTATCTTCCTCCCACTCAATTCTTTCGAGAGAAACGCTTTCTCTAGAAAGGACCCATTCTTAGCGACAAACACTTTGCCCTCGGATCTGAGATAGAAGGTATACCCAACCGTCTCCTTTGGGTATCCTATGAAGACGCATTTGTCCGCTTAGGGTTCGAGCTTTTCTGGCTGAAGCCTCTTAACATAAGCATCGCAGCCCCAAACTTTAAGAAACGACAGCTTAGGTTTCTTGCCAAACCATAATTCTTACGGTGTCGTGTCTACGGACTTAGATGGTGCCCTATTTAAAGTGAATGCAGTTGTCTCTAATGCATAACCCCAAAACGATAGTGGCAGATCGGCAAGATACATCATAGAGCGCACCATATCCAATAAGGTACGATTACGACGTTCGAACACACCATTACGCTGTGGTGTTCCAGGTGGCGTCAATTGTGAAACAACTCCACATTGTCTGAAGTGATTGCCAAACTCATAACTCAGATATTCTCCCCCTCGATCAGATCATAGGAATTTAATCTTCTTGTTACGATGATTCTCGACTTCACTCTGAAATTGCTTGAACTTTTCAAACGTTTCAGACTTATGCTTCATTAAGTAAATATACCCATATCTACTCAAATCATCGGTGAAGGTGAGGAAATAACGATATCCACCGCGCACGTCAACACTCATCAAACCGCACACATCAGTATGTATGATTTCCAACAAGTCACTTGCCCGTTCCATTGTTCCGAAAAATGGGGTTTTTGTCATCTTGCCCATGAGGCATGGTACGCATGTGTCAAGTGATTCAAAATCAAGAGACTCCAAAAGTCCATCAACATGGAGTTTCTTCATGCGCTTTACACCAATATGACCTAGGCGGCGGTGCCTCAAGAAAGTGGTACTATCATTATCAACTCTACATCTTTTGGAATCAATGTTATGAACATGTGTATCGTCACTATCGAGATTCAATAAGAATAAACCCCTCACAATGGGTGCATGACCATAAAGATATTACCCATATAAATAGAACAACCATTATTCTCTGATTTAAATGAGTAAGTGTCTCGCATTATACAAGATCCAGATATATTGTTCATGCTCAACGCATGCACTAAATAAAAATTATTCAGGTCCATAACTAATCCCGATGGTAATCGAAGAGCGAGCGTGCCGACAGTGATCACATCAACCTTGTAACCATTTCCCACGCGCATCGTCACTTCATCCTTCGCCAGCCTCCTTCTATTCCGTAGTTCCTGTTTAGAGTTGCAAATGTGAGCAACCGCACCGGTATCAAATACCCAGGCACTACAATGAGAGCTGGTTAGTTACACATCAATAACATGTATATCATATATACCTTTGTTGGTCCCCTTCTTGTCAGCAAGATACTTGGGGCAATTCTGCTTCTAGTGGCCAGTTCCCTTGCAATAGAAGCACTCAGTTTCTAGCTTGGGTCCAGCCTTGGGTTTCTTCATGGGAGGAGCAACTGCTTTGCTACCTTTCTTGAAGTTTCCCTTCTTTCCCTTGCTCTTCTTCAAACTAGTGGTTTTATTGACCATCAACACTTGATGCTCCTTCTGGATGTCTGACTCAGCGACTTTCAGCATCGCGAACAGCTCGGAGACTGACCTATTCATCCCTTGCATGTTATAGTTCAACACAAAGCTCTTGTAGCTAGGCGGTAGCGATTGAAGAACTCTGTCAGTGATCGCCTCAGGCGGGAGCTCAACTCCTAACTCAGCGAGACGGTTGTAGTACCCAGACATTCTGAGTATGTGCTCACTGACAGAAGTGTTCTCCTCCATTTTGCAGGTGTAGAACTTATCGGAGGTCTCATACCTCTCGATCCGGGTATTTTCCACAAAAATAAACTTCAACTCCTGGAACATCTCATATGCTCCATGACGTTCAAAACACCTTTGAAGTCTCGGTTCTAAGCCATACAACATGGCACACTGAACTATTGAGTAGTCATCAACACGCGACTGCAAGACGTTCATAGCGTCCACAGACGCGGGAGCGGGTGGTGTACCAAGCGGTGCATTAAGGACATAAACCTTTTGGGCAGCCGTGAGGATAATCCTCAGATTACGGGCCTAGTCCACAAAGTTACTTCCGTCCTCTTTCAGCTTAGCTTTCTCTAGGAATGCATTAAAATTTAGGGAGCTACTGTGCGAGCCATTGATCTACAACATAAATTTGCAAAGACAACTTAGACTATTGTTCATGATAAATGAGTTCAATTAATCTTATTACTTAAGAACTCCCACTCAAATCAACATCCCTCCGGTTGTCCGAGTGTAACACGATCCAAATTCACCAACCCAAGTCCGATCATCATGTGAGATGAGGTGGTTTCAATGGTGAACATATCCATGTTGATCATATCTACTATATGACAAGTGTTCGACCTTTTGGTCTCTTGTGCTCAGAGGCCATGTCTGTACATGCTAGGCTCGTCAAGTTTAACCCAAGTGTTCCGCATGTGCAATACTGGCTTGCACCCGTTTTACGTGAACATAGAGTCTATCACACCCGATCATCACGTGGTGCTTCAAAATGACGAACTTTCGCAATGGTGCACACTTGGGGAGAACATAGTTTTATCTTGAAATTTTAGTGAGGGATCATCTTATAATGTTACCGTCGTCCTAAGAAAAATAAGATGCATAAAAGGATTAACATCACATGCAAATCATAAGTGACATGATATGGACATCATCTTGTGCTTTTGATCTCCATCTCCAAAGCACCGGCATGATCTCCATCGGCATCGGCATGACACCATGATCTCCATCATCGTGCTACCATCGGGGTTCTCACGCCAACCATGCTTCTACCACTATTGCTACCGCTTAGCGATGAAGTAAAGGATTACAAAGCGTTTAATGGTTGACACGCAGGTCATACAATAATTAAAGACAACCCTATGGCTCCCGCCAGTTGCTGTATTCATCGACATGCAAGGCGTGATAAACTATTACAAAACATGACCATTTCATACATCAAATATATCTCATCATGTCTTTGGCCATATCATATCACAACATACCCTGCAAAAACAAGTTAGACGTCCTCTAATTTGTTGTTGCATGTTTTACGTGGTTTCTATGGGTATCTAGCAAGAATGATTCTTACCTACGCAAAGCCACAACGGTGATATGCAAATTTCTATTCAACCTTCTACAAGGACCGCCTTTGTCGAATCCGATCCAACGAAGGTGGGAGAGACAGGCACCCGCCAGCCATCTTTATGCAACAAGTTGCATGTCTGTCGATGGAACCAGTCTCATGTACGTGGACATGTGATACGTCTCCAACGTATCTATAATTTCTGATTGTTCCATGCTATTATTTATAAAGTCTTGTATGTTTAATGGGCTTTATCATTCACTTTTATATCATTTTTGGGACTAACCTACTATCCCAAAGGCCAGTCCAGATTGCTGTTTTTTGCCTGTTTCAGGGTTTTGCAGAAAAAGAATATCAAACGGAGACCAAACGGAATGAAACCTTCGCGAGAGATATTCTTGGAGAAACTCACGCACGCGGAGCTTGAGAACCATGTCAGGGGATCAAGAGGTGGCCCACGAGGGTGGGGGGCGCCCCCTGCCTCGTGGCCCCCTCGAGCGTCCCCCGGTGCCCTCCTTCTTCCTATATAAGTCTACGTACCCCAAAACCTCCGTGAACAGAGAGAAAACCCTAATTCCACCGCCGTACCTTTTGTTCTCGTGAAGATCCCATCTTGGAGCCTGTTCCGGAGCTCCACCAGAGGGGGATCCATCACGGAGGTCTTCATCATCATCATCATCGCCCTCACCATGAGTTGTGAGTAGTTTACCACAGACCTTCGGGTCCATAGCTAGTATCTAGATGGCTTCTTCTCTCTCTCTGGATCTCAATACAAAGTTCTCCTCGGTCTTCGAGGAGATCTATTCAATGTAATCTCTTTTTGCGGTGTGTTTGTCGAGATCCGATGAATTGTGAGTTTATGATCAAGGTTATCTATGAAAGATATTGGGTTCTTCTCTGAACTTTTTATGTGTGCTCATAATATCCTTGCAAGTCTCTTCGAATTATTGGTTTGGTTTGGCCTACTATATCTATAGTTCTTGCAATGGGAGAAGTGCTTGGCTTTGGGTTCAATCTTGCGGTGTCCTTTCCCAATGACAGTAGGGGCAGCAAGGCACGTATTGTATTGTTGCCATCGAGGATAAAAAGATGGGGTTTATATCATATTGCTTGAGTTTATCCCTCTACTAGATGCATGCTGGATAGCGGTCGATGTGTGGAGTAATAGTAGTAGATGCAGGCAGGAGTCGGTCTACTTGTCTCGGACATGATGCCTATATACAATGATCATGCCTAGTTAGTCTCATAATTATTCGCTTTTCTATCAATTGCTCGACAGTAATTTGTTTACCCGCCGTAGAATATCGCTATCATGAGAGAAACCACTAGAGAAAACTATGGCCCCCGGGTCTATTCTCAACATATCAATCTACATCTACTTTACTTTTACCGCTTTTGTTTGCTGTTCTTATAAACTAAAAATATCAAAAATATAAACTATCATCTCTATCAGATCTCACTTTCGTAAGTGACCGTAAAGGGATTGACAACCCCTTATCGCGTTGGCTGTGAAGTTCTTATTTGTTTGTGCAGGTGCAAGGGACTCACGCGTGGTCTCCTACTGGATTGATACCTTGGTTCTAAAAAACTGAGGGAAATACTTACGCTACTGTGTTACATCTCCCTTTCCTCTTCGAGGGAATACAACGGAAGCTCAAGAAGTAGCAAGAAGAATTTCTGGCGCCGTTGCTGGGGAGACTTACGCAAAAGTCAAATACCAAGTACCTATCACAAACCCTTATCCTTCGCATTACATTTATTTGCCTCTTGTTTTCCTCTCCCCCACTTCACCCTTGCCATTTTATTTACCCTTCTTCCGTCATGTGTTTATCGTTCGCTTGCTTCTTGTTTGCCCGTGTGCTGTTTGCTTGCCTGTTTGCCCTCATGTCTGAGATGGGGGACGATCCTATCGAGAAGGGTAGTAATGTCGAGGGCAGCGTCTATGTTGATCCCCCGGATGAAGCTACCACTTTACATATTAAGAAATTTCGGGTTGGTAGCTGTAATATTATTGGAAAATGAGTTCTTCAAGACTTCTTCACTTGTGCCGGTGCTTTGCCCAATGTGGGTGGCTCTATTCTTCATAGAACTAGTAGCCTTGCGGATGTTGTATCTATGCTTATAGTAGAAATTGAAAGGCAATTTATCCATATGCATCCCTGTATTCAGAGAATCTTTTTGGAATTTTCCAATATTGGGCATTCTTCCGTTAAGCGTGCAGCTACTATCTTTTTGGCTCATGAATTTATATATATCATGAAAGAGGCCAGAGAAATCTTTGCTCGTTACGGAGTAGATGCCGGTCGACCTCCTATAGAGGCTATCTTGTTCAATCAAGAAGACCTAATGCGGTTGCGATCTCCTGATCATGTTGCTTTTAATGAAAACCTTGGAAAAAAGGTTCCTGTTGAGATCTTGATTGATAGAATTTCTGAGATAAACGATGATTTTGCTGTTCAAAATAATGAGTTAGGCTTCTCCCTTGAGCGAAGGCTTATGACCTTCTGCCAAAAGAATGCCTATAATGATGAATTGGTTGTCCACTGCAAAGGGCCAAAAGAGGAACATGTTCCTCACGAGATTGATGTAGGGGACTTTTGTCCCATTAAATTTAGCCCTTTTGATTACTTTTGCTTGGCACAAAGGAAGCTTGCTGCTGAACGTAGGGAATATGAGATGAGCTTTTGCGACATATCATGTCATTATGGCATTCCCTAGTTTTATCTTGTATCGTGCCTAGCTAGGGGCGTAAAACGATAGCGCTTGTTGGGAGGCAGCCCAATTTTATGTTTTTTGTTTTTGTTGCTGTTAGGGAATAAATATTGCATCTAGCCTCTGATTAGATGTGGTTTCATGTTTTGTTTAGTGTTTGTGCCAAGTAGAACCTTTGGGAAGACTTGTGTGAAGTTTATGTGATCTTGCTGTGAAGAACAGAATCGTTAGCGCTTGCTAAAGTAGTCTTCAGATTTTACTGGAGCGTGCTTTTTAGTTTATTCTTTTTGAAGATGATTGGTAGACAAATTCCACAAATTTAAAAATTTAGTTTGAAATTTTTGGAGTTCCAGAAGTAGGCGAAACCTGCTTATTCCGATGCATCTATGAGTAGTATTGGAGGATATGAACCATAGAGAAGTTGGAATACAGTAGGTTCAACACCAATATAAACAAATAATGAATTCATTGCTGCACTTTTGAGTAGTGGTTTGATTTCTTATACTAACGGAGCTCACGAGAATTTTTGTCTAAGTTTTGTGTTGTGAAGTTTTCAAGTTTTGAGTATTGCTTTGATGGACTATGGAACAAGGAGTAGCAAAGGCCTAATCTTGGGGATGCCCATGGCACCCCAAGTAAATTCAAGATAATGAAAAGCCTAAGCTTGGGGATGCCCAGGGAAGGCATCCCCTCTTTCGTCTTCATCCATCAGTAACTATACTTGGAGTTATATTTTTATTCGCAACATTATATGTGTTTTGCTTGGAGCGTCTTGTATAATTTGAGTCTTTGCTTGTTAGTTTGCCACAATCATCCTTGCTGAACACACCTATTTTATAGAGTTAAATATGGCCTAGAAATTGTTAGAACACTATATGTGCTTCACTTATATCTTTTGAGTAGAATAGTTTTTGCTCTAGTGCTTTTCTTATATCTTTTAGAGCACGGTGGTGGTTATATTTTGTAGAAATTGTTGAAATCTCATGCTTCACTTATATCTATTTGAGAGTCTATTAAAACATCATGGTAATGTGTTTAGGCTAAAGAAACTAGTCTTCACATGATAGACATCCAATGTCAATGTAGTAAAAAAAATCAAACAAAGTGCATTGAATAAAATGAGATGTTGGATGCTTGATAATTGTTTTGAGACATGATGATAGTGATATTAGAGTCATGCTAGTGGACTTATTATGAAATTAAGAAATACTTGTGTTAAGGTTAGTGATTCCCGTAGCATGCACGTATGGTGAACCGCTATGTGACGAAGTTAGAGCATGAGGTATTTGTAAAGTGCCAACCTTTGTGTGGTGGTCGGGGGCGCGCGATGGTTAACTCCTACCAACCTCCCCCCTAGGAGCATGCGTTGATTGCTTTGTTTTGATGACTCGTAGATTTTTGCAATAAGTATATGAGTTCTTATGACTAATGTTCAGTCCATGGATTATACGCACTCTCACCCTTCCACCATTGCTAACCTCTCTTGTACCGCGCAACTTTCGTCGGTGCCATAAACCCACTATATATCCTTCCTCAAAACAGCCACCATATTATTCCTCAAAACAGCCACCATACCTACCTATCATGGCATTTCCATAGCCATTCCGAGATCTATTGACATGCAACTTTCCACCGTTCCATTCATATAACACGCATCATATTGTCATATTGCCATTGCATGATCATGTAGTTGACATCGTATTTGTGGCAAATCCACCATGCATAACTTTTCATACATGTCACTATTGTTTCATTGCACATACCGGTACACCGCCGGAGGCATTCATATAGAGTCATACTTTGTTGTTGTAGTATCGAGTTGTAATATCGAGTTGTAATGAAAGTGTGATGATCATCATTATTAGAGCATTGTCCCATGGGAGGAAAGGCTAAATCTATAAATCCCCTCCGCAAAAAAAATGCCAAAGAAAAAAAGAAAGGCCCAAAAAAGAGAAAAAGGGACAATTGCTACTATCTTTTTTCCACACTTGTGCTTCAAAGTAGCACCATGTTCTTCGTTGTAGAAGAGTCTCATGTTTAGTCACTTTCATATACTAGTGGGAATTTTCGTTATAGAACTTGGCTTGTATATTCCAACGATGGGCTTCCTCAAATGCCCTAGGTCTTCGTGAGCAAGGAAGTTGGATGCACGCCAACTAGTTTCTTTTGTTGAGCTTTTATTCATACTAGATGACCCGTTGCGCCGATGGCGCAAAGACCGAGTGCAAACCAAGTATTGAAAGAGTGTGCATTAAAATATGTAGACATAGAATGAAATATATGAAAAAATTATGAGGTAGGCAAGACCAAGACATGCAGTCCTTGACATTAGGCAGAGTCGTCGCTGACCGATTGCGCCCATGGCGCAAGAAGCCAATTTAAACTGAATAATGAAAACTGCAAGCATATTAAATTGACTGAAAAGAGAAATAAATAGCCTCCCTTCGTGACATCAAAACAGAAAAACGCAGTATGCCAAACTTGAGCACATGTGATGCATAAGCAATCACTTGTCATATAATCATATATGTACACAGTTTAAAACCATCTCTTGTCTTGCTATCTGGAACCTAGTATTTAAGGAACATCATAATCATGCAAGATCTTACTAATATACATCCGTATGCAGTCCATATTCAAATCTCTAGAAAGACTTTTATTTAGGAACGGAGGGTAAGCAAATAAAACTCAAGCAAGGAAACCATGCGCAAATTGTGTGGAACTATGAACGAAAGAAAATGACACATGCAGAATGTAGCTTGACAATACCATGGGCCATGGCTCATATTTCAGTCCATGGTGGCACGATAGATCAAAAGCATCAACAGACACCAAAAGGGAGGTGGTTCACGATAGCATATTACACTTGTTCTACATAGTTAGCTATATCATATAGATTGACTTGTTTTGTTCCCTTCTGATCGAGTTGTGGTCGAGCGTTGGTAGATGAACCTGTTCAAGATTGGTTGGTGTGAGGTAATGTTTTCTATCATGTATTTAAAAGGAAGGATGAAAATAATGATTGACTGACCTTATGAAAGGTTAAGTACAATGGCTAACAGTGGACCTTCTCCGCCTTCAAAAACAAATACGCATATGTCACCTATCTTAATCTTTGCTTTGTGGACAAAGTTTGTCCAATCAGTGGTCACTGTAGCCCACTTATCCAGGCCTTCCATTAGTTGTACTTGTGTCCGAGCACATCCACATGTGGTTGTGATCCTCATGCGCTCCACAGGTGGATTTAGAAACTTCTTAAGGTTCATTAATGTGTACGGAATGGTGAAGTACTGTGAGGAGGCATAGAATAGTTATTACCCGATGTTGTACAATAGTTTATGTACATATGTATGATGATACATAAAAGTAGTGCATACCATCCTTTGTCCCTGTGATGTGAATGTTTTAGTAAGTTGACAGACATAATTTTTGATGTGAGGCATGCGCCTGCCAACCAACCCTTTGAGAAGACTGGTCTCGTAAGGAGATACTCCATCCGGTCCTTTTTACTGTGCACATTGGATTTGATGAAAGTCAAACTTTGCTAAGTTTGACCAAATTTGTATTAGAAATTATTGGCATCTATAATATCTAATAAATATAATATAAAAATACATTCCGAGATGGATCTAATTATATTGCTGTTGTTATGTGAATGTTAATAATTTTTTTGTATTAACTTGGTCAAAGTTGGATGAGATTGACTTGAGACAAACCTAATATGCAGAGTAAAAAGGACCGGAGGGAGTACATTGAGGGCGCTAGTCGTATTGGTTGTAGGCAATGTATCTGGGTTCCTGTGCACATCTTACAGTATGTAAACTTCAGTTTAATTTTGGTTTAGTTTTAGCGTTGTGAATACCATGCCTTGTTACCTCATTTATGGGTCCCGTGATATTGCCATGGTGCTATGTTTCCAACTAAAACCTCTGATTTCTTAGTGCGATGGTGGGCATCTGAATAATGAGTTGGTGCACAAAGAGTCAGCATGAAATAAAGGTTTAAATATATTATAATGTAAACAAACAAGTTGGAATGGCCTTCTTCATCACTGATGGGAAAAACTGTCAGAACCATAAGCTTAAACTGCAGATAGATAAATCCATGCTACAAAAATTCTGGAATTGACATTTAAATTTAGCCTCTGGAAAAAACTGGAAGATCCAACTTATACTTAGCATTCAAAGAAAGCATTCAGAATATTTAGTTGCCAATTGGAGCATAAGGAAATATATATACTTAGGTATGATGCTGATACATAGTGTTATAAGAAGTTTTGATAGCCATTTACAATGCTTTCAAAAAGAAAGCAACATAGGCAGAGATAAATCATATAGATAAGCATACATAGTTTGAGTAGAGAAGATTTCTTAGGCTGATTGTGGTCTTTTGTGGGTGTGCATGCATGAGTAAGCAGAGTTTTTGTTGTTGGATGGTGCGTGCATGGGAATTCCTCTGAAGTACTTGACATTTCTCTCCATCCAGATCCCCCATATGGCAACAATGGAAGTTTTAATGAACAGGCGTTTGTGCCAAATTTGTTTGTCAATGTGCAACATCTCAAGTCTGCATTCAGAGTTTGGTCAAGTCACCCCCAGAGAATTCCAGCAGGGGGCTAAAGGGGCAAGCCAAGAAAAGATGTGCCAAGGTTTCCTCGGGGGGATTATCACACAGCAGGCATGTATAGTCATTAGCAGCTCTGTGGTGTCCCTGTGTAGCATATTTCTCGTATTCAGTTTATCAAGAAAAGCCAAGCGAACACCTTTCCATTTCATATTGCACTTGGCTTTCCCAATCCAGTTAAACACAGCATCAACCGACACCCCTCAGAAGCAAATCAAATAGTACATGTTTGAGAGAAAGCTGGTGAAACCCCAACAATAGCGCCAAATATTCGAGGCCCCATTACTCGGGTCAATCTCTGCAGATAGTGACTGACGATTTCTCACTTCCCGTCGTGCTTGAACTGACAATGGAAGATAGAAAATTTCCTTGAATTGAAGATGTAAAATGTACTGGAGGGAGCTTGAAGAGAGCAAAGCACTGCCCAAGGCATCTTCATCCCTGGTGAAAGAGAACGCCCGTGATGGAGCATATGTGTTGGCACTGAAAAATAAGCAGCCTGGTAAGAATTATGGAAATATATAACATCCTCTGCCAAGGATTCCATTTTTTTAAAGGATGCCTAGTATGGGCTCTTCTATATGTTCACCTTATATTTCCTATATTTTCCCATTGTCGAAATTGAGACATATCTCATTATGTCAACGTAGGTGAGTGCATTGTTTCTTTACTAAAGCTAAAATAGGTCTAAACAATCAGTAATATATAATACACCGTAGGTTGAGTGAAATCTGTCTTTTAGATTGAGCAGTTAAATAACTATAAAAATCTCAAAGTTACAACATAACAAGAATCATTAGGCAGATATAACCATCCACTCCCACACAATATATCAAACATAGAACTAAGAAACTTGGAGACATACCTGTCAACCTGCAAGACATGTCCTGCACACCAAAATTACATGGCCACCTACAAAACAAATAGATCTAAGAATGACCCGTAACACCAAGCGGTCTATCATAGGAAGGCAGTAAACCTGAATGACAGCAAGGCATCTGCTAATAACTGATGGTAAGAATTACACTTGCGCGAAGAACATGGAGAGATCACCTTGCCTCGTGATAGTACATTAAACTCTGGAGCATTAAAGTATGAAGTACAAGCAGAGAGACATGACCACGGGTGGATTGCCTTTTCAGTCCAAATAGACAACACGTGGAAGTATTTCTGCAGGTTTTACTGTTTGGTTATTTACTATGAAGTAATTCAGAATCTTAAAGCATGTTGATGTAAGCGGTTGCTATAGCAAGCATTATATTAACATGATCCATTTGGTCCTTGCAAATCCATACCTGACATTCACATAACGTTTTCTTCCTTTCTTTTATACAAATTCTTCTAGAAACAAAAAATAACATATGCATAGAAGTATCCTCCTGTAGTTCTGCTTTTCAGTTCAACACACATGAGGAATAAACGTTCAACATCCTAGAACGGCAGAGGCATCATGTAGCTACAGCGAGAGAGGAAAGAACAACTTGCAGTCAATGTCGGGGTAGCTCAATGGATGCTTGCATAATCACATATACAGATCAATCATGATGGCCGCAAAATCATCAAATACATGCAGTACAAAGGACTATATCTTCAACCTTTTGCTGCTTCTTCTGTACATGCACCAGCTGGGGAACAAAAGTAATATGTTAGTATGATCATAAGACATTTCGGTTAAACAAGCATCACTAAAAAAGGGCAGCACGCACATCTAACCTCAATAACTGGAGCAGAGCTAGGATTAATCATCGTAGAAACTTTATTAAAACTGGTGAAATGGAAGTGGACAACAAGTAAAAATCTACTCAATCAGTATATGGCAAGGTGAATAGGGAGCGGACAGAAAGTAACAAGCATGCCATAGATATTCACCAAGCATTCGTTTTTAAGACATTATGTTCACCATCATGAACAATAAAAATGGGAGAAATCAGGGTAAGTATCTGTACTTACAAGGAAGATAACAAGGAGATAGCAACAAGCACCTGTAACAAAAAATACAAAGCAAGCTGAGCATCTGTCCTATTGAGTAAAAATAAAAGAACAATGTAAATTTGTTTCATCGGGATGTAGTTTTCATCATATGCTGGTTCACACCATTGGCAGGAATATCATCACACAATAACGGGACACGACAATTAGCTATATACTTTCTGACAAATGGATATGCAAGCACCACAGAGTAAAACCGTACAAACAAAAATACATAGAAGGAGCAGGAGGAAAAGTAGAGGAAGAGATTGGAAGTCTCACATGAGGAGGTGAATTGGAGGGGAAGAGGAAGACGACTATGTGTTGCGGAGGCCTATGGTGCCATCGGCTGGAAGTGTCGAGACCTTTCCTCAGCAACATGCACATGGATCTGATGCTCCTCTGCAACAAGAAGAACAGGCTCTGTCTAACAACATCACTGGTTTTGACTAAAAACATGGAAAAATAAATAAAGCGAGCGTGATGACATGGTGGAAATTTTATGAAATTAACAGGGATTTCGAACATGTTGGTCGAGCAGAACAACTTGTTGCACCCCTGGCGCAAGACACAAACATAGAGAGGTTCTATTTAAGTATTATAATCACCATACATTTGTAGAAGTGGTAAAGAAAAACAGAAGGCAAGTTTGCATGAGAAGATAAATATAAGTATGGTACATAAACACCTAGTTTGGCAGCACATATATGCTTGACCAATACAGAACAAACAACTACAGTTACTATTAGTCTATTACAAAGCCCATTAAGTTTGCATAAGCAGATTATCATTGGTGGATTATACTAACGTGGTAGATATGTGCATGAACCTGAAGGCCTTTCAAAGTAGTTGGCTCTATTGTTAGAGCATCGGGAGGAGCCCATATAGTTATTATCTATGGTATATCTCAGTTTCCATAAGCTTATAAAACTCAATCGGTAATCCTCTGATCCTTATTTCATATATGTGTAAGATTATAGATAATGCTAGACATTGACCATTTTCTCACCAAGAAGGCGCCGAATGCCAGTTCTATGTCATGAGGGTCATTTCGCAAGGCTTGAAATAGTCCTGGGTTAATATCTTTTTGTAAAACCCTTAAATAACTTGCAATCATGATCCTGGGTTTGAATGCCTGATCGCCATCATGATCCTGGCAAAGAATAGTACACTCCAACTTGCAATTGAATTTCACTGCAGTGTACATTCACCATCATGTGTAGTTCAAATACTTAAAACATAAAAGTTCCATTGAAAAATAATTATCACGCAAAAGAAACATTCATCACATCACATGTAGAACTATACATCATTGATCACCATAACTGTCCTCTTGCTGGGTACCTTTTTTATAGGACGCACTGAAGAAGCGAAGATCAATGTGCAAATTCAGATTATGGGTACTGTAGCTTCATTCTCATCCATGAAAACTCGACCTATTCAGAAGATGTTAATCAGCACACATAGAAGATTTACAGAAGGCCTACAGGGTCCGTGTACTTGGTCAAACAAAATCACACTTCTACTTTTTTTTCAGAGTTTCAGAGCACGAGCTATGTCAGTAAACTTTACTCCATAAAAGATGAGAACATTTGTAAAAGCTCAATTGCTAAGTTATGCAACTCAAGCAAATATATATATATATATATATAGGGTGGGTCTATTCTCCTAACACCCCTTAAGAGTCTATTCTCCTAACACCGGGGCTTATTCTCATAACACCCTCCCCCTCCCCTCCCCGCCTTCTACCGCGGGAGCGGCCAGGAGAGCCGCCGCACCTCCCCTCCCTGCCTCCTTCTGCGACCGCGAAGGAACCGAACGAACTACACGAGCTAAGAAAAAATCCCACCCCACCTTATCCTCTCCTCAACCACCCACTCCTCTCTCTCTCCCCCTATGCTCCGCCGCCGCACCAACTCCCACCCCCCGCACCACCACCCCCAACCCCGCCAGCCATGGCGCTACCTTCCCCTCTCCCTCCCCTCTCGCCTGCTCTGGTCTCAGATCTGGTGAGGTCTCCTTCGATGCGGCGAAGGACCAGCGCGTCCGCAAGGGAGGCGTCGTCGAGAGCAAGGACGGTACGGTGGCCACCATCACCTATGAGCAGCCCAAGGGTACGAGCCGATTCCCTTTCCCGTTCCCGTGTCGATCTTCTCCCCTACCTGCCTCGTGTTCGGGCGCTCACGATCCGCTCACGATTCGCGTCGACCACCTTCTGCGTTGTGGTGGTCGGATCCACAGCCCCGGTGACCTCCTTCTGCGCCGACGTGGCCGGATCCAGTCGACCTCCTGCCGGTGCCCACCATCCTGCGCAGCCCGGAGTTGGTGGGTGGATCCAGCCCCAGTCCATCTTCCTCGCGGCAGAGAGCTAGATCGAGGGGAGACGACAGCCCCGTGCCTTCCAACCTCTTCCACCAATCGCGGCAACGTGTGCAGCGGCTGACTGCTCCCATTGGTACCATCGACGGACTGCACTTCCGTGGTGCCGGCGGTGAGTGCCACACCATCCAAATTCCACCCACATGCATGTGCAGTGCACAAACACTGCGTTGCAGCCCACATCCTAGGTGCTTGGATCTCCCAGCAAGGGCCTCCGCCAGCTGATCTCACGCGCCCCCTCTTACCCCCGACGAGTTGCCCCTCCTCTCCTTGCATTGCAGTCCAGGCAACACCAGACTTGCAGTGCGATCAGAAATTTAATGAGATTGGTCGAAATGCTCATAGACCTTCTAGGGAGTAACTGACCAATGTTTCTTCATGTGCAACAGGGTCAGATTAAGAACGGGGCTCCCTGCCGCTCAGAGCGTCTTGCCAAGTACAACCAGGCAAGTGGCTTTCCTGTAATTCCTGATATAATTCTGTTGACCAACATGACCTCTTACAATTATGAAAAAAGAAATTCTTCTTCCCATGCTTTAATCTTTTGATTGATGTAATGTGCTCATTTAAGAATGATTTCTCATTTGTGTTTGTCTCTGACAGAGTTATTTCGTTAGACTAATAGTTCATGTTTGTTTTCTGATGATATTCTCTTGTTCAGTATAATGTGTTTATTTGAGCAATTATTATGTCTCGTTCTTTTTTTTTTGGTTTCGGTAGCATGTTGAGTATCCCAAATTTACAGTAAGGGGTTATTTCTTTTCCAATTGGAACAGCTTCTGAGGATCGAGGAAGAGCTGGGCGCTGCCGCTGTGTACGCCGGCCTCAAGTTCCGCGCATCGGTGGAGCCATACTAGATGGGATCTGAATCTGCGCACACGATCACCACTCTGCACTTGTTTTTGTGAAAGTGGGCGTGTCTCTTAACTTGTGGAATGAACTATGGTTGAAGCTCTTAGGACTTGTCGTTCAGTAATAATGTACCGCATGTTGCTGTGAACGGGATGGATAATGTGCCTACACACTCCAAACTTGCTCCAGTTTTGGTCTTTGTGGTGAGCGAGCAAGCACGGCTCAATTGGCCTGAACCTTTTGGATCTGTAGTAAACTGTTTGGCTGTTGACATCATCGTATTTGGCGTCTGTTTACTCTTGTTGCAGAAAGCATACTCCGTTTTTCTTATTATAAGATAAGAAACCTGCTTCCAAAACGGAAGTGCTAGTCTGAGCCCAGACAACACCAGACTTCGCTAAATATGTTTTGATGGTTTACTTTGGGAAACTGAAAATTGCAGCCCACTTATCTCATCCCCACGGTTCATTTTTTAGGTAAAACAATAAATAAAATGAAATATTTGTTGAGAAGTTCATTTCAACAAGCTCTAGTGTTCCTTTTTTAAGTGATGCCGTTCACTTGCCCCCAACATGAAAATGCAAAAAAAAAATAGCGGAACAACAAAATAGCAGAATCTCAAAAAAATTTGTACGCATAATCCGATAAACGGTTAAAAAAACTAGAGCAAAAAAGGTACCGAAAAAACAACACGTACAGTTTTTTCAAACATGCAGTTCACTGGTCTAAACAACAAACAAATGCAGTGCACTTTGGTCTAAAAAAGTCCATTGCAAAAGGACTCTTTGCAGCTCACTTTGTTCTCTCATGAAAGTTGGCCAATAAAAACCTTTGTGGTTCACTTGGTGATCAAAAAACAAAAACACATCAGAAAGCAGCTCACTTCTCAAACATGAAAATGCAAAAAAAAAAATAGCGGAATCTAAAAAAAAAATTGTTACCAAAAACAACACAAAAAGAGTAATGCGGTTCACTTCGTGATAAAAAAACAAAACACACATCGGAAATCAGCTCACTTCTCAAAACACTTTTCAAACTCGCGCAAAAAACAACACAAAAAGAGTAATGCGGTTCACTTCGTGATAAAAAAACAAAACACACATCGGAAAGCAGCTCACTTCTCAAACACTTCTCAACGCGCTGCAGTTCGTAGTCAGCCGCACGATTTTCAAATTTAACTAAAAACCGTAACGAATCTCAAAAACATTTCAACATATGAAAGTTGCGCCTCGTTCGTAGCTTTCCAACGGTATATTACACGCCTTGTTCCGACAAACGGTTAAAAAACTAGAGTGAAAACAGTACCGAAAATTTGAAAAAATTCGAAAAAAACAATTCCGTGATTTAGTAAATTCAAAACTGCTCTTAAACCGTAGCGAATTAGAAAAAATAATAGATACGAAAAAGATGCGTGGCGACGATACCTTTCCAACGGTGTATCATATGTTTCGTTCCGACGAGCGGTTTAGAAAAAAATGCCAAAAAACGCTCGCTGCTATTCGTTGTGAGCCGCACGATTTTCGAAACTGCTCTTAAACTATGATGAATTTGGAAAAGTGTTCAACATGGCGAATATGCGTCTACTCCATAGCTTTTCAACGGTATATTACACGCATAATTCCGATAAACGGTTAAAAAACTAGAGCAAAAAAGGTACAGAAAAAACAACACGTACAGTTTTTTCAACATGAAGTTCGCTGGTCTCTGTGGTGCGGTGCGTTTAGCTCTCCAATGCAATTTTGCAATGCAGTTCGGAAGTGTTATGAGAATATTATTCTCATAATGTTATGAGAATAGACCGGTTGTATATATATATATATATATATATATATATATATATATATATATATATATATATATATATATATATATATATATATATATATATATATATATATATCTTAAATAATACAGAAAACCGCAAAATTAAAATATGACATGGTATAAAACTACTTGTCAAAAAAAGGCATCTCCATTATAGACAGAGAAAAAATTAGAAACAAAATCATCTTTTTTTACTGCTCTGAACCCAGGTTCAGAATGATTCTCAGAATACAAATAGCTGGAGGCCAACAGAGGAAAAAAAACATATAGCACTCGAGTATTGACCGAGGCTTCTCTATGTAAATCTGGAACAAACATAAATATCAAGCGCTATAGTGTAAAATTGGATAGAGCTAATTCATTGGAATCATATGGACACACTGGATGCAGCGGCGCTCGCCTTACCTGCGACGACACGGATCGGAGAACCGGGCGCCATGGCGTGGTCGAGGAGGAGGATGGCAGCGCAGCGGGGCTTGGCGGGCTCCACTCGCCTGACACGCGGCCATCAAACCCTAGGTCGGGGGCGGAGAGGAACCCCCACCAAGCGCGATGGAGAGGTCAGAGACGAGAGCTTGCAGGCGTAGGTGCAGGGAGAGCGCGCGACAGCTGGCTTTGGGGAGAGCAGAGGAGCAAGAAGAGGAAGGAGACGGAGGGGGATGGTGAGATGGGGGTTACTTGGGGAGGAGGAGAGCAGAAGCGGTGACTGGGGGAGGAGAGGAGGAGGCGGATTGGGGGACGAGAGGTGGTCTAGGAGATTGGGCACAGGCGGCCAAGAGGGAGGAGGAGGGGGTGGAGGAGACAGGCGGCCAAGAGGGAGGGGAAAGGGCAAATTTGATATTTTGGGGAAAGTGGTGGTGGCTTGCTGGCTCGCGCTCGCTCTCGTCGCGCTGCCGGCTTGCACTATTCATAGCGATGCAAGGGCGACGTGGATGGCTTGGTTGTGCCTAGCGTATCTCTTGACCTTTATATGTTCAATTTAGCTCTAGTGCATCCGTTGCATGTCAAACCCTACTTACTCACATTGATATCTATTGATGGGCATCTCCATAGCCCGTTGATACGCCTAGTTGATGTGAGACTATCTCCCTCTTTTTTCTTCTTCTCCACAACCACCTCTATTCCACCCATAGTGCTATGTCCATGGCTCGCGCTCATGTATTGCGTGAAAGTTGAAAGGTTTGAAAAGATAAAGTATGAAAACAAATGCTTGGCTGAAATCGGGGTTGTGCATGATATGAATATTTTGTGTGATGAAGAGGGAGCAAAGACAGACTATATGATTTTGTAGGGATAACTTTCTTTAGCCATAGTATGTTGAGAAGACATGATTGCTTTGTTAGTATGCTTGAAGTATTGTTATTTCTTATGTCAATATTGACTTTTATCTTAAATATTTCAGATCTGAACATTCATGCCACAATTAAAAGAATTACATTGAAAAACTATATTGGTTAGCATTCCACATCAAAAATTCTTTCTTTATCATTTACCTACTCGAGGACGAGCAGGAATTAAGCTTGGGGATGCTTGATACGTCTCCAACGTATCTATAATTTTATATTGTTCTATGCTATTATTTATGAAGTCTTGGATGTTTAATGGGCTTTATCATTCACTTTTATATCATTTTTGGACTAACCTACTAACCCAAAGGCCCAGTCCAGATTGCTGTTTTTTGCCTGTACCAGGGTTTTGCAGAAAAAGAATATCAAACGGAGTCCAAACGGAACGAAACCTTTGCGAGATATATTTTTGGAGAAAATCACGGACGCGGAGCTTGAGAACCACGTCAGGGGATCAAGAGGTGGCCTACTAGGGTGGGGGGGGGGCGCCCCCCTTCCCAGGGCGCGCCCCCTGCCTCGTGACCCCCTCGAGCGTCCCCCGGTGCCCTCCTTCTTCCTATATAAGTCTACGTACCCCAAAACCTCCGTGAACAGAGAGAAAACCCTAATTCCACCGTCGTACCTTCTGTTCCCGTGAAGATACCATTTTGGAGCCTGTTCCGGAGCTCCACCGGAGGGGGATCCATCACGGAGGTCTTCATCATCATCATCATCGCCCTCACCATGAGTTGTGAGTAGTTTACCACAGACCTTCGGGTCCATAGCTAGTATCTAGATGGCTTCTTCTCTCTCTCTCTGGATTTCAATACAAAGTTCTCCTCGGTCTTCGAGGAGATCTATTCGATGTAATCTCTTTTTGCGATGTGTTTGTCGAGATCCGATGAATTGTGAGTTTATGATCAAGGTTCTCTATGAAAGATATTTGGTTCTTCTTTGAAATTTTTATGTGTGCTCATAATATCCTTGCAAGTCTCTGCGAATTATTGGTTTGGTTTGGCCTACTAGATCTATAGTTCTTGCAATGGGAGAAGTGCTTGGCTTTGGGTTCAATCTTGCAGTGTCCTTTCCCAGTGACAGTAGGGCAGCAAGGCACGTATTGTATTGTTGCCATCGAGGATAAAAATATGGGGTTTATATCATATTGCTTGACTTTATCCCTCTACATCATGTCATCTTGCTTAAGGCGTTATTCTGTTCTTATGAACTCAATACACTAGATGCATGCTGGATAGCGGTCGATGTGTGGAGTAATAGTAGTAGATGCAGGCAGGAGTCGGTCTACTTGTCTCGGACGTGATGCCTATATACAATGATCATGCCTAGAGAGTCTCATAATTATTCGCTTTTCTATCAATTGCTCGACAGTAATTTGTTTACCCGCCGTAGAATATCGCTATCATGAGAGAAGCCACTACAGAAAACTATGGCCCCCGAGTCTATTCTCAACATATCATTCTACATCTAATTTACTTTTACTGCTTTTATTTGCTATTCTTATAGACTAAAAATACCAAAAATATAAACTATCATCTCTATCAGATCTTACTTTCGTAAGTGACCGTAAAGGGATTGACAACCCCTTATCGCGTTGGCTGTGAAGTTCTTATTTGTTTGTGCAGGTGCGAGGGACTCGTGTGTGGTCTCCTACTAGATTGATATGTGACGCCCGAAGACCGACGTCCCAGAAGATTCCAGATGTTCCGGGTTCTCCCGTGTGTTTCATTTGTGCTTGTGTTATTTATTTTGCTTTGCATCATGTCATCATGCCATCATGTCATTAATCTTTGCATCTCAACTTAAATAAATCGTGTGGATCTTCGATCCATTTAAATCGGGGGAAGGATGACTTCTCTTCATAACATATCCTCCTAATATTTATGGAGCTATTATAAATAAATATTCCATTGTTGGAAGCAACCATCACACACTCGCATAATTTTCCCCATGTCTGTTTCACTCCAAGTTTTGACTCCCATAACCATGCTTTATCATCTTCCTCTTCTTCTTTCTACCTTTTATTCGCTAGTGACTTTTTCCATGTTCAAAGATGCTCAAGAGCTTCAAGTTCATCATTCTTTTGTTCTCAAATTCTGCCGGTGGATGTAATTCAAGATTTCGGTGTTGATCTTATCCTTTTCCTCATTTCACAATGCTTTCTTATTCCGGTGCTCCAATTAATCATTCTCTCTTGCTATCCATATCCGGAAAGGTGAAGGTATCTCAGAAGATTCGTGTTTCAATTCTTAATCCATTCAAGCTATTTTGAGATTGTCATCTTATTCAAGCCATTTAATTCAACCGGTGCAATATCTCTTAAGCAATCTTTTCAACGGCGATTTCTTTGAGTGCGCCCTAACCCACAGGTCTTTTTCCAGGATCTTACCTGACTCTTCTAATTTTTCCGGAGTTATTCTAAAAATTCTTTTCAAAGTGTGACGTAAGTATGAATCTTATCAGTCACAGTCCTTCTCAAGGACCGCTTTCAAATTCTTTTTCATCTTTGGTTCAACCTTTTAATTCTTCATTACGGAGTGCATATACAATTCATGGTGGTGTATCTCATCGTCTTCTCAGATTTTCAAGACCCGAAGACGAGTTCCTCTTGAATCCTTATCCGTTCTTCCAAGATTCGTGGTTCTAGCTTCATGCCATCCTCATTATTGTTCTGATTGTGGGGAATTCTTTTTATACCCATCCGAAGCATTTCACGAATTCTTTCCATTGTGATCCTCCGAAGGCCATCATTTCAGAAGATACTTCGTTCTCAGTTTTCAACTTCGTTCTTCAAATATTCTTCATTGATGCCTCTTCTTTCGTCTCCATATTCTTACGGTGGTTCATTCAAGTTTACTCTTCCTTGTTTTCGTATTAATTCACTCGTTCTTTTCATAATTCTACCAATGGTTCGTTGAATATTTATCCAAGGTTGTACTAGATCTCTCTTTAATTCTTCCAAACGAGAATAAGTAGGATGCCAAATCCTTTGGTTGTCATCAATTTAAATTGGTGAAGGATATGCATGACATAATTCTTATTCTTATTCCTTCAAGGTGATTAATCCCTTCGGAGCTTGTTCATCATATCATATTCTAGGTTTCAAGTTCTTCATCTTGTTTTCCGGAGCTCCAAGTTATTTCAATTATATCATTTCAAAGCCCCATCTAATTCATCGCAGGCCTTGAATCTTATTCTTTTCATCTTTCACTTCCCATGCTTTCATTACCGGAGTTTTTCATGGTGGTTCATCAAGATTTAATTCATCCTCGAAGTCTTCATCAAAATTCTTGTTGGAGCTCAAGCATTCTTCATCATGCTTTCCAATTGCAATCCTTTCTACCTTATCTTTTCAGATGGTGTTATGTCATTTTTGACAATTCCTTCATGTTTCATGATTCACGAGTTGTCAGGAATGAGATATTTAAACCCGTCAATTTCTTCACGGGAGTTAGCTTGGGTTGCATTTCACCTAAAAGCTTTCCCTAAGGATTGTTGCTACGTGTGGTGCTTCTAAATGATCCAAGTTCTTCATTTATCCTCCCGGTCAAAGTTTTTTCGTCTCCTTGTTGATCTCAATCCAATCAAATGTTTCGTCAGTGGCTGGTTGTCACCTCATAATTTTGAGGTGAATTCCATAAGCCCACATCAATCTTATTCTTCTCGTTGTTGAATTTCCAAAAATTCTATTCAATCCATCGTTGTAAGGATTCTCTTTCAAATTCATTCGTGGGAGAAGTTGTCATTTTCTTCTCCGTTCTTTTCTTTCCAACGACCTAGCATATATTCTTTCATTCCGGAGGCATTGTGATGATGATCTCTCCAAACCATCATCTCGTTTTTATCGAGATCGTGTTCTTTCCTTGTTTATCTATTTATCCGGAGCGTTGTATTCTCCATTCTAATTCTCTCATCTCATCAAGTTTTGCCTCTCTTTCATCCGGAGTGCTGTGTGAAGCCTTCCTTACCCCTTGTGCCATTCTTTCAATTGTTTCAGAGGCAGTGTGTTGTTGATTTCATCAAGTATATTACCATCTCCTCAAGTTCATGTTAATTCCTTCCGTTTTCAGACGGAGTGCTGTCCAAATTATTTCGTTCTTATTCCTTCTCAATCTTGGTTAACCGGAGTGGTTTTGAAATTCTTTCGTCATCCGTGAGCTCTTGTTTCATGTCTTTCAACCTACAGGGTTCTCGTAATGCTCCTTGTTCCTCTTTTCTAACGGAGTGTTTTCATCTTCGTTCATCTCCATTGTATTCTTGTTCAACTTGTTTAACCTCTCAAGGTTCATTGGATTAACTCGTTTGTCAGAGAAGCAACTTTGTTTTACCTCTTCCTCTTCCGTTATTATCCGGTGCCATCTCTAGGATCTCGGGTCGAGATCCTCTGTTAGTGTGGGAGAGTTGTGACGCCCGAAGACCGACGTCCCAGAAGATTCCAGATGTTCCGGGTTCTCCCGTGTGTTTCATTTGTGCTTGTGTTATTTATTTTGCTTTGCATCATGTCATCATGCCATCATGTCATTAATCTTTGCATCTCAACTTAAATAAATCGTGTGGATCTTCGATCCATTTAAATTGAGGGAAGGATGACTTCTCTTCATAACATATCCTCCTAATATTTATGGAGCTATTATAAATAAATATTCCATTGTTGGAAGCAACCATCACACACTTGCATAATTTTCCCCATGTCTGTTTCACTCCAAGTTTTGACTCCCACAACCATGCTTGATCATCTTCCTCTTCTTCTTTCTACCTTTTATTCGCTAGTGACTTTTTCCCTGTTCAAAGATGTTCAATAGCTTCCTTTAAATATTAGATCATGCAAAAACCACCTCCTCCAATTTTCATGTCTTTTGGAAGTGCTTTGGTTGGCCTAAAGATTTATGCAAGTTGAGTTATTTCCGAACTCACATAAATTTGTAGTCTCTAAAAAATTGCCAAAGCATTTTATTAAAATATCCCACAATTCCAGGTTTCTAGGGATATTTTTTATCTTAGCTAAAACCTTCTCCTAACCCCTGTCCATTTTTCCGTTTCTTCATCAGGTTTTTGAGACTGCTTGTTTTTTTCTTAAGGGGAAAGGGCCTCATTGTGATGCATTGGGCCTTCCTCCAGGCCCATCCCACTGTTAACCTAGCCCTCTACCTCGCTCCTCTCGTCCTCCCATCGACCCCCGCCGCCAGCATCCCCCTCGCTCTCCCTCGCAGCCCGATCCCCATCTTCCCTTCGCCCGATTCCCGATCCCCTCGCGCCCCTCACCTCTCCTCCGCCGTGCGCCGCGGCCTCTTCTCCCCAGCCTCCTTCTCGCCGCACCACTCCCCCTGCGCCTCCCCTCGAGAGGCCTCGTCCAGCCGCCCTGCTTCGTCTCGCGCCGGCCACCCTCCGACTTCCTCCAGCGCTGCCCGCGCCTGGCTGCTCCGCGCCCCGCCGCATCACCAGAGCCGCCGTGCTCCACGGTGCCGCCCGAGCCCCTTCTCCTCCGCCGAGAGGCAGAGGGAGGAGCAGCCTTGGCAGAGGAAGGAGCGGCCCTGCGCCCGACCTCCGACTTCCTCCAGCGCCTCCACGACCCCGCCGTGACCCCTCGTCTGCTCTGCCTCCGCTGCGCCAAGGCGCATCGGCCGTCTCCTGCTCCTCGCCGGCTTTCCCTGGCGTGTCGACCTGTGCCCTGCTTCCTTCCCTTGCGTCGTGCACTTCCTCTGTCTCCAGGTTCGCCTTGCTGCGTTCCTACTTTGGTCGGAGCCGCTGCGCTTTCTCTTGCTGCTTCGTGCACGCGAGCACCGCTTCATAGGAAAGGTCAAGACCCCAAGTTCTAGGGATGCCAAGTACCTCGACGCCCGACGCCGTGGCCCGATGCCCGAACGACTACCACACCAGAATGCCGAGTACATGGATGCGCCAAGTTCCTCTCCGTCAAGTTCGACTACGGTCGAGTGTACCACTACCGTCGCCAAGTCCCGAGACCGGCAAGTCCGAAGACCCCAAGTACACCTACCGATGACATGAACATCTACGAAACGAGAACGACTACACAAGACGACGCGTCAAGTACCCCTACGTCCGATGCCGCGACAAGTACCTCTACGGAACGTGTACGACGACCGTGAACGAAGACGCCAACGTGAACGACTACCGTCGCCCCGGAAACGATGGCTTCGTCAAGTACCTCTCCGAAACGGAATGTGAACGACTACTTCGTGTTGGGGAACGTTGCATGGAAAAAACAAAAAAATTTCTCTACGTTCACCAAGATCAATCTAGTAGATGCAACATCGAGGGGAGAGTAGGATCCACATACCCTTGTAGATCGCTAAGCGGAAGCGTTAAGAACGCGGTTGATGGAGTCGTACTCGCCGCGATTCAGATCGCTGAAGATCCAAGCACCGAAGCAACGGTGCCTCCGCGTTCTTCACACGTACGGCTCGGGGACGTCTCCTCCTTCTTGATCCAGCAAGGGGTGGAGGAGAGGTTGATGGAGAACCGGCAGCACGACGGCGTGGTGGTGATGGTGGAGAAGAACTCCAGCAGGGCTTCGCCTAAGCACCGCGGGAGAAGAAGATGTTATGGGAGAGGGAGGGCAGCACCGAGGCACGAACTTGTGTTGGCTGCCCTCCCTTTGCCTCACTATATATAGGGGGGGTGGAGAGGGGAGGGGCGCCCTAGGGTTTCCCCTAGGGGCGGCGGCCAGGGCAAGGGGGAAGGGGGCGGCGCCCCCTGGGGTTAGGGTTTCCCCCCCCAGGTGCCTTGCCCCCCAAGGCTAAGGGGGTGCGGCCACCCTAGGGGGGTCCACCTCCCTTGGCGCACAAGGAGAGGGCCCAGGGGGGGGCGCACAGCCCTATGAGGGCTGTTGTGTCCCCCCTTGTGGCCCATTAGGCCCAGAAACACTTCCGGGACCCCCGAAACCCTTTCCGGTACTCCGCCGATTTCCTGATGCTCCCCGGAACACTTCCGGACTCCGAAACCTTTCATCCTATATATCAATCTTCGTCTCCGGACCATTCCGGAGACCCTCGTCATGTCCGGGATCTCATCCGGGACTCCGAACAACCTTCGGTAACCATGCACTATTCTCACTAACAACCCTAGCGTCACCGAACCTTAAGTGTGTAGACCCTGCGGGTTCGGAAACCATGTAGACATGACCGAGACACTCCCAGGTCAATAACCAATACCGGGATCTGGATACCCATATTGGTTCCCACATGTTTCTCGATGATCTCATCGGATGAACCACGATGTCAAGGATTCAGGCAATCCCGTATACGGTTCCCTTTGTCTCGTCGGTATGTTACTTGCCCGAGATTCGATCGTCGGTATCTCTATACCTAGTTCAATCTCGTTACCGGCAAGTCTCTTTACTCGTTACCGTAATACATAATCCCGTGACCAACTACTTAGTCACTTTGAGCTCATTGAGATGACGTATTACCGAGTGGGCCCGGAGATACCTCTCCGTCACACGGAGTGACAAATCCCAGTCTCGATCCATGTCAACTCAACAGACACCCTCGGAGATACCTGTAGAGTACCTTTATAGTCACCCAGTTACGTTGCGACGTTTGGCACACACAAAGCACTCCTACGGTGTCAGTGAGTTACATGATCTCATGGTCATAGAAACTTATACTTGACATGCAGAAAACTATAGCGATAACTGACACGATCAAAAGCTATGTTAACGTTTGGGTCTCGTCCATCACATCATTCTCCTAATGATGTGATCCCGTTATCAAATGACAACTCATGTCTATGACCTGGAAACCGCGGTCATCTTTGATCAACGAGCTAGTCCTGTAGAGGCTCACTAGGGACACAAAATCTGTCTATTCATCCACACGTGTATTTGAGTTTCCAATCAATACAGTTATAGCATGGATAATAAACGATTATCATGAACAAGGAAATATAATAATAACTCTTTTATTATTGCCTCTAGGGCATATTTCCAACAGTCTCCCACTTGCACTAGAGTCAATAATCTAGCATTACAAGGTAATGAATCTAACACCCATAGAGTCTTGGTGTTGATCGTGCTTAGCCCGTGGAAGAGGCTTAGTCAACGGATCTGCAACATTCAAATCCGTGTGTACTTTGCAAATGTTTATGTCCTCCTCCTTGACAGAATCGCGGATGGAATTGAAGCGTCGCTTTATGTGTCTGGTCCTCTTGTGAAACCTTGGTTCCTTGGCTAGAGCAATGGCACCAGTGTTGTCACAGAACAGAGTCATTGGGTTCAGTGCACTAGGCACAACTCCAAGATCTGTCATGAACTCCTTCATCCAGACACCTTCCTTTGCCGCCTCCGAGGCAGCTATATACTCCGCTTCACATGTAGAATCAGCTACCACGCTCTGCTTGGAACTGCACCAGCTTACCGCTCCCCCGTTGAGAATATATACGTATCCGGTTTGAGACTTAGAGTCATCCGGATCAGTGTCAAAGCTTGCATCGACGTAACCCTTTACGACGAGCTCTTGATCACCTCCATAAACGAGAAACATATCCATAGTCCTTTTCAGGTACTTTAGGATATTCTTGACCGCTGTCCAGTGATCCATACCAGGATTACTTTGAAACCTTCCGGCCATACTTATGGCAAGGCTGACATCTGGTCTTGTGCACAGCATTGCATACATGATAGAGCCTATGGCTGAAGCATAGGGGACGACACTCATCTTTTCTCTATCTTCCGCAGTCACTGGGCATTGAGTCTTACTCAACTTTGTACCTTGCAATACCGGCAAGAACCCCTTCTTGGATTGATCCATTTTGAACTTCTTCAAAACTTTATCAAGGTATGTACTTTGTGAAAGTCCTATCAAGCGTCTTGATCTATCTCTATAGATCTTGATGCCCAATATGAAAGCAGCTTCACCGAGATCCTTCATCGAAAAACTCTTGTTCAAATACCCCTTCACGCTATCCAAAAATTCTATATTGTTTCCAATCAGCAATATGTCATCCACATATAATATTAGAAACGCTATAGAGCTCCCACTCACTTTCTTGTAAATACAAGCTTCATTGTAAACTCGTATAAACCCAAACGCTTTGATCACCTCATCAAAACGAAGATTCCAACTCCGAGATGCTTGCACCAGCCCATAAATGGAACGCTGGAGCTTGCATACTTTGTCAGCATTCTCTGGATCGACAAAACCTTCTGGTTGCATCATATACAACTCTTCCTTAAGAAAACCGTTAAGGAACGCTGTCTTGACATCCATCTGCCAAATTTCATAATCGAAATATGCAGCTATTGCTAACATGATTCGGACGGATTTAAGCATCGCTACGGGTGAGAAAGTCTCATCGTAGTCAATCCCTTGAACTTGTGAAAAACCCTTTGCCACAAGTCGAGCTTTATACACGGTGACATTACCGTCAGCGTCCGTCTTCCTCTTAAAAATCCATTTATTCTGAATGGCCTTCCGCCCTTCAGGTAATACTTCCAAAGTCCATACTTTGTTTTCATACATGGATCCCATCTCGGATTTCATGGCCTCTAACCATTTGTCGGAATCTGGGCCCACCATCGCTTCTCCATAGCTCGTAGGTTCACCGTTGTCTAACAACATGACCTCCAAGACAGGGTTACCATACCACTCAGGTGCAGTGCGTACCCTTGTCGACCTACGAGGTTCGGTAGTAACTTGATCAGAAGCTCCTTGATCATCATCATTGGCTTCCTCTTCAACCTCTGTAGGCTCCACAAAAACATCTTTCTGTGCTGCGCTACTCTCTGGTTGAAGCAGAGGTTCAATAACCTCATCAAGTTCTACCTTCCTCCCACTCAATTCTTTCGAGAGAAACTCTTTCTCGAGAAAGGACCCGTTCTTTGCGACAAACACTTTGCCTTCGGATCTGAGATAGAAGGTGTACCCAACAGTTCCTTTTGGGTATCCTATGAAGACACATTTGTCCGCTTTGGGTTCGAGCTTTTCTGGCTGAAGCCTTTTGACATAAGCATCGCAACCCCAAACCTTGAGAAAAGACAACTTCGGTTTCTTACTAAACCATAGTTCATACGGTGTTGTCCCAACGGACTTAGATGGAGCCCTATTTAAAGTGAATGCAGCTGTCTCTAACGCATATCCCCAAAACGATAGTGGCAAATCGGCAAGAGACATCATAGAACGCACCATATCTAATAGGGTTCGATTACGACGTCCGGACACACCATTACGCTGTGGTGTTCCAGGTGGCGTCAACTGTGAAACAATTCCACATTTCTTAAGTGATCACCAAACTCATAACTCAGATATTCTCCCCCTCGATCAGATCGTAGGAACTTGATCTTCTTGTTACGATGATTTTCAACTTCACTCTGAAATTGCTTGAACTTTTCAAAAGTTTCAGACTTATGCTTCATCAAGTAAATGTACCCATATCTACTTAAGTCGTCAGTGAAGGTGAGAAAATAACGATATCCACCGCGCGCCGTTACACTCATCGGACCGCACACATCAGTATGTATGATTTCCAATAAGTCACTTGCCCGTTCCATTGTCCCTGAAAACGGGGTCCTTGTCATCTTGCCCATGAGGCACGGCTCGCACGTGTCAAGTGATTCAAAATCAAGAGACTCCAAAAGTCCATCAGCATGGAGCTTCCTCATGCGTTTCACGCCGATATGACCCAGACGGCAGTGCCACAAGAAAGTGGTATTATCATTATCAACTCTACATCTTTTGGCATCAATGTTATGAACATGTGTATCATCACTATCGAGATTCAATAAGAATAAACCCCTAACTTCGGGTGCATGACCATAAAAGATATTACTCATATAAATAGAACAACCATTATTCTCTGACTTAAATGAGTAACCGTCTCGTAATAAACAAGATCCAGATATAATGTTCATGCTTAACGCAGGCACTAAATAACAATTATTCAGGTTCATAACTAATCCCGATGGTAATCGAAGAGCGAGCGTGCCGACGGCGATCACATCAACCTTGGAACCATTTCCCACGCGCATCGTCACTTCGTCCTTCGCCAGCCTCCGTTTATTCCGCAGTTCCTGTTTAGAGTTGCAAATGTGAGCAACCGAACCGGTATCAAATACCCAGGCACTACAACGAGAGTTGGTAAGGTACACATCAATAACATGTATATCACATATACCTTTGTTGTTGTTGGCCCCCTTCTTGTCTGCCAGATACTTGGGGCAGTTCCGCTTCCAGTGGCCGTTCCCCTTGCAATAGAAACACTCAGTCTCTGGCTTGGGCCCAGCCTTGGGTTTCTTCACTGGATGAGCAACTGCCTTGCCACCCTTCTTAGAGTTACCCTTCTTGCCCTTGCCATTCTTCTTGAAACTGGTGGTTTTATTGACCATCAACACTTGATACTCCTTCTGGATGTCTGCCTCAGCGACTTTCAGCATCGCAAACAGCTCGGCGATGGATTTGTTCATCCCTTGCATGTTATACTGCTGCACGAAGCTCTTGTAGCTAGGTGGGAGTGACTGGAGAATTCTGTCAATGATAGCCTCCTCCGGGAACACAAGTCCCAGATCAGCTATGCGGGTATAGTACCCAGACATCTTCAGTAAGTGCTCACTGACAGACGAATTCTCCTCCATCTTGCAAGCAAAGAATTTATCGGTGGTCTCATACCTCTCGATCTTGGCATTCTTCTCAAAGATGAACTTCAACTCCTGGAACATCTCATATGCTCCATGACGTTCAAAACGCCTTTGAAGTCCTCCTTCCAAGCTATACAACATGGCACACTGTACTACTGAGTAGTCATCCGCACGCGACTGCCAGGCGTTCATAACGTCCACAGAGGCCGGAGCGGGGGGTTCACCTAGCGGTGCATTTAGGACATAAACCTTTTGGGCAGCTGTGAGGATGATCCTCAGATTGCGGAGCCAGTCCAGAAAGTTGCTCCCATCATCTTTCAGCTTAGTTTTCTCTAGGAACGTATTAAAATTCAGGGGAGCTACTGCGGGAGCCATCTACAACAAAAGATTTGCAAAGACATCTTAGACTATTGTTCATGATAAGTGAGTTTTAACTAATCAAATTACTTATAACTCCCACTCAAATTGACATCCCTCTGGTCATCCGAGCGTGACATGATCCAAATCCACCAACCCAAGTCCGATCATCACGTGAGATGAGGTGGTGTCAATGGTGAACATCTTCATGTTGATCATATCTACTATATGACTCATGCTCGACCTTTCGGTCTTCCGTGTTCCGAGGCCATGTCTGTACATGCTAGGCTCGTCAAGTCTAACCCGAGTGTTCTGCATGTGCAAAACTGGCTTGCACCCGTTGTATACGAACGTAGAGTCTATCACACCCGATCATCACGTGGTGCTTCGAAACGACGAACCTTCGCAACGGCGCACACTCGGGGGGAACACAATTTTATCTTGAAATTTTAGTGAAGGATCATCTTATAATGCTACCGTCGTCCTAAGCAAAATAAGATGCATAAAAGGATTAACATCACATGCAAATCATAAGTGACATGATATGGCCATCAACTCGTGCTTTTGATCTCCATCTCCAAAGCACCGGCATGATCTCCATCGTCACCGGCGCCACACCATGATCTCCATCATCATGATCTCCATCATCGTGTCGCCATCGGGGTTGTCGGCGCCCACCATGCTCTTACTACTATTGCTACCGTTTAGCGATAAAGTAAAGCATTACAAAGCGCTTAATGATTGACACGCAGGTCATACAAAAAATAAAGACAACCCTATGGCTCCTGCCGGTTGCCGTATGCATCGACATGCAAGTCGATATTAACTATTACAACATGATCATTTCATACATCAAATATATCTCATCATGTCATTGGCCATATCATATCACATGCATACCCTGCAAAAACAAGTTAGACGTCCTCTAATTTGTTGTTGCATGTTTTACGTGGCTGCTATGGGTATCTAGCAAGAACGCTTCTTACCTACGCAAAACCACAACGGTGATATTCAAGTTGCTATTTAACCTTCTACAAGGACCGCCTTGTTCTATTCCGATTCAACTAAGATAGGAGAGACAGACACCCGCCAGCCATCTTATGCAACAAAAGTCACATGTCTGTCGATGGAACCGGTCTCATGTACGTGGACATGTAAAGTTGGTCCGGGCCGCTTCATCCCATAATACCGCTGAATCAAGAAAGACTAAGGAGGGCAGCAATTTAAACATCAACGCCACAAACCCTTTTGTGTTCTACTCGAGAAAGCATCTACGCAAGATCCTAGCTCATGATGCCACTGTTGGGGAACGTTGCATGGAAAAAACAAAAAATTTTCTCTACGTTCACCAAGATCAATCTAGTAGATGCAACATCGAGGGGAGAGTAGGATCCACATACCCTTGTAGATCGCTAAGCGGAAGCGTTAAGAACGCGGTTGATGGAGTCGTACTCGCCGCGATTCAGATCGCTGAAGATCCAAGCACCGAAGCAACGGTGCCTCCGCGTTCTTCACACGTACGGCTCGGGGACGTCTCCTCCTTCTTGATCCAGCAAGGGGTGGAGGAGAGGTTGATGGAGAACCGGCAGCACGACGGCGTGGTGGTGATGGTGGAGAAGAACTCCAGCAGGGCTTCGCCTAAGCACCGCGGGAGAAGAAGATGTTATGGGAGAGGGAGGGCAGCACCGAGGCACGAACTTGTGTTGGCTGCCCTCCCTTTGCCTCACTATATATAGGGGGGGTGGAGAGGGGAGGGGCGCCCTAGGGTTTCCCCTAGGGGCGGCGGCCAGGGCAAGGGGGAAGGGGGCGGCGCCCCCTGGGGTTAGGGTTTCCCCCCCCAGGTGCCTTGCCCCCCAAGGCTAAGGGGGTGCGGCCACCCTAGGGGGGTCCACCTCCCTTGGCGCACAAGGAGAGGGCCCAGGGGGGGCGCACAGCCCTATGAGGGCTGTTGTGTCCCCCCTTGTGGCCCATTAGGCCCAGAAACACTTCCGGGACCCCCGAAACCCTTTCCGGTACTCCGCCGATTTCCCGATGCTCCCCGGAACACTTCCGGACTCCGAAACCTTTCATCCTATATATCAATCTTCGTCTCCGGACCATTCCGGAGACCCTCGTCATGTCCGGGATCTCATCCGGGACTCCGAACAACCTTCGGTAACCATGCACTATTCTCACTAACAACCCTAGCGTCACCGAACCTTAAGTGTGTAGACCCTGCGGGTTCGGAAACCATGTAGACATGACCGAGACACTCCCAGGTCAATAACCAATAGCGGGATCTGGATACCCATATTGGTTCCCACATGTCTCTCGATGATCTCATCGGATGAACCACGATGTCAAGGATTCAGGCAATCCCGTATACAATTCCCTTTGTCTCGTCGGTATGTTACTTGCCCGAGATTCGATCGTCGGTATCTCTATACCTAGTTCAATCTCGTTACCGGCAAGTCTCTTTACTCGTTACCGTAATACATAATCCCGTGACCAACTACTTAGTCACTTTGAGCTCATTGAGATGACGTATTACCGAGTGGGCCCGGAGATACCTCTCCGTCACACGGAGTGACAAATCCCAGTCTCGATCCATGTCAACTCAACGAACACCCTCGGAGATACCTGTAGAGTACCTTTATAGTCACCCAGTTACGTTGCGACGTTTGGCACACACAAAGCACTCCTACGGTGTCAGTGAGTTACATGATCTCATGGTCATAGGAACTTATACTTGACATGCAGAAAACTATAGCGATAACTGACACGATCAAAAGCTATGTTTAACGTTTGGGTCTCGTCCATCACATCATTCTCCTAATGATGTGATCCCGTTATCAAATGACAACTCATGTCTATGACCTGGAAACCGCGGTCATCTTTGATCAACGAGCTAGTCCTGTAGAGGCTCACTAGGGACACAAAGTCTGTCTATTTATCCACACATGTATTTGAGTTTCCAATCAATACAATTATAGCATGGATAATAAACGATTATCATGAACAAGGAAATATAATAATAACTCTTTTATTATTGCCTCTAGGGCATATTTCCAACACTTCGTTGATGACCTCGTGAACAACTACTTCCTCTACGACCCGTGTACCACTACTTCCACTACGAACTCGAACCGCTTCGAAAACGAATGTTCCGAAGGTATAACCCTGAGACGATGACCCGTGGATGAATGCTTGTGGTTGTATGAGATGTTTCCCTTGTGTGCACCGTGCCCGTTTCGTCTTTTGTCATGCTCCTCGGTTGCCTCGTCGCCGACTCGTGGGAACCCGGTGACGGGATCACCCCACCTTTCATCTTGTTCGACTCATTCACGCCACCCTTTCTCTTTTGCACCGGTCTCTCAACAAGTTACCGGAACCTAGATGTTGCCGTTGCATCATTTTCGGATCGTTGCCATGGCACCCTTCCCTTCCACCACGGTGACAATACTTCATATCTCTTCTTGTTAACTTTTAATAAAAATTGCATAAAACTTGATCATGTCATCCGCATCATGTTAACAACATTAAAATGAGTGAATTGGTGTTTGCTTGAAGAATTGCTAAACATGCATATGGGGATTTTCCCGGAATTGTTGTTATTAATTCCGGCCTCATTTAAAATGCCTAAATAGTGTAGTTTTATTATGCATCATACCTTGCCATGTATTGCATCATATAGACTTGTGATGTTTTCTGTGCTTCCTACCTTGCCATGTTTTGCTTCCTGTATAGATTTGTAGTGCATCCTATATAGAACTGTCTTGCATCATACTTGTTTGAGCATATTGTCATGTCTCGTGTGGTGTGTTTACCGTGTTGCTTGTTTCTTTCCGGTTTGCTTCCCTCGTTAGCTTCGGGTTCGTTCCGGAGTTGTGAGGTTCTGTTCGACTACTTCGTGGACTTGTTCTTCTCCCTTGCGGAATCCCAGGCAAGATGATCATACCCTTGGATACCTTTACTACCATTGCCATGCTTAGTTGTCTCGATGCTATCGTTACATGTCGCGCTACCCATCTTTTATGTCAGCCTCTCCTTGTTGCCATGAAACCTCTAACCTTTGAAACCTTCCTAGCAAAACCATTGTTTGGCTATGTTACCCGCTTGCTCAGCCCCTCTTATAGCGTTGTTAGTTGCAGGTGAAGATGAAGATCGTTCCAGGAGGGAACTTGTTGTTGGAATATCACAATATCTATTATTATTATTTAACACACCTATATACTGGGCATGGGTGGAAGGCTTGGCCTTTTGCTCGGTGTTTTGTTCCACTCATGCCACCTTAGGCGCCGATAAACCGGCATTATGTTCCTTGATTTTGTGTTACTTACACGATGGGTATATGGGGACCCCTTGACAGTTCGACTTTGAATAAAACTCCTCCAGCAAGGCCCAACATTGGTTTTAATTGCCTCATAATAACAACTTAATTAAATAATTAAATTTGCATAGGGGGTCGCTTCCCCGGGTACTCTTTTCTACATAGCAGGGGGGGGCCAGTGCTGATGGTGTTGGTCCCAAACGGGGAGACTGCGGGGCCACCATGGGGAAACTCGAGGATTGGCTCCCGTAGGCTCACCTATCCGGACGTGGCCTAAGACGAGATACGAGCGGCTACTATCAGGGTGTCGGCACGCCGGGAGGTCTTGCTGGACTTGTTTTACCATTGTCGAAATGTCTTGTGCACCGGGATGCCGAGCCTGATCGGATTTCCCTAAGATAAGGGGTGATGATATTATATTTATCACTTCAGCTAATCGTGAGAGCTTGTGATGGGCTAAGTTGGGACACCCCTGCAGGGTTATAATCTTTCGAAAGCCGTGCCCGCGGTTATGTGGCAGATTGGAATTTGTTAATGTCCGGTTGTAGAAAACTTGACAGATGATCCGAAGTAAAACACACAACTGTGTGAGTAACCGTGACTGTCTCTTTTCACTTTGAGAAGAGAACACGGTGGGGTTATGTTTGACTCGTAGGTAGTTCAGGATCTTTAGCGATCATTACTAGTTTGCGACCGTTTGCGTAGATGCTCATCTTATTCTTGTACTCGTAAGCTAGCCACCATATTATGCTTAGCCGCTGCTGCAACCTCACCACTTTACCTCCTCCTACCCATAAAGCTTTGCTAGTCTTGATACCCATGGTTATGGGATTGCTGAGTCCTCGTGGCTCACAGATACTACAACACCAGATGCAGGTTCAGCCGAGAATGATGCAGGAGCTGGGTCAGAACTTCCGGGAGTTCCATGAAGAGCGTGGCCGTATGTTTGAGACGTTTTCGACGATCAGTAGTGGTTTCTACTAGGGGCGATTCGGACATGTGGCTTTATGTTTTGGTATCTTTCTTTTGGATCTTCGCCCGTAGTCGGGTTGTGATGTTTTGAATGATGTTTTGCTTATGTAATGTATTGTGTGAAGTGGCGAGTGTAAGCCAACTATCTCCTTTTGCAATTTCATCCCTATTTTTACATGAATCGTGCCAAGATACCAAACTTGAGATCATTCCAGAATGGGCATATACCTTTAAGTCGTGCCTCGACACGTAGGAGGTATAGTCCCATCCTGGGCATTACATGATAGCTTGGTTCTCAAAAACTGAGGGAAATACTTACGCTACTGTGCTGCATCTCCCTTTCCTCTTCGAGGGAATACAACGCAAGCTCAAGAAGTAGCAACATGTAAGGTTGGTCCGAGCCGCTTCATCCCACAATACCGCTGAATCAAAATGAGAATACAGAAGGAAGGAATGTGAATATCAACTGATGTAGGTGCCACAGAAACTTCTCTCTGCACCGTGCTACTATCTGGTTGAAGTGAAGGTTCAACAACCTCATCAAGTTCTATCTTCCTCCCACTCAATTATTTTGGGACAAACTCTTTCTCTAGAAAGGACCCGTTCTTAGCGACAAACACTTTGCCCTCGGATCTCAGATAGAAGATATACCCAACTATCTCCTTTGGGTATCCTATGAAGATGCATTTGTCCGCTTTGGGTTCAAGCTTTTCTGGCTGAAGCCTCTTGACATAAGCATCGCAACCCCAAACTTTAAGAAACGATAGCTTAGGTTTCTTGCCAAACCATAGTTCATACGGTGTCGTGTCTACGGACTTAGATGGTGCCCTATTTAAAGTGAATGCAGCTGTCTCTGACGCATAACCCCAAAACGATAGTGGCAGATCGGCAAGAGACATCATAGAACGCACCATATCCAATAAGGTATAATTACGACGTTCAGACACACCATTACGCTGTGGTGCTCCAGGTGGCGTCAGCTGTGAAACAATTCCACATTGTCTTAAGTGATTGCCAAACTCATAACTCAGATATTCTCCCCCTCGATCGGATCGTAGGAATTTAATCTTCTTGTTACGATGATTCTCGACTTTACTCTGAAATCGCTTGAACTTTTCAAATGTTTCAGACTTATGCTTCATTAAGTAAATGTACCCATATGTACTCAAATCATCGGTGAACGTGAGGAAATAACGATATCCACCGCGTGCGTCAACACTCATCGGACCGCACACATCAGTATGTATGGTTTCCAGCAAGTCACTTGCTCGTTCCATTGTTCCGGAAAACGGGGTTTTTGTCATCTTGCCCATGAGGCATGGTTCGCTTGTGCCAAGTGATTCAAAATCAAGAGACTCCACAATTCCATCGGCATAGAATTTCTTCATGCGCTTTACACCAATATGACCTAGCCGGCAGTGCCACAAGAAAGTGGTACTATCATTATCAACTCTACATCTTTTGGCATCAATGTTGTGAACATGTGTATCATCACTATCAAGATTCAATAAGAATAAACCCCTCACAATGGGCGCATGACCATAAAAGATATTACCCATATAAATTGAACAACCATTATTCTCTGATTTAAATGAGTAACCGTCTCGCATTAAACAAGATCCAGATATAATGTTCATGCTCATGTAGGCACTAAATAACAATTATTCAGGTCTATAACTAATCCCGATGGTAATCGAAGAGCGAGCGTGCCGACGATGATCACATCAACCTCAGAACCATTTCCCACGCGCATCGTCACTTAGTCCTTCGCTAACCTCTATCTATTCCGTAGTTCCTGTTTAGAGTTGCAAATGTGAGCAACCACACCGGTATCAAATACCCAGGCACTACAACGAGAGCTGGTTAGGTACACATCAATAACATGTATATCATATATACCTTTATTGGTCCCCTTCTTTTCAGCCAGATACTTGGGGCTATTCCGCTTCGAGTGGCCAGCTCCCTTGCAATAGAAGCACTTAGTTTCTGGCTTGGGTCCAGCCTTGGGTTTCTTCACGGGAGGAGCAACTGCTTTGCTACCTTTCTCGAAGTTTCCCTTCTTTCCCTTGCTCTTCTTCAAACTAGTGGTTTTATTGACCATCAACACTTGATGCTCCTTCTGGATGTCTCACTCAGCGACTTTCAGCATCGCGAACAGCTCGGAGACTAACCTATTCATCCCTTCCATGTTATAGTTCAACACAAAGCTCTTGTAGCTAGGCGGTAGCGATTGAAGAACTTTGTCAGTGATCGCCTCAGGCGGGAGCTCAACTCCCAACTCAGCCAGACGGTTGTAGTACCCACACATTCTGAGTATGTGCTCACTGACAGAAGTATTCTCCTCCATTTTGCAGGTGTAGAACTTATCGAATGTCTCATACCTCTTGATCCGGGCATTTTTCACGAAAATAAATTTCAACTCCTGGAACATCTCATATGCTCCATGACGTTCAAAACACCTTTGAAGTCCCGGTTATAAGCCATACAACATGGCGCACTGAACTATTGAGTAGTCATCAACACGCGACTGCTAGACGTTCATAGCGTCCACAGACGCGGGAGCGGGTGGCGTACCAAGTGGTGCATCAAGGACATAAACCTTTTGGGCAGCCGTGAGGATAATCCTCAGATTACGAGCCCAGTCCACAAAGTTACTTCCATCATCTTTCAACTTAGCTTTCTCTAGGAACACCTTAAAATTCAGGGAGCTACTACGCGAGCCATTGATCTACAACATAAATTTGCAAAGACAACTTAGACTATTGTTCATGATAAATGAGTTCAATTAATCTTATTACTTAAAAACTCCCACTCAAATCAACATCCCTCCGGTCGTCCGAGTGTAACACGATCCAAATTCACCAACCCAAGTCCGATCATCACGTGAGATGATTTGGTTTCAATGGTGAACATCTCCATGTTGATCATATCTACTATATGACTCGTGTTCGACCTTTCGGTCTCTTGTGCTCCGAGGCCATGTCTGTACATGCTAGGCTCGTCAAGTTTAACCCAAGTGTTCTGCATGTGCAAAACTGGCTTGCACCCGTCTCACACCCGATCATCACGTGGTGATTCGAAACGACGAACTTTCGCAATGGTGCACACTTGGGGAGAACACAGTTTTATCTTGAAATTTTAGTCAGGGATCACCTTATAATGCTACCGTCGTCCTAAGCAAAATAAGATGCATAAAAGGATTAACATCACATGCAAATCATAAGTGACATGATATGGCCATCATCTTGTGCTTTTGATCTCCATCTCCAAAGCACCGGCATGATCTCCATCGTCACCGGCATGACACCATGATCTCCATCATCATGTCTCCATCACCGTGCTGCCATCGGGGTTGTCACGCCAACCATGCTTCTACTACTGTTTCTACCGCTTAGCGATGAAGTAAAGCATTACAAAGAGTTTAATGATTGACACGCATGTCATACAATAATTAAAGACAACCTTGTGGCTCCTGCCAGTTGCCGTATTCATCGACATGCAAGTCGTGATAAACTATTACAAAACATGATCATCTCATACATCAAATATATCTCATCATGTCTTTGGCCATATCATATCACAACATACCCTGCAAAAACAAGTTATACGTCCTCTAATTTGTTGTTGCATGTTTTACGTGGCTGCTATGGGTATCTAGCAAGAACGATTCTTACCTACGCAGAGACACAACGGTGATATGCAAATTGCTATTCAAGCTTCTACAAGGACCGCCTTCGTCGAATCCGATCCAACTAAGGTGGGAGAAACAAACACCCGCCAGCCATCTTTATGCAACAAGTTGCATGTCTGTCGATAGAACTGGTCTCATGTACGTGGACATGTAAGGTTGGCCCAAGCTGCTTCATCCCACAATACCGCTGAATCAAAATACGACTAGGGAAGGAAGCAATCTGAATATCAACGCCCACAAACTCCTTTGTGTTCTACTCGCGATGTCATCTACGCATAGACCTAGCTCATGATGCCACTGTTGGGGAATGTTGCATGGGAAACAAAAATATTTCCTACGAACACCCAAGATCAATCTAGGAGATCCACATCTACGAGAGGAGAGTTGGATCCACATACCTTTGTAGATCGCTAAGCGGAAGCGTTCAAGAACGCGATTGATGTAGTGGTACGTCTTCGCGATCCAATCACGATCCGTCTCGCGAACTCCGATCTAGTGCCGACCGGACGGCACCGCCGTGTTCAACACACATACGGCTTGATGACGCCTTCACCTCCTCGATCCAGCGAGCAATGGTGAAGTAGTAGCTCGAGACCTCCGGCAGCACGGTTGCGTGGTAGCGGTGGTGGCGGAGAAATCTCAGCAGAGCTTCGCTAAGCGCTACGGAGAGGAAGAAGGCTATGAGAGAGAGAAGGGGCAGCGCCGTTGTCACACCCTGTTTTTCCTGCCACCACACTTAAGCTAATAATCATGCTAAAATTTGGTTTGACAAAAACTTTTTAGTGCTTTGGTCTATGCTTGATTTGGTTTTCTGTTTGCTGTTTGAAGTGCTCTAAAAATCAAATAAATCCTCCAACTCATATGCTCATTTTCCTTGATCCAAACCTTTTCCCAATGATCATACCATGTGTATAGGACATAATAGTATTTTCTTACAAAAATATTTTGACCAAAAAGTATTTTCTAAATTAGGTTTTCCAAAAACCCCTGAATTGAGACTTGAACTACAAGTACTTAATTAAAGGTGTGAAAAATCTTTCAAAAATTATATTTGAATCATATTAGATATAGGATTCCCAAAAACCACAAAATATTATTTTCAAAGTTATTTTGCTATTTTATTTAAAGGATTTTTCTTAAGGACAGAAATGGTCTTTAATAGGTTAAAATTATTTAAATGTTTCAAAAATATTTGACAAAATTTAGGGAAGCTCATAGGACATCTATTGTCCATATATAAGAGTTTCAACACATGGTCATGTTCAAAATATTGGTCAAATCCCTAAAAAAACTTTCTGGATATTTCAAGCTTTTGAAATATTTACAAAGGAAATTTTATTCATTAATTCCAAGGAAATTCTAGCATGTGCGATATGACATATTTGATGATCTTGCAAAGCCTCGTGCCTTAAATATCAAGAAAACATCATCAAACCCCCTCAGAACCATTTGTGCCCATTTTGAAGTTTGAGCAACTTTATATTGCCAAACATGTCCAAATGCTCTCAAACTTGGTGCACATGCTACAATGGTCTAATTATGCATCTAGACCAAATGGCACAAGTTTTGGAGAAGGATAACTTGACCTAAGTGCCCCAAAACCCTTTCTGACCAGATTCAAATTTGAACAAGGCTACATTGCCAACTGTTTACTTGTGACCTCAAATTTTGTGGACATGCTCACAACCCCAAATGATGACACTACACCAAGTGGTGCATCAAGGAGGAATGATTTTCATGTATAAATCTTGGAAAATCCATTTTTGTTGATTTCTAGGGTTTACCAAAGTTACATTGGCAACTTTGCCCAAATGATCTCAAACTTGGTGGAACACCCTATTTCTATATGAAATTTGATCCTGTTAGCTGTCATGTCATTTTGAGTCCATTTGCTTGACCAAAACACCATCAAACACCTTTTGATGATTGTCCAAAAATGCTATTTTCACCTCTTTCCTTGTTCTCCATGAGCTAAGATTTTTACCAGAGCCTCCCCTAGTCACCTTCTATCTCCAGTAACTCACCCATGCCCTCAGATCAATCATTGGAGGGGGTAAAACCCTCATATACCTCTCTATTTTCACCATGACAGATCTTCTCTCTTCCCCTCCTCTTACTATTACACTTGGCTTACACTCTAAGCTACCAGAGGGCATCTCCAGACCAGCCAGTACCTAATGGACAAGGTGGCCACGTCTAGAGCCCGTGGGAGCATGGCCATGCCGGCCAAACGGTGCTCTGGAGCGCGCTACAGTGTGCTCCCGCACTGTAGCCGCGTCCTGCCCGAGGCACGCGACCACCTAGGGCGTTGGGATCGTGTCCCCCGAGGCCGCCTCGGCGTCCGGGACACGCAAGACGGTCGGCCCCCTCCTCCTTCTCTCTCTGGCGACCTCTGTCATGTGTGCCCGAGCGCCGCCCGCGTCCCTGTCCCGCCTCGCGCTCGTTCCTCTCTCCCTCTCTCTTTCCCTGGTCGTAGACCACACTGATGACCCACAAGTGTAGGGGATCTATCGTAGTCCTTTCGATAAGTATGAGTGTCGAACCCAACGAGGAGCAGAAGGAAATGATAGGCGATTTTTAGTAAGGTATTTTCTGCAAGCACTGAAATTATCTATAACATATAGTTTTGTGATAAGATAATTGGTAACAAGTAAATAATAGTAAAAATAAATAAGGTGCAGCAAGATGTCCCAATCCTTTTTGTAGCAAAGGACAAGCATGGACAAACTCTTATATGAAGGAAAGCGCTCCCGAGGACACATGGGAATTATCGTCACGCTATTTTTCATCACGTTCATATGATCCGCGTTCGTTACTTTGATAATTTGGTATGTGGGTGGACCGGTGCTTGGGTTCTGCCCTTACATGGACAAGCATCCCACTTATGATTAACCTCTATTGCAAGAATCCGCAACTACAAAAGAAGTATTAAGGTAAAACTAACCATAGCATGAAACATATGGATCCAAATCAGCCCCTTACGAAGCAACGCATAAACTAGGGTTTAAGCTTCTGTCACTCTAGCAACCCATCATCTACTTATTACTTCCCAATGCCTTCCTCTAGGCCCAAACAATGGTGAAGTGTCATGTAGTCGACGTTCACATGACACCACTAGAGGAAAGACAACATACATCTCATCAAAATATCGAACGGATATAAAATTCACATGACTACTTATAGCAAGACTTCTCCCATGTCCTCAGGAACAAATGTAACTACTCACAAAGCATATTCATGTTCATAATCAGAGGGGTATTAATATGCATAATGGATCTGAACATGTGATCTTCCATCAAGTAAACCAACTAGCATCAACTACAAGGAGTAATCAACACTACTAGCAACCTACAGGTACCAATCTGAGGTTTTGGTACAAACATTGGATACAAGAGATGAAGTAGGGTTTGAGAGGAGATGGTGCTGATGAAGATGTTGATGAAGATAACCCTCCCCAAGATGGGAGAGTTGTTGGTGATGATGGCGGTGACAATTTCCCCCTCCCGGAGGGAAGTATCCCCGGCAGAACAGCTCCGTCGGAGCCCTAGATTGGTTCCTCCTCGAGATGGCGGCGTTTTGTCCCAAAAGCCTCCTTATGATTTTTTCCAGGTCAAAACACCTCATATAGGAGAAGATGGGCATCGGGGGGTCATCAGGTGGCCCATGAGGCAGGGGGCGCGCCCAGGGGGGCGCCCCCACCCTCGTGGACAGTGGGTGGCCCCCTCAAGTATCTCTTTTGCCAGATATTTTTTATATTTTCTGAAACGGTGTTTCGTGGAGTTTCGGGGCTTTTTGAGTTGTGCAGAATAGGTCTCCAATGTTTGCTCCTTTTCCAGCTGCCGGCATTCTCCCTCTTCATGTAAACCTTGTAAAATAAGAGAGAAAAGGCATAAGTATTGTGACATAATGTGTAATAACAGCCCATAGTGCAATAAATATCAACATAAAAGCATGATGCAAAATGGACGTATCAACTCCCCCAAGCTTAGACCTCGCTTGTCCTCAAGCGAAAGCCGATATCAAAAAATTTGTCCACATGTTTAGAGATAGAGGTGTCGATAAAGTGAAATACAGACATGAGGGCATCATGATCAATCTTATAACAACAACATATATATATATATATTGTCATATGACTCTTATGCTAAAGTAACAATCTATTCACAATGTCAAGTAGGAATCAGAAACTTCATTGAAAACTAACAAACTATGATCCTGGTCATTGAAGCAATTGCAATTTATCGTAACATCGGAAAGAGTCAATATAAGAGCTTTTCAGCAAGTCCACATACTCAAGTATCATTTAGTCTTTCACTATTGCTCACACTCACGCAATACTTATGGGTATGGAGTTTTAATCGGACACAGAGAAAGATAGGGGCTTATAGTGTTGCCTCCCAACCTTTTACCTCAAGGGTAATGTCAACAGTAATAGATCATGATAACTTACATCCAAGTGGGTATATATGTCAGGATCTTTCCAACATAATGTGCTTGCCAAAGGATAAAATGTAAAAAGGAAAGGTGAAGATCACCTTGACTCTTATAAGGTAAGAACAATAGATAGGCCCTTCACAGAGGGAAGTAGAGGTCGTCATGTGCTTTTATGGTTGGATGTACAAAATCTTAGCGCAAAAGAACGTCACTTCATATTGCCACTTATGATAGGGACCTTTATTATGCAGTTCGTCGCTTTTATTACATCCATATCACAAGATCGTATAAAGTTTATTTTCTCCACACTAATAGATCATACATTTTTAGAGAGTTGCAACAATGACAACTTACTTGACGGATCTTACTCAATCCATAGGTAGGTATGGTGGACTCTCATGGCAAAACTGGGTTTAAGGATGTATGGAAGCACAAGTAGTATCTCTACTTGGTGCAAGGAGTTTTGGCTGGCATGAGGGGGAAATGCAAGCTCAACATGTTGGATGATCCATGACAATATACTTTATTTCGGATATAAGAAGACATAACCCATTATGTTGTCTTCCTTGTCCAACATCAACTCTTCAGCATGTCATATTTTAATGAGTGCTCACAATCATAAAAGATGTCCAAGATAGTATATTTGTATGTGAAAACCTCTCTTTCTTTATTACTTTCTATTAATTGCAACGATGACCAAAACTTTGTTTGTCAACTCTCAATAACTTTTATTCATCATACTCTTTATATGTGAAGTCATTACCTTCCATAAGATCAATATGATCTCTTTGATATTTTTTATATTTTCTTTTGTTCTCTCATGATCATAGCGAGAAAATCAAGCCCTTGACTCAAAACTAATATTTATTATATATAGCTCACGGACTCGATTACAAAGATAAAGATCATAAAGCAAAGCTCACAACTAGATCATACTAAACTTTATTCTACTAGGCCAAGATATTATCAAAAGGATCGAACTAAGAAAAATGGTAAAGATAGGAGTGTGATGGTGATATGATACCGGGGCACCTCCCCCAAGCTTGGAAGTTGCCAAGGGGAGTGCCCATACCCATTTGATTATGTCTCCTTCTTCGGAGGTGGTGATGATGGAGTTGTCAGCAGTGATGACAAATCATCATACATGGAGCGTAGGAGATCATCTAGCTTGCGCATAATACCCTTGAGTGCGGCGATATGCTCCTTCAACAAAATATTTTCACTTGTGAGATACTTGTTCTGTATTTGAGCTAACTCAATCATCTTGAAAGCTTCAATCTCAGTTGAAGTAAAAAGGTTTGGAAGGGGTTGGATGATGTTTTTTCTTCTGCTGCCGGAGCATGATCTTCCATAGCCTTATTGATCCTATTCTCCTTGTTGATCTCCCCGGGTTCTTCTCTCTTCAGCTCTATCTTCATTAGCCAAGCATCGTTCCCCTCATAGTTGGAGGAGGAAGATGACATGATGCCTGGCCTTGTCAACTCTGGCAGAAAAAATAGCTCGAAACAAAAACAGAGGATTTTTACGTGGTGCGGTGGTCAAAACCTTCGGGAGAATATATAATGATTTTTTACCGACCAAAACAAGTAACGTGCAAGAAAACAAAGTCCGAGAGGCACACGAGGTGCCCATGAGGCAGGGGGCGCGCCCAGGGGGTAGGGCGCGCCCTCCACCCTCGTGGACGCCTCGTGTCCTTTCCGGACTGCCTCTTATTTTTCTATTTTTCTAAATATTCCAAAACAGAGAAAAATTGCCATTAGAACTATTTTGGAGTCGGTTTACTTACTGTACCACATACCTTTTCCTTTTCGGAGTCTGAATCGTTCTCGAAAGTGTCCCTTATGTACTCCTCCGGGGTTACGGTTTCAATACCATTAGTTTCAACATTTATAGGATTACCTGAGATATAATGTTTGATTCTTTGACCGTTCACCACCTTCGGATTTGTGCCTTCGAAGTTGTTGATTTTAATGGCACCGGAACGATAGACCTCCTCGATAACGTAAGGACCTTCCCATTTAGAGAGAAGTTTTCCTGCAAAAAATCTTAAACGAGAGTTGTATAGCAAGACATTATCACCTACGTTAAACTCACACTTTTGTATCCTTTTGTCATGCCATCTTTTAACTTTTTCTTTAAACAGTTTGGCATTCTCGTAAGCTTGGGTTCTCCATTCATCAAGTGAGCTAGTGTCAAATAACCTCTTCTCACCGGCAAGTTTGAAATCATAATTGAGCTCTTTAATAGCCCAATATGCCTTATGTTCTAGCTCGAGAGGTAAGTGACATGATTTTCCATAGACCATTTTATACGGAGACATACCCATAGGATTTTTGTACGCAGTTCTATAGGCCCATAATGCATCATCAAGTTTCTTGGACCAATTCTTTCTAGACCTATTAACAGTCTTTTGCAAAATTAATTTCAGCTCTCTGTTACTTAGTTCTACTTGACCACTAGACTGTGGGTGGTAAGGGGATGCAATTCTATGATTAACATCATACTTAGCAAGAATCTTGCGGAAAGCACCATGAATAAAATGTGAACCACCATCAGTCATTAAGTATCTAGGGACTCCGAACCTCGGAAAAATAACTTCTTTAAGCATCTTAATAGAGGTATTGTGATCAACACTACTAGTTGGAATAGCTTCTACCCACTTAGTAACGTAATCAACAACAACTAAAATATGTGTATACCCAGTAGAGGAAGGAAACGGTCCCATATAATCAAAGCCCCAAACATCAAATGGTTCAATAACAAGTGGATAATTCATAGGCATTTCTTGACGTCTACTGATATTACCAATTCTTTGGCATTCATTAGAAGATAAGACAAACTTACGGGCATCCTTGCAGAGAGTGGGCCAATAAAAACCAGATTGCAGTATCTTATGTGCAGTTCTATCTGCAGCGTGGTGTCCTCCATAAGCCTCGGAGTGACACTTGCGTAGGATCTGTTCCTGTTCATGCTCAGGTACACAACGTATAATAATACCATCTACTCCTTCTTTATAAAGGTGTGGGTCATCCCAGAAGTAATGTCTTAAATCATAGAAGTGTTGGGGAACGTAGCAGAATTCAAAAAAATTCTACGCTTTCACCAAGATCCAACTAAGGAGACATCTAGCAACGAGCAAGTAAGAGTGCATCTACATACCGTTATGTAGATTGCGTGCGGAAGCTTTCGAAGAAGCGTGGATGAAGTAGTCGTACTCTTCACGTTCTTCGTCACCGATGATGTAGTGCCGAACGGACGGCACCTCCGCGTTCAACACACGTCCGGTGCAGCAACGTCACCTCCTTCTTGATCCAGCAAGGGGGGAGGAGAAGTCGTCAGAGATCCAGCAGCACAACGACGTGGTGGTGGATGCAGTGGAGATCGCAGCAGGGCTTCGCCGGGCGCCCTGCGTTGGGAGCATGGAGGTGTGACGGGAGGGGGAGAGGCGCCAGGGCTTGGGTGCGGCTGCCCTCTCCCCCCCCCCACATATATATAGGGGGCCAGGGGGTGCGCCAGGGCCCTGCAGATCCAATCTGCAGGGGGCGGCGGCCAGGGGGGAGTCCTTGCCCCCCAAGGCAAGTGGGGCGCCCCTTCCCCCCTAGGGTTTCAACCCTAGGCGCATGGGGAGGTGGGCCCCTAGTGGTGCGCCAGCCCATTAGGGCTGGACACTTCCCCTTGCGGCCTAGGGGCCCCATCGGGATGGGTGGCCCCACCCGGTGGACCCCCCGGGGCCCCTCCGGTGGTCCCGGGACTCTCCCGGTGACCCCCGGAGATCACCCGATGGCCGAAACTGGACTTCCTATATATCAATCTTTACCTCCGGACCATTCCGGAACTCCTCGTGACGTCCGGGATCTCATCCAGGACTCCGAACAACTTTCGGGCTTCCACGTGCATGTATCTCTACGACCCTAGCGTTACCGAACCTTAAGTGTGTAGACCCTACGGGTTCAGGAGACACGTAGACATGACCGAGACCACTCTCCGGTCAATAACCAACAGCGGGATCTGGATACCCATGTTGGTTCCCACGTGTTCCTCGATGATCTTCATCGAATGAACCACCGTGTCAAGGAGTCACTCAATCCCGTATGTTATTCCCTTTGTCCATCGGTACGGTACTTGCCCGAGATTCGATCGTTGGTATTCCCAATACCTTGTTCAATCTCGTCATGGCAAGTCTCTTTACTCGATCCGTAATCCATCATCCCGTGACTAACTACTTAGTCACATTGAGCTCATTATGATGATGTCTTACCGAGTGGGCCCAGAGGTACCTCTCCGTCATATGGAGTGACAACATCCCAGTCTCGGTTCGTACCAACTCAACAAACACTTTCAGAGATACCCGATGCGTACCTTTATAGCCACCCAGTTACGTTGTGACGTTTGGCACACCCAAAGTATTCCTACGGCATCCGGGAGTTGTACAACCTCATGGTCTAAGGAATAAATACTTGACACCGAAAAAGCTTATGCATTACGAACTATACGATCTCGTGCTAGGCTCAGGATTGGGTCTTGTCCATCACATCATTCTCCTAATGATGTGATCCCGTTATTACCGACATCCCATGTCCATGGTCAGGAAACCGTGACCATCTGTTGATCAACGAGCTGGTAACTAGAGGCCTACCAGGGACTCATTTTGGTCTATGTATTCACACATGTATCGCTGTTTCCATACAATACAATTCAAGCATGAATAACAGACGATTATCATGAACAAGGAAATATAATAATAATACTTTTATTATTGCCTCTAGGGCATATTTCCAACAGTCTCCCACTTGCACTAGAGTCAATAATCTAGTTACATTGTGATGAATCGAACACCCATAGAGTTCTGGTGTTGATCATGTTTTGCCCGTGAAAGAGGTTTAGTCAACGGGTCTGCTACATTCAGATCCGTATGCACTTTACAAATATCTATGTCTCCATCCTGAACATAATTCCGGATGGAGTTGAAACGGCGCTTGATGTGCTTGGTCTTCTTGTGAAACCTGGGCTCCTTGGTTATAGCAATAGCCCCAGTGTTGTCACAGAAGAGAGTCATCGGGCTTGACGCGCTTGGAATGACTCCTAGGTCGGTGATGAACTCCTTCATCCAGACTCCTTCCTGCGCTGCTTCGGAAGCAGCTATGTACTCCGCTTCACATGTAGATGCTGCCATGACGCTTTGCTTGCAACTGCACCAGCTGACTGCCCCTCCGTTCAAAATATACACGTATCCGGTTTTAGACTTAGAGTCATCCAGATCTGTGTCGAAGCTAGCATCGACGTAACCCTTTACGACGAGCTCTTCGTCACCTCCATAAACGAGAAATATATCCTTAGTCCTTTTCAGGTACTTTAGGATGTTCTTGACCGCTGTCCAGTGTTCCGTACCGGGATCACTTTGGTAACTCCCTACCAAACTTATGGCAAGGTTCACATCAGGTCTGGTACACAGCATGGCATACATGATAGAACCTATGGCCGAGGCATAGGGAATGACACTCATCTTTTCTCTATCTTCTGCCGTGGTCGGTGACTGAGCCTTGCTCAATCTCATACCTTGCAAAACAGGCAAGAATCCTTTCTTTGACTGATCCATATTGAACTTCTTCAATATTTTGTCAAGGTATGTACTTTGTGAAAGACCAATGAGGCGTCTTGATCTATCTCTATAGATCTTGATGCCTAATATGTAAGCAGCTTCTCCAAGGTCCTTCATTGAAAAACTTTTATTCAAGTAGGCCTTTACATTTTCCAAGAATTCTATATCATTTCCCATCAGTAATATGTCATCCACATATAATATGAGAAATGCCACAGAGCTCCCACTCACTTTCTTGTAAATACAGGCTTCTCCATAAGTCTGTATAAATCCAAACGCTTTGATCACATCATTAAAGCGAATATTCCAACTCCGAGATGCTTGCACCAGCCCGTAAATCGAGCGCTGGAGCTTGCATACCTTGTTAGCGTTCTCTGGATCGACAAAACCTTCCGGTTGCATCATATACAACTCTTCCTTGAGGAAGCCGTTAAGGAATGTTGTTTTGACGTCCATTTGTCATATCTCATAATCATAGAATGCGGCAATAGCTAACATGATTCTGACTGACTTCAGCATCGCTACGGGAGAGAAAGTCTCGTCGTAGTCAATCCCTTGAACTTGTCGATAACCCTTAGCGACAAGCCGAGCCTTATAGATGGTCACATTACCATCTGCGTCTGTCTTCTTCTTAAATATCCATTTGTTTTCTATGGCGTGCCTATCATCAGGCAAGTCCACGAAAGTCCATACTTTGTTTTCGTACATGGATTCTATCTCGGATTTCATGGCTCCAAGCCATTTATTGGAATCCAGGCCCGCCATCGCTTCTTCATAGTTCGAAGGTTCACCGTTGTCTAACAACATGATTTCCAGTACAGGGTTACCATACCACTCTGGTGCGGAACGTGCCCTTGTGGACCTTCGAAGTTCAGTAGTAACTTGATCTGTTTCTTCATGATCATTATCATCAACTTCCTCCCTTGTCGGTGCTGGCACCTCAGGAACAGTTTCCTGCGCTGCGCTACTTTCCGGTACAGGAGGGGTGACTGTCACCTCATCAAGTTCTACTTTCCTCCCACTCACTTCTTTCGAGAGAAACTCTTTCTCCAGAAAGCATCCATTCTTGGCAACAAAGACTTTGCCTTCGGATCTGTGGTAGAAGGTGTACCCAATTGTTTCCTTTGGGTATCCTATGAAGACGCATTTCTCCGATTTGGGTTCGAGCTTTTCAGGTTGAAGTTTCTTGACATAATGTCAGGACCGGTTTTCCAGGATATTAGTTTCCCAGTAAATGGCCCTTGTGCTCACCAGCCCCAGGATTACTGTTAGCTGATGAGACACCAACTTGATACAGAAATTCCAAGCTAAAAACAAAATATGTAGTACAAGACCATTCTGGTCAATGAGTACAACAAAAGGTTTCTAGTGGTTGGTGGCGGAAGCGGTTTGCGATACATCAGCGTCTATGGGACTCCATTTCCCACAGGAACAGCTGACCTGGATAACTCCTATCTTCGCGAGGCTGCTGTCTCCGTTGCCTAGGTTCCGGGGCTGTCATCGCAGCGCTCCTCTCCAAGCAATAAATCTGGCCAAGACAATAGCCAGGGACAAGCCAGTGAGTACTTGGAATGTACTCGCAAACATTATGAAACACAGGTACAATATAACAAATGACATTCATGCTCTGAAATCTTCCATGATCACTTCGTCAGTCACGAAATAAAATTCATGACACACGCAAGCATGTTATTCTTATAAACCATGAATAAGCAATCAGAGAATAAAAATAAAATGCACCGATCGGGTGTCTGAAGCGACGCCTCGAAAGGATAATAAAATAAAGCATGCCTCAGTCGGACGTCTGAGCGACGTCACATAAAGGGCTTATAAAGAAAATAATAACAAACATGCCACAGTCGGGCGTCTGAGCGACACCACATAAAGGGCTTATAAGGAAAATAAATAATAAGCATGCCACAGTCGGGCGTCTGAGCGACACCACATAAAGGGCTTATAAAGAAAATAATAACGAACATGCCACAGTCGGGCGTCTGAGCGACACCACATAAAGGGCTTATATGAGAACAATCACAGGGAATATCCAGGAGGTAGAACCATCCCAGGGATACTCAATAATTCAAACAATACAAATGGTTAGTTCATAATAATAATAATCATAATCATCACATGTCACCAGTTATGATCCATGTTCTGGCTTAGCAGTTTTTCCTCCAAAGACCGACACTAAGACCGACGCTTGACCCATCCCAGACTGTAATCCTTAACCGCGGACACGGCTATTCGAATAGATATAACCTCTGCAGAGGGTGTACTCTTTACCCACGAGTAACGGATTCCATTAGTCCATCGGGACTAATTCCATTTACGGTCTTTTAGTTGAAAACACACCTGACCCGCACACACCAGCTTAACTTACTGGTGACTGGAATCACCCACGACACCTGTCAAGCAAAACTCTAAGTGGGGAGGCTACAACCTCGAGTAGCATGGGATCACAGAATTTATAATGCGCGCAAACTAGGGGAGCTACCCCCTCGGTCCCAACCGGAAACACCCATGCCCCGGACCAGGTGGCATGCCTACCGGATGCCTCCGGTATCTTCCACCATGGCCTCTCTGTACGGTGTGTGCCAAGAAAGGGGTTGACAACTTACTGGACTGTACCCTACCTGCGGCAGGGACAAGTGGTAGCACGAAACAAGTATGGGGGTTACCAGAACAAGACCCGATCTACGGTCGGCTCAGGAGGTTTAAGCAGCACCTGCATGATTAGCATAACAAAATATATTCCACACCAACAGGTTCACCGCCCATCATGCCTCGTCATGCCCTCACTGATCTCTCTCGTCACCATGAGGTACCATTTTCACGGTCATACTTTACCCATGACAAAGCTTCTCCCCGAAGTTTGTCCGGACCAGCTCAGGCATACGTGGCATGAGGCAGTAACCATTTCACATGTATATCACATGATCACAGTAAATCAACTTTTCATCAAATGCATTTATGCATGGCTTGTCATTATATGCAAAACTCATTATTTCATGTGACATAAACATAGCTTACTACTCCTAGTAAGCATTCAACAAAATATCATATCTGTGTTCAAGATGCTTGCCTTCCGAGAGTGTGTGGGTGGGGTGCACTTTTTGAAAGTTGCTTCCCTCTCCAAAAATCCTATTTTAAGAAAATTCAAATCAATACATAATTCAAAAACAGTACAAAAAAGTTGCTCAGAAATTTTTCAAATAAATATGAAAATAAACTAGACAAAATTTTAGAAACAACAGAAAAAGAATCAAGTCAAAAGTACTTTTATTGTAAACGTTATAGCCAGTCAAAGTCTGGTCAAAATTCTGTTTTTAATAAAAATCAGAGAAAGAAAACGGTTCGACGAGAATACGCTTTCGGGGCAGAGGAGGCGTACTTCTGAGGTTTACGCCTCCACTTAAACCAGCGCGGGCCGGCTCGGGGTCACTGACAGTGGGTCCCTCGGGCCCACTGGTCAGGTTTGACCAGTCGCCTTCGCCTCCTTCCTCCTCTGGCCGAACAGGGGCGCTGCTCCGGCGATCAACGCCGGCGAACGGTGGCGCCTCGAGGGCGTTCTAGTGCGGGGATGGATCCGCCGGACTGGGGCGGTCCTTCCGGTGGTCGAGGAGGAGACGGAGGTGGAGGAACGCGTCGGCGACGAGCTTCGCGGTGGACGGCGGTCTCGGTTGGAAAAGGGGTTCCGTCCTACGGTTGTCCTAGAGCTTCTTTGAGTAGTTGGGCAGCTCCGCAAGGTCATCTGGAGTCGAACGGCGAGGCTGGCTGGGAGGGAAAGGCTCGGTCTGCGGCGTATTGATCCGGACGGTGGTGGCGGCTGTACCTCGCCGGAGTTGGGGAACAAGCTTCCTCGAGGCGGTTTGCTGCAGTGGGCGGGCTCTGTGGGGATGACTGGGGTTGCCTGAGACTGCGGAGGGGCTCGGGGCAGCCTTAAATAGGCGGATGAAGGCGGTTCCGCGGCGGCCGTGGATAAGAACGCCGGCGGTCCTTCGTTCTGTTACTAAGGGGCGCGTGGCGGCGACGGGCGCTAGCGGACGGGCTCGTGGATGAGCTCGAGCTATTCCAGAGGGCAGCTGGCGCGCGAGGGTGGTTCGGGCGGTGCCGACCGCGGCAGTTTCAGGCGGCGGCAGTGGCGGCTTGCGGCCGACCTCTGCAGGAGCCAAGGCGAAGCAGCGGGGTCAGCGGGGACTGCGGGCTAGCGGACGAGCGTTCGGATGAGGTCGAGCTGTTCCTGAGACGAGCTGGCATGCGGAGGCGGTTCGGCTGCGCGCGCGCGTGCAAAACGTGCGCTCTGGGCGCGCCCAGAGCACGCACGTTACATGCTCGACATATTGCCTGGGTGGCCTAGAGGGCTCGGGTGTAAACAAGACTCAACAGGACTGGTTAAGGGGTAGAGGGAAGACTAGTGGACATGTTTATTTGCCGAGAGGGGCAAAATCACAGTGACAAATAAAAACTATGCCAACTCTGTCCATGAACACAAGGTGCTCGACAGAATGCCATGGGCTTCTAGGCATCTCTTCTGGTGGCCAAAAACTCCAGGTTGGGGTCTCTTTAGATGATAAAGAGGGTGGCAAGGTTAGTTTGTCAAAAGCAAAAACTTCCTAGTGCAAGTTTTTGAGAAAACCAAAACTGGACAGAAGAGAAAAACTATTATTGCATGGACCAAAAATATTCCAATGGGTCCAATCTCCTGGACTTAAGAGTTTGGTAGGGTGGACTATAAGCAGGAGAAAAACCATGGGCAATAGGGCAAGATAAAATGGGGTTGCAGTAGAAAATGCCAAACTGGACCAGAGAACAAAAGAGGATGGTTTGCTCAAATTTTCCAAAGAACACTAATGGGTTTTTGCATAGAAATGAATTATATACTTCTACCAACATCTCCAAATTTTGGTGGAATTTTTAAATGCATTTTTCAAAGGGTTGCAGTGCAAAAGGGACTCCAAAACTTATGAGAAACCAATTTAAAAGCAATAAAGCTTTAGGGAAATATTTATAGAAATATTTCTACTGATAAAAGAAATGATCTTGAGAAGGTATACAAGTCCAACAATATTCTTGAAAAGTTCCCCTTGGAGGGAAAACTCCACAATTCAGAAGAAAAGAATGGTTCTGAAATCAAAAGAAAATCCAGAAAAGAAAAATTTAATTTCCTGGCAAAATTTTAATAAATAAACCATGGTTAAAATTTTGGGGTGTTACAACACTACCCCCCTTAAGAAAAATCTCGTCCTCGAGATTTGCTAAGGACGATCTCAAATATCCATCCTATTACCATAAAGTATTAATTCAAAAGAAACAAACATTCTAAACACGTAATACACTGAGGTTACTGCGAGAGGGCAAATAATTGGCACAACTACAGTGGGAAACCGAGAAATTTCTACTATTGGCTACGGTAAATTTAGAACAACAATCTAAATTCACAAATTACGCTGGTCGTACCCGAGTGCATAGAGCTCTCTCTGGCTGACAGGTGGACCCGGGGTCCACTGTCAGTCTCTTCTCCTACCTCTGGCTCTCTTCTACCTTTCTCTCTCGCGCGCGACTGCGCCTTCTCCACCTGCGGTACCTAGCAAGTAGGGCACCTAGCGCCGTACTGTGGTAGTGCGCGGCGTGCTAGCTGCCGGCGCAGCGTGCACTCGCCTCGCGGGCCAGTGCGCTGTCGGCACTGCTCGCGGATTCGCCCCCGAACACCGGTGATCGAGCGACGAGCGGTGCTGGTGGACCTCGCCCACCGTACACCGATCTCGAGTTATAAAACGACCGCGGTGCTCCTCTCTTCTTCCTCACACCTGGCCTCGCCTCTCCTTCTCCTTCCTTCTCCTCCATTTCTGTTTGCAGGAGCTTGTGACGAGGCTCTAATGGCGGAGGTGATGCCGGATTGGTACGTGATCCTGATGTGCGGAGGGTTGGCGGCATTGCTGGGGTTCTTTGTGCTCTTGTGTGCGATGATCCTCGATGATCGTTGTGATGCTGCTGCTCGAGTGCTAGCTCTTCGCGGCGGCGGGGATCATGAGGATTAACTGTGGTCGTTAGGTTCTGACTGCTGTCAGTGTGCTGGAGGCAACTTGCGTTCGAATAATCACCCACAAATTTCTCTTTTAGAGACTGTGGTGTGTTAGCGAGGTGATCAGTTAGGTGCAAAATGTGTACGTGGTTATGCAATTAGTGCATGCAGTTGAGTGGTTGTGGATGTGAGCCTGCTGTCGTGGTGCGGCGTGAATTAAAATACATGTCATGAAAAATTTATGTGCTGCAATAATATTAAGAAAAAAAAATCCCACCTCTGAATTTGCCGAGAGCAAAAACAGTCAATCAAAATGAACAGCAGTAAAAACCACTCACATTAATCGAAAACAAACATCCAATTCATCGCACAGACTTAGGATACAACGCATAAGCTGTAATACATAAATAAGTGCTAGGATAACAAACATAGCAGTGACGTCTACGATATAAACGGAAAATGGACAGGGTCCTGAGGAAATGTCTCCGGCACTGGGGCACATTCCTCTTCTATCGGGGGAAGCGGATTAACTAGTCGAAGAACGCGTCTCCCCCGTTCTGGCTTCAATGGCCCGCCAATGGCGATCCGAGGATTTAAATCAGCGAGGCTCTGGAGATAACCCATTACTCGTTGTGTCAAACGCTCTTGAGCGATGACATACTGGGCAAGGTTGGCCAGTACTGGGTCCCTCTCAATTCGTCCACCGGGAAAAGATGCTACTTCTCCGGGTGCTGCCCGACTCGGGAAGTAATAATACCCCCGTTCGCTGGCATAGGGTACTGCGAATCGAAGACGAGCAAGTGCTTCGTACGCAGCAGCTTCTATGGCCATTTGCGGAGTCGGCATAGATTTCCCCACGAAAGATACTTCCGTTGGGTCTTGGTTTGGGTTTGCGGGAGGGATATGCACTACTGCCCAATATTTCGAGGTGGATGGGGTAATCCTCGTTTTGAGCAGCTCGTACTGGGGTGGATGGGTAGCACTCATGGTACTGCAGGTAAAGTCCCACAATATTTTAACAAAACTACCTGGGGTTGCATCTGGAGTTCTCAGATGAATACTGGGGCTCGGCATTGTAAAAATGGTTGGGCGAGCTGTGCACAAAGTGAGGGATGCTTGGTAAGGTCACGAGGTGGCCTTTTATAAAGCATCAGGGCTGGGTTATCGAGGATGGTGTGGGGCAACTAGTTGTCGATTCTGCCCTATGGGGTCGGGGTCAAAGCCACAGATACACATATCTCACAAAAGTGACGTATTACTGTGGGTGTCGTCGGGGTGGTTTTTGGTAGCTACGCCTGGAATTAAAAATGCAACCGTATGCCAACATACTTTTGCATGGCTACTATTAAAAATAGAGGCACACAAGCAGACTGCATTTATTTAAGGCGATACAAGGTTACACTACTACAAGACGTAGAAATACTAAGACTCGGTACTACTCGAGTGGCTTAGTCTACTTCGTTAATATCTAAGCGGGCATGCCTTGCGGACGTCGAGGCCTCTCCATGGGCTTCTCCGTCAGGGTTAGCTGGGTGGGGCTGAGGATCTGCAGGGTCGGGGTAGCGATGATGACCATCGCGGGGATTGTTGGCTATAATCCCGCTGGAGCGTGTTCCCGAAAGGCGACGAAACACTTCTGGGGACACCAAAGCATTTTGGTCGGTGGCCGGGGCAGATCTTAAGGATTCGATCGGTTGCCCGAACAGTACAACTGGGTTGTCTGCGTCGGGCTCCTCTTCCTCTCTTGCCGGGGCTCGGCGAGCAAGTTCCCCACGCGCGGCGATCAGATCAAGGGTGATCTGATCGAATAGTGCCTCTAGTGCACTTACATAGCGCACCAGGTGCAACAATGCAGGGTCCGTCTCGTGGTCTCCGTTGGCAACCTGGGGTGGCCTACCATACCCTTCACGGCTGGGGTAGTAGTAGAACGAACGGCAGTTAACTCTGGGCGACAGGTGCCGGAGTTGCACTATAGCCTCTCGAGCGGCCAGCTGGATGGCTTGTGGCTCAAAGGAAGTTGTTCTTCCGGTGAACCTGTAGGGGCGTTCTGGCAAAATACCCCTACCGTAGACGTGCACCGTGGCCCAGAATTGACGGCTCTCACCGCCCATGGCTCCTTGGTACACAACATACTCTGGGGGCTCTACTAATGCAAAGGCACGGCGGGTGAGGTTTGCTAGCACGGTCACAAAACCTCCAAGGTTGGTTGCTGTGGTCTCATTGTGCACAATGGGGCCAGGCATCTTGGCTTGGTTTTGGGGTAGAGGCTGTGCTGTGCTAGGTTGGGCTAGCGCGCCCTTTTTATAGAAAAAGGAAGCGGAGTCTTCCTTCGCACGCTTGCGAATGAGACAATTTAGGTGTCGGTCACTGGCGCGTGATCGACAGGCTAGACTGATAGGTTAGGCACCGACTGCCGAAAGGTGTCGGGGTCACTGTGTGGCTATCCTGTACGAGAGGTTTGGCTGGGTTTAGGCTAAGGTTTGGTGGGTTGATTAACCTAGGTTTATCGACCTGGCTAAGATAGGATTAGCCAATGGTCAGCCTGGCTCTGATACCAAGGTTGTCAGGACCAGTTTTCCAGGATATTAGTTTCCCAGTAAATGGCCCTTGTGCTCACCAGCCCCAGGATTACTGTTAGCTGATGAGACACCAACTTGATACAGAAATTCCAAGCTAAAAACAAAATATGTAGTACAAGACCATTCTGGTCAATGAGTACAACAAAAGGTTTCTAGTGGTTGGTGGCGGAAGCGGTTTGCGATACATCAGCGTCTATGGGACTCCATTTCCCACAGGAACAGCTGACCTGGATAACTCCTATCTTCGCGAGGCTGCTGTCTCCGTTGCCTAGGTTCCGGGGCTGTCATCGCAGCGCTCCTCTCCAAGCAATAAATCTGGCCAAGACAATAGCCAGGGACAAGCCAGTGAGTACTTGGAATGTACTCGCAAACATTATGAAACACAGGTACAATATAACAAATGACATTCATGCTCTGAAATCTTCCATGATCACTTCGTCAGTCACGAAATAAAATTCATGACACACGCAAGCATGTTATTCTTATAAACCATGAATAAGCAATCAGAGAATAAAAATAAAATGCACCGATCGGGTGTCTGAAGCGACGCCTCGAAAGGATAATAAAATAAAGCATGCCTCAGTCGGACGTCTGAGCGACGTCACATAAAGGGCTTATAAAGAAAATAATAACAAACATGCCACAGTCGGGCGTCTGAGCGACACCACATAAAGGGCTTATAAGGAAAATAAATAATAAGCATGCCACAGTCGGGCGTCTGAGCGACACCACATAAAGGGCTTATAAAGAAAATAATAACGAACATGCCACAGTCGGGCGTCTGAGCGACACCACATAAAGGGCTTATATGAGAACAATCACAGGGAATATCCAGGAGGTAGAACCATCCCAGGGATACTCAATAATTCAAACAATACAAATGGTTAGTTCATAATAATAATAATCATAATCATCACATGTCACCAGTTATGATCCATGTTCTGGCTTAGCAGTTTTTCCTCCGAAGACCGACACTAAGACCGACGCTTGACCCATCCCAGACTGTAATCCTTAACCGCGGACACGGCTATTCGAATAGATATAACCTCTGCAGAGGGTGTACTCTTTACCCACGAGTAACGGATTCCATTAGTCCATCGGGACTAATTCCATTTACGGTCTTTTAGTTGAAAACACACCTGACCCGCACACACCAGCTTAACTTACTGGTGACTGGAATCACCCACGACACCTGTCAAGCAAAACTCTAAGTGGGGAGGCTACAACCTCGAGTAGCATGGGATCACAGAATTTATAATGCGCGCAAACTAGGGGAGCTACCCCCTCGGTCCCAACCAGAAACACCCATGCCCCGGACCAGGTGGCATGCCTACCGGATGCCTCCGGTATCTTCCACCATGGCCTCTCTGTACGGTGTGTGCCAAGAAAGGGGTTGACAACTTACTGGACTGTACCCTACCTGCGGCAGGGACAAGTGGTAGCACGAAACAAGTATGGGGGTTACCAGAACAAGACCCGATCTACGGTCGGCTCAGGAGGTTTAAGCAGCACCTGCATGATTAGCATAACAAAATATATTCCACACCAACAGGTTCACCGCCCATCATGCCTCGTCATGCCCTCACTGATCTCTCTCGTCACCATGAGGTACCATTTTCACGGTCATACTTTACCCATGACAAAGCTTCTCCCCGAAGTTTGTCCGGACCAGCTCAGGCATACGTGGCATGAGGCAGTAACCATTTCACATGTATATCACATGATCACAGTAAATCAACTTTTCATCAAATGCATTTATGCATGGCTTGTCATTATATGCAAAACTCATTATTTCATGTGACATAAACATAGCTTACTACTCCTAGTAAGCATTCAACAAAATATCATATCTGTGTTCAAGATGCTTGCCTTCCGAGAGTGTGTGGGTGGGGTGCACTTTTTGAAAGTTGCTTCCCTCTCCAAAAATCCTATTTTAAGAAAATTCAAATCAATACATAATTCAAAAACAGTACAAAAAAGTTGCTCAGAAATTTTTCAAATAAATATGAAAATAAACTAGACAAAATTTTAGAAACAACAGAAAAAGAATCAAGTCAAAAGGACTTTTATTTTAAACGTTATAGCCAGTCAAAGTCTGGTCAAAATTCTGTTTTTAATAAAAATCAGAGAAAGAAAACGGTTCGACGAGAATACGCTTTCGGGGCAGAGGAGGCGTACTTCTGAGGTTTACGCCTCCACTTAAACCAGCGCGGGCCGGCTCGGGGTCACTGACAGTGGGTCCCTCGGGCCCACTGGTCAGGTTTGACCAGTCGCCTTCGCCTCCTTCCTCCTCTGGCCGAACAGGGGCGCTGCTCCGGCGATCAACGCCGGCGAACGGTGGCGCCTCGAGGGCGTTCTAGTGCGGGGATGGATCCGCCGGACTGGGGCGGTCCTTCCGGTGGTCGAGGAGGAGACGGAGGTGGAGGAACGCGTCGGCGACGAGCTTCGCGGCGGACGGCGGTCTCGGTTGGAAAAGGGGTTCCGTCCTACGGTTGTCCTAGAGCTTCTTTGAGTAGTTGGGCAGCTCCGCAAGGTCATCTGGAGTCGAACGGCGAGGCTGGCTGGGAGGGAAAGGCTCGGTCTGCGGCGTATTGATCCGGACGGTGGTGGCGGCTGTACCTCGCCGGAGTTGGGGAACAAGCTTCCTCGAGGCGGTTTGCTGCAGTGGGCGGGCTCTGTGGGGATGACTGGGGTTGCCTGAGACTGCGGAGGGGCTCGGGGCAGCCTTAAATAGGCGGATGAAGGCGGTTCCGCGGCAGCCGTGGATAAGAACGCCGGCGGTCCTTCGTTCTGTTACTAAGGGGCGCGTGGCGGCGACGGGCGCTAGCGGACGGGCTCGTGGATGAGCTCGAGCTATTCCAGAGGGCAGCTGGCGCGCGAGGGTGGTTCGGGCGGTGCCGACCGCGGCAGTTTCAGGCGGCGGCAGTGGCGGCTTGCGGCCGACCTCTGCAGGAGCCAGGGCGAAGCAGCGGGGTCAGCGGGGACTGCGGGCTAGCGGACGAGCGTTCGGATGAGGTCGAGCTGTTCCTGAGACGAGCTGGCATGCGGAGGCGGTTCGGCTGCGCGCGCGCGTGCAAAACGTGCGCTCTGGGCGCGCCCAGAGCACGCACGTTACATGCTCGACATATTGCCTGGGTGGCCTAGAGGGCTCGGGTGTAAACAAGACTCAACAGGACTGGTTAAGGGGTAGAGGGAAGACTAGTGGACATGTTTATTTGCCCAGAGGGGCAAAATCACAGTGACAAATAAAAACTATGCCAACTCTGTCCATGAACACAAGGTGCTCGACAGAATGCCATGGGCTTCTAGGCATCTCTTCTGGTGGCCTAAAACTCCAGGTTGGGGTCTCTTTAGATGATAAAGAGGGTGGCAAGGTTAGTTTGTCAAAAGCAAAAACTTCCTAGTGCAAGTTTTTGAGAAAACCAAAACTGGACAGAAGAGAAAAACTATTATTGCATGGACCAAAAATATTCCAATGGGTCCAATCTCCTGGACTTAAGAGTTTGGTAGGGTGGACTATAAGCAGGAGAAAAACCATGGGCAATAGGGCAAGATAAAATGGGGTTGCAGTAGAAAATACCAAACTGGACCAGAGAACAAAAGAGGATGGTTTGCTCAAATTTTCCAAAGAACACTAATGGGTTTTTGCATAGAAATGAATTATATACTTCTACCAACATCTCCAAATTTTGGTGGAATTTTTAAATGCATTTTTCAAAGGGTTGCAGTGCAAAAGGGACTCCAAAACTTATGAGAAACCAATTTAAAAGCAATAAAGCTTTAGGGGAATATTTATAGAAATATTTCTACTGATAAAAGAAATGATCTTGAGAAGGTATACAAGTCCAACAATATTCTTGAAAAGTTCCCCTTGGAGGGAAAACTCCACAATTCAGAAGAAAAGAATGGTTCTGAAATCAAAAGAAAATCCAGAAAAGAAAAATTTAATTTCCTGGCAAAATTTTAATAAATAAACCATGGTTAAAATTTTGGGGTGTTACACATAAGCATCGCAACCCCAAACTTTTAGAAACGACAGCTTCGGTTTCTTGCCAAACCAAAGTTCATATGAAGTCGTCTCAACGGATTTCGATGGAGCCCTATTTAAAGTGAATGCGGCAGTCACTAAAGCATAACCCCAAAAAGATAGCGGTAAATCGGTGAGGGACATCATAGATCGCACCATGTCCAATAGAGTACGATTTCGACGTTCGGACACACTGTTACGTTGAGGTGTTCCGGGCGGTGTCAATTGTGAAACAATTCCACAGTTCCTAAGGTGTGTGCCAAATTCATGACTTAAATATTCACCCCCACGATCCGATCGCAAGAACTTTATTTTTCTGTCACGTTGATTCTCAACCTCATTCTGAAATTCCTTGAACCTTTCAAAGGTCTCAGACTTGTGTTTCATCAAATAGATATACCCGTATCTACTCAAGTCATCTGTGAGGGTGAGAACATAACGATAGCCTCCGCGAGCCTCCACACTCATTGGACCGCACACATCGGTATGTATGATTTCCAACAAGTTGGTTGCTCTCTCCATTGTTTCGGAGAACGGAGTCTTGGTCATCTTGCCCAAGAGGCATGGTTCGCACGTGTCAAATGATTCATAATCAAGAGACTCTAGAAGTCCATCTGAATGGAGCTTCTTCATACGTTTGACACCAATATGACCAAGGCGGCAATGCCACAAGTATGTGGGACTATCATTATCAACTTTACATCTTTTGGCATCTACACTATGAATATGTGTATCATCACGTTCGAGATTCATCAAAAATAAACCATTGACCAGCGGGGCATGACCATAGAACATATCTCTCAAATAAATAGAACAACCATTATTCTCCGATTTGAAAGAGTAGCCATCTCGCATAAGACGAGATCCAGAAACAATGTTCATGCTCAAAGCTGGTACTAAATAACAATTATTAAGGTTTAAAACTAATCCCGAGGGTAGATGTAGAGGTAGCGTGCCGACGGCGATCACATCGACCTTGGAACCATTCCCGACGCGCATCGTCACCTCATCCTTCGCCAGTCTCCGTTTATTCCGCAGCTCCTGTTTTGAGTTACAAATGTGAGCAACTGCACCGGTATCGAATACCCAGGAGCTACTACGAGTGCTGGTAAGGTACACATCAATAACATGTATATCATATATACCTTTGACGTTGCCGGCCTTCTTGTGTGCTAAGTATTTGGGGCAGTTCCGCTTCCAGTGACCCGTTCCCTTGCAATAAAAGCACTCTGTCTCAGGCTTGGGTCCATACTTCGGCTTCTTCCCGGCAACTGGCTTACCTGGCGCGGCAACTCCCTTGCCGTCCTTCTTGAAGTTCTTCTTACCCTTGCCTTTCTTAAACTTAGTGGTTTTATTGACCATCAACACTTGATGTTCTTTCTTGATGTCCACCTCCGCTGATTTCAGCATCGAATATACCTCGGGAATGGACTTCTCCATCCCCTGCATATTGAAGTTCAACACGAAGCTCTTGAAGCTTGGTGGGAGCGACTGGAGGATTCTGTCAACGACCGCTTCATCTGGGAGATTCATTCCCAGCTGAGACAAGCGGTTGTGCAATCCTGAAATCTTGAGGATGTGCTCACTGACAGAACTGTTCTTCTCCATCTTACAGCTGTAGAATGCGTCGGAGACATCATATCTCTCGACTCGGGCATGAGCTTGGAAAACCATTTTCAGCTCTTCGAACATCTCATATGCTCCGTGGTGCTCAAAATGTTTTCGGAGCCCCGACTCTAAGCTGTAAAGCATGCCGCACTGAACCAGGGAGTAATCATCACCGCATCGGGAGAAGGTGCATCACCTAGCGGTGCTTCAAGGACATATGATCTCTTGGCAGCTATGAGGATAATCCTTAGGTTACGGACCCAATCCGTATAGTTGCTACCATCGTCTTTCAACTTGGTTTTCTCTAGGAACGCGTTGAAGTTGAGGGAAACTGGAGCGTGGGCCATTTGATCTACAAGAGATATTGTAAAGAATTTAGACTAAGTTCATGATAAGTAAGTACATCTTAATCAAATTTTAATGAACTCCCACTCAGAATGACATCTCTCTAGTCATCTAAGTGATACACGATCCGGATCGACTAGCCCGTGTCCGATCATCACGTGAGACGGACTAGTCATCAACGGTGAACATCTTCATGTTGATCGTATCTTCTATACGACTCGTGTTCGACCTTTCGGTCTTCCGTGTTCTGAGGCCATGTCTGTACATGCTAGGCTCGTCAAGTGAACCCTAAGTGTATCGCGTGTGTAAATCTGTCTTACACCCGTTGTATGCGAACGTTAGAACCTATCACACCCGATCATCACGTGGTGCTTCGGAGCAACGAACTTTAGCAACGGTGCACAGTTAGGGGAAACACAATACTTGAAATTTTAGTGAGAGATCATCTTATTTACTACCGTCGTTCTAAGTAAACAAGATGCATAAACATGATAAACATCACATGCAATCAATTAAAGTGACGTGATATGGCCAATATCATCTTGCTCCTTGGATCTCCATCTTCGGGGCACCATGATCATCTTGTCACCGGCTCGACACCATGATCTTCATCATCATGATCTCCATCATCGTGTCTTGAAGAAGTCGTCGCTCCAACTATTACTTCTACTACTATGGCTAACGTTTAGCAATGAAGTAAAGTAATTACATGGCGTTATTCAGTGACACGCAGGTCATACAATAATTAAGACAACTCCTATGGCTCCTGCCGGTTGTCAAGTTCATCGACATGCAAGTCGTGATTCCCTATTACAAAAACATGATCAATCTCATACATCACATATATCATTCATCACATCTTCGTTTTGGCCATACCACGCCACATAGCACATGCTGCAAAAACAAGTTAGAAGTCCTCTAATTGTTGTTGCAAATTTTTACGTGGCTTCTATAGGATTTCTAGCAAGAACATTTCTTACCTACGCCAAAACCACAACGTGATTTGTCAACTTCTATTTACCCTTCATAAGGACCCTTTTCATCGAATCCGATCAGACTAAAGTAGGAGAGATAGACACCCGCCAGCCACCTTATGCATCTAGTGCATGTCTGTCGGTGGAACCAGTCTCACGTAAGCGTACGTGTAAAGTCGGTCCGGGCCGCTTCATCCCACAATACCGCCGAATCAAGATTGACTAGTAACGGTAAGAAAGTTGAACAAACTCAAACGCCCACAACTGCTTTGTGTTCTACTCGTGCAAGATGCTACACATAAAACCTAGCTCTGATGCCACTGTTGGGGAACGTAGCAGAATTCAAAAAAAATCTAAGCTTTCACCAAGATCCAACTAAGGAGACATCTAGCAACGAGCAAGTAAGAGTGCATCTACATACCGTTATGTAGATCGCGTGCGGAAGCTTTCGAAGAAGCGTGGATGAAGTAGTCGTACTCTTCGCGTTCTTCGTCACCGATGATCTAGCGCCGAACGGACGGCACCTCCGCATTCAACACACGTCCAGTGCAGCAACGTCACCTCCTTCTTGATCCAGCAAGGGGGGAGGAGAAGTCGTCAGAGATCCAGCAGCACAACGGCGTGGTGGTGGATGCAGTGGAGATCGCAGCAGGGCTTCGTCGGGCGCACTGCGTTGGGAGTATGGAGGTGTGACGGGAGGGGGAGAGGCGCCAGGGCTTGGGTGCGGCTGCCCTCCCCCCCCCCCCACATATATATAGGGGGCCAGGGGGTGCGCCAGGGCCCTGCAGATCCAATCTGCAGGGGGGGCGGCGGCCAGGGGGGAGTCCTTGCCCCCCAAGGCAAGTGGGGCGCCCCCTCCCCCCTAGGGTTTCAACCCTAGGCGCATGGGGAGGTGGGCCCCTAGTGGTGCGCCAGCCCATTAGGGCTGGAAACTTCCCCTTGCGGCCTAGGGGCCCCACCGGGATGGGTGGCCCCACCCGGTGGACCCCCGGGGCCCCTCCGGTGGTCCCGGGACGCTCCCGGTGACCCCCGGAGATCACCCGATGGCCGAAACTGGACTTCCTATATATCAATCTTTACCTCCGGACCATTCCGAAACTCCTCGTGACGTCCGGGATCTCATCCGGGACTCCGAACAACTTTCGGGTTTCCACGTGCATGTATCTCTACGACCCTAGCGTTACAGAACCTTAAGTGTGTAGACCCTACGGGTTCGGGAGACACGTAGACATGACCGAGACCACTCTCCGGTCAATAACCAACAACGGGATCTGGATACCCATGTTGGTTCCCACGTGTTCCTCGATGATCTTCATCGGATGAACCACCGTGTCAAGGATTCACTCAATCCCGTATGTTATTCCCTTTGTCCATCGGTACGGTACTTGCCCGAGATTCGATCGTCGGTATTCCCAATACCTTGTTCAATCTCGTCATGGCAAGTCTCTTTACTCGATCCATAATCCATCATCCCGTGACTAACTACTTAGTCACATTGAGCTCATTATGATGATGTCTTACCGAGTGGTCCCAGAGGTACCTCTCCATCATATGGAGTGACAACATCCCAGTCTCGGTTCGTACCAACTCAACAAACACTTTCGGAGATACCCGATGCGTACCTTTATAGCCACCCAGTTACGTTGTGACGTTTGGCACACCCAAAGTATTCCTACGGCATCCGGGAGTTGTACATCCTCATGGTCTAAGGAATAAATACTTGACACCGAAAAAGCTTATGCATTACGAACTATACGATCTCGTGCTATGCTCAGGATTGGGTCTTGTCCATCACATCATTCTCCTAATGATGTGATCCCGTTATTACCGACATCCCATGTCCATGGTCAGGAAACCGTGACCATCTGTTGATCAACAAGCTGGTAACTAGAGGCCTACCAGGGACTCATTTTGGTCTATGTATTCACACATGTATCGCTGTTTCCATACAATACAATTCAAGCATGAATAACAGACGATTATCATGAACAAGGAAATATAATAATAATACTTTTATTATTGCCTCTAGGGCATATTTCCAACAAGAAGAACTTTTTCTTTTGCTGGTATGTGAAACTAGGTGGTATAAACTTAACAACAATGTAATTAGCATAATCAGCATACCATGGAGCAGTACGAGAAGCATTTATGACAGCTAATTGTTCATCAGGAAAGCTGTCATCAATAGGTAGTTAGTCATCAAGAATATTCTCTAACCTAGATAAGTTGTCTACAACGGGGTTCTCGGCTCCTGTTCTATCAGTAATATGCAAATCAAATTCTTGTAGCAGGAGAACCCATCTAATAAGTCTAGGTTTAACATCTTTCTTTTCCATAAGATATTTAATAGCAGCATGATCAGTGTGAATAGTTACTTTAGAATCAACAATATAAGGTCTAAACTTATCACAAGCAAATACGACTGCTAAAAATTCTTTCTCAATAGTAGCATAATTTCTCTAGGCACTGTCTAGAGTTTTGTTATCATATTGGATAATATTCAATTTCTTATCAACTCTTTGCCCTAGAACAGCGCCTACAGCATAATCACTAGCATCCCACATAATCTCAAAGGGTAAATTCCAGTCAGGAGGCTGGACAATAGGTGCAGAGATCAATGCTTTCTTAAATACTTCAAATGCTTCTACACAATCATCATCAAGGACAAAAGGAACATCTTTTTGTAAAATATTAGTCAGAGGCCTAGAGATTTTAGAGAAGTCCTTAATGAACCTCCTATAAAACCTGGCACGACCAAGGAAACTTCTTATACCTTTTATGTCCTTGGGTCACGACATCTTTTCAATAGCATCAACTTTAGCTTTATCAACTTCAATACCTCTTTCAGAAATTTTATGACCCAAGACAATGCCTTTATTAACCATAAAGTGGCACTTTTCCCAATTCAAGATAAGATTAGTTTCTTCACATCTCTGCAAAACTCGATGAAGGTTGCTCAAGCAATCATCAAAAGAAGTTCCGTAAACGGAAAAGTCATCCATGTAAACCTCAACAATCTTTTCACAAAAATTAGAGAATATAGCCATCATGCATCTTTGAAAGGTAGCAGGTGCATTACATAAACCAAAAGGCATACATCTATAAGTAAAGGTACCGAAGGGACAAGTAAAGTGGTCTTTTCTTGATCCCCTTTTGACACATGTATTTGAGAGAAACCATAATAGCCATCTAGAAAGCAAAAATGAGTATGTTTGGATAACCTTTCTAACATTTGATCAATAAAAGGCAAAGGCTAATGATCTTTCTTAGTGGCTTTATTTAATTTGCGGAAATCAATTACCATCCTATAACCTGTAACAATTCTTTGCGGGATCAATTCATCTTTATCATTAGGAACAACAGTAATACCTCCCTTCTTAGGGACACAATGGACATGACTTACCCACTGGCTACCAGCAACTGGATAAATTATACCTGCCTCTAGAAGCTTTAGTATTTCCTTCCTTACCACTCCTTTCATCTTAGAATTTAACCGTCGTTGATGATCGATAATCAGTTTCGCATCCTCTTCTAACTTTATCTTGTGTTGGCATAAAGTGGGACTAATGCTCTTAAGATCATCCAAAGTATATCCAATAGCAGCACGGTGCTTCTTCAAAGTTTTCAATAATTTCTCTTCTTCCTGCTCTGAAAGGTTAGCACTAATAATAACAGGATATATCTTCTTTTCAGCGAGATAAACATACTTAAGAGTATCACGTAATGGTTTAAGTTCAAACACACGATCACCCTTGGGTGGAGGAGGATCCCCTAGAATTTCAACAGGCAAGTTGTTTTCAATAAGGGTCCATGTTTAAAGAATATTTCATCTATTTCCCTTCTGTCATTCATATACATATCATTTTCATGGTCTAGCAGATATTGTTCTAAAGGATCGTTAGGAGGCACAGCAATAGAAGCAAGACCAATAATTTCATCCTTACTAGGCAATTCTTTATCATGGGGTTGTCTACGAAATTTAGCAAGGTTAAAGTCATGAGACATGTCCCCTAATCCAACAGTAACAATATCCTTTCACAGTCTATCTTAGCATTAACAGAGTTCAAGAAGGGTCTACCAAATATAATGGGACAAAAATCATATTGTGGGGAACCAAGAACAAGAAAATCAGCAGGGTATTTAATTTTCCCACACAAGACTTTAACATCTCTAACAATCCCAACTGGTGAAATAGTGTCTCTATTGGCAAGCTTAATAGTAACATCAATACCTTCTAGCTCAACAGGTGCAATACCGTGCATAATTTCTTCATATAAGGAAATGGGTATTACACTCGCACTAGCACCTACATCACATAAACCATGATAGAAATGATCTCCTATTTTAATAGAAATAACAGACATGCCTACAACAAGTCTATGTTTATTCCTAGTATCGGGTTTGGCGATTCTAGCAGCTTCCTCTTGGAGGTAAATAACATGCCCATCTAAATTATCGACCAAGAGATCCTTAACCATAGCAACACTAGGTTCAACTTTAATTTGCTCAGAGGGTGTAGGTGTTCTAGTATTACTCTTACGAACCACAGTTGAAGCTTTAGCATGATCCTTTATCCTAACAGGGAAAGGCGGTTTCTCAATATAAGCGGTAGGAACAATAGGATCAACATTATAAGTGATAGGTTTTTCTTCAACTTTAACAGGTTCAACTACTTTTACTTTAATGGGAGGGTGGTATTTAAACCACTTCTCCTTAGGGAGATCAACATGAGTAGCAAATGATTCACAGAAAGAAGCGACTATCTCAGAGTCAAGTCCATATTTAGTGCTAAATTCACGGAAAACATCGGTATCCATAGAAGATTTAACACAATCAAACTTAGGGGTTATACCTGACTCCTTACATTCGTCGAGATCCCAATCTTCAGAGTTGCGTTTAATTCTTTCCAATAAATCCCATTTGAACTCAATAGTCCTCATCATAAAAGAACTAGTACAAGAAGTATCGAGCATGGAGCGATTATTGAGAGAAAGCCGAGCATAAAAAATTTGAATGATCATTTCTCTTGAGAGCTCATGATTGGGGCATGAATATAACATTGAATTAAGCCTCCCCCAAACTTGAGCGATACTTTATCCTTCGCGAGGCCAAAAATTATATATATAATTACGATCACGATGAACCTGATGCATAGGATAGAACTTCTGATGAAATTCCAACTTCAATCGATTGTAGTTCCATGATCCAATATCATCGCATAGCCTAAACCATGTCAATGCATATCCCTTCAAAGATAAAGGGAAGACCTTCTTCTTGATAACATCCTCGGGCATACCTGCAAGCTTAAATAATCCACAAACTTCATCCACATAGATTAGGTGCAAATCGGGATGCAGTGTTCCATCTCCTGTAAAGGGATTAGCTAGTAGTTTCTCTATTATACCTGAAGGAATTTCAAAGAAAATACTTTAGTATGCTCAGTGTGTTGAGGAGCAACTCTTTGCTCTACTGGTCGGGGTGAAGATACCCCGAACAAGCCACTCAAAGGATTATGAGCCATAGTAACAGGTGACAGTAAATTTCATCACACTATATAAATTTTTCCTTACCAAATTCCACTTACCAAAGGCGCTTCACTCCACGGCAACGACGCCAAAAAAGAGTCTTGATGACCCACAAGTGTAGGGGATCTATCGTAGTCCTTTCGATAAGTAAGAGTGTCGAACCCAACGAGGAGTAGAAGGAAATGATAGGTAGTTTTCAGTAAGGTACTTTCTGCAAACACTGAAATTATCGGTAACAGATAGTTTTGTGATAAGATAATTGGTAACAAGTAAATAATAGTAAAAGTAAATAAGGTGCAGCAAGATGGCCCAATCCTTTTTGTAGCAAAGGACAAGCCTGGACAAACTCTTATATGAAGGAAAGCGCTCCCGAGGACACATGGGAATTATCGTCAAGCTAGTTTTCATTAGTTCATATGATTCGCGTTCGTTAGTTTAATAATTTGGTATGTGGGTGGACCGGTGCTTGGGTGCTGCCCTTACTTGGACAAGCATCCCACTTATGATTAACCTCTACTGCAAGCATCCGCAACTAAAAAAGAAGTATTAAGGTAAACCTAACCATAGCATGAAACATATGGATCCAAATCAGCCCCTTACGAAGCAACACTTAAACTAGGGTTTAAGCTTCTGTCACTCTAGCAACCCATCATCTACTTATTACTTCCCAATGCCTTCCTCTGGGCCCAAACAATGGTGAAGTGTCATGTAGTCGACATTCACATGACACCACTAGAGGAAAGACAACATACATCTCATCAAAATATCGAACGAATACCAAATTCACATGACTACTTATAGCAAGACTTCTCCCATGTCCTCAGAAACAAACGTAACTACTCACAAATAATATTCATGCTCATAATCAGAGGAGTATTAATATGAATAATGGATCTGAACATATGATCTTCCACCAAGTAAACCAACTAGCATCAACTACAAGGAGTAATCAACACTACTAGCAACCCATAGGTACGAATCTGAGGTTTTGATACAAAGATTGGATACAAGAGATGAACTAGGGTTTGAGAGGAGATGGTGTTGGTGAATATGTTGATGAAGATAACCCTCTCCAAGATGGGAGAGTTGTTGGTGATGACGGCGGTGACGATTTCCCCCTCCCTGAGGGAAGTATCCCCGGCAGAACAGCTCCGCCGGAGCCCTAGATTGGTTCCGCCAAGGATCCGCCTCCAGACGGCGGCGCTTTGTCCCGAAAGCCTCTTTATGATTTTTTCCAGGTCAAAACACCTCATATAAGAGAAGATGGGCATCGGGGGGTCACCAGGTGGCCCACGAGGCAGGGGGCGCGCTCAGGGGGGCGCGCCCCCACCCTCGTGGACAGTAGGTGGCCCCCCTCTCGTATCTCTTTAGCCAGATATTTTTTATATTTTCTAAAACGGTGTTTCATGGAGTTTTGGAGATTTTTGAGTTGTGCAGAATAGGTCTCCAATGTTTGCTCCTTTTCCAGCCCAGAATTCCAGCTGCTGGCATTCTCCCTCTTCATGTAAACCTTGTAAAAGAAGAGAGAAAAGGCATAAGTATTGTGACATAACGTGTAATAACATCCCATAATGCAATAAATATCAACATAAAAGCATGATGCAAAATGGACGTATCAAGTCCGTCCAAGGCTCCAGAGAGTGGAGATCGTCACCGTCGTCATCATCAACCATCCTCCATCACCAATTTCATGATGCTCAACGCCATGCATGAGTAATTCCATCGTAGGGTTGCTAGACGGTGATGGGTTGGATGAGATTTATCATGTAATCGAGTTACTTTTGTTAGGGTTTTATCCCTAGTATCCACTATGTTCTGAGATTGATGTTGCTATGACTTTGCTATGCTTAATGCTTGTCACTAGGGCTCGAGTGCCATGATTTCAGATCTGAACCTATTATGTTTTCATGAATATAATTGTGTTATTGATCCTATCTTGCAAGTCAATAGTCACCTACTATGTGTTATGATCGGCAAACTCGGAGTGACAATAACTGGGGCACTTCCCGGTGATCACCATAGTTTGAGGAGTTCATGTATTCACTAAGTGCTAATGCTTTGGTCTGGTACTCTATTAAAAGGAGGCCTTAATATCCTGTAGTTTTCATTAGGACCCCGCTGCCATGGGAGGGTAGGACAAAAGATGCCATGCAAGTTTTTTTTTTCATAAGCACGTATGACTATATTCGGAATACATGCCGGAAAGTCAATTCGGCTCCCGGGTGCATTTGCACCCGGGGCCATTTTTGAATTTTTCAAATGCCAAAAAAGTCGAGACAAAAATTGTTTATGATCTTTGACACATACAAATGGCACCTGGGAATTTTGAGACAAAAAAGTTAAGCATTTTGGCCTGTGCAAAAAAAACAAATCAAAGACCAAATGTCACCCCAAAATGTAACCCAAAATTTGTTTTTTCACCGATGAAACACCGCTGCTCCGTTCCGCATGAAATTTGTCGAGCATGTTTGCTACACCAACATGATCATCTACAATTTTTTTCAGAATTTTTTGAAAACATTTAAATTGTTTTTTCGTGTTACTGTTCATCCGGGTGCAAATGCACCCGGGAGCCAAAACGCCTGCCCCGAATACATGCCTACATTACATTGATGAATTGGAGCTTGTTCTGTGTCGCCCTAGGTTATAACTGCTACATGATGAATATTATCCGACACCTATCATTGTCGATCCATTGCCTACGAGTTCGTCCATATTGATATTTGCTTTGTTACTTTCGTTAGTGCTACTGCCACCATCATTACAAAACTGCTACTGTTACTTTTGTCACTGTTACCGTTACTTCCATACTACTTTGCTACTAAATACTTTGCTACGAGTACATGAATACCCATGTGTGGGTCCCTATTATGTACACCTAGGCTTCCGCAAGTGTAATTATGTACCCCCATTATCCCATCATATATATTTATATTTTTGGGGGAATTTTAAAAATTAAAGGTAAGTAAAAAAATCTGTAATAATTCACGTCTAACATTAATTGGACAAATCGTTATTTTTATACTCAAATACTCAAATAAATACATACAATTGCATACCATTGTTTTTGATATAGCTTACCACTCATGTCAAGTGGTATAGAATTGCATACCAGAGCACCCGTGTATCTCTCTCATCCGACAAGTAGAAATGCACGTTCCCAAATATCCCATCATGGATGTTTATATCTTTTCAAGAATTTCTAAAATAGTTAAAGAAAAATTTAAAAAGTTTCTGTCAATAATTCATATCCTAACATAAACTGGACAAATTATTCATTTTTATTGGGCAAAAAAAAACTTGGGTTGAGCAGGACTCCAACGCAAGTCTAACTAAAGATATCCCACACTCGCTAACCAACAGTCCAGCATATACATTCAGTGATCAATTGCAACACAGCTGTAGTCACTTGCCATGTCATATCTGCCAGCGGACGTTGACTAGAAGTTTACCGCCATTGATCATGACGGTAGCTCACACATTTCTACCGCAACGTCTATGACGATAGCAAAAGAGTCGGATCCGATTTTTTTACGAACATCGGAACATGGATCAGATTGTGCTAAATTTCGTCAAAAGGATCGGAACAGTGAATTCTGTCTCGAGAGGGTTTACGGCGATCACGCAAGAGGTAGGACGGACGGCAGAAGCGGAGCCTGCAGTCCGCAGACGCCGGAGCCCGACCGGAGCGGTGGGCTGGGGCGGCATAAAATTGAAAAACCGAGCAGGACCAGCCATGTCTTTTTCCCTTGTGAACAGGCGGCTGCTTTGCTCATAGGCTATAGCGCAACTGGACCAAGGATGTGGACGCGGTGCAACGGTCGGCGCTCAAGAAAACGCCGACCCCCGGCTACGCACGCACACTATTCTATTCCCCCGTGAGATAGCAAGATGCATCCATAGTACAGTAGTAAACGCCAACATGGAAATCGCGACGGGATTAGTCAAATGGGAGTTAGGTGATGCGATGCAACCCAAGGAAAACGGGCGACCTCCGTTGTAGACCTCTAGTTTACCTTGAGGCTTAAGGTTCAGATATCTCAAGCGTGCCGTTGACTGCAGACAATCAACGCGACCTCCATGCACATATCAAATTATTCTCGCGATGCAAACCAATCTGTTGTTGGATGGTTAGAGCATCTCCAGCCGCGCCCCCAACAGGTCCTCCCCAGACGTTTTTGCCGCGGTGACGCCGAAAAAACGGCCCAGTCGCGTCCCCAGAAACCCGTTTTTCGTCGGCTCGGGCCAAAACTGGTGCCGGCGGACCCAGGCCGAACCCGACGCCCTGGGGGGCGCATGGGGAGCCGACACAAGCGAAAAAGGTGCGTGGGTCCACACTGTCGGCGACCCGAGGGCCTTTTCCTGCCGTTTCTTGCCGCCTTTTCCCCGCTTCCCTCCCGCTCGCTCGCCTTCCTCCCGCCATTCCCTCCCTTCCTTTCGCCAAACCCCCTCCCGCTCGCCTTCCAGTCGCCGCCATGCCGCCGAGGAAGCACGCCATGCCGCGCGCGGCGGCAACCGCGACCGGCACCGTGGCCCAGCCGAAGCAGAGTAAGCCGAGGGCACCGCCATCGAAGCCACCGGACATGTCAAACGCAGTCACCGCCGACCGGCGGAACCGGGCCATCGCCAAGAAGGCCCGCGACAACGCGGCGCGCGCGGGTGCGGCTGCGGCTGCCTCCTCATCGGCGGACCACGCGGGGATGATGAATCCACCCGTCAGCCACACCCAGTACGCGCCCTGGGGACAGTAAGGCGTCGGTTCTCCATGGGGATCGCCGTCGCCCAGCTACGCCGACGGCGACGCGCACGGTGGGTTCAACCCAAACGTGACCTTCCTCCATGGCCACCCGGCGACGCGCACACCCTCGCCCGCCTTCGCCGGCGTGCAGTACCCTCCATACAACTACTCGCCGCCCGCCTACGCGTCCACACCGACGCCCCATCTCCTGTTGGGGAACGTAGCATAATTCAAAAAATTTCTACGTCTTCACCAAGATCCAACTATGGATACATCTAGCAACGAGCAAGTAAGAGTGCATCTACATACCGTTATGTAGATCGCGTGCGGAAGCTTTCAACGAAGTGTGGATGAAGTAGTCGAACTCTTCACGTTCTTCGTCACCGATGATCTAGCGCCGAACGGACGGCACCTCCGTGTTCAACACACGTACGGTGCAGCAACGTCACCTCCTTCTTGATCCAGCAAGGGGGGAGGAGAAGTCGTCAGAGATCCGGCAGCACGACGGTGTGATGACGGATGCAGTGGAGATCGCAGCAGGGCTTCGCCGGGCGCCCTGCGTT
>LR738715.1:178641498-178690591 GCA_902687465.1 Secale cereale | reverse complement strand
CCCCCACACACATATATATAGGGGCCAGGGGGGTGCGCCTGGACCCCCTGCAGATCCAATCTGCAAGGGGGCGGCGGCAAGGGGGGGTTTCTTGCCCCCCAAGACAAGTGGAGCCCCCCTCCCCCTTAGGGTTTTAACCCTAGGCGCATGGGGAGGTGGGCCCCCAAGTGGTGCGCCAGCCCTGAGGGCTAGACACTTCCCCATGCGGCCTAGGGGCCCCACCGGGATGGGTGGCCCCACCCGGTGGACCCCCGGGGCCCCTCCGGTGGTCCCAGGACGCTCCCGGTAACCCCCGGAGATCACTCGTTGGCCGAAACTGGACTTCCTATATATCAATCTTTACCTCCGGACCATTCCGGAACTCCTCGTGACGTCCGGGATCTCATCCGGGACTCCGAACAACTTTCGGGTTTCCACGTGCATTTATCTCTACGACCCTAGCGTTACCGAACCTTAAGTGTGTAGACCCTACGGGCTCGGGAGACACGTAGACATGACCGAGACCACTCTCCGGTCAATAACCAACAGCGGGATCTGGATACCCATGTTGGTTCCTACGTGTTCCTCGATGATTTTCATCGGATGAACCACCGTGTCAAGGATTCACTCAATCCCGTATGTTTATTCCCTTTGTCCATCGGTACGGTACTTGCCCGAGATTCGATCGTCGGTGTCCCCGATACCTTGTTCAATCTCATCATGGCAAGTCTCTTTACTCGATCCGTAATCCATCATCCCGTGACTAACTACTTAGTAACATTGAGCTCATTATGATGATGTCTTACCGAGTGGGCCCAGAGGTACCTCTCCGTCATACGGAGTGACAACATCCCAGTCTCGGTTCGTACCAACTCAACAGACACTTTCGGAGATACCCGATGCGTACCTTTATAGCCAGCCAGTTACGTTGTGACGGTTGGCACACCCAAAGTACTCCTACGGTATCCGGGAGTTGTACAACCTCATGGTCTAAGGAATAAATACTTGACACCGAAAAAGCTTATGCATAACGAACTATACGATCTCGTGTTATGCTCAAGTTTGGGTCTTGTCCATCACATCATTCTCCTAATGATGTGATCCCGTTATCACTGACATCCTATGTCCATGGTAAGGAAACCGTGACCATCTGTTGATCAACGAGCTGGTAACTAGAGGCCTACCAGGGACTCAATGTGGTCTGTGTATTCACACATGTTTCGCTGTTTCCGTACAATACAATTCAAGCATGAATAACAGACAATTATCATGAACAAGGAGATATAATAATAATGCTTTTATTATTGCCTCTAGGGCATATCTCCAACAGTCTCCCACTTGCACTAGAGTCAATAATCTAGTTACATTGTGATGAATCGAACACCCATAGAGTTCTGGTGTTGATCATGTTTTGCTCGTGAAAGAGGTTTAGTCAACGGGTCTGCGACATTCAGATCCGTATGCACTTTATAAATATCTATGTCTCCATCCTGAACATAATTCCGGATGGAGTTGAAACGGCGCTTGATGTGCTTGGTCTTCTTGTGAAACCTGGGCTCCTTGGTAATGGCAATAGCACCAGTGTTGTCACAGAAGAGAGTCATCGGGCTTGACGCGCTTGGAATGACTCCTAGGTCGGTGATGAACTCCTTCATCCAGACTCCTTCCTGCGCTGCTTCAGAAGCAGCTATGTACTCCGCTTCACATGTAGATGCTGCCACCACGCTTTGCTTGCAACTGCACCAGCTGACTGCCCCTCCATTCAAAATATACACGTATCCGGTTTGTGACTTAGAGTCATCCAGATCTGTGTCGAAGCTAGCATCGACGTAACCCTTTACGACGAGCTCTTCGTCACCTCCATAAACGAGAAACATATCCTTAGTCCTTTTCAGGTACTTTAGGATGTTCTTGACCGCTGTCCAGTGTTCCGTACCGGGATCACTTTGGTACCTCCCTACCAAACTTATGGCAAGGTTCACATCAGGTCTGGTACACAGCATGGCATACATGATAGAACCTATTGCCGAGGCATAGGGAATGACACTCATCTTTTCTCTATCTTCTGCCATGGTCGGCGACTGAGTCTTACTCAATCTCATACCTTGCAAAACAGGCAAGAATCCTTTCTTTGACTGATCCATATTGAACTTCTTCAATATTTTGTCAAGGTATGTACTTTGTGAAAGACCAATGAGGCATCTCGATCTATCTCTATAGATTTTGATGCCTAATATGTAAGCAGCTTCTCCAAGGTCCTTCATTGAAAAACTTTTATTCAAGTAGGCCTTTACATTTTCCAAGAATTCTATATCATTTCCCATCAGCAATATGTCATCCACATATAATATGAGAAATGCCACAGAGCTCCCACTCACTTTCTTGTAAATACAGGCTTCTCCATAAGTCTGTATAAATCCAAACGCTTTGATCACCTCATCAAAGCGAATATTCCAACTCCGAGATGCTTGCACTAGCCCGTAAATCGAGCGCTGGAGCTTGCATACCTTGTTAGCGTTCTCTGGATCGACAAAACCTTCCGGTTGCATCATATACAACTCTTCCTTGAGGAAGCCGTTAAGGAATGCTGTTTTGACGTCCATTTGCCATATTTCATAATCATAGAATGCGGCAATAGCTAACATGATTCTGACTGACTTCAGCATCGCTACGGGAGAGAAAGTCTCGTCGCAGTCAATCCCTTGAACTTGTCGATAACCCTTAGCGACAAGCCGAGCCTTATAAATGGTCACATTACCATCTGCGTCTGTCTTCTTCTTAAATATCCATTTGTTTTCTATGGCGTGCCTATCAACAGGCAAGTCCACCAAAGTCCATACTTTGTTTTCATACATGGATTCTATCTCGGATTTCATGGCTCCAAGCCATTTATTGGAATCTGGGCCCGCCATCGCTTCTTCATAGTTCGAAGGTTCACCGTTGTCTAACAACATGATTTCCAGTACAGGGTTGCCGTACCACTCTGGTGCGGAACGTGCCCTTGTGGACCTTCGAAGTTCAGTAGTAACTTGATCAGTTTCTTGATGATCATTATCATTAACTTCCTCCCTTGTCGGTGCAGGCACCTCAGGAACAGTTTCCTGTGCTGCGCTACTTTCCGGTCCAGGAGGGGTGACTGTCACCTCATCAAGTTCTACTTTCCTCCCACTCACTTCTTTCGAGAGAAATTCTTTCTCCAGAAAGCATCCATTCTTGGCAACAAAGACTTTGCCTTCGGATCTGTGGTAGAAGGTGTACCCAATTATTTCCTTTGGGTATCCTATGAAGACGCATTTTTCTGATTTGGGTTCGAGCTTTTCAGGTTGAAGTTTCTTGACATAAGCATCGCAACCCCAAACTTTTAGAAACGACAGCTTCGGTTTCTTGCCAGACCAAAGTTCATACGGAGTCGTCTCAACGGATTTCGACGGAGCCCTATTTAAAGTGAATGCGGCAGTCTCTAAAGCATAACCCCAAAAAGATAGCGGTAAATCGGTAAGGGACATCATAGATCGCACCATGTCCAACAGAGTACGATTTCGACGTTCGGACACACCGTTACGTTGAGGTGTTCCGGGCGGTGTCAATTGTGAAACAATTCCACAGCTTCTAAGGTGTGTGCCAAATTCATGACTTAAATATTCACCCCCACGATCCGATCGCAAGAACTTTATTTTTCTGTCACGTTGATTCTCAACCTCATTCTGAAATTCCTTGAACTTTTCAAAGGTCTCAGACTTGTGTTTCATCAAATAGATATACCCGTATCTACTCAAGTCATCCGTGAGGGTGAGAACATAACGGTAGCCTCCGCGAGCCTCAACACTCATTGGACCGCACACATCGGTATGTATGATTTCCAACAAGTTGGTTGCTCGCTCCATTGTTCCGGAGAACGGAGTCTTGGTCATCTTGCCCAAGAGGCATGGTTCGCACGTGTCAAATGATTCATAATCAAGAGACTCTAGAAGTCCATCTGAATGGAGCTTCTTCATACGTTTGACACCAATATGACCAAGGCGGCAATGCCACAAGTATGTGGGACTATCATTATCAACTTTACATCTTTTGGCATCTACACTATGAATATGTGTATCATCACATTCGAGATTCATCAAAAATAAACCATTGACCAGCGGGGCATGACCATAAAACATATCTCTCAAATAAATAGAACAACCATTATTCTCTGATTTGAAAGAGTAGCCATCTCGCATAAGACGAGATCCAGAAACAATGTTCATGCTCAAAGTTGGTACTAAATAACAATTATTGAGGTTTAAAACTAATCCCGAGGGTAGATGTAGAGGTAGCGTGCCGACGGCGATCACATCGACCTTGGAACCATTCCCGACGCGCATCGTCACCTCATCCTTCGCCAGTCTCCGTTTATTCCGCAGCTCCTGTTTTGAGTTACAAATGTGAGCAACTGCACCGGTATCGAATACCCAGGAGCTACTACGAGTGCTGGTAAGGTACACATCAATAACATGTATATCATATATACCTTTGACGTTGCCGGCCTTCTTGTCTGCTAAATATTTGGGGCAGTTCCGCTTCGAGTGACCCGTTCCCTTGCAATAAAAGCACTCTGTTTCAGGCTTTGGTCCATACTTTGGCTTCTTCCCGGCAACAGGCTTGCCAGGCGCGGCAACTCCCTTGCCGTCCTTCTTGAAGTTCTTCTTACCCTTGCCTTTCTTGAACTTAGTGGTTTTATTGACCATCAACACTTGATGTTCTTTCTTGATGTCTACCTCCGCTGATTTCAGCATTGAATACACCTCGGAAATGGACTTCTCCATCCCCTGCATATTGAAGTTCAACACGAAGCTCTTGAAGCTTGGTGGGAATGACTGGAGGATTCTGTCAATGACCGCTTCATCTGGGAGATTCATTCCCAGCTGAGACAAGCGATTGTGCAATCCTGAAATCTTGAGGATGTGCTCACTGACAGAACTGTTCTCCTCCATTTTACAGCTGTAGAATGCGTCGGAGACATCATATCTCTCGACTCGGGCATGAGCTTGGAAAACCATTTTCAGCTCTTCGAACATCTCATATGCTCCGTGGTGCTCAAAACGTTTTTGGAGCCCCGACTCTAAGCTGTAAAGCATGCCGCACTGAACCAGGGAGTAATCATCACAACGTGACTGCCAAGCGTTCATAACGTCTTGGTTTGCCGGGAGAACGGGTGCATCACCTAGCGGTGCTTCTAGGACATATGATCTCTTGGCAGCTATGAGGATAATCCTCAGGTTACGGACCCAATCCGTATAGTTGCTACCATCGTCTTTCAGCTTGGTTTTCTCTAGGAACGCGTTGAAGTTGAGGGAAACCTGAGCGTGGGCCATTTGATCTACAAGAGATATTGTAAAGAATTTAGACTAAGTTCATGATAATTAAGTTCATCTCAATCAAATTTTAATGAACTCCCACTCAGAATGACATCTCTCTAGTCATCTAAGTGATACACGATCCGAATCGAGTAGTCCGTGTCCGATCATCACGTGAGACGGACTAGTCATCAACGGTGAACATCTTCATGTTGATCGTATCTTCTATACGACTCGTGTTCGACCTTTCGGTCTTCCGTGTTCCGAGGCCATGTCTGTACATGCTAGGCTCGTCAAGTGAACCCTAAGTGTATCGCGTGTGTAAATCTGTCTTACACCCGTTGTATGCGAACGTTAGAACCTATCAACCCGATCATCACGTGGTGCTTCGGAGCAACGAGCTTTAGCAACGGTGCACAGTTAGGGGAAACACAATACTTGAAATTTTAGTGAGAGATCATCTTATTTACTACCGTCGTTCTAAGTAAACAAGATGCATAAACATGATAAACATCACATGCAATCAATTAAAGTGACATGATATGGCCAATATCATCTTGCTCCTTGGATCTCCATCTTCGGGGCACCATGATCATCTTGTCACCGGCTCGACACCATGATCTTCATCATCATGATCTCCATCATCGTGTCTTTGAAGAAGTCGTCACGCCAACTATTACTTCTACTACTATAGCTAACGTTTAGCAATGAAGTAAAGTAATTACATGGCGTTATTCAGTGACACGCAGGTCATACAATAATTAAGACAACTCCTATGGCTCCTGTCGGTTGTCAAGTTCATCGACATGCAAGTCGTGATTCACTATTACAAAACATGATCAATCTCATACATCACATATATCATTCATCACATCTTCGTTCTTGGCCATACCACGTCACAAAACACATGCTGCAAAAACAAGTTAGACGTCCTCTAATTGTTGTTGCAAGTTTTACGTGGCTTCTATAGGATTTTTAGAAAGAACGTTTCTTACCTACGCCAAAACCACAACGTGATTTTTCAACTTCTATTTACCCTTCATAAGGACCCTTTTCATCGAATCCGATCCGACTAAAGTAGGAGAGACAGACACCCGCCAGCCACCTTATGCATCTAGTGCATGTCTGTTGGTGGAACCAGTCTCACGTAAGCGTACGTGTAAGGTCGGTCCGGGCCGCTTCATCCCACAATACCGCCGAATCAAGATTGACTAGTAACGGTAAGAAAGTTGAACAAGATCATACGCCCACAACTGCTTTGTGTTCTACTCGTGCAAGATGCTACGCATAAAACCTAGGCTCAGATGCCACTGTTGGGGAACGTAGCATAATTCAAAAAATTTCTACGTCTTCACCAAGATCCAACTATGGATACATCTAGCAACGAGCAAGTAAGAGTGCATCTACATACCGTTATGTAGATCGCGTGCGGAAGCTTTCAACGAAGTGTGGATGAAGTAGTCGAACTCTTCACGTTCTTCGTCACCGATGATCTAGCGCCGAACGGACGGCACCTCCGTGTTCAACACACGTACGGTGCAGCAACGTCACCTCCTTCTTGATCCAGCAAGGGGGGAGGAGAAGTCGTCAGAGATCCGGCAGCACGACGGTGTGATGACGGATGCAGTGGAGATCGCAGCAGGGCTTCGCCGGGCGCCCTGCGTTGGAGTATGGAGGTGTGACGGGAGGGGGAGAGGCGCCAGGGCTTGGGTGCGGCTGCCCTCTCCCCCCCACATATATATAGGGGCCAGGGGGTGCGCCTGGACCCCCTGCAGATCCAATCTGCAAGGGGGCGGCGGCCAGTGGGGGGTTTCTTGCCCCCCAAGGCAAGTGGAGCCCCCCTCCCCCTTAGGGTTTTAATCCTAGGCGCATGGGGAGGTGGGCCCCCAAGTGGTGCGCCAGCCCTGAGGGCTGGACACTTCCCCTTGCGGCCTAGGGGCCCCACCGGGATGGGTGGCCCCACCCGGTGGACCCCCGGGGCCCCTCCGGTGGTCCCGGGACGCTCCCGGTGACCCCCGGAGATCACCCGTTGGCCGAAACTGGACTTCCTATATATCAATCTTTACCTCCGGACTAGGGATGGCAACGGGGCCCCATACCCGCCAAACCCATGGGGATTTCATCTATTAGGGGGTGGGGATGGGCGAAAAACGTCCCCATGGGGATATTTACCAAACTAATTTATTCCCCATAGGGTACAATGGGGATGGGGACGATATCCTATTCCCCAGACCCAATACCCATCGGGGACTCGGTTAGTAACTGTGACACTGCGGTCAACCTTAAAATATTCACAAACAAACTTGCGGAAAAAAAGCTCTGAAGAAAAAACCTTAAACCTATCTCACGTCCTCATCTCAGCTGCCACCATGACCAAGAAGTTAGTACGACCTAGATATGCATTAGGAGGACAAGGACAACACCATTTATGTATGTTGATTATAGGGTGTCATATTATGTATATGAGTATTTGTTTATGGGGATGGGGACCCTAATGGGGCCCCGTTCCCCAGTGGGGCATGGGTATGGGGAAATTTCATCCCCAGTCATGTAAACGGGGATGGGGATGGGATAATAGGGAATAGATGGGGATGGGGATGTTGTAGGTATCCCCATAGGGGATTGTACCCATTGCCATCCCTACTTCGGACCATTCCGGAACTCCTCGCGACGTCCGGGATCTCATCCGGGACTCCGAACAACTTTCGGGTTTCCACGTGCATTTATCTCTACGACCCTAGCGTTACCGAACCTTAAGTGTGTAGACCCTACGGGTTCGGGAGACACGTAGACATGACCGAGACCACTCTCCGGTCAATAACCAACAGCGGGATCTGGATACCCATGTTGGTTCCTACGTGTTCCTCGATGATCTTCATCGGATGAACCACCGTGTCAAGGATTCACTCAATCCCGTATGTTTATTCCCTTTGTCCATCGGTACGGTACTTGCCCGAGATTCGATCGTCGGTATCCCCGATACCTTGTTCAATCTCGTCATGGCAAGTCTCTTTACTCGATCCGTAATCCATCATCCCGTGACTAACTACCTAGTCACATTGAGCTCATTATGATGATGTCTTACCGAGTGGGCCCAGAGGTACCTCTCCGTCATACGGAGTGACAACATCCCAGTCTCGGTTCGTACCAACTCAACAGACACTTTCGGAGATACCCGATGCGTACCTTTATAGCCACCCAGTTACGTTGTGACGGTTGGCACACCCAAAGTACTCCTACGGTATCCGGGAGTTGTACAACCTCATGGTCTAAGGAATAAATACTTGACACCGAAAAAGCTTATGCATAACGAACTATACGATCTCGTGTTATGCTCAAGTTTGGGTCTTGTCCATCACATCATTCTCCTAATGATGTGATCCCGTTATCACTGACATCCTATGTCCATGGTCAGGAAACCGTGACCATCTGTTGATCAACGAGCTGGTAACTAGAGGCCTACCAGGGACTCAATGTGGTCTGTGTATTCACACATGTATCGCTGTTTCCGTACAATACAATTCAAGCATGAATAACAGACAATTATCATGAACAAGGAGATATAATAATAATGCTTTTATTATTGCCTCTAGGGCCAAAACTGGTGCCGACGGACCCAGGCCGAACCCGACGCCCTGGGGGGCGCATGGGGAGCCGACACAAGCGAAAAAGGTGCGTGGGTCCACACTGTCGGCGACCCGAGGGCCTTTTCCTGCCGTTTCTTGCCGCCTTTTCCCCGCTTCCCTCCCGCTCGCTCGCCTTCCTCCCGCCATTCCCTCCCTTCCTTTCGCCAAACCCCCTCCCGCTCGCCTTCCAGTCGCCGCCATGCCGCCGAGGAAGCACGCCATGCCGCGCGCGGCGGCAACCGCGACCGGCACCGTGGCCCAGCCGAAGCAGAGGAAGCCGAGGGCACCGCCATCGAAGCCACCGGACATGTCAAACGCAGTCACCGCCGACCGACGGAACCGGGCCATCGCCAAGACGGCCCGCGACAACGCGGCGCGCGCGGGTGCGGCTGCGGCTGCCTCCTCATCGGCGGACCACGCGGGGATGATGAATCCACCCGTCAGCCACACCCAGTACGCGCCCTGGGGACAGTAAGGCGTCGGTTCTCCATGGGGATCGTCGTCGCCCGGCTACGCCGACGGCGACGCGCACGGTGGGTTCAACCCAAACGTGACCTTCCTCCATGGCCACCCGGCGACGCGCACACCCTCGCCCGCCTTCGCCGGCGTGCAGTACCCTCCATACAACTACTCGCCGCCCGCCTACGCGTCCACACCGACGGCCCATCTCCGCCGTGGACCGCTGCCCTTCTCGCACCTCGGCGACACCGATGACACATGAGCCGACATAGACGACATCATCGCGACAGGTTCGACCGCGGCCGCCGCGTCTCCCGTGTTCGCCACCCAGGACGAGACGGTGGATCTCAGCGGCGGCATGGAGGCCGAGCTCGGCTACGTCTACGGCGAGGACGTGCATGATGCGCAGGACCCCGAGGAGGAGGAGGAGGACGAGGAGGAGCCGTCGCCTGATCCGACGAAGGGGCGCAAGAAGAAGAAGCGGGCGGCCAGGCCAGGCGAACCGCGCATCAAGTGGACGTCCAAGGAGGAGGAATGCCTCGCCGAAGCATGGAAAGTCGTCTGCCTCGACCCGACCACCGGCACGACCAGAGCTTCGAGACGTACTGGGACCGCATCAACCCTACTTCAAAGGTGTCTACATGCAGCGCAGCTCCAAGGCGATGGCGAATCATTGGGGGCGTATCCAGGGGGCGTGCAACAAATGGCATGGTATCGTCGAGGAGGTCGCGTCTCGCGCGGAGAGCGGCGCCAGCGTTGAGGATCAGGTATGCATGCCGTTCTCCCGCCTCTCTTCGTCGCCTACGCCCGCCGTGCGCATGTTCGCCATGTATCGGCGTGACAACCTCGACGCCGACTTCAAGTACCTCCACGTTTACAAGCGCATTGATAAGTGCGAGAAGTGGGCGGAAGTCCGACGGACCCTCGACAAGGCCAATGAGACATACAAGCCGGACGCGACGACTCCGGGCGCGTCAGAGGGGCGGCCGGACGGCCACAAAGGGGCCAAGAAGGGGAAACAAGCCGACGCGGCTACCGCGCGAGTGCAGGAGTCCATCGAGCATTGCCTCACCGACGCACAGGCCCGGGCCGTCCTGCGTGAAGAGAAAACCACGGAGCGGTGGTCGTCGTTGATGACAAACAGCGCCATCAAGCTCGACCTGCTCCGGACCAACGTCGACCTGCTCCGGACGAACATCGCCGCAAAGAAGAGGAACACCGACATGGCTTTTCTGATGGGCGGGGCGGACATGCTCCAGAGCAACGACGAGCAGCTCAAGGCGTGGTACATGGCGGAGCGCGGCCTCATCCTGAACCAGCTGCAGACGATGCCGACGACGCCGACGACGCCAACTCCCGCGCCCAGGGCCACACCGACGCCAAGCCCGAATGAGGACGCCTCCACATCGCCGCCCAGCAGTACCGAAGCCGCGCCGACACAGCCCAGCACCGAAGCAGCTCCGACACCGCCGAGCCCGCGCACGCCGACTCCGCCAACGCCTGGAGCCGACCCCGCCGAGTGATTCGTTGCGCACGCGAACTTGCGGCGCTCTGTTTTTGTAACGCCAGACTACATCCGATCGCCGGATTTGTGACGTCTTTTATGTGCGGGAACGACCTAGTTCAAATTTCCCGCATCCTGGGGCCGGCGCTTGGGGGCGTGACTGGGAGCTAGGTCGCCCCCCGGGGCCGAGCTAGCGCCGGTTCGCCCCCAGGCCGCTCTTTTTAGGCGCCCTGGGGGGCCGAACGGCTGAAGATGCTCTTAGAGGGACAGTGATATCCCCAGTCCATCAGAATTCAAGCCCTAATGCTCTCATTATTTGTGAATTTATTTCAGGATTACCGACGATGCGTTTTCAGTGGAAGGAGATGTTCCTGGCGATGACGAGGCACCTATGGTGTTTTTTATTTATCCTAACGATATTATAGGAAATTAAGTGGTTGTACATAATGTGTGCTTGATGTGCATGTCCTTACAAGTCTAGCCACGATATTATTGTACTGTGACTGTTTACAAAAACGATATTGCACTGTGCGTTACGGCCAACCTACAACGACCAAGGAGAACAACACGGCACGTCGGTCGACCTGCCGCGACTAGTGCAGTAGCACCGCGCCATTTTCAATGTACCGTGCCCCCATCGCACGCTCGCCAGGAAAGCCACGCGCGGTACGTTGGACTCTTCCTCCCGCGTCACGGCCTGCCACACAAGACGCGCATGCATTTCCCTTTCCTGACAAGATTTGAGCCCTCTCCCGCCTCAGGAATCGGGGCCGACAGCGAGAGCAAAGAGGAACGCGAGGCTGGCGTTCCACCCCGCGAGATTTAGCCGGCAGCCCGGCAGATTCAGCCCGGCTGACGTTGATCTCCTGCACAAGTACCCCGCCGACTTCTCCATTATTCTTCACATCCGAAAGCGAAACGTGCCGCGCCGGTGCAGCCTACGTATGGCTCTCCGTCGACCGTCCTGCCCGCGGGTTATGGCACATACAGTAGATATTCCTACATAAATATGATCGCATTCTGTGCCGATGCTTACGTTTTCCTTTGTGAGTACGTGGTGTCGTCGGTGCTGCTAGTAGTGGGCTGCCGATTGGTTAGGAGTAGTTATCGGAGCTAGCTGTTGTATTCATGGCGAGCAAGTGGCTGCTCCAGCTCAGAATAATCAAGGTTGCTACTACCTCAGAAGCTCAGCTAACATTCTAGAGTACACGCCATGGGTGGTTGGTTGCTGCTAAGAATGATCGATGTGCTTCGAGATTGTTCCAGAGATTTATTAACTATGTTTGGAACGGGCCGGAAGCTAATGATGACCGCCCGGTTTGTTTATCTGGAGAGGAAGGAGTTGGTTGCCCTGATTGAACTCGTCATTGGCAGAAAAAGAAGTGCAACTTGTGTGTAAGAAATTCAAGGGCCACCGCCCATTGAAGCTGTGTGACCTGCATATGTTTTCTTTCTTGCTTTGTGCGAGTGACATATGGTGTTTGACTATATGTATGCCCACTTGCAGAAGCTAAGAAAAGATCTACTAACTGACTGAATGTTATTGCAGAATCATATTCTCTAATGTGAATTGTTGTCCTTCTTGGTCTGTTAATTTCATTTTATCTGATGTTTCTGCTTTCTATTTGATTTACTTTTCTAAAATCACATGCTTATGGGATTTTGTTGAAAGGTTGCTCTATAACCTGTATGAAATGCTAATATTCATTATATATCGGCATTTTCACTTCTATGTTAATTATGTGGCTACATATGTCGACATCTTCACTGTATCCTGGTTTTCTATGATACGTGGCTACATACGTGTTTCTGAAACTTTATTTGGTGGCCTGTGAATTAGCTCGAAGATTGTGGAAAATCATCATTTGTCTAAGAAAATGGGGTGGGGCTAACTACTAGCTAGAGTAATTAATTTTAGTAAATTAAATCTAGGTAAGATTTCAGTAATGGCTACACCTTCTATGGTCTAACAGTAATCATTACCATAGCGACGAACACACGTTAAGCCTTTCTTTTCATAATGAAGTAGGCTTAGCCTAATTAGTCATACGATCGTACCTAACCATTATACTTTACCTTAGCTTTTCCGCTCAAACTTTTCAGGTTCATGTAAAACCATATGTTAAGCTTCATGTTGATCTTCTCCTTTAACAACAGTTCAAATGCCACATCAACTTACTTTTCCTCCTTTTTACTCTAACCTTTCTCGCCTATCGCATCATCACACCCATTACTCATTCAACATCATAGTACTATCTTGCTCTTTGCAAAATGATATTTGCTTTCATTGTAGGAATATTTGTTTTCCTTTTACTCTTGGTCGGTGCTTACCAAATCTTCAACATCTCCTTCATAAAATAAAAGAAGAGATGGTCATCTCATAGCGAGCCCACATGCTTCCCATGATGCTTAGATGAATTCCCCTCTGGGGAACAACACCCCAAAGAATTTTTTTTTGAAAGATCCAGCAAAATGCTGGCATTCCATATCATAAGCAGAAAGCAGTGGAAAATACAAAAGTTGTAGCGCTGGCCCTAGGGCCTATCAAAAAGACAAAAAGGACAAAAAATAAAAGAGGTAGTGCATGAGATGCTCGGGCCTCATCATAAGCGATAACATTGCAATATTCTTCTCCTTTTTGGTAAGTAACTACATGGCCTTACTCTCTAAGCATAAAGTTGGCACTTGCACACAACGGATGTATGTTCTTATCTTCTTATGTCATTTTTTTAAGAACATTGTCTCGTTTGGTATGTGTTATTACCATAAAAATGACTTTTAATGACAAATCCAAGTGTGGGTTTTGGAAGAAAAAAACAGCTATGAAGGCATATTGTGTGAGTGAAATGTTTCCATTTGTAAACTCAAAGAACTTAAGTATTACTTTTGAAAAATAGTTATTGCAATCTTGAAATTCTTATGAGGCCCATGCCCTGCTAAGTTCTTTATGTGTATCGTTCTTGAGCTAAACCTCGGTGATAAATGTCTATTACAGAACACAAATGGACAAAAATAAACTAATTGAAACCATCTACCTTCGTCGTGTCTAGGGCTTGCTAGCATACCTAGATCTTACTGACCATTGTGTGTTCCAATCATCCTCGTGCCTGGATGCAACACTTGTTCTAAAATCATAGATGACCCTTTCATCCAGTAGTCTTTAGAATAATTTTGGAGAATTGTAATCCTTTATAAAAAAGAATCTATGTGGGTTATCTACTTGTAAGATTGTAATTCTGTAGTTGTTTCTCGGAAGATTACCTTTTTTTCTTACCCGCAAAAAAAAACTTGTATCTGTCACAAAACATGAAGATTACTTTGCACGATATATCACTTGATGCAAATTCATGATAATCCAAAAATATATCCTTTTTAGTTTTTTCATATATGTTTGAAGGCATTGTGAGTTGAAGAAGCGCTACAATTCCAGGACAGGTGTCGCAGTGTTAAGCATACCCCAAGGCAACCCGAGACTTGGTTTGCAAGGGTCGTGACTAGGTTTTTAGGCTATGGTTGGTTGCCACCCACAATTAAACTGGTTTCATGAGGTTGCCATCAAAGAAAATAACCGGTTCAGGCCTTGTATAATAGGAGGTGCTTAAAAAAATAAACCGGGTTTTTTTGAAGCACCGGTGTCTATTTCTACAGAAAAGACGCTTAGCTACCATGTACAAATAAATACCGATGCTTAAGAAAAATTTGATTTATTTCTCTAAGCGCCTTTCATTGTACAAGGCCTCGTGAAGTCATGCTTGCGACCGATCATCAGGAACCACCGTGAAACAAAAATCAGGAATCACCGTGGCGATCGGCACCGCCCATTGGTTGTCGATCGCATCGGACGGTAGCGTGCGTGCCGATACGCAAGCGCTGGATCGTTAGGCGAAAAGTCGCTCGCCCATTGACGCACGCGGGTCTTTGAAAAAAGCCAGCCAGGCAAGGCTACGGAAATCCCCGGGCGGCGCTGGCGCGGGCGCCGGCCGGCGGACCCTGCCGCCTATACGGCCCGAGCAGGAAAGGCGGGTGGAGGAAAGAAGAAAGCAGCAGGTCGGCGGTGTCGCTTTCCGCGCGTCCGGATCGGACGGACGGCCCGATGCGGCCCAGCGGCGCCCATCGGACGGCCGGCGCCGGTCTGGCGGTTGCCGGCCTAGCCGCAGTTGGTCCCTGTCCTCCGGATTCGCGCTACAGCAGCGGACGAGACCGGCCAGAAAGGCGGGCAGATCTTTATGGGTGGGCTGGCTTCGGGCGTACCGCCGTACGTTGCGGGGCCGCGTTTCCCGTGGAGACTTTCCGGGCCCACAGTCATTGACGCGCTGTTGTTTTCGTAATCTAGTGGTTAGATCAGGTGGCAGCGGGCGGTTGCCTGAATTGTGCATGTCGGCATTTTTGTTTTGCAGAACCACCCCCCACTTGCACTTCTTTTTTTAGTCCTCGGCCCCTCCCTCTCAAAAACAAATAAAACAAGGTAAACGCACACTATTTAATTAGTTACCGGCCGGCACTACGTTAAGTGAGTGGCAGGATAGTTTTCTCCTATCTACTACTCCCTCCGTCCCAAAATTCTTATCTTTCATTTGTCTAAATACGGATGTATCTAGTCATAGTGTTAGATGCTTCCCTATCTAGACAAATCTAAGACAAGAATTTTGGGACGGATGGAGTATCTATCATCTACTATGACGTTTCCAATAATTGCGATCAGATGAATTAAAAAAACTATGTCAAGTGGTAAAATGAGACGGTTAGGGCTCATTCCGTTTACATCATTTCAAATCATAGAAATTGTGTAAGTAGCTTAATGCTAAGATTCCTATCAAAACGAATGCTAAACATGGATGAAAATACCGTAGGAGTTCCAAAAATCCTCCAAAATGAATGAGCCACTAATAAGTACTCCCTCCGTCCAAAAATACTTGTCATCAAAATGGACAAAATAGGATGTATCTAGAACTAAAATACATCTAGATACATCCCTTTTTATTCATTTTGACGACGAGTATTTCCGGACTGAGGGAGTAGCTAGTGACATACTCCATCTGTTCCCAAATATTTGTCTTTCTAGACATTCAAATGGACTACAACATAAGGATGTACGTAGACATATTTTAGGCCTCCTTTGGTTCATAGGATAGGATTATCATAGGAATAGGAAATTTGTAGGAAATGAGATGACATGTATCTCAAATCCTATGAGTAGGAATAGGAAAAGAGATGTCATTTGGTTCACACCAAAGGATTTTTTCATTGAGTCTAGGCTCATTTTTATTTCCCTATGAAATGTGGAGGATAGGAACCAATCCTATATAGGAATAGGAATCCATTCCTATGAACCAAAGGGCTCTAAAGGAAAAATTCCTATAAGAATCCTATCCTATATAATTCCTACAAAATTCCTCCAAACCAAAGGAGGCCTCACTAATTTTACTTCGTATGTAGTCACTTGTTGAAATCTCTGGAAAGAAAAAAAATTAGGAACGGAGGGAGTATATAGCATAATCGAAAGGCATGATTTTTTTTAGACCATATAACTGAAGGACATAATTTGGCAACGTCATAGTCGAAATCTAACGTAGTGGTGTACTCCCTTCGTCCCATAATATAAGAACGTTTTTATTATTACACTAGTGTAAAAAACGTTTTTATATTATGGAACAGAGGGAGTAGATATTTAAATGTATTCCATGAAAATAATACATTTTCATGATCATTTTACCCTCAGTTGGCCAAGGGGCAAGTCTCAATCAAAAAACATCTAAAACCCCCAAGACATAAATAAATGAGTGCAATGTGCATGTACTATAAGGCTCGGTCGGGGGATTGCACTATGTTGTACTTCATCCTAAAATGTAATACCATATTTTACACCATCATAGTGTTAAAAATGATCTTATATTTTGGGATGAAGGGACCAAGGGAGTACTTGTTTTATATTCCTTTTATGAAAATCAAGGAATAGGCTAGAACAGTTGGAACCACCCCAATACCAAACGCAGCCTAAAGCTGGGTATATAAAGATTAGGTTCTTTCCCCCCGCAAAATTGAAAAGGCCAGGTTCTTTTGCCAAGAATAAAACATATTCTCCGAATAATTCTCCAGGAGAGGCAAAGAATTAGTAATTACCATCCTCTAGAGGGGCATCAGCAAAAGTTTCTAACCCCGTACGATAGTAATTAACACGTGCAAACCTGCCATTAGCAACACATCTCATCAACACACAAGAAAATTCGAGGAAGATAGTTTATATGAGGTCAAATCACCCCCCACAGTACTCAACCAACCAGCCCATCTCATCAACCTTCCTCTATAAAAGAGAGGGCGTTGCACCCCCTAGAGCTGTAGCCCGGAGGCGAGGGTGGGCTTAGTGCATGCATTGGCTAGCTGCTCCCTCCTCTCCTCTCCACCGTAGATAGAGCGCCGGCCTTTTCTTTGGTTCTTCTCTGATCTAGAATAGCTTCCATCTTTTTGGTTCTCTTCCTCTTCCTGCATGTTCTTGATCTCCTCTCGATCTAAAACCACCGATCGATCGATCGATCTTAGCTAGCATCCTTGTTGTTTTTCTTCCCAAGGATCTAGCTAGTTCTTGCTGATTTCATACAAAACTAATACAAGTTCTTCCAGTCCATTCCCATCCTTATTTATTCCTCATCTCGTTCAATCTCAACAAGAAACTTGTTGCTCTTAGTTCTTCACATCCTATCTAGCCAGATATGGAGAACGTTCTGCTGGATCGTTCTTCCGGAAGCTTCGACTACCCAAAGAGGGGCGTCTATGGCGGGAGGCCGGCGAGGCCGCACGGCGCGCACGGCTCCTCCCGCACGTGCCCGCAGTACCATCACTTCCAGAAAAGTGGCGCATGGAACTCCGCCCCCGCTCCCGCTCTCCCGTATGCGTACGCCAGGCCGCCGATATACTCGTCGCCGTCTCTCCCTCTCCTGCCGTCCAACCAGCCACCCCTCCTGCCGCTCCCACCCACCGCTACCAAGTACGCCACTTTCTCCTACCCACCACCTCCAACACCGCCACGCACCGTCAGGCCGGCGGCGCCCACGACCGTCGCGCCCGCAGCGGCGCCCCCTACGTCGTCCCGCCAGCTGAGCCAGAGAGACAGGAGGAGGAGGCCGGCCAAGCCGCCGGCCGCAGAACCGGCAAGGGAGCAGAAAAAGAAGAAGCCGCTGGAGCGGGCGACGCCACTGCCGCCCGCGCCGGCGGTGACCGAGGCGCTAGACGACCTCGAGCAGGAGCTGGCCCGGAGCTGCGTGCAGGACCTGCTGCACGCGCTGGCGCCGCCGCCCAGCAGCCTGCCGCTGCCCAGGTTCTCCCTCGTTGTCAACGCGTCTCCGCACTCCGCCACGGCCGGCAAGGTGGCGCCGGCCGCCCCGTCCTGCAACGCTGAGGCGGCCACCGCTGACGGCCTCCGCCGGCTCCTCCGCCTCTAGTACCATGACAATCACCCCGCCGCGCCGCGTACGCACGTACGTGATCCCGGCGTGCCGTTCCCGTTTCTACTATTATTTCCCTCCAAGACCATACTATTATTTCCTGGCTGGGAAAATACGTACTACTAGAAGACAAAGAAAGAAGAGTTGTGTGATGCTCGAGCGATGGTCGGTGGCGTGACCGTGATGTGGGCGTGGAATGGACGCGGTGCGTGCCAGATGGGGTCCGGCCATGGGCTATCGATCGATTCAGGTGAAGAAGATGATGTTGATTAAGCTTTAATTGTGTGGTGTGCTAGATATCTAGGGTTTACGTGCCTGCGTGCGCGCGTATGCTCTTGTTCTTGATTGGGTGATGTGTTTTTTGAATTACCTTGTATCAAGAGATTAATTAGTACTCCCATAATATATGTGGTTATGTTTAAGTGACTTAAATTAAATTAAATCGTGTTTGGTGAAATATTGGCACGTGTACATGCATATTGTTTTGCTTCTGATATTTGTATGTATCCCGTGGACACTACTAGCTAGACATCAATTATGTCATTAAGAATGGACAATTTTATCCCATAGTATTTGAACTGAAATTTGGTAGTGAAACTACATATATATATGCACACATGGAAGCTCAACCTGAGTTGTTTCATAGTATGATACCCCTGCTTGTTGCACTAACAAGTAACAAGATTAATGTCTCCCGGGCATTTTTGTTTTCTCAAACAAGCGTCAAAATGTGTGTCATTTATATCAGAAGAAGGTCGCCATGCTACAAACACATCCAGAGTGGCACTAAGCCGCAGACAGGAAGAGGAAAATTAAAACAAAAATTACAAAAAAAAAAAATGCGAGGAAAAGAGAGTTTTATTCAAAATTGACTAACCTATAAAACAAGATAGTTTAGAAGAGCGGATTTTTGGAATGGGGACAGTGTCTAGAACAGTTTAAGCTGGTTGTTGCCATCTCCACAAAAATACACTTATATGTTATCGAAACCAACCCATAGTCCTGATAAAAAAAACATAGTCCACCATATCTAACTTTCACCGTTGTCATATTTGCAATGGGATCATTGTATATTTATTAGACTCAACCCGTGGCCCACCTCTATCTAAGTTTCATGGAACTTTGACGTAACTTGGGATGTGATTGACTTCTATTAAATTCCATAAACCTTTTGCAAAACAAAAAGGTGTAACAGCTCCCAGATTCCTCTACACCCTCATGAACAGAAAATTTAAAAAAAAAACTGAAAACTTTGGAGGATCAAAGATGATCAAACTTTTGATGCTCTTGCAAAGTTCTAGCCACAAATAACATTCAAGGAGCCCTCACCAAGAAAAAAAATCACTGCTCAAAAGTGCACATAAACTTTGAACACAGATTTTGTTTTTTTAGGTGAGGTCTATTCGAATGTTATTTGTGGCTGAAACTTTGCAGGAACATTAAATGTTTGATCATCTTTGATCCCCCAATGTTTCAGATTTTTTTTCATATTTTTCAGTTTCTTTTTGGATTTTCTGTTCATAGAGGGTTTAGGGGCACCCTGGTGTTTCTTTTTGGATTTTTCTATTCATAGAGGGTTTAGGGGCACCCTGGTGTTGAAAGTCATGTCTCTTTGGAGAAATGGTAACCAAACACATGCAGAGATCTTGATGTGTTTGCTTGCGGCTACAACATAGCCTGGTTCGGATTCGGCTTCGCAAGATAGTGCGGTAAATTAGATTGTCCTTGGGGCCAAGAATATAGGGGGCAACACTGCAGCCCCATCGATCTCTAAAGCTCAACCTACAAAAATGTTGATCTCCCTCCTTAAAAAAATACTATAAGGCATATGTTTTGTCGTATGTCAAACTTATGTAGGTTTAAACAAAATAATACCAGCTCAATTTCAGTAGATGCATCTATCATGGAATGCCTTTATATTATATTTATTTAATATTATAGGTGTTGATATTTTCTTCCTATAAACTTAAACTTACTTAGACAAAACTATTTTGGGGAGGAAGGAGTAGTATACTCTTTTTTTGCGGGATGAAGGAGTGGTATACTCGATGGAGTAATTACCAGCCGTCTGGAAGCAGCAGAGGCCTTCTCATCGAAGAGGCGTGCATTCCTGTGTTAGGGGCATTATGAATTTGCTTTGGGAGCACACATAGATAGTGGATATAATTTTATTTTCACAAAGTTTATAGATTAAAATACAATAGCAACTCAATTTCAGCAGATGCATCATGAAATGCTTTTATACTATATTTATTTGGTATTATAGATGTTGGTCTATTTTTTACTCCCTCCGTCCCATAATGTAAGACGTTTTCCGATACTACTGTTAGGAATAAGCAACTTGTATTCTCATGAGGCCATAGGCCGATATATATACATGTACAGGTGTGGAACATATGCAGGAAACCCCTTATACAATGGGATAAATACAAAGGGGTACATGACTTATATTATAACACCCCCCCCCCTCAAACTCATGGTGGAGGAACAACACTGTGTTTGGAGAGATAAAAGCCATGTTGTGCTCTAGTCTGGGCCTTCGTCAGAAAATCCGCCAACTGTAACTCGGAAGGCACATACTGAAGAGCAATAACCTGATCCTGCACACCAGCGCGCACATAGCAAGCATCAACGCCAATATGCTTGGTGAGCTCATGCTTCACAGGATCGCGTGCAATGCTAGTAGCACCTGTACTGTCAAATAAGAGCAGAGTCGGTGTAGTGACAGAAACACCAAAATCCTGAAGTAACCACCGTAACCAAGTCACCTCTGCCGTCAAAAGAGCCATTGCTCGCAACTCAACCTCGGCACTCGAACGGGAAACTGCAATCTGTTTCTTCGTCTTCCAGGCAATGAGAGAACCACCAAGAAAAACACAGTAAGCAGAAAGTGAACGGCGATCTGAAGGATCACTAGCCCACGTAGCATCCGAATAGGCCTGAAGCTGTAGAGAACTGGAGCGAGGAAAGAATAGACGGTGAGAGATCGTGCCCTGAAGATATCGAAGAACACGAAGGAGATGACTATAGTGAACTGATGTGGGAGCAGAGATGAACTGACTCAGAATATGAACCGGATAAGAGATGTCTGGACGAGTGACAGCTAGATAGACAAGACTGCCAACAAGATGATGATAACGCGCCGGGTCAGGGAGAGGATCACCATCAGTAGCACGGAGGTGAATATTGAGCTCCATAGGAGTCTCAACAATGCGCTCGTCAGTAAGAGCAGCACGAGCAAGAAGATCCTGGATATACTTTTCCTGGGATATAAAAAGCCATCAGAGGTAGAAGAGACTTCAATCCCAAGAAAGTAGCGAAGAGGTCCAAGATCAGACATAAGAAACTGCTCGCTGAGACAGGCCTTTACAAAGGCACTATACTCGGGGTCATCCCCAGTGATGATCATGTCATTGTTGGAGATATGCCCTAGAGGCAATAATAAAAGCATTATTATTATATCTCCTTGTTCATGATAATTGTCTGTTATTCATGCTTGAATTGTATTGTACGGAAACAGCGATACATGTGTGAATACACAGACCACAATGAGTCCCTGGTAGGCCTCTAGTTACCAGCTCGTTGATCAACAGATGGTCACGGTTTCCTGACCATGGACATGAGATGTCAGTGATAACGGGATCACATCATTAGGAGAATGATGTGATGGACAAGACCCAAACTTGAGCATAACACGAGATCGTATAGTTCGTAATGCATAAGCTTTACGGTGTCAAGTATTTATTCCTTAGACCATGAGGTTGTACAACTCCCGGATGCCGTAGGAATACTTTGGGTGTGCCAACCGTCACAACGTAACTGGGTGGCTATAAAGGTACGCATCGGGTATCTCCGAAAGTGTCTGTTGAGTTGGTACGAACCGAGACTGGGATGTTGTCACTCCGTATGACGGAGAGGTACCTCTGGGCCCACTCGGTAATACATCATCATAATGAGCTCAATGTGACTAAGTAGTTAGTCACGGGATGATGGATTTCGGATCGAGTAAAGAGACTTGCCATAACGAGATTGAACAAGGTATCGGGAATACCGACGATCGAATCTCGGGCAAGTACCGTACCGATGGACAAAGGGAATAACATACGGGATTGAGTGAATCCTTGACACGGTGGTTCATCCGATGAAGATCATCGAGGAACACGTGGGAACCAACATGGGTATCCAGATCCCGCTGTTGGTTATTGACCGGAGAGTCGTCTCGGTCATGTCTACGTGTCTCCCGAACCCGTAGGGTCTACACACTTTAAGGTTCGGTAACGCTAGGGTCGTAGAGATAAATGCACGTGGAAACCCGAAAGTTGTTCGGAGTCCCGGATGAGATCCCGGACGTCACGAGGAGTTCCGGAATGGTCCGGAGGTAAAGATTGATATATGGGAAGTCCAGTTTCGGCCAACGGGTGATCTCCAGGGGTCACCGGGAGCGTCCCGGGACCACCGGAGGGGCCCCGGGGGTCCACCGGGTGGGGCCACCCATCCCGGTGGGGCCCCTAGGCCGCGAGGAGAAGTGTCCAGCCCTCAGGGCTGGCGCACCACAAGGGGGGCCCACCTCCCCATGCGCCTAGGGTTCAAACCCTAAGGGGGAGGGGGGCTCCACTTGCCTTGGGGGCAAGGAACCCCCCCTGGCCGCCGCCCCCTTGCAGATTGGATCTGCAGGGGGTCCAGGCGCACCCACCTGGCCCCTATATATATGTGGGGGGAGAGGGCAGCCGCACCCAAGCCCTGGCGCCTCTCCCCCTCCCGTCACACCCCATACTCCCAACGCAGGGCGCCCGGCGAAGCCCTGCTGCGATCTCCACTGCATCCGTCATCACGCCGTCGTGCTGCCGGATCTCTGACGACTTCTCCTCCCCCCTTGCTGGATCAAGAAGGAGGTGACGTTGCTGCACCGTACGTGTGTTGAACGCGGAGGTGCCGTCCGTTCGGCGCTAGATCATCGGTGACGAAGAACGTGAAGAGTACGACTACTTCATCCTTGCTTCATTGAAAGCTTCCGCTCGCAATCTCCATAACGGTATGTAGATGCGCTCTTACTTGCTCGTTGCTAGATGTCTCCATAGTTGGATCTTGGTGAAGACGTAGAAAATTTTTGAATTATGCTACGTTCCCCAACAGTGGCATCTGAGCCTAGGTTTTATGTGTAGCATCTTGCACGAGTAGAACACAAAGTAGTTGTGGGCGTATGATCTTGTTCAACTTTCTTACCGTTACTAGTCAATCTTGATTCGGCGGTATTGTGGGATGAAGCGGCCCGGACCGACCTTACACGTACGCTTACGTGAGACTGGTTCCACCGACAGACATGCACTAGATGCATAAGGTGGCTGGCGGGTGTCTGTCTCTCCTACTTTAGTCGGATCGGATTCGATGAAAAGGGTCCTTATGAAGGGTAAATAGAAGTTGACAAATCACGTTGTGGTTTTGGCGTAGGTAAGAAACGTTCTTGCTAGAAATCCTATAGAAGCCACGTAAAAATTTGCAACAACAATTAGAGAACGTCTAACTTGTTTTTGCAGCATGTGCTATGTGACGTGGTATGGCCAAAACGAAGATGTGATGAATGATATATGTGATGTATGAGATTGATCATGTTTTTGTAATAGGGAATCACGACTTGCATGCCGATGAACTTGACAACCGGCAGGAGCCATAGGAGTTGTCTTAATTATTGTATGACCTGCGTGTCACTGAATAACGCCATGTAATTACTTTACTTCATTGCTAAACGTTGGCTATAGTAGTAGAAGTAATAGTTGGCGTGACGACTTCTTCAAGACACGATGATGGAGATCATGATGATGAAGATCATGGTGTCGAGCCAGTGACAAGATGATCATGGTGCCCCGAAGATGGAGATCCAAGGAGCAAGATGATATTGGCCATATCATGTCACTTTAATTGATTGCATGTGATGTTTACCATGTTTATGCATCTTGTTTACTTAGAACGACGGTAGTAAATAAGATGATCTCTCACTAAAAATTTCAAGTATTGTGTTTCCCCTAACTGTGCACCGTTGCTAAAGCTCGTTGCTCCGAAGCACCACGTGATGATCGGGTGTGATAGGTTCTAACGTTCGCATACAACGGGTGTAAGACAGATTTACACACGCGATACACTTAGGGTTCACTTGACGAGCCTAGCATGTGCAGACATGGCCTCGGAACACGGAAGACCGAAAGGTCGAAAACGAGTCGTATAGAAGATACGATCAACATGAAGATGTTCACCGTTGATGACTAGTCCGTCTCACGTGATGATCGGACACGGACTACTCGATTCGGATCGTGTATCACTTAGATGACTAGAGAGATGTCATTCTGAGTGGGAGTTCATTAAAATTTGAGTAAGATGAACTTAATTATCATGAACTTAGTCTAAATTCTTTACAATATCTCTTGTAGATCAAATGGCCCACGCTCCAGTTTCCCTCAACTTCAACGCGTTCCTAGAGAAAACCAAGCTGAAAGACGATGGTAGCAACTATACGGATTGGGTCCGTAACCTGAGGATTATCCTCATAGCTGCCAAGAGAAATATGTCCTAGAAGCACCGCTAGGTGATGCACCCGTTCTCCCGGCAAACCAAGACGTTATGAACGCTTGGCAGTCGCGTTGTGATGATTACTCCCTGGTTCAATGCGGCATGCTTTACAGCTTAGAGTCGGGGCTCCAAAAATGTTTTGAGCACCACGGAGCATATGAGATGTTCGAAGAGCTGAAAATGGTTTTTCAAGCTCATGCCCGAGTCGAGAGATATGATGTCTCCGACGCATTCTACAGCTGTAAGATGGAGGAGAACAGTTCTGTCAGTGAGCACATCCTCAAGATTTCAGGATTGCACAATCGCTTGTCTCAGCTGGGAATGAATCTCCCAGAAGAAGCAATTGTTGACAGAATCCTCCAGTCGCTCCCACCAAGCTTCAAGAGCTTCGTGCTGAACTTCAATATGCAGGGGATGGAAAAGTCCATTCCCGAGGTGTATTCAATGCTGAAATCAGCGGAGGTGGACATCAAGAAAGAACATCAAGTGTTGATGGTCAATAAAACCACTAAGTTCAAGAAAGGCAAGGGTAAGAAGAACTTCAAGAAGGACGGCAAGCAAGTTGCCGCGCCTGGCAAGCCTGTTGCCGGGAAGAAGCCAAAGTATGGACCCAAGCCTGAAACAGAGTGCTTTTATTGCAAGGGAACGGGTCACTGGAAGCGGAACTGCCCCAAATATTTAGCAGACAAGAAGGCCGGCAACGTCAAAGGTATATTTGATATACTTGTTATTGATGTGTACCTTACCAGCGCTCGTAGTAGCTCCTGGGTATTTGATACCGGTGCAGTTGCTCACATTTGTAACTCAAAACAGGAGCTGCGGAATAAACGGAGACTGGCGAAGGATGAGGTGACGATGCGCGTCGGGAATGGTTCCAAGGTCGATGTGATCGCCATCGGCACGCTACCTCTACATCTACCCTCGGGATTAGTTTTAAACCTTAATAATTGTTATTTAGTACCAGCTTTGAGCATGAACATTGTTTCTGGATCTCGTCTTATGCGAGATGGCTACTCTTTCAAATCAGAGAATAATGGTTGTTCTATTTATTTGAGAGATATGTTTTATGGTCATGCCCCGCTGGTCAATGGTTTATTTTTGATGGATCTCGAACGTAGTAATACACATGTTCATAGTGTAGATGCCAAAAGATGTAAGGTTGATAATGATAGTCCCACATACTTGTGGCATTGCCGACTTGGTCATATTGGTGTCAAACGTATGAAGAAGCTCCATTCAGATGGACTTCTAGAGTCACTTGATTATGAATCATTTGACACGTGCGAACCATGCCTTTTGGGCAAGATGACCAAGACTCCGTTCTCCGGAACAATGGAGCAAGCAACCAACTTACTGGAAATCATACATACCGATGTGTGCGGTCCAATGAGTGTTGAGGCTCGCGGAGGCTACCGTTATGTTCTCACCTTCACGGATGACTTGAGTAGATACGGGTATATCTATTTGATGAAACACAAGTCTGAGACCTTTGAAAAGTTCAAGGAATTTCAGAATGAGGTTGAGAATCAACGTGACAGAAAAATAAAGTTCTTACGATCGGATCGTGGGGGTGAATATTTAAGTCATGAATTTGGCACACACCTTAGGAGCTGTGGAATTGTTTCACAATTGACACCGCCCGGAACACCTCAACGTAACGGTGTGTCCGAACGTCGAAATCGTACTTTGTTGGACATGGTGCGATCTATGATATCCCTCACCGATTTACCGCTATCTTTTTGGGGTTATGCTTTAGAGACTGCCGCATTCACTTTAAATAGGGCTCCGTCGAAATCCGTTGAGATGACTCCGTATGAACTTTGGTTTGGCAAGAAACCGAAGCTGTCGTTTCTAAAAGTTTGGGGTTGCGATGCCTATGTCAAGAAACTTCAACCTGAAAAGCTCGAACCCAAATCAGAAAAATGCGTCTTCATAGGATACCCAAAGGAAACAATTGGGTACACCTTCTACCACAGATCCGAAGGCAAAGTCTTTGTTGCCAAGAATGGATGCTTTCTGGAGAAAGAGTTTCTCTCGAAAGAAGTGAGTGGGAGGAAAGTAGAACTTGATGAGGTGACAGTCACCCCTCCTGGACCGGAAAGTAGCGCAGCACAGGAAACTGTTCCTAAGGTGCCTGCACCGACAAGGGAGGAATATAATGATAATGATCATGAAGAAACTGATCAAGTTACTACTGAACTTCGAAGGTCCACAAGGGCACGTTCCGCACCAGAGTGGTACGGCAACCCTGTCCTGGAAATCATGTTGTTAGACAACGGTGAACCTTCGAACTATGAAGAAGCGATAGCGGGCCCAGATTCCAATAAATGTCTTGGAGCCATGAAATCCAAGATAGAATCCATGTATGAAAACAAAGTATGGACTTTGGTGGACTTGCTTGATGATAGGCACGCCATAGAAAACAAATGGATATTTAAGAAGAAGACAGACGCGGATGGTAATGTGACCATCTATAAAGCTCGGCTTGTCGCTAAGGGTTATCGACAAGTTCAAGGGATTGACTATGACGAGACTTTCTCTCCCGTAGCGATGCTGAAGTCAGTCAGAATCATGTTAGCTATTGCCGCATTCTATGATTATGAGATATGGCAAATGGATGTCAAAACAGCATTCCTTAACGGCTTCCTCAAGGAAGAATTGTATATGATGCAACCGGAAGGTTTTGTCGATCCAGAGAACGCTAACAAGGTATGCAAGCCCCAGTGCTCGATTTACGGGCTGGTTCAAGCATCTCGGAGTTGGAATATTCGTTTTGATGAAGTGATCAAAGCGTTTGGATTTATACAGACTTATGGAGAAGCTTGTATTTACAAGAAAGTGAGTGGGAGCTCTGTGGCATTTCTCATATTATATGTGGATGACATATTGCTGATGGGAAATGATATAGAATTCTTGGAAAATGTAAAGGCCTACTTGAATAAAAGTTTTTCAATGAAGGACCTTGGAGAAGCTGCTTACATATTAGGCATCAAAATCTATAGAGATAGATCGAGACGCCTCATTGGTCTTTCACAAAGTACATACCTTGACAAAATATTGAAGAAGTTCAATATGGATCAGTCGAAGAAAGGATTCTTGCCTGTTTTACAAGGTATGAGATTGAGTAAGACTCAGTCGCCGACCACGGCAGAAGATAGAGAAAAGATGAGTGTCATTCCCTATGCCTCGGCAATAGGTTCTATCATGTATGCCATGCTGTGTACCAGACCTGATGTGAACCTTGCCATAAGTTTGGTAGGGAGGTACCAAAGTGATCCCGGTACGGAACACTGGACAGCGGTCAAGAACATCCTGAAGTACCTGAAAAGGACTAAGGATATGTTTCTCGTTTATGGAGGTGACGAAGAGCTCGTCGTAAAAGGTTACGTCGATGCTAGCTTCGACACAGATCTGGATGACTCTAAGTCTCAAACCGAATACGTGTATATTTTGAATGGAGGGGCAGTCAGCTGGTGCAGTTGCAAGCAAAGCGTGGTGGCAGCATCTACATGTGAAGCGGAGTACATAGCTGCTTCTGAAGCAGCGCAGGAAGGAGTCTGGATGAAGGAGTTCATCACCGACTTAGGAGTCATTCCAAGCGCGTCAAGCCCGATGACTCTCTTCTGTGACAACACTGGTGCCATTGCCATTACCAAAGAGCCCAGGTTTCACAAGAAGACCAAGCACATCAAGCGCCGTTTCAACTCCATCCGGAATTATGTTCAGGATGGAGACATAGATATTTGTAAAGTGCATACGGATCTGAATGTCGCAGACCCGTTGACTAAACCTCTTTCACGAGCAAAACATGATCAACACCAGAACTCTATGGGTGTTCGATTCATCACAATGTAACTAGATTATTGACTCTAGTTCAAGTGGGAGACTGTTGGAGATATGCCCTAGAGGCAATAATAAAAGCATTATTATTATATCTCCTTGTTCGTGATAATTGTCTGTTATTCATGCTTGAATTGTATTGTACGGAAACAGCGATACATGTGTGAATACACAGACCACAATGAGTCCCTGATAGGCCTCTAGTTACCAGCTCGTTGATCAACAGATGGTCACGGTTTCCTGACCATGGACATGAGATGTCAGTGATAACGGGATCACATCATTAGGAGAATGATGTGATGGACAAGACCCAAACTTGAGCATAACACGAGATCATATAGTTCGTAATGCATAAGCTTTTTGGTGTCAAGTATTTATTCCTTAGACCATGAGGTTGTACAACTCCCGGATGCCGTAGGAATACTTTGGGTGTGCCAACCGTCACAACGTAACTGGGTGGCTATAAAGGTATGCATCGGGTATCTCCGAAAGTGTCTGTTGAGTTGGTACGAACCGAGACTGGGATGTTGTCACTCCGTATGACGGAGAGGTACCTCTGGGCCCACTCGGTAATACATCATCATAATGTGCTCAATGTGACTAAGTAGTTAGTCATGGGATGATGGATTACGGATCGAGTAAAGAGACTTGCCATAACGAGATTGAACAAGGTATCGGGAATACCGACGATCGAATCTCGGGCAAGTACCGTACCGATGGACAAAGGGAATAACATACGGGATTGAGTGAATCCTTGACACGGTGGTTCATCCGATGAAGATCATCGAGGAACACGTGGGAACCAACATGGGTATCCAGATCCCGCTGTTGGTTATTGACTGGAGAGTCGTCTCGGTCATGTCTACGTGTCTCCCGAACCCGTAGGGTCTACACACTTAAGGTTCGGTAACGCTAGGGTCGTAGAGATAAATGCACGTGGAAACCCGAAAGTTGTTCGGAGTCCCGGATGAGATCACGGACGTCACGAGGAGTTCCGGAATGGTCCGGAGGTAAAGATTGATATATGGGAAGTCCAGTTTCGGCCAACGGGTGATCTCCGGGGGTCACCGGGAGCGTCCCGGGACCACCGGAGGGGCCCCGGGGGACCACCGGGTGGGGCCACCCATCCCGGTGGGGCCCCTAGGCCGCGAGGGGAAGTGTCCAGCCCTCAGGGCTGGCTCACCACAAGGGGGGCCCACCTCCCCATGCGCCTAGGGTTCAAACCCTAAGGAGGGGGCTCCACTTGCCTTGGGGGGCAAGGAACCCCCACTGGCCGCCGCCCCCTTGCAGATTGGATCTGCAAGGGGTCCAGGCGCACCCCCCTGGCCCCTATATATATGTGGGGGGGAGAGGGAAGCCGCACCCAAGCCCTGGCGCCTCTCCCCCTCCCGTCACACCCCATACTCCCAACGCAGGGCGCCCGGCGAAGCCCTGCTGCGATCTCCACTGCATCCGTCATCACGCCGTCGTGCTGCCGGATCTCTGACGACTTCTCCTCCCCCCTTGCTGGATCAAGAAGGAGGTGAAGTTGCTGCACCGTACGTGTGTTGAACGCGGGGGTGCCGTCCGTTCGGCGCTAGATCATCGGTGACGAAGAAAGTGAAGAGTACGACTACTTCATCCTTGCTTCGTTGAAAGCTTCCGCTCGCAATCTCCATAACGGTATGTAGATGCACTCTTACTTGCTCGTTGCTAGATGTCTCCATAGTTGGATCTTGGTGAAGACGTAGAATTTTTTTGAATTATGCTACGTTCCCCAACAGTCATCAACATTGAGAAGAAGAAGAGTCCTACCACGAGGAGAAAGGTGAATAAACAAAGCTGGATCATGAGCACTTGCTGAAAAACTAGCGGCAATGATCACAGAGGCGAAACGCTCAAACCAGGCGCGGGGGGCTTGCTTAAGGCCATAGAGAGAGCGACGAAGACGACATACCATGCCATCAGGAACAGAATACCCAGGTGGTGGCTGCATGTACACCTCCTCACGCAGCTCACCATTAAGAAAGGCATTCTTAACATCAAGCTGAGATATAGACCAGTGGCGTGCAGAGGCAACGGCAAGAAGTGTATGAACAGTGGTCATATGGGCCACAGGAGCAAAAGTCTCGTCATAATCACGACCATGCTCCTGCTGAAAACCATGAGCCACAAGACGAGCTTTGTGATTCTCAAGAGAACCATCGGAGCGAGTCTTAACCTTGTTGACCCACTTACAAGTGATCAGACGAACTCCGGGAGGAAGAGAAACAAGATCCCAGGTACCAGTGCGTTCAAGAGCAGCAATCTCCTCTGCCATCGCAAACTGCCATTCAGGATGAACAACAGCCTGACAGTAAGAAGTCGGCTCAAGAACAGAAGCACCAGTGGTGGGAAATCCAAAGCGATCAATAGGCGGACGAGGACGAGAACGCAAGCCATAAGTAGGCTGAGAAGAAGATGACGACTCATCCACAGAGGCATCCACAGGTCGTGAATGACAAGTGTAATGCTGAGGAAAAGATAGAACAATAGAAGGAGGAATCGCCAAGGTAGAATCGGGGGGTGGCGACGAAGAAGTCACCGGAGATGAAGGTGTAGAATCCGGTGACATGCTAGGCGAGGAGACCGGGGAGGATGGTGGCTGCAAATCAACTAGAGGTGGAGAAGCAGAGGGAGTGGAACGAATAGGCACAGGCTCGACGGGGGTGATAGGTGAGTCAGGAAAAGTGAGGAAAGAGATATATCCTGCACTGAAAAAGTCGAGGAAGATGGGCGTGGGTAGAAGGGACGAGACTCATCAAAGGTCACGTCACGAGAGATACGCATCCGACGACTGATAGGATCCCAACAACGATAGCCCTTATGCTCATCAATGTAGCCTAAGAAGACACACTCAACAAACTGAGCGGTCAGTTTGGTGCGTTCACGAGGGGCAAGAAGAACATAGCAAACACAACCAAACAAGCGAAGCATCGAATAATCGGGACAATGATCAAAAAGTCGCTCAAAAGGAACACCACCCTGTAGAGCAGCGGAAGGCTGTATATTGATAAGATAGGTGGAGGTGGAGACGGCCTCAGCCCAAAAATGAGGCGGGAGAGAGCCAGCAATCATCAATGCATGAGCCGTCTCAAGAAGATGTTGATGCTTTCGCTCAGCCACACCATTCTGAGCATGAGCACCAGGACAAGAGAATTGAGAGAGAGTTCCTTGCTCAGCAAGAACACCACTGTCAGGCCCAAGATGCGGTTCTATCCCGATCACGTGACACTTATGTGATTGGGGCACAACCGCATTTTGGGCGCTTAGCAAGATGGATATCATTACATCGTACCATTACATACATGCATGGGGGATACAACAATACATACAAGTCACATGAATACAACAACATCAATACAAGGCATCCGACTACGGGTGCAAACATGAAAAGCACAACGACATCCATCTGCTATCCCAGGCTGCCGACCCGGAACCTAACCCAAGACTGAAGAAGAAGAAGAAGAAGAAGAAGAAGAAATAACTCCAACTCAACGATCATCGCTCTCACGTCAAGACATCGAAAACCTACACCTGCAACTGTTGTTGTAGTATCTGTGAGCCACGAGGACTCAGCAATCCCATAACCATGGGTAACAAGACTAGCAAAGCTTAATGGGTAGGAGAGGTTAAGTGGTGAGGTTGCAGCAGCGACTAAGCAATATATGGTGGTGAACTTACGAGTACAAGAATAAGATGAGCATCTACGCAAACGGTCGCAACTAGTAGTGATCGCTAAAGATCATGAACTACCTACGAGTCAAACATAACCCCACCGTGTTCTCTTCTCAAAGTGAAAAGAGACAGTCATGGTTACTCACACAGTTGTGTGTTTTACTTCGGATCCTCTGTCAAGTTTTCTACAACCGGACATTAACAAATTCCAATCTACCACATAACCGCGGGCACGGCTTTCGAAAGATCATAACCCTGCAGGGGTGTCCCAACTTAGCCCATCATAAGCTCTCACGATCAGCTGAAGTAATAATAATTATTACCCCTTATCTTAGGGAAATCCAATCAGGCTCGGTATCCCGGTGCACAAGACATTTCGACAATGGTAAAACAAGTCCAGCAAGACCTCCCGGCGTGCCGACACCCTGATAGTAGCCGCGCGTATCTCGTCTCAGGCCACGACCGGATGGGACAACCTACATGAAAATACCAATCCTCGAGTTTCCCTGCGGTGGCCCTGCAGTCGGCCCGTTTGGGACCACCACCATCAGCACTGGCCCCCCCTGCTATGTAGAAAGAATACTCGGGGACGCGACCCCCTATGCAATTTAATTAATTAATTAAGTTGTTATTATGAGGCAAATTAAAACCAATGTTGGGCCTTGCTGGAGGAGTTTTATTCAAAGACGAACTGTCAAGGGGTCCCATATACCCAACCGTGTAAGGAACGCAAAATCAAGGAACATAATGCCGGTTTCGGCTCCTAAGGTGGCATGAGTGGAAAAACACCGAGCAAAATGCCAAGCATTCCACCCATGCCCAGTATATAGGTGTTTTAATAATAATAGTAGGTATTGTGATATACCAACAACAAGTTCCAACATGGAATGATCTTCATCTTCACCTGCAACTAACAACGCTATAAGAGGAGCTGAGCAAGTGGGTAACATAGCCAAACAATGGTTTTGCTGGGAAGGTGTCAAAGGTTAGAGGTTTCATGGCAACAAGGAGAGGCTGACATAATGATGGGTAGCGCGACATATAACGATAGCATCGAGACAACTAAGCATGGCAATGATAGTAAAGGTATCCAAGGTGATGGTCATCTTGCCTGAGATCCCGCAAGGAAGAAGAACGGATCCATGAAGAAGACGAAGAAGAAGCCTTGAAGACGAACCACGTGTAGACGAACGAATCCTCACGATCGCAATGGAACAAGCACTAACGAGAAGAAGCAAGCAATACGGCAAACACACAACACAAGAACATGACAATATGCTCAATCAAGTATGATGCAAGACAAGTCTATATATGATGCAATACATTTCAAGGGATGAAGCACACAAGAACAACACCAAACAACAAGTTTAAATGAGGCCGGAATCAACATATAACAAATCTGGTAAGCCCTCATATGCATAATTTGAAATTAGTCCAGATCTGAACAAACCTTAAGTTAAAAGTTGTTAAACAACAATTTAACATGCACCATGATGATCTACACGAAATTCTAGTCAAGTTTCATATAAAGTTTGTTTAATTCGGAGCTACGGCCTAAAAGATATGAGCAAAACAAGACAATCAAGGCAACGGTGCAATATGCACCCAAACATCAAGCAAACTCACTCCAAACATGAAAACAATATGATATTATGATTCTACATGCAAAATCACAAAAGTTTCATATAGGGCACATTCAAAACGGAGCAACGGGCTGAAAGATACACACGAAACAAGATATAACAACAAGCTGAAGTTAACAGCCACATAGCAACTTTGGAGCAAGGTAAAAATATGCTACAGCACTCAAACAAGGTAACAAGATGCATGAATGTGAATTAGACATTATACTTAACAAGCATGAACTTAGAACACACCCAAAAGCTTGCTGGAACACATTTAACTAAGCATGGCAAGTTACAATAAAATTATCCAGACTTAGCCAAAATCTGGGAAGGCAAAAACATCATCACGATGCTGCCTTCGGAGGCACAAAACAACAAGCATATCAACTCTATTGGGCATATAAAGAGCATGGACATGTAGTAGACATATCCTACAGCAAACAACTCCATTGGAGCAACTCCATAGGAGGCATGGATCAATAGCAACAAGCTACACCAAATTGATCATGGTGATAAAATTCTGACAGGTATAATTTATAGCAACTTGAGAGCAATAAATAAATAAGCTACAGCAGGCCATATGTGCAAGTAAGGGCATGAATGGATAGACGATAACACGGACAACAAGACATGATCATTGGCCACTCCAAAACAAGCATGGATTTGAGTGGGGCATCAAGCAAACATAGCATTAGGTTATAACAGATTCCAGACTTAGCAGTTTTTTCACTAAGTATAAAACAGTAACAACAACATGGCATGTTTACAAGCTTGTTTAAGTCCACACAAGGCATATCATGGAAAGAGGATTGCACCACAGCAAAGACCATATTATTGTGCTTCTAAAACATCTAGACATGTGGCATGAAGACAAACACATCAATAGCAATGGTCAAGTGAAATCAGCATCTCATAACAAGTTTCAGCACCTAACAGCCAAATGCACTTTTGCAACAGAGATTAACATGGCAAGATGAACTCAAACAAGCATGCTACAGCAACCATCATGTAGTACACTTCACAATGAATATTTTGACATATCATATGCTCCATTTGAATAAACATGCACCAAGTTATCATATCTCAAACATGGCATCAAATTAACAAGTAACGGCAGTTTATAACAAGTAGCACTCTTGCAACAGAGATTACAGCATCTAGATGAACTCAAACAAGCATGGCACAATGGAACAAAGTGTAGAGCATATCACCACGATCATTTTGACATATTATTTGCACAATTTGGATAAGCACATAAAAAGTTATCAATATGCAAACATGCACATATAATAAGCATTTTTCAGGGACTTAGTGAAAAACACAGATAGAAAAAGTGGGCGTTGGATAGTAAACCACGCACAGGGCGAGGGTTAGCCGGGCCTCACCGAAGTGGGCCGAGCCCATCAGCAGGGGTGGAGGGAGCCGGCTGGCCCAAGGGAGGAGGATGGGCCGGAGCGGCTGGGCCTAGGGGCGCTTCGGCCCACGGGCGGCGGCTGGCGTCGACTGGGGGAGGCCGCCAGCTGGGCCGCGGAGGGTCCAGTGGGCGCGCGGGGCCTGGCTGGGGCGCGGTCAACGGCCCCGAGCGGAGGCCGGCCGGATCGGGCTCCTCCCGATCTACGGCGGCGGCACGCTGGGGATGCGGCGAGGCCACGGGTGGCGCCGACGGGGTGCTGGGCGGCGGAGATCACCGGGGACGGCCAGCGGCGGCGCATCTGGAGGCCGGGAAGGCGAGAAGCTCGCGGATCCGACGGGGAAGGCGAGCTCCCGCAGTTCGGACTGGCGGCGGCGGGGCACGACGAGGTCTGGCGAGGTGGCGCTCGTCGTCGGCGAGCACGGACGAGTCCGCGACCTGCGGGCTGGCGGCGGCGGCGTGATCCGGGCCCGGCGAGCTGGATCTGGGCGGCACGGGCCCGTGGCGGCGGTGGGAGGTGGCTGCGGCCACGTGGCGGCGCGGGAGTGGCTGCGGGCGGCGATGGAGCTGATGTGGCGGCACCGGATTGGCCGGAATGAGGTGGAGGGGCACTGGACATGTCCGGCGGCGGAACGGACATGTCCGGCTGCGCGGAGGGAGGATTTTTAGGGTTTCATCTACGCGAAAAATGGAGGGAGAGGCACATATTTATAGGTAGAGGGAGCTAGGAGTGTCCAAATGAGGAGCGGTTCGCGGCCACGCGATCGTGATCGTGATCGAACGGCCAAGAGCATGGAGGGGGTTAGGATGGGCTTGGTGGGCTGTGTGAAAGGGGTGCTGGGCCAAAAGAGAAAAGGCTTCTGACGGTTAACGCGGTTAACCGTTGGGCTATCAAACGAACTCCGAACGCGACGAAACTTGACAGGCGGTCTACCTATGCTATAATAAGACCACACGCCAAGTTTCAACCCATTCCGAGAACGTTTTCCGGCCACTCATAAAATAAATATTCGGAGGCGCCGCGGGCGCGTGTGAGTGTGTCTGGGCTCAGAACGGACAACGGAAAGGACGGGCGGACTCGGACGGATGCAAGTTTTGAAAACATGCTGATGCAACACACATGATGACATGGCAAAATGCAACACGCAAGCAGATGACATGGCAACGACGACGAATAACTGGTTGACACCTGGCGCACCGGTCCCGCGGTGTCACAACCACGCAACATCTTAGAGATATACTAGCCAGCGGAGTCAGCACGAAAAACACGAATGGGTGAAGAGAACTGAGTATGAACCATGGCAGCAAAACGCTTATAAATAGACAATACCTCACTACAAGAAGTCATGAAATAAAGCCATGTGTAACGAGAGAAATCATCTATGAAAATAATATAGTATTTATGACCACCTTTCGAAGCGAAAGGAGCCGGACCCCATACATCAGAATGGACTAAATCGAAAGGACGCTTAGACACTGACTCACTATGTGAATATGGTAACTGAATCTGCTTGCCAAGACGACAACCCTGACACTCTAAAGAGACATCTCCTGAGACAGACCCCAGAAGACCTCAACGAACTGAAGACGGCAACCGAGAACCACACAGATGACCAAGTCGATGATGCCACTGCTGGAAGGAACCAGTAACGAAGGCGACAGAAGCGGAAGAACTGGCGATAGTGGTGGCAGCGGAAGGAACATGAAGCCAGTCCAACTCCCAAAGACCCTGAGAATCACGGCGGCGAGGGCCAGCCCCAACCAGAGTGTGCGTGCGACGGTCCTGGACAGAACAAGAGTTAGTGTCAAGGATGACGGGACAACCAGAATCAGTAAGTTGACCAGCAGAAAACAAATTCATTGTAAGTCGAGGAACATGAGCAACATCAGGAACAGAATAAGAAGGAGTGGAAAGATTGCCTCTACTAGCAACAGAAAGTGGAGTACCATCAGCAGTGAAGACAGGAACAGGAGAATCCAGCAAGCGAAGAGAGGACAAAGTGGAAGATTGAGAAGACATATGAAAAGAAGCTCCAGAATCCAGAACCCATGGGGATGTACCTGACTGTGTAGAGGGCGGTTGCTCAGGGCGGGAAGCATCAGTCACAGAACCAGCAGTACCCATCGAGGAAGAACCGGAAGCCGCGAGCAGACGCTTAAGTCTCAGAATATCCTGCTCAGTCAAAGCAATGGCTGAAGCTGTCGAGGTAGAGGACGGAGTCCCTGAAGATGATGATCGCGCCTTGCGCAGGTGTTTCCTCTTCGTGTAGCACTGGGATTCAATATGACCATCATTGTTGCAGTAGTCGCAATGTGGACGGGGGCGACCTGAGCCGCCAGAAGGAGTGGGCAAAAGTGGCGGAGCACTCGAGCGAGAAGGGGTCGGTGCAGCAGGTGGCGTGGAAGAAGACCGAGTAGCGAGCACGGAGGGAACCTCCAGCAAACCAGCACCACGTAAGCGAGTCTCCTCAGCGCGAATCTCAGAAAGAGCCTCCATGAGAGAAATACGGCCACAAGCAAACAACTGAGCACGCCGGGGCTCAAACTCCTTACGAAGCCGAGACAGGAACTCGTAGACGCAATGAAACTCCAAATTGGCATGGACAGCCTGGCAACAGGGACAAGTACGACAACCAGCACTGCGGAGAGAATCAAGCTGGCGCCAGATAGCAGAACTCTGTGCATAGAAGTCATCAACAGTAGAGTCACCCTGCTGAAGAGCATGCTCCTGACGGACCACGGAAAGGTATAGGGCATCACCAGAGGGCTCATAGCGCTGACGAAGATGGGTCCACATCTCAAAGACAGTAGGAAGACCCAGAAACTCAGAAGCAAACTGAGGCAGAACACTAGCAGTGAGAACAGCTGCAGCACGAGCATCATCATCATCATCAAGCCACTGGGTGTAAACAGACAGAGCACCATGATACGTCTGAAGAGCCTCCTCATAAGCCAAAACCCTCTCATCATAAGCACGATCAGCAGCTGCATCATCAAGCTTAGCCGCATCCTTGGCGGCCTGATTAGCATCCGGAGGAAGAACCAGTGGAGTCGGCGGAGTAGGGGCAACCGGAGGAACCGGACGTGGCGGACAGCAGACCTCGCCAGAAAGAACACCCCAAAGACGGATGCCACGCATGTGAATGCGCATGAAGCCAGTAAACTCGGTGTAATTAGTACCATCAAAGATCACCGGACAGCGGAGGACAGCAACATAGCCCGATGCAGCAGACATTTTTTTTAGGAATCTGAAATCAGCAGAGTCGGGAACGGGATCGGGAAGCGGCAGGCAGTCGAAGACGTGGAGCGCTGGAACGAAGCCGATCGGGCCTGCTGAGCCGATCAGGCGGAGGCGGAGGTGCGGAAGCGGTAAAGCTTGCCGAAGACTGGGAGCGCTGGAACGAAGCCAATCGGGCCTGCTGAGCGATCAGGCGGAGGCGGCGGTGCGGGAGCGATGGAGTCCTTCGAGCGGGAGGTGAGATCGAGCGGGAGCCCCCTGCGGGACGAGCCCCTGCTTCGATCGAGCGGGAGCGGCGGGAGAAGAGATCGGGGGCGCGGCGGGACGAGCCCCCTGCTTCGATCGATCGGGACCGAGAGGAGATCGATCGTGACGGATCAAACGCACGAGTTGCCGCGTGCAAAAAATTGACCTAGCTCTAATACCATATTAAGAATAAGCAACTTGTATTCCCATGAGGCCATAGGCCGATATATATACATATACAGGTGTGGAACATATGCAGGAAACCCCTTATACAACGGGATAAATACAAAGGGGTACATGACTTATATTATAACTCTAGCAACTACACTAGTGTCAAAAAAACGTCTTACATTATGGGACGGAGGGAGTAGTTATTACCGGTGTCTGAGCATGGGTGGTGGCTACTATGGTGGTGCCAAAGGCAGGTGACCGCGATGGTATCAAGCTCAGAGGTTTCTTTGGTCTTATTTGTAGTTTTACTTCTTGGCTGGTGTTCCTTTATGCACAGGCTAGCGTTCTGCTATTTGTTAAGTTTTGCCAGGTCGGCATGTACGTGACTTCTACAATGATCTTTATGATATAAATGAGATACATATTATCATTAAAAAAAGGGCATTTTCACTGAAGAGATATGCATTCTTGTGTTTAGGGCATTATGAATTCGCCCTGGGAGCAAACACAGACAATGAAAAAAAAAAGTGGGAAACACAAATAATGGATATACTGACCATGCGGATTGAAGGATGGTAGAAGCTTTATGTATAACTAGCTAGCTAAATAAAAATCAAAGTGTTATTGCGGATGCAATCAGGTAATCAACAAACAATGTCATATTTTCTCAAGAAAAATCGAGTATTATAAAGGTGCATACGCGTGTCACCACATGCGAAGAAAAATTCAAACAATGATATATTATTACTATGTTTTCCTGTTCCTGCCTTTTAAAATCCTTCCTCGGCCCTAAGAAGTCTCGGGCCACTCCAATTCTTAATTTATAAGTTACAGAAAATGCAACACTAAAGATATTTTTATCCTATATCACTGTATAGTCTATTGTCCCCTGCTCTTTTGCTATGTATTTCTCGAACCGGGGTGCCATTTTCCAGTTACTTGCGTTATGGAAATGACAAGTGATCACTATATTAAATGAACAGGTATGGAAGAAAAAGAATACAGGAGTCGCCACTAGCAATCGGCTAGAGACTAGGCCAACAAAGAAGACCAACTGGGCACCTTCCGTATGCTGCAAAGGAAGGCATCAGATGGTTGATGATACCAGCTGGAATCCAACACCACCAAGGCTGCAGATGCCATATGCTTCCCAGGTAGCAGGTGATGCCCTTTAAGCCTTTTGACATCCGCTGCATTATACATTAAAATTTTCACGGCTTGTTCTATTGCTGCTCATTGTTCTATTGCTGCTTATCTCAGTAAGCGATGGCGAGGAGAATCTGTGATATCTGTAGTTATCTGAAGAAAACACCGGCAGCTGTGGGTCGAGAGTTGGTGGCGGTGGGAGGTTCCTTTGCGCCGGCAGTGGTGGTACTGGTACCCCATTGAACATGAAGTCCTCGCCGCTATAGCTGCAAAAATGTGTGCATAAGTGCAACTATACAACATGTTTAATATGGGCTCACAGTTATGCTTTGTGGGTGACAAAAGAGTTCTCCTTTATACTTTCCTTTCCATTTATTTGTATGCGTTGGGATTTCTTTGAGTGGGGGAGTTGATTTTTTTCATGTTAGGCATGCTCACCTTTTCCTTTGAAAGCTATCGGCATCATCTTTGCGGGTCACTACAGGAAGGATGTTGTCTTCCCTTGGAGTAAGAGACCAGGGACTTGGCGCAGCAGGCTCGTTCGAGAAGTATCTTCTCCTGATCAACTGAAAGATGCATCCCAACAGCATTAGGAGATGGAAAAAATGGAAGTATGGAAAAGCAAATCAATGAAATAGTTGAAACAAACCATGCGGAAAAACTTGGTCACAGCTTCTTTGTCATATCTTGCTTCTTTGGCAGCCTGCAATCAAAGGTTAGCATGTTATGTAAAAAATAACTGAAATGACACAGAACGAAAAAGGATGACTGTTCCATAAAAGAACATGAATTGCATGTAGAGCAAGAGAGGTATTCAATAAGAAACCTAACCGAGATGAGACCAGAGTTCCCAGGAAAGCTCTCTGTGAGTGGAAGTTCTTCACTACGAGGAAGAAGACCCCGCTTTTCAATCCATTGACGAGCAACATCAACAATACTTCCGCTTCTGACTCTAGTGCCATCGCTTGGAACGATATCCACTTTGTTGGCAATTACAAGGTAAGGCACTGGAAGTCCTCCTGGTCCACCAGATCCAAGTATGGCTGAAAAGGTGCCTGTTTCTGCAACTTCAACTGCCCATTTATTCAAATTTGTCTTGGTCTTCCTCTGGGAGAGGTCATAAACAAAAATGACACCTGACGGACAACGTTGGGAACAGTGAATGTTGTATTTGAAAAAAAAAATAACAACTGATGTAATAAGTATTTCTCTATGGATCTAAAGAAGGACGAGTGTTTCTAAGAGGTTTCATCAGCTGAACTAAGTGGAGCAAGAACAGCAAATACGAAAGAGCTGTTACAATCTCAGGATTTATGCATTAGCAGCTGCAAAAATAAAAATAAATCCTTCCCTTGAAGGGTTTTTGGGTCAAATAACAACTAAAATAGATCATCTTGCTCATACAGTACAAAACTACTAAAGATAGGCGGTGCTGGGTACAAAGATGCAGAGAGCAGTAACACGCTGGTAATTAAGAAAAACATCGTTTACCATTGATTTGTGTATAGAAAATCGAACGACAAGCTTTGTAGCGGTCATGCCCTGAGACATCCCAAAGCTCAACAAAGAAATTCCTTTCAGCATCATTACTGATGTTATTAGAAGACCCCCCTGCACTTCCACAAGTAACATGCTGAAATAATAACAGTGACAATGTAAGTGGATTAAATAACATGCAAATGGTACAAGCTGGAAAAGCACAGAGAGAGAGCACCTACTTTAATGCCCACCGCACATCCTACTGTCTGAGCAGGTCGAGCAATAGAAGAACCTTCTAAGATGAGATGCACCAGTGATGATTTACCGACACCTGAGAGAGAGAGAAACAAGGAAAATTTATGCAATTGAAGAACCATATTCAGAAGAGTACAACAGCATACAATTATGGTGTGGTTTTTTGACTACCGATTCTCAGGCGCATACAAAAAAGTTCAGCCACTATTGGTGTAACTGGGTAACTTATATGAGCAATTGAGCAGAAGGTTGCATTGACTATTATTTTCTCTGTATTTCTAAGGATGGCGAAAGCAATATGGAGCTTATAAACAAACAAATAAATAACTGGGTTCCACCCATTGTCCTGGTCCAGATTTTACTTGGCATTGCTTTATGTTGTAGTCCAGATTATGACGTGACGCATAGCAGGACAACATCACAAATAACAGACACCACAATGCTTGTTTCAGAAAAAGAGAGAAAATCCTTCTATACCACTGAACACGGCTATAATTCCGCACTTGCGACAGCAAAACCCCCTATTATTTATATGCCACCGCTTTGCAAAAAACCGATTCCGTGTATGCTATCTCGGTTATCTCCCCTCAATGACCCAGATATATATTGAGTGGATTGAAGCGTGTGAAAGAAGGTTTTGTTGCCCTTCGTTAGAAAACTGACACTGGATGTATGTATGCGATAGAAGATTGCAGTTGGTGATCTTTCAGTCAGATCTTTTTGTGCACGAGCACGAGGAAAGAATTTTGATTGGCGTGCTTTGTGAATGATTTGGACAAAGGGCAAATAAATGGGGCAAAGACACGAGTGTCTCCCACTCCATTTGGCTTCCCAATCGCCCACATCCAGGCAGGAAAAGTTGACAGAAAGATGAACCATTATCATCCCAACCGAACTCAGAACACTCCTTTCTGTACTTGATTTCATCGCCATTTGTGAGCCAAGGACGACGGTGGAACTGGACGCTGACGAATAGACAGACACTAAATATGCGATTCACGATCCATCAAACCCATCGGCAACACATGCCTATTCTACGTTCTCCCAATCTCACGCCATTCGCCAACCATCAGAGGTTCCAGGGAGTCACGGACGGGAGGCACGGGGAGGACGGACCTGAATCGCCGACGACGAGGACGCGCACCTGGCCAAAGGGGCCGACGCCGCCCTGCTCTCGCTCCCGGCCGCTGCTGCTGCTACTCCGGGCGCTGCTGTCCTTCCAGAACATGGCCGCCGCCGACGCCCGGCACGGCCGCGCCCTCGGCGAGACTAGATCACGAGAGCGGTAGGCGCGATTCGAGCCGCCGGGCAGGAGGCGGCGGAGACGGGAGGAATCTCAGGCGAGGAGGGCTCGAGCACCAGCCGCGAAGGAGCATTCCAGTTTTCCAGGGGGATCGTGGCGGGTGCGAACGGGATGGCCTGACGCTGACGGGAGGGAGAGTTGCGTCTGGCGTGCGTGTCGGTCGATGCTCTGCTCTTCTCTTCTCTTCCTTCCTTTTTTATCGGTTGGCGGATTGCGATGGCGATGTGAATCTTCGGCTCTTTCGTTTGATCCAAGGTGACTACAAGCAGCAGCAAGTACACACTTTACGCGCAGGATTGACCTTCGATTAAAAAATGCGCGCCCGGATGCTCTTGGCCTCTTAGCACATGACGCCGTACAGTGAGTCAACATCTGAGATCTTCTGCAGGTCAGGTTGGGAGCATCTGATTCTGATCTGATACTGGGAGCTCGGGGTTTTTCTTTCCTTTGACACGAGATTTGCTGCGCGTCCCGGCCAAACGCGCACTGGTTGATGTTAGGCTCGCCTGCATCACACACGCGCACGGCGAGCACGCAACTTGCTGTACTGGCTGAGGAAATGGAAGCGAGCCAAACAGTAGTAGGCAGTTGGACTGCGCAGAAATAACGAACATGGCCAAAAACACATGACCCAACCACTCAGAGGTAATTCTGACGTTTTACATGTTACTATACTACTAGCTCCGTAACTAAATACTATAACATGTTTTTGCAGTTCAATTTAAACTTCAAAAACGGCTTGATACTTGGTTACAGAGCTAGTAGTTCCTAAAGATCTCTGCCAAAACCCCTCAAAAGAAAAAAAATCTCTCTACCAAACTACTCCCTCCGTCCCATAATGTAAGATGTTTTTTGACACTACACTAGAGTCAAAAAACGTCTTACATTATGGGACGGAGGGAGTAGATTACATCTGATATGAGCTAGATCAACATGGTTGTACTTTTACCATTCTTCTATCTCATCTTCATCTTCTTCACAGTTATTCCCTTCAGCATCAAGCATATCAATGGAGTTTGGGCCACCTGCGACGTCGTGGCGCGAGGGGTTATTTCTGGCCATATCATTGTGGGGGCTTATCCATCTCTCGAAAGGCCTGAAGTCAGTGACCACGTCGGAGAAGTTGCGAGAGCCAGACGTGCTAGACAGATCAAATCTTTCTTTAAGAATCAGACCCTGCATTGTTGTTTCCAACAAAACAAAGTTACGGATCATCAGATGCCAGCTGACAAACATGAATAGAATGAAAATGGAAAACTGATCAGCGCCACACTGATCTAAGTACATCTATGAACTTTCATCGGCACGGTTCAACATTAAAGTGAAATGAGATTTATATATTCAAACCATGAGCACCTGAATGTCTCAAGAGCCTAGAACGAAATTTCTTACATGATGACTTCAATCAAACAGAAGAAAAATGTGATATCGGCGTAGAGTGACGCTCACAATGTATTTTCTTTATTACAGAAGACAACGCGCACAAAGATGGATACATAACTCATTTGTCAAGATCAAGTTAAATGCATGAAAGGTAGCATGGTGTCAAATTACCTTTGTGGATCGAAATGTACGCTCAATTTGCCAGACCTTCGGGCTGCGTATTGTATGCCATCTGCTTAGGTCAAATTAGAGAAAAACTTATTAGCCCAGGATCCTTAAAAGAACTGTATTGATAAGCAGGTACCTTGAGGGTGAGGGATGTGCATTTCCAAAAAGAACTCCTCGTGCTGCAACAGAGGCAGCAATAAGTTGTGACATGTTTTCTGACTCATTTGATTCATTTACAGTCCAACGAGATGATGCGATTGGACTGCCAGCAAGAAGGCAGTCTGCCTCACTCAAATATGACATCACAACCCATGCATCATCAACAGCATCATCGTCGATGAAATCAACAACTGTAAAACATCAATACCAATTCATTAATAAATAAAAAATACTGAGAGTGTACTGTCAATAGCTGAGCACACTATTTCCTATAGAGAAGCTAGAGTCAGGGTACAAAACTAGAATTTAGTCCTATTAGAACATACGAATTATATGGCTCATTGATTCATGTTCATATGACCAGCAGTGATGCATGACAGAAGTTAACATAAATGCAGCATGTTTAGTTAAAGCAGCAACTTGTCTATAGCACCCTACATCCACATGAGTATTTTTGGTAGTTCTAGAATCACTGTTTTCACAAATGAGCATGAGATCAACTGACAGCTGCGAGCCTCTGACAAGCATAAATGTGCAGTATACAGTATATCGCGCCAGACCAGATTGATGTTAAAACTATCATAAAACTACAGGTTTAAGGACCAATTTCCCAGAACTAGATATTTAGGGGTCGTTTGTATCTTCTCAAAAACTAAGATGCTCTGGGGTGCACCTATATCGCCACCTCGTCTAACCATCCGGGCCCATATGTTGCTCTCAAATTATTGATCATTTCAATACTGAAAATTGCCATGTTGGATCAGAGGTCAAGTGATTTGGCTTGCTAGATGGAACCAGTCCAGGATTAGTGAGCATGACGTGTGAGTTTGGGAGGGAATTTATTAGTTTTGCAATAGTATTGATCCCTAAATTTGCAGCTTTGTGAAATCGATCCTTATCTCTGCAGGTTTATGTTTTCATCTGGTGTTTTCACGAAATTTACTCCATAATACATGACGTTGCCCGACATGTACAACAATCAAGTAAAGTCATATGATGTAGCCCGCCATGTAAAATCAAGTAAACTCATATTCAAGACTGAACATAAGATAAAAAGAACAAAAGGAAACTCATATTCATAATGCTTCCTATATAAGTAGAGCTCTCTACTGTTTACCATTTTCATGTAGAAAGTCAGCAACAGTCCGTACTTTTCCGTGTGCTTGAGAAAGAATTATCTCTGGAACGTCCATTTTTAGTGGATTTCTTCTTAGCTGTTCTTTGAGAGAAAATGAATCCAGATCTACAGCACAAATATGACAAAGGTTCAGAGACCAAAAGCTAAGTTATATATAAATGATGAACACCGCTCTCCCACACATGCTGACAAACAGAACCTTCCATCCCATAGTCCAGTAAAAAAACTGTTAACCCAGACAAAAGGTACAAAGTAGACTGTAGTTGTGTGTAGCCAGTAACCACGATTCATTATAGAAAATGTGGAATTCAAGACATGGAAATCAAGTAAGTACTCCCTCCGTCCCAAAATAAGTGTTGCTGACTTAGTACAAAGAAGTGTCGTTGATTGAGTACAACTTTGTACTAAGTCAGCAACACTTATTTTGAGACGACAAAGCAAATTAGGGAAAATGAAGGTAATATAAGTCAAGCACAAAATCCAACCATGATAAATGCTGCAAAAACAGACAGGAATAGCCAAACGAACAAAATATTCTACAAGAAACAATAAAGGTACATCACTATACTACTATAGAACTTCTATGTTAAAGTTAGAGCAGATAGACTGACAAGGATGTGGTCATTGTTCAATAATTGTACAGAAGATGGTATAATCATTACGTACCAATGTTGACATCACCATGTGTTTCCCTTTTATTGTGCAAAAACTTCCCTAATGCATGAAATAATGTAAGTGTCTCATCCCTTCCGCATGGAGAATGAATTACAGAGCCGAGGCCATAACAGTCCTGCGCTGGAACTAGAGTAGCATGACCCTTTAAATCCGACAGAGAAGCACTTGTTGCCAATGCAGAATCTAGCCTTCGTGGATTAAGACAATAGTATTGAAGAGACATTATCGCATGTCTGATATCACCTCCACAAGATGTAGCGATTTGATGCACTAATTCTTCAGTTGTGCCAGAGCTTTCTTGTTTGCATATTCTCAGAAGAATTTTTTTGATAGAACTTATGGTTACCGGATTGAAAACAATCTGCATAGATATTAATGGTGCACTATGAGGAACATGCACCGAAGTTCAAAAACTTGTTACCATTATGATAATAAAAGCTGACAAATAAAATCTGCAGTTATAGTTATACTGGGCAAGTGTACCTTATGAGCACCAGCACCTTGAAGCAAGGACTCAAGTTCCTCGGAGTTCCACGTTGCAGTATCATTAGCTTCATTTTTGTGATGGTGAGTAAGTGAAATGACAGTTGGTATTTGAGTACTTTGAATTAGTCCTGTTAAACATTTCCCCAGTCTTGCAAATGAAGCTTTTCCACTTGTTACAGGGATGTCATCAATCAGAATGATGATTAGCTTTCTTTGGGATCCAATGCTGGTTGGAGAAAGCAATGAGTATTTCCTTATCTTGTTCACAAAATTTTCAAATTCTTCCAACTTGGATACATACTCAAGTTCTTCAAATGGTCATTGAAAAGAAAAAGAATAATCAATTAAAAGGCGCTTGCGAGTCATAGATGGAAAGCTGATTACGTACTAGACTACTAAATATTAAATCATGAATGCAATAGAAGTGCATGGACTTTGACGATACTTTTATCAGAACATTATCTTGCAGATAATTTGCAGACTAAGGGAGAAAGTTTAGACCTCAAAGATAGGTTACCTGAATTAGCATGCACAAGCTCAGCCCATAGTGTTGGTACTGGGGTTGTCCACTCACATAAGTCAGCTCCTATCTCAGCAGCAATCGCTTTGACAGTTGCCTGTGGTAAGCAACAAGTAGTAAATTATCACTTATCAGTTAATACTTCAACAAACAAAAATACTGATAGTTAATTATTGTGTTCTTCTCTTAGCTTAAGCATTGAGAAGTAACATCCTCCTTGGCAAATGAGGAGATGCAAAAAAAACTACCACAAACAAAAGAAAAGGAGTAGAGACAGTTGGAGGATGCATTTGTGTCGACTAAAAGCCACTAGCATACATGCTATTATTTAAGTATTTTTTTTAGAGAAAAGGGGGTGCTGCACCGCAGTTAAAAAAAAGGGCAGCCCGGTGCACGTAGCTCCCGCTTGCGCAGGGTCCGGGAAGGGTCCGACCACTTTGGGTCTATAGTACGCAGCCTTTCCCTACATTTCTGCAAGAGGCTGTTTCCAGGACTCGAACCCGTGACCTCATGGTCACAAGGCAACAGCTTTACCCCCGCAGTTCTGTTATCAATATTATTTCAAGTTGGGGGTGAATTCTCTTTTCTTTTTGTTTAAAAGCCAAAATGTCTACCCCTGTATTTGATCTACTATTACCCAAAATGGGTGGTATTTCAAGTCGAGCATGTATTCTCCTTTTTTGTTTTTACAACAACAAAAAACTTCTAACCCTGTATTTTATCCTCTACTACCGCAAATGGGTTGGATTTTCAACAGGTCAAGTAGAACCGGATTCGTGATGTGCCATATCATGTCACTAAGGATCAAAATGCTACCCCAACTGATTTGATACAATTGATGACATGACGTTGACTATTTATGGTTCCGCAAATGAATATGAAATACTGTGAGAATACAAGCATGAAGGAAGGACGTACAGATTTTCCAACACCAGCTTGGCCAGTAAGGACAAGACTCCGTCCTCCAAATGTTGCCTGCAAATTTTGCGTATGCACTGTCAGTATTTCTCTATTATGAAAAATAATACTCCCTCTGTAAAATAATATAAGACCATTTAGATCTAAATGGTCTTATATTACTTTACAGAGGTTGTACATAAAAATAAGAAACGTAACTAATTCATGCCTAGAAGTTCAAGGTGCAAGATATATTTGGTAAAATTGTATTTAAATCCCTTTCTCACCATCACAGGCAACAATGGACTGATTCGGAATGTTTCAAGTTGAAGAGGTTTCTACGAGTAGGCGTGGAA
>LR738715.1:178598254-178641391 GCA_902687465.1 Secale cereale | reverse complement strand
GGATATAGGGTGTACTAATATCTTGAGGTGGTGTACTAGTGCACTAGGCCTCCAGTTTAAACTTCAAAAAGCATTTACGAAATCTAAAAGAAATTAACAGCATGTACATACCATTTCATAAATTTTTAGAATTCAAATTCGACACACAACTCAAGAAACAAAAAGGACAAATTGGTCTGTGAATAGTGCCACAAGGATATATTGATGCTAGATGTGAATTGGTACTATTAATAGCCTCATCGTCCTTGGTGAATATGCAGATTATCCAAAACATATTCCACTAAGTTGGATTTTTTTTTCCTATCCAGTGCATTCAAAGAACAATCACCTTTGGTGCCTTCAGCTTTTCTTCCAACCAGTTCTTTACATCTTCAACCTACAAGGAGACAAATGAATATTACGCAAAGAAAGTTCCTGCTCATTTTATAAACTACTGTTTAATGTACAGATTATCACAAAACTCTTTTTGAGGGTCAAATTCACATAATCACATGTGCAGGGCATTTTGTATCGAATAGCTATAGGATTAACCATGCGCCAAATTTTCCCATCTGGCCTGACCACACAGGGGCCATCATGCAGCCTCTCGGTAGCGATGCATGAGAAACCCCTCTGGACCACTAACCCCACACATACTCCTGCTGTCGGCATGGTAAAAGATTGAGCAATATCTTCACTGAGCCGTCCATACCATACCCAAAGCAGCATATGCACAATCTTTAACACCAAAATTGAGCAATATCTTCACTGAGCCGTCCATACCATACTCAAAACAGCATATGCACAATCTTTAACACCAAAATTTAGCAATATATTCACTGCACTGATTGTCCAGAAAATTTTCTGGACACATAACATGGGTACATTGCTGCTGAAAGAAATCATAATGGGTCCGGGCGGTCAGATTGGACAGGAAACTGGGTGTGTGGTTAAACCCATAATGAAATATAAGATACCCGAAATCTGTAGTTCTGTGAAATTGGTCCTTAAATCTGTAGGTGTGTGATAGTTTGTACATCAAATCTGTACTTCTGTAAAAAATACTCTATCGCAATGATTGAGAATCACTCTACTGGTCTATGAGTCAATACAAGGGTCTCAACTCAACTGGTTGAACAAGTGAGTGATTAGTCGACTGGTCAAGGGTAACGTTGCCCGACTCAGTGTACAACAGCCCATTATCAGAATGAGCTCACATCAGATCAAGCCCATTCTGGAGATACACATCCTAGAGAGGCCCCGGATCAACCCTAGCTCCCTGTTTTCCTCAGGTCAAGCCGCTGCCCACTGTAGGGGCGACTGAAGGTTGTCGCCGCCACCAAGCTCAGGCCTCATATAAGTGAACCCCCTCCTCTCCTTCCTCCTGCTCTGCTCTGCGCTCCTCTCCTGCCTCTCGCGCCTCGCTGTGTCGGTATTATCTAGTGTGCAGTTGACTAGCAAATAGTTAGATGAGTAGTATCTAGTATGAGCAGCATGTACATGTGTTAGTTGCGTAGTTTATCTTCATATGAAATTGTGATTAACTTGTGGACTTTGAAACAGCAAGTAATTGTTTACATGTGCCTCTGGTAATCTGATATCAAGATATTGTGCTTCTGATTCAGCATGTAGCCATGTAATTTTGCCTCCCTCCTCCAAATTGTGTAGCACAGGCTAGCAGTTGTCGCATTTGTAGCAAGTCTAGTGCAAGGCCAGTATTTGACTAATCCAGTAGCAGATGGGACTAGTCACAGATAGTCTATGAGTAAGTACGACAGCAACTCGACTCATAAACCTTGGTTTTACGCATGGTGAAACTCACCTATGAACAACTTCAATTCATACATCAACACCCTGATGCAGTACAAAGGTTTTGAAAGCCAGGACGCTTAATGCAAAAAAATATTTACAGATGGTGTGGTACCTTAAGAGATTAAACCAAGCAGGTCCATCACAGAATGAAATAAAACCAATGATACAGACGATATGCATATCATAATATATATATATATATATATATATATATATATATATATATATATATATATATATATATGTGTGTGTGTGTGTGTGTGTGTGTGTGTGTGTGTGTGTGTGTAGCTACAACAGAAAAGTGACCAACCTTCTTTTTGTGAACAGCAAGCTCTCCCGATGAGAGTGGTTTATACTTGTCAATCCAAAGCTCTTCCGTTTGATGCATAGACCCTGCCTAGAAGTAGACTAATCAACATATTTACAAACTTACAGGGTAACTATAGACAAAGGTAGCTTTACTTATGTAATAATTTTGCTACATTTTTAGAAACGACAAGAAAGAAAGGCATGAACATGTCAGAATTCTCTGGAAGAAAAATCTTGGTAATTTACAAATAGGAAAGAAAGGAACTATTAACATTACTCAAGAATAGAAACCTATGCGGGCTATATAGTTTAAGATCCGGATTGTTGAGATTTTTTTATATGGCTGATTCTTGCACATCATTTCGCTGCTTGTCCATGCCACAAAAGGGCCAGGAAATGTCAAGTCAGCAAAAAAAATAGGTAAAAAAAGGTTAAAAAAATGTCTACAACCGTGGCTTAATGCACAAAATTCATCCCAAAGTAACAGAACACTTTATTTACCAAAATTTATATTCCTTGCGAGAGGATCCTGTGTGGCTTAAATAAATATAGAACAAGTTCTGTAAGCAGTAAACTTAATGGTCAAGTATGAAATCAAATTAAACATATGCTGCAAGTGATATGGATAACTGGTTTCCTTTCAAAGGAGCCCCTTGAGCTGCTGACTTATTCGAAGATTGCTGAGCCCAATCAAACTATATAGTCTTCCATGCACGAAGATTTTCATATTGACACTATCGTGTCTGATACAGAAGATCACTGACAAGTAGATAAGCAACACAGCCTACAGGACAGCATCTCATTTCCCAGATGTTTTGTTAGCGTATTATTTAGAACTGTGGCAATCATGAAATATATACATGCTGATGTAGGCAAACATCATAGCTCCAGTACTGCAAAGAACATCTAATTGAGCATATGTCCAGTGTTCTAAAATCTATATAAAAAAGGTTGCAACTTTAGGGAGTTCATCAAGTACTGCCAAAGAATCCATGATTTAACTGAGCTACACTGTACAAAACATAGTCAATTGAGCAACTTAAATATAACACTATCTAAACTTCCCAGTCAAGTGGTGACGAAACAACTTAGTATATTGAACAATGAACAACACCCACTCAAATAGCAATGCAATTTGTGTTGGTTTAACTGGCGCGCGGCGGAGGGGGGTGGGGTCTCGAAAACTAGGTGTTTATATCGTATGAATAAAAAATGGGAGTTGGCTAGGTAAAGTACCTGACACGCCCAAGTCATTTAGACATTCCGAAAAATCTTCAGTTAGCATGTCGAATTCATCCTTTACAAGACGAGAGAACACGTCAGTAAAGCATCGAGCTATTTTAACAGGAGAGACATTTGCAATAAGTCAGCTTGTAGCTCTGGTTAAAATCAGGCTCAAATCTCCTTGTAAGTTTAAGATCACTGGTCATACAAGAGCGCAAGTTCAATCTCAAATGGTTGTCACTGATAAGAAATATATCCACGTTCTGCGATATCTAGTTCAGAACTCTTGTCAGAAAACATGGCCACTCATTTTATTGCCACTGAAATGAACATGAAAATGGTGTACAAGGGTTATTTTTTTGTGTGGTGGGGGAGGGTACATAACGGTGATCTAGTTTTTGAGCTAACGTTCGCATCCAGCTAATGCAGAACACAGGAATCATGAAATTTAACTATCAACAAATGTATCAACACAAATTTCAGTTCAGAATCATGACCACTAAAAGTAACCATGGGTACCCAATCCGAAAGTCGGAATATATCACATTCCTCTAAGACCAACCGGATCACAGTACTAGCTACACGCACCATACAGCATTTATAACTGCAAGCAGAACTCTAACTCGAGTTTAGCACCTTCAGGGAGCCGGACAGCGCGGTTTCCGAAGCACGACGGCGCCCCCTTCCCCCGCTGCTCCCGCGGCGCGGCTTCTTCCTCGAGTTGCTCGGTGCCTGATTCGCCGGCGGCGCCGTCGCGGGAGTCCTTGTCCTGCGCGTCGACGGGCCGCGGCTAGTCGTGCAACGGCCCCCGCCGCCATCGTCGTCGGAGGAAGAGGGGAGGATGACGACCGGCGGCCGCTTCCCCATTGGACGCGGCGGAGGCCGTCCGTGCCGATGGCTAGGGATTAGGGCTAGAGCTCGGGAGACCGCCCGGCGAGACGGCGGGGTTCGTATTTGCTCCGCCGCGCGCGGTGGGGTTGGGGTTTGGGTCTAGGCGGGGATGGAAACCGGCTCGACAGCGAGAGAGAGAACAGACGGCTTGCGGGTGGAAGGAAGCGATGGGGCCAGGTGGGCCAATCCAGGGCATTGAACCCAAAATGTATGTTTTGTTGAGGAAAGCCATCATGGCACGTTCTCATCAAACAATAGTTGCATAAAAAAAACACTAAGAAAGTGTTGGTATTCTCGGGAAAAAAAACTAAGAAAGTGTTGGTTAAGTCCCTTAGAGCATCTACAGCCGGACACCCCAAACCTGACTCAAACACCCGAACGGCCAGATCAATGTCGGTGAGAAAAAATGACCCAGATGGGCGCCTCAAACGCTCGGGCTGACCGACACCACTCATATCCAGTCCAAATATGAGGCGAATATGGGAAGGCGCGGGCGTGACCGGGCCCGTCTGTCACATCGGACCCAGCCCATCCGACCCCGCATATATTCGTCCCCATCCGCTCCCTGGACCAAACCCTAGCCACTTCACCACTGTTGGTGTGAAAATCGGCAGACCTCAGAGTAGGGGGTCCCGAGCTGTGGATCTCGGACAGATGGTAACAAGAACAAAGGGACGATGTTTTACCCAGGTCCGAGCCCTCTCAATGGAGGTAAAACCCTATGTCCTGCTCTTGTTTATATTGATGAAGGCGTATCAAGTACAGAGTTGGTCTACCTCGAGATCGTGAGATGTGTTCTAACTCTAGGGCTAGGTGAATGAAATTGCGTTGATGTCCCCTCTATGGGCTAAACCCTTTGGCTTATGTACAAGCCAGGCGGGGTATCTAGGGTTACAAGGTCGGTATCTTGGCGTGGAGGCGGCAGGAGAAGTCTTAGAGTGTAAGGCAAGCCTTCGGCTGATGCAGTCCTGATCACATCCCATCGTGCAACCTCGAGAGTCCATCTTGAGAAGAATGAAGGCCCACCGGCCCATCTGAGGAGCCTAGGCCGGCTAGGTTAGTACCCCCGGTCCATGACACTATCAATGGCCCCTGAACTGGTCTTCTATGCCGAGGACGATTTCCTTGATGAAGATAACCTCATATCTGAAGTCCTTGGCTTGACAGACGAGTTCCTCTTTATGACTTCAAACTCCCGAACCACTCTTTAAAGGAGCGGTGTCTTAAAAACAAAACCCAGCCGAGCTCACACCTGGTCCGAGGAGTCATGGTAACTTAGCCTCGAAGTCCGACCACGTAGATGTGAATAGTGACACCTAGTCTGACAACTTTTATCGAAGTGATGCACCCCACGACGGGTCGGGCAGTTACTGCTCACCCCAAATAGTGGCCTGAGGCGGCTTTCCACTAGCGTGTCCCATCAAGGTGGAGATCATGTTCGTTTTCTTAGGGATATCATCAAGATTTTGTTTCTCCCTGTGCGCATAACGACATCTTTTGCGGGAGTGGCTTTTTATCGGCGCGGCAAGGGGGACTCTTGGCCTTTCAGCGGCCTATAAGAGTAACAAAGAGAATAGTGCAAGCAATCACACTCTCATTTCCCCCCGCCTACTGCTTCGTCGAGCTCTAGCGCCCAGATCCAATATCGCACTCTCCTCCCTCGGCGAATCCAAGCTCCCCCACCTAGCCATGGCCGATACCCTCAAAGGGAACTGGGGTGGCTCCATCGTGACAGAGGCCACAATCATAGAGTTGCGCGATGCGGGATACATCCCCGCCAACGTCTCTGCTCGTGCTCCTGGCGCCAATGAGCATGTGCCCGCTCCCAACCCCGGGGAACATGTAGTGAAAATGCGTTATATCGACTAGAGGGGGTGAATAGGCGATTTTTATGATTTCTTCACTGAGAAATTTGCGGGTGAGGAAATTTCTTAGCGAAGAACTACTTGCAGCGGAATAAGTACTCAGAAGTAAGCATAACAGAACACAAGCATGGTCATCATGATGAAATGAAGACAAGCACAGAGTATAGAAAGCGTAAACACAGGATAACACAGGATGAAGGCAAACAGACTGAAGAAATTGAACTGAGGAAATTGAGAAAGTCTTCAGTCAAAGTCTTCAATCAGATATGAACAAGCACACAACACAGATACGAGGAAATGAAAGAGTTGAGGAAATAGAACCAGTAAGCTTGGTGAAGACAATGATTTGTTAGACCAGTTCCAACTGTTATCTCAGTTGTACATCTGGTTAGGGTGGCTAGGTATTTAAACCTGAGGACACACAGTCCTGGACACACAGTCCAAGACACCAAGTCCTCACCGTATTCCCCTTGAGCTAAGGTCACACAGACCTCGCCCAATCACTCGTGGTAAGTCTTCACAGGTGACTTACGAACCTTCACAAACTCGGTCACTCGGCGATCCACAATTCCTCTTGGATGCTCTAGACCATGACGCCTAACAGTCTGGAAGAAGCACAGTCTTCAAAGGTAACAAGCATCGGAACCACTCAGGATCAATCTCTGCAGTGATGCTCAATCACTTTTGGGTTTGTAGGTGTTTGGATTTGGTTTTGGGTTTTTCCTCACTTGATGATTTTCGCTTAAAGTCCTCGGAGGATGGGTTGCTCTTATGACAAGTGTCAGTTTCTCTCGGAGCAGCCAACCAGCTAGTGGTTGTAGGGGATGGCTATTTATAGCCTAGGGAGCAGCCCGACATGATAAGACATAAATGCCCTTTAATGATATGACCGTTAGGTAGGTAGATATTTTGGGACAGCTGGCGCGTAGCACAACAACAGTCGGAAATACGAGTATCAATTTCCTCAGGGCTATCATGTTCCTCACTTGTAGGCAATCCACACTGGCGAATTCCTAACTCCTCAGTCAGAACAAATTCCTCAGAGACCAGAAGAACTTTGTCTCTGTCACTGAAGAATATGACTAACCTGTATGAGATTTCCAATGGCTTCACTCGAAGGGATTGGTAGGTGTAGGATTTTGAGTTGAGCATCACATGGAAATTTTTCCTTAGTATTTCCTCGACCCCCTTTAACAGTACGGTGTTTCCTATGACTCAAGAAAGAGAAAATGAAACTACGAAAACAAAAGTCTTCACGCTTCATGTTCCTTAAATGAATACCAAGTCTTCAAGGTCACGCCAATTTCTTCACTTTCAAAGTCTTCAAAAAGTCTTCGGAAATCCAAAGTCTTCAGTCAAAGAACTTCATTTTTAGGTGTCGACTTTTTCTGTAAATATCAAACTCCTCATAGACTTATAGATCTATGTACACTCATAAACTTATAAGTCTTCAATACACCAAAATCACTAAGGGGCACTAGATGCACTTACAATGCCCCCCTTTTTGGTGATTGATGACAATATAGGTTAAGTTTTCAACGGGGATAAACATATGAAGTGTAATTACTGATATTGAGGAATTTGATTGCAAGATATAGAAGAACTCCCCCTAAAGATGTGTATAGTGAGGAATTTGCTTTTTGAAGCAATGCACACTTGAAGAGTAGAATCATGGAGATCTCCCCCTATATCTTGTAATTCATACACGCATTTGACATATAATATGAAGAATTTGAAATGCATGATGAAATATGGTGACTGATGTAATTCAGCATGCATGCATAAACATTAATGAGGAATAAGCATGCAGAAACACCACAGCAAGAGTACCAGGTAACCATAGAGTTTAAGTTTACAACTCCATCCAGCAAAGTCATCAGAAGAATGAGAGTTGTAACTTAGCAAAAAAACACCCATATATATAGACCCGCTTAAAGACTAACTCAAATTTCTCCCCCTTTGTCATTGAATGACCAAAAGGATCGAAACTGAGGACTAACACCCATGAAGAATCTCAAGATGATGAAGGGGCGCCAGCGTTGTTGGGGTCGATGGTTGATGTAGGGCCTGCCGCAGTGTCGTCCAAGTCTTCATACTCGTCGGTTTCGCGCGATGAAGAATAGGAGCTGACCACCAAGGGAGGAACCTTGACCTTCTTGTATTTCTTCGGAGGAGGAGCAGACCAGTCAAAGTCATCCTTGAGACCCATTTTCTTCAGATCTTCTTCGCCATAAAGATGAGACAGAACAACCCAGGTGCGGTTGAGGGTTTCCTGGAGGTAGTAATGGTTTTTCTTCACTGCATTGTGTGTAGAAGTCATGTTGTGAAGAATTGAACCAAACTGACGCTTGACCCATTTGTGGTTGCGATCAACCTTTTGGTGAAGACTGAGGAGAAGCTCACGATCAGTCATCACCCTGGGAGCTGTGCCTTGAGGATTTTGCTTCGGAGCGTTGGCGGCAGAGTCATGGGTGGCAGAGTCATCATTGGTGGAGTAGGATGCAGCTTTGCGAAATTGACCATCCAATGGACGAATGCCTTCATCAATAACAGCAGAGGCCTTGCCCTTGTCATCAGCTGAGGAATATGTGCATTTGAGGACTTCAATCGGGGGCAAGTAGATGCAATGATTCAGTGTATCAGCTTTGTAGTTCACTGAAGACCTTGTCCTGATGAATCTCATAATCCACGGAGCATAAGGCTTCAGGTTGAAAGAGGATAGTGCAACATTTGCCATAATCCTCATGAACAAATCATGAAAGTTGACGGGGACGCCATGGATGATGTTGAATAGCAGATTCTTCAAGATGCCAACGGCTTCTTCATCATTTGAGTCGTGGCCCTTGATAGGACTCAATGTCTTCGTTAGAATGCAATAGACAGTCCGAGGCAGAAACAACAATTCCTTCACGAGAAATTTGGTTCTTGGGGCCTGACCTGGCTTCAATGGCTTCATCAGTACTTGCATATAGTGATCTGTAAGCTCAATTTCTTCGTACATGCAGCGAGCAGCTTCAGTGGGAGGACTGAGAGGCAAAGCTTGAAGTAATTCAGTAGCTGGTGCCTTGTAGTGAGTATTTTCGGTCATCTAGTCCAGCACCCATGAATTCACATCTTCAGAGTTTCCGGTGATGTGCAATGTTGCATAGAATTGAAGAATGAGTTCTTCATTCCAAACACAGATGTCAGTGCAGAAACCCAACAGTCTAGCGTCGTGAAGAACACTGAGGACTAGCACGAAGCACGGCAGAGATTCCATGTCCATGTGAGGAATGTGCTCATGATCGAAGACTTTGTCTTTGTTGAACAGCACTGAGGAATAGAAATTTGCCTGGCTGGCAGTCCAGAAACGCCTCTTCCTAATGCGAGCAGAGTCATAGGGGTTGTATTCAGTGAAGAACACGTGCTCGTTGAAGAAATCAGCCTTCTTGGAAGTTTGCTTTCGTGAGAAAGGATCCTTTGGCTTGGGTTGGGGAGTGTCAGTCAATTGCATCACTACCTCAGGATTCGCAATCTCAGCTTCTTCAGGCTGAGGAATTTCTGGTTCCTCTTCCGTGGCAGTTTGAGTCTTCATGGATTCAGCAGCAGTTTCTTCAGCACTAGTGGCTGGAATGTCTTCATGTACAGAAGGTGTGGGATGAGTTTCTTTAGAGCCCAATGGAACAGTGCATGATGGGGACTGAGGAATTTGTTGCAGCGGCGTGAACAGAGGGGAGTTTGGATGCCGACTATCCCAAAATTCATCATTCATCAATGGAGTAGCACTCCCAATGTCCACGTCAGAGTCTTGTTCATCCAATTCTTCAACGCCGGCCTCTTCAGCAGTGAACTGAGGCATAGGCGAGGAAATGATTGGGGTTGAAGGGATTGCATCCACTTCAATTTCTTCATCCGCCTGCTCTGAGGAAGCAGCAGAGGGAATGTCTTCTTCTGATTCACTGGGAATCACATATTCTTCATCAAACGAAATAAGTTCCTTTGATGGCATGGATGAAATAGGAATGACATCAATTGAGTTGTCAACTGAGCTTGTCAAAGGCTTCATCTTCTTTAGAATCTGATGAAGTTGATGCCTTCCTTTTCTTCACAGCTGCACGCTCTGCAGCCTTGGTCCTCTTCACATCTGATGCAGATGGAAGGATCGGAGTTGGAGTAGGCGCAGGAGGAGCAGAGGAATTTGGTTGAATTTCTTCAGGCACAACTGTTGCAGTTGCCCTGACTTCTTCCTTTTCTTCAGGCACAACTTTTGGAGCTTCAGTTGTCCTGATATTTTCTTCAGGCGCAACACTAGTGGTTGCCCTGACAAATTCTTTAGCGGCTGGAGTGCAGTCATCAGCCCTGGTATTTTCATTTTCTTCAGCAGCCTGATGTTCTTCAGCGATGCTGGCATGTTCTTCAGTAGACTGAGTAGATGCTTCAGCCTGAGGAATTTCAATGTGCGTTTGACGAGCATCACTTGAAGAAAAACCTTTTGTCAAATTCACAAATCTGACTTTGGCGCCCATCCAGTCTGCGCGATATGCATCAAATTCATCACTGAGGGTTTTGATTTCACCCTCAAGCTTTACAAGTTCATCAGTTGTCATGTTGACAACATTTTTCTTCAGGTAGCGCTCCTTCTTGTACTGTGCTTTCTTCGTCTGCCTGGCCTTTTCAATGAAGTCGAGGATCACTTTCGGATCCAAAAGCAATGGCACAGTGCTATCTTTGGCTCTAGCGGCCCTTTCTTGCCTGTCTCTGATGATTTGAACTAGTTCTTCATCATCAGCTTCGTCATCAGACGACACTTGGAAAGCAACTTGTTTCTTGTAAGGACTTGGGCGAGAACCTCGTCCAGCAGTGGTCTTTTTCTTCAGCAGAGATGGGCCAGCTGAGGAACTTGGAGCAGCTGAGGAACTTGCCGAGGCTCCTGAGGCAATAGATATGCGCGTTGTCCTTTGACATGTGGCAAGATGCACTGATGCAGATGATTTTGTCGGAGCATCTGAAGACTTTGGCGGAGGAGCTGAGGAGTTTGGAGGAGCAGGAGCAGTTTGAGGAGTTGGCCGTGATGGCTTTGAGGAATCTGGCCGTGAGGGCATTGAAGAAGAAGCACTTGGCTTATGAGCAGGCTTCTTTGCCATGGCCTTCTTCGGCTTGCTAGCAGAGGCCTCAGCAGTGGCAGCTGCAGCAGCAAAGTCTTTGTTGAATTTCCTCACTACTTCTTTTGCTTGTTTGGCCAACTTGGCCTGGCGCTTGGCCCATTCATCAGGATAATCCTCACCGCGCTTGTGGCTAGTGGGATCAGCAACTTGGCCATGTGCCAATGGAGGTCTTGGGCATGGAGGATTGAGTGCGAATTTCTTCATGTACTTGGGAGTTACATACCTGTACTCCCTCCACTCTCTTGCCCATATCCTCTCTATTCTTTGTATGCGCACCTTGCGCTGATTCTTGTCCTCTTTTCTGTACTTTGCCTCATCAGGAGTGCAATAGTCAGCATATATGTCTTCAGATATTTCGAAAGCAGTGTTGACCTCAGGCCTCGTTCCTCCCTTCTGTGGCTTCTTTCCATCAGCCATTTTCTTCAGACGAGGAATTTGAACAATTAAATTCTCTGAAGAAGTATGCAACTTTTCTTCGAGGAACGCTGCAAATGAGTTGATGAGAACCTAGTGGTTCAGCAGCGGACATGAGTATCTGTGAACAAAGTATAGTTGCGAGGAATTTGGAGAGGTCATATGCGTTCTTAGAAGGTTTTGTAAAAAGAACAAGTTTGAGGAATTTGACCAGATGAGTCTTGAAGAATTTCACTAAACGTTCTTTGTCTTAGGTTCCAGAGTTGTATAGATTGAAAATCCACACAATTGAGGAATCTTGAAGAAAAACATAGCTTAGAAAAATTGAATCAAGAACAGATGACATGTGAGGTGTTTAGTGTGTGAAGATTTGAAGAAAAAACACCTTTGAGAATTTTTGTAGAAAACTTTCGAATCAAAGAGGGCAGTAAAAGTAACTTTTAATTACCCTGGACGAAGAACACGACGAACTGTGAGGTGGAGAAGTGAAGTTCGTCTGTGCAGATCTTCCACGCCCTACTTTGGTTGAGGAAGACAGCTACAACGACAGCGGAGTGAAGAAATCTGCGGCCGGCGCGAGTACGACGGCGACGAGGTCGAGGCAGCGAAGCTCTTCCTCACCGGCGACGACGAAGTAGCGGCGACGCTAGGGTTGGAGAAGCTCGAGCGAGAGAGAGAGATCGAGTGGAGTAAAAAGTGAAGTGAGGAAGGGGATGGGTATTTATAGCGGAGATGAATAATCGTTCGCCCGAAGAATTTGGACGAACGTGCCCCTGACCCTTCTCATTCGCTCGACATGTGTCACCCATGTACTGAGAAGTGGAGATCGTGTGAGATCATGGGTGAATAGATAAGTATTGTCGTGGGATGCGGAACGATTTGAGAGGCAAAACCGAAAATTTGGATAAGATAATGCAAAGTTGAAGAATATGAACAACTGAGGAATTTGAGAAAAACTCAAATTGAAGATTTTCAACTTTGGTGGTGGCGTGACCCACCGTATAAGAATGATGATTTCAGACACCGCGTACAATTGTCGTAGGGTTCTGAGAATCAAATTCTTCGTTAATTTCTTCACACTTAGGGCGTTATTCTTCATTGATTGAAGAAAAACATTTCTTCATGTGTTGCACATCTAAGTCATCAATTTTGCATAAGTGTTAGGATGAGTGTCCTATTCAAAGAACATTCGAAGATTCTAAGATATTTAGCTCACACCGCAACTTGCTAAATCTCTTCTCATCCAAGGGCTTTGTGAAGATATCGGCTATCTGTTCTTTAGTCTTCACATGCTCAATAGAAATGTCGCCCTTCAACACATGATCACGAAGAAAATGATGACAAATTTGAATGTGCTTTGTCTTCGAGTGCTGAACTGGGTTGTGAGCAATCTTGATGGCACTCTCATTGTCACAGAAGAGAGGCACATTCTTCACATTGACACCATAGTCCTTGAGAGTTTGCTTCATCCATAGCAATTGAGCACAGCAAGAGCCAACAACAATATACTCAGCTTCAGCAGTAGACAGTGATATGCAGTTCTGTTTCTTCGAAGACCAACAAACCAAAGATCTTCCGAGGAAGCGACATGTACCAGATGTTGACTTGCGGTCCACAAGATCCCCAGCATAGTCAGAGTCTGAATATCCAATGAGATCAAAATTCGAGCCCTTGGGGTACCATAATCCAAGTGTTGGTGTGTGAGCTAGATATCGAAGAATATGTTTCACAGCCTTATGGTGTGATTCCTTCGGTGTAGCTTGAAAACGGGCACACATGCAAACACTAAGCATTATATCTGGCCTAGATGCACATAAGTACAATAAAGAACCAATCATGGAGCGGTATACCTTATGATCGAAGTCAATACCATTTTCATCAGTGCACAGATGGCCATTTGTGGGCATAGGAATTTTGACGCCTTTGCAATCGTGCATGCCGAATTTCCTCAGTACATCCTTGAGGTATTTCACCTGAGATATGAATATGCCATTGCGTTGTTGAAGAATTTGAAGACCTAAGAAGAATTTCAATTCTCCCATCATAGACATTTGATATTCTTCACTCATCATATAGGCAAATTCATCACTATAACGTTGGTCAGTACAGCCAAACATAATATCATCAACATATATTTGGCACACAAATAATTCACCATCATAAGATTTAGTGAAAAGAGTAGGATCAAGTGAACCGGGTTTGAAGCCTTTCTTCATGAGGAATTCCTTCAAAGTATCATACCACGCCCGAGGGGTCTACTTGAGGCCATAGAGGGCCTTATTGAGTCTGAAGACTTTGCCAGGATTCTTTGGATCTTCAAAACATGGGGGTTGAGCAACATATACTTCTTCCTCAAGCTTACCATTGAGGAATGCACTTTTCACATCCATTTGATATAGAGTGATATCATGATGGTTAGCATAAGCAAGTAATATGCGAATAGCCTCAAGTCTAGTAACATGTGCAAAAGTTTCATCGAAATCAATTCCTTCAACATGTGTGTAGCCTTGAGCTACAAGCCGTGCCTTATTCCTTACCACAAGGCCATTTTCATCTTGCTTGTTGTGGTAGATCCACTTTGTGCCAATGATATTGTGCTTGCGAGGATCTGGACGTTTGACCAGTTCCCAAATGTTGTTGATCTCAAATTAATGTAGTTCTTCTTGCATAGCGTGAATCCACTCAGGCTCCATAAATGCTTCATCTACCTTAGTGGGCTCTGTGATAGAGACAAAAGCAAAGTTCCCACAAAAGTTAGATAAATGTGAAGCTCTTGAGCGTGTGAGAGGACCTAGTATTTTGATGTCGCTGATGATTTTCTCAATCTGCACTTCTTTTGCAACACGAGGATGAGCTGGTTGTCGTCGAGGAATTTGATCAGCATTTTCATCAGCACCATTTTCTTCAGCATTTTCTTGAGGTGCATTAGCTCGACGTTCTTCACGTTCTGGAATGAATTCTTCAGCATATTCTTCAATCGGAATGACATCCTCAGTAGCCTTGAACTTGATAGATTCCTCAGGTGTTGGTTCATCTATCACAGAAGGTAGGTGCTCTCTTTGCGAGCCGTTAGTTTCATCGAACCGCACATCTATAGTTTCAACAACCTTGTGAAGAACGTTGTTGAAGACTCTGTAGGTGTGCGAGTCCTTTCCATAACCAAGCATAAACCCTTCATGTGCTTTCGGTGCAAATTTTGAGTTGTGATGAGGATCTTTAATCCAACATTTAGCACCGAAGACTTTAAAATAACTCACATTGGGTTTCTTGTCAGTGAGGAGTTCATAGGCAGTCTTCTTGAAGAATTTGTGAAGATATACTCTGTTGATGATGTGGCACGCAGTATCAATTGCATCGATCCAGAAACGACGAGGCGTTTTGTATTCATCAAGCATAGTGCGAGCCATCTCAGCAAGAGTCTTGTTCTTGCGCTCCACGACGCCATTCTGCTGAGGAGTATAAGGAGCAGATAACTCATGAGTAATACCAGGTTCATCAAGATAGTCATCGAGACTAGAGTTCTTGAACGCAGTTCCATTGTCACTTCTGATGTGCTTGATCTTCACACCAAAGTTGGTTGAAGCCCTCGAAGAAAATCATTTGAAGACTTCCTGCACTTCTTGTTTGTAAGTAACAATGTGTACCCATGTGTATCGAGAGTAATCATCAACAATAACAAAGCCGTATTCAGAAGCATCATTTGAAACTGCAGAATAATGATTAGGACCAAAGAGATCCATGTGAAGCAATTCAAATGGTCGAGTATTAGTCATGATAGTCTTCGCTGGATGCTTGGCCTTGGTCATCTTTCCAGCTTCACAGGCACCGCGTAGGTGATCCTTGAGGAATTTGACATTCTCAATGCCAATGACATGCTTCTTCTTCGCAAGTGTGTGCAAATTCCTCATGCCTGCATGACCAAGTCGTCGATGCCATAGCCAGCCTTCCGAAGCTTTTGCAAGTAGACACACAGTTGGTTGAGGTCCTGTAGAGAAATCAACAATATACAAGTATCCTCTCCTAAAGCCTTCGAAGACTTTGGAATTGTCAGATTCCATGATCACAACACAACGATACTTGCCAAAGACTACAACCATATCAAGATCGCAAAGCATTGAGACAGACATGAGGTTGTATCCTAAGGACTCGACAAGCATGACTTTGTCCATGTGTCGATACTTTGAGATCGCAACCTTACCTAGACCCAATACCTGACTTTTGCCTTTGTCAGCGAAGATGATATGCTTCAGATGAGATGGTGATAAGGGAGTATCCATCAAGAGATTCTTGTCACCAGTCATGTGATTTGTACATCCACTATCGAGGATCCACTCAGAGGCTTTGGGTTGACCATCCTGCAGATGAATTAGTGCAACTTACAAACTCATATACTTCATCAGTGAAGAATATGACATTAAATCATCAGATCCATTTCATCAAGCAATGCAACAGATAAAACAGTATGAGGACGTGAGAAATGAGAGTTCATTTCTTCATGATTAGCCTGCGTCCTTTCAGGCACTTTTCAGGTCTCCAGTAAATTCTTCAGACGTTTGAGCACGTCTGGAGACCTGACCCTGCAGAAGAGATTAGTTCTTTTTCTTCACCACCCACATCTGAAGGGGTGGCAAAGAGTTCATCACTCTGCGAGCTCCATACGAGAAAGGTGGCATAGAATCCAGCCCATTTCGTTTCACATAAGAAGAGTTAGGATAAGCATATGCATAAGAAGAGAAATTCTTCGAGGACATATGATGGTTAGAGGAATAGTGCTCATATTTAGAGCCCTTAGCTTTTCCCTGTGAAACAGGGTTGTTAGCATGATGATATTCATATGAGGACTTTGATCCTTCTGAGGAATTTGATCCACGTGAGGAATTTTGTCCATATGAGGATTTGAATCCATCTGAAGATTTTGATCCATATGAAGAATTGGATCTGGGGCTCCTATTCCTCACACAAGGTGTCATGAGGACGTTCACTTGAAGATTTTCAAGGTGCCTCTTAGGGACCCAGATTTTCTTCATAGGGGGGCCATTCCTGCAGTTAGTTCCAACATATCTAGCAAATACTTCACCATTCTGATTTTTGAACAATTTATAGTTGGAGTCAAATGACTCATCAGAAGAATGAGGAGATTCACATGTAAAGCTAGATAAATTGGATGGATCAACTGGAGGTCCCTTTGCAGCAACCCATGAGGTTTTGGGGTACTGCTGAGGCTTCCAATATGAACCATCAGCATTAAGTTTCCTCTCAAAGGCAATACCCTCTTTCCTAGGGTTCCTGTTGAGGATATGCTTTTTAAGCACATCACAAAGAGTCTGATGCCCTTTGAGGCTTTTGTACGTGCCTGTCATGTACAATTCCTTCAACCCTGCATCAACAGTGATACTAGCAATGTCCTCAGATGAGGAATTAGTGATAGCAGAGACAGTTGAAGAATTTGTAGCATTAGAAGCATTTGAACATTCATGTGAAGAATTAGCAGTTTCACGTTCAATGCATTTCAATCATGGAGGAACAAATTCTTCCCGAGTAGCGCTGATTTGTTGAGCAAGTAATGAATCGTACTCCTTCTGAAGATCTTCATAACTTACTCTTAGCTTTTCAAGATCTTGCTTTCTTTGAAGAAATTCATAAGAAAGCTTCTCATGATCAGATAAGAGAGCGTTATGATTATCTTGAAGGTTATCATACTTGGACTGAAGTCTCTGAAGATTTTCAGTCAAGATTTTAGATCGATCCATTTATTCACCCAACATATCATCGCTCTCATTAAGCATATTATGAGCTTTTTCCAAGGCTATTTGTTGTTTAGTGGCAAGGGAAGCAAGTTTGACATAGCTGGGTCCAAATTCATCACCAGATTCATCATCACTAGATTCAGATAGATAGCATTCGGTTACCTTAGCATCATTTGCCATAAGGCATGGTGTAGAAGATGATGATTCTGGTTCGAATGTCATCGCTTTGAGAGATTCATTGAAGTCCTCAAACCAAGGATCATGACGGATTCGATGACCTTCATAGACCTCAGAGAGACAGTCCCAGATAAGCTTCGCATGATCGAGATGCATGATGTTCCTGAACTGATTTTGAGACAGACAGGAGCAGATGGCGTCCTTCGCTATGAGGTTGAGAAGGGTGAACTTGCGAATGTCATCAGCTTCTGCCATCTTGCACAGATCGGTAAGACCAATCTCAGTGACGGTCCACAGCTCACTGTTCATCGCCATGAGATGCTTCTTCATCATGGCCTTCCACTTGGGATACTCGTGACCGTTAAAGATGGGGCATGACACGGTCTTCATTCCTGTGGTCGACATAACTAAAACTCCAGGCGGTTAAACCAAAATCACACAGAACAAGGGAGTACCTTGCTCTGATACCAATTGAAAGTGCGTTATATCGACTAGAGGGGGTGAATAGGCGATTTTTATGAATTCTTCACTAAGGAATTTGCGGGTGTGGAAATTCCTTAGCGAAGAACTACTTGCAGCGGAGTAAGTACTCAGAAGTAAGCATAACAGAAGACAAGCATGGTCATCATGATGAAATGAAGACAAGCACAGAGTACAGAAAGCGTAAACACAGGATAACACAGGATGAAGGCAAACAGACTGAAGAAATTGAACTGAGGAAATTGAGAAAGTCTTCAGTCAAAGTCTTCAATCAGATATGAACAAGCACACAACACAGATATGAGGAAATGAAAGAGTTGAGGAAATAGAACCAGTAAGCTTGGTGAAGACAATGATATGTTAGAACAGTTCCAACTGCTGTCTCAGTTGTACATCTGGTTATGACGTCTAGGTATTTAAACCTGAGGACACATAGTCCCGGACACCCAGTCCTGGACACACAGTCCAAGACACCAAGTCCTCACCGTATTCCCCTTGAGCTAAGCTCACACATACCTCGCCCAATCACTCGTGGTAAGTCTTCACAGGTGACTTACGAACCTTCACAAACTCGGTCACTCGGCGATCCACAATTCCTCTTGGATGCTCTAGACCATGACGCCTAACCGTTTGGAAGAAGCACAGTCTTCAAAGGTAACAAGCGTTGGATCCACTCAGGATCAATCTCTTCAGTGATGCTCAATCACTTTTGGGTTTGTAGGTGTTTGGATTTGGTTTTGGGTTTTTCCTCACTTGATGATTTTCGCTCAAAGTCCTCGGAGGATGGGTTGCTCTTATGACAAGTGTCAGTTTCTCTCGGAGCAGCCAACCATCTAGTGGTTGTAGGGGGCGGCTATTTATAGCCTAGGGAGCAGCCCGACATGATAAGACATAAATGCCCTTTAATGATATGACCGTTAGGTAGGTAGGTATTTTGGGACAGTTGGCGCGTGGCACAGCAACGGTCGGAAATATGAGTATCAATTTCCTGAGGGCTATCATGTTCCTCACTTGTAGGCAATCCGCACTGGCGAATTCCTAACTCCTCAGTCAGAACAAATTCCTCAGAGACCAGAAGAACTTTGTCTCTGTCACTGAACAATATGACTGAACTGTATGAGATTTCCAATGGCTTCACTCGAAGGGATTGGTAGGTGTAGGATTTTGAGTTGAGCATCACATGGAAATTTTTCCTTAGTATTTCCTCGACCCCCTTTAACAGTACGGTGTTTCCTATGACTGAAGAAAGAGAAAATGAAACTACGAAAAGAAAACTCTTCACGCTTCATGTTCCTCAAATGAATACCAAGTCTTCAAGGTCACACCAATTTCTTCACTTTCAAAGTGTTCAGAAAGTCTTCGGAAATCCAAAGTCTTCAGTCGAAGAACTTCATTTTAGGGGTCGACTTTCTGTGTAAATATCAAACTCCTCATAGACTTATAGACATGTGTACACTCATAAACACATTAGTCCCTTAACCTATAAGTCTTCAATACACCAAAATCACTAAGGGGCACTAGATGCACTTACAGGTAGTCTTTGTCCCCCACCTCATCCGAGGCTTGGGGTTCCTGCTGCACCCGTTCGTGCGCGGGAAGATGTTCTATTATGGGCGCAACTTCCACCACATGGCCATGAACTCCACCTTGCCCCTCACCTCCTTCATCATAGTTTGCGAGGCCTTCCTCCGCATCAAACCACACTTTGGCATGTGGCTAAAGACCTTCTGCGTTAAACCAAAGTCTAGCAGCTTTGATCTGGCAGAGTGCGGAGGGGTCATTATCGTGGTTTTGTCACGGCGGATGTCCTAGGATTAGGACTTAAGCATGAAGCCATCACAACGGTGATTAAATTTTTGGGGTTGGACGGGACGAGAGACACAATTTACCCAGGTCCGGCCCCTCAAAGTGGAGGTAAAAGGCTACTCTAGCTTTTCTGCTTATTGCTCGAGTCTCGATTACAAGGGAGCAGAATCGCTAGACCTAGTACTCGGTTGATTGTAACTTGATCTATCTGCCTCAGGGGCTCGCCTTTATATACAGGTCGAGGCGTTGGGCTTACAAGAGTCCAAGTCTTAATTAGACTCGTGACTGAATACATCTCTAACCTGGCCAGTAAAGGAATCCTAAGGCGGTTCATATTCCTGGCCCGTGAGTCGCCATCTTCATACTGGACCTTAAGTCGACCCATTAGGCAAGGCCTCTACTAAATCTTCAGCCTGCTCACGACGGCTCACACCAGTCTTGTAATCTTGACTCGCCATATGTAACCCTGCACATTGCCTGGCAGGTTACATCCTGGGGTTATATCCCAACATTAGGCTCCAGATTGATTTGAACCCGTTCATGTCAATCTTCAATTCTTCCACTTAGCGAGTCTCTGGTTTATATTTCTTTAGTCCTCAAAGTCTGGAAATCCTAACCCGCCATAATGAAGGATGATGTCATCCCTGCAATCTCGGGAAATCCTTCCTGACATCATAACGGATCTTTTTCAAGAAGCCTATGTATAGAGAAGCTTGCAAGCACATCATCTATCATGGGCATTGCCGTGGAGTTGTCACGGCAGATGTACTAGGGGAAGGACTTAGTTGTGGAGCCATTGCGATGTAGTTAGCTTAAAGTGGTTAAAGCGGGACAAAGGACATGAGGAGTTTATACTGGTTCGGCCCCTTTGAGGCTAAGGTAAAAGCCTAATCCAGTTTGAGGTGGTATTGCTAGGGTTTCGATTGCCAGGGAGCGAATACGCTTAGCCCGGCTTTCGATCTGTTGTTTCTTGCCCTAAGCCGCTGCCGGGTCATCCCCTTATATACACGGGTTGACGTCCTGCTGCTTACAGAGTCTCGGTCGGCTCATACAAACGTGTCCGGCCCGGTGACTTATCTTACATGCCTTACGATACAAGTCACATATACATGGCGGTTTACACTTATGGGCCATAAGGCGCCTTTGGGTTTTGGGCCCTTTAATAAGCCTACTACATGAACCGCCATCTTCAACATGTTCATGGGCTTGGCCCATGAACCGCCTTTGGGATAACCCGATCCCTCTTGGGCGGGTCATATCCAGTAGTCATATCCCCAACATGAGGCCCCAGGTTGATTTGAACTTGTTCATGTCAATCTTCAACACTTAGAAAAAGTCCCTCTTCATCTTCTTGTGAGATATTGTAACCCGCCATGATGTCATTCCCTGAAATTGTGGTAACCCGCCATGATGTCACATGTCATTAATATTACATATGGCCCAAATCTTCAGCAAATCTCCTCATTTTAATGAACCTCCAAAAATCGAGGCACCCGCGCTGTCACATATCCATTTTCTTGTCTCCTCGATTCTCGCGCATGCCACTTATCCTTCCAGCCTTATAAATAGGGCTACAGATCCCTTTTCACTCCCCCCCTTTGCCTTCTCAATTTCGTTTTCTTCCCTGCAAGGCTCCAGCGCGCTCGAGCTCCGACGCCGTCGATCTTCATCCACTGCATCAACTTTGGCCGTTGCATCACCCTGAACGAACCAGAACATCACGGCGCCCCTCCGCTGTTCATCAGCGTTGGTAAGCATTCGCCTTTCCTCTTAATGGATCTACCTTAGGGTTTCCCTATTCATCGGTGTTCATCACCGTTCCTCCTTCTCTTTCATAGATCGCATAGCTTTTGATCTGAAAATGACACGGATCTTGTGCGGTAGCAGTTTTAGCACTTGTTTTTTAATATCAGAATATATCTTCATTGCAACAGATCTCATCTGAGCATTCCCACTTTTCTACTGCCGCCACCTTAGGTTTAGATTTTATTTTATTTCTCCGAACTGATGTAGATCCAATCCTATAGCTCCAATCCGTGAAACCTGTTTGTCCCAATACTTAGTAAAATTTGCTCTTGTCAGATCTTGAATACCAGTGCTCGTCATGGCGGCTTATATCACCGGCTTATAATTATCCATATATCATTAGGCCCCATTTAAGCTGCCATTCTGAATATATACCGTAGCTTTTTATTTCCGTCTTAAATGAATCAATTTGAACCGGAAAAAAATTTCTTTCCTTTAGGTTTCTCTCTTCGCAATGCCACCAAAGACAGTTACTTCATGTAATTGGGTTCCCTCCGTTGTCACTGAGGATACACTCAAAGACTTTTTCTAAATCGGGTACTTGCCAGCAAAAACTTTCATGCATTATCGCACCCCTAATCCAGGCGACGAAAGACCTTAGCCAAAGGATGATGAAGTCATTGTTTTTACTGATCACATGAATCGGGGCTTCTCACCGCCCGGTTCTAAGTTTTTCCGAGAGGTTCTGCACTTCTTTCAACTCCATCCTCGAGACATCGGACCCAATTCCGTGTCAAACATCTGCAACTTCCAAATCTTGTGTGAAGTATACCTTCAAGAGGAGCCCAATGTCGAGCTCTTTAGGGAATATTTTTATTTAAACCGCCAAAACAAGTTTATGAACGGACCCAGCTTGGAACTTGGCGGAATCTCAATTCAACGGAGAACAGATGCCATCTTCCCTTATGCTCGCTTGCCTAGTCACCCTAAGGATTGGAACCAGACATGGTTTTACTGCAAAGATACCTCTCCGGCTAATGAGAATCCATTGTCGGGTTATCGTGTCCAACATCTTGACCCGAAGCATCATCTTCCTGAAAAGCTTACCGTTGATGAACGTAAAAAGCTTGCCCCCACTATTACAAAGGTCAAGGCTCTATTGGGAAATGGGCTAACTGGTGTTGACTTGGTTTGGTGCTGGGTTTCTTGGCGAATCATACCCTTGAGTCACCGACCCGGCTTAATGTGTACTTACACGGGTGGTACAAAGGATCCATTACGCCACAACCCCTTGTGTTTGACTGATGAGACAATCACTAAAATGACGAAGACCCTTCTGAATGAAGGCCTGGGAGACTGCTGCAAGGTGGGTCTGAACCCTTTCTACAAACTTAACCCGCCACCAGATGTGAGTCTCTAACTTACTTTACTTTTACCTCATCATTCGAATACTCTATTAACTCAACTTTGCTGACTTTCACATGCTGAATCCGATTTCTGGAAGAAAAAATATGATCATGAAGCTGTCAAAAAGGCCAGGTCCGCCAAGAAAACCGCCAAGAAGACAAAGAAGAAACCAAGTGCTTCTGATATGTTTGAACTAAACGACAACTCTGAGTCGGAGGTAGCCCTTGATTCCCTTGGCTCCTTTTTCAATTATATTATTGACACTGATTATTATCAGGATGACACGGGGGCTAGACAGGTAGTTGAAGAAGAGGTAACTATTATTTCCTCCGGTTCAGAACCTTTGCCAAGACAAAAAATTCGATGAGTAACCCGGAAAGTAAGCTTTTGACACCCCTTAGCTCATTTGGATCCTCAATTTCTTTTGAAGCAACAATAGCACGAGAACCGGCGACAGACTCGGAACAGCGGAGGCCAAGAATTGTCCTTCGGCTTACCAAATACTCTAGTTCGACGGAAACGTCAAAACGAGGTCCTTCCGCACTGAAACTCTTTTTACTCGCTGGCGGGTCTCATTCGCCAGCCACTTAATTCTTCCGATTCAAACTACCAGGAGGTTTCTCGCTCTTCCTCCGGCGACTCATCACAGACCCAGCTGCCAGCTTTCAAAACCGCCCCTGGGTAACAACAATTATTTTTCATTTTGTTCCTCCTTATGCCTTTATAATTGTACTGATTTGTCTGTGTAGTGGCCAAGCAAAGCCTAGTAAGAAGGCAAAGGTGACCAAGCCAGTTGAAGATCCTAAAATTGTTGAGCCGGAGCCACAAGTCCCAACATCAGATGCTTCTGAAAACAACCAGAAGAAACTGCCCATGATGTTCTGCCTGAAATTCCTGATCTCTCCCTTGACCACACAAATATCAGTTCTTTAAACACTGAATCCTCAAGCCCACTTAAACTGTCAAAAGAACATAGTGAAGATGTGATGACCACTGGCACCGGCTTTAGAGAACCGAGAAATCCGACTGTCTTGGCCAAGAATTCCGCCAAACAAGAGGTCATTGAAAAGTGGAAAGTGAGGTTTTACGTCACTCACTATGCGCAACTGAGTAGCAGCGAGGTACTTTCTGGCTACCTCAATCACGTACATACCAGCTGTGATCTTGAAATTGATATGGTGAAGAAGATGCATAAAAAAATTGAGGTATGAATTCCTGCTTTGAATAAGTTATGTACATCCTGCCAACCCCCAAATCGACTGAGTATCATAAAACTGAATACGCTGTAGACTTAGAATAACATGAGCATCTTTAGTAGAATTCTTCCAAGGCTGACTTTCACCATTATAGCTAATCCGGATTTTGATTAACATTGCATATGTAGTCCCCAAGGGTCGGCTTAATCAGCATGAATGAGTCTGTCCTGTTCACCATTGTGTATATATAGAGCTTACATGTATAGTCCCCATAAGCCGGTTGTGACTGTTTACGGCACCACCGGGTTATCATAAATGAATAAGAAGATGCAAACAACATGTATTAGTCCCCAAGTGCCAAGTATTCTTGCTTGCAAAGTGCTTGGGCCTTATTGATATGAGCCGTTGTATGAAGAATGTTTCGGCAGACATTAGCCCCCAAGTGCCAAGTGTTGTTGCTTGCAAAAGGCTTGGGACTTATATTCGTGCAACCTGGATATGAATGTATTTGCAATTCTATGTTTGTACAGAATACCACTTCTGAACTTCAATCACAATTGGCTGATGCAAAGACCCAGTTGAAGAATCAAGAATCTGAGACCCGGAAAGCTGAGTCAAAATTCTGATTTAGCGTGGCTGAAACGGAAAAGCTGAAGACCAGTTTTGAGGCGGAGAAAAATGCTTGGGCTGAAGAAAGGACTGCTTTGACGTAGTGAGCTGAAAAGGCGGAGGCGGCTCTTGAAGAGGTGTAGCGACCCGACCTAAATGGATCAAGTCTCTGTGCTTCAGTGTCATCCCTGGATTGGTAATGCTAACATACAGAGTACTCGAAGGATTTATAACAGATTAGCAATCCCACACTTATTACATCGAATGTCTCAAAAGAGAACTTATTACAATAGATATGGCTTAAGGCCATCTAAATACGATAACAACGGAAGGCTTGGAAGATAAAGTGGATCCTTCAAGTCCAACGACATAGCTGAGTGCATGAAAAACGACCTAGCGCACCTTACTCTTCGTCTGAAAAGTCTGCAACATGATATGTTGCAGCCCGAAACGGGTCAACACATGGAATATGCTGGCAAAATAACACAGTAGAGCAATGAACAGATAAATGCCATCACTACATGCATATATGATTGGTGGAGGCTCTAAGGTTATAATGTTTTGCATAAAGCCAAATTTTCCCTACAACAAAGGAATATATTTTATTTAACTACCATGGTAGTTGAAACATCATTGAGAAGGTTCCTCCAACTCAATCCCAATTAAAGTAATCATTATCAACCCATCAAATTAATTTAGAGTGATGAGATCAAATCAATAATTCAAGTACCAGATACGCAAGATGTCCATAATCGGGGACACGGCTAATCATGATTAGTTTGTACACTCTGCAGAGTTTGCGCACTTTCCCCCATAAGACTCAATCTCCTCCGTTGGATTTCTCGCACTACATGGTGTTTGAGAAACGGATGACCAAGACACAGTCTTTCAGAAACATTAACTCTTTACTCTGGGTAGACCGTTACACCTACTTTCCCCTACCAGGCCCGGGCACAAGGGGGTGAAACCTGTGCGCCTGCACAGGGCCCCCCAGCGTTTTGGGGCCCCAGATTTGCATACAGCACTACATATAAGATGGGCCTCTTCGGGTGTTTCCACCTGGGCCACTGTTGCCTGGCATATGGCGTGCCTAAAGCAGCCCGGGACGTACAGTATCGTCTTAGCGATCGATCTAAACGAGCGAATCCTGATTCCGCTTATCTCTTCGAGTCTGTCGTCGTCTTTTCGTCTGGCGGCCATCGACACGGCGGCATGTTAGGGTTCCTCCTTGCTCAGGAATCCGGTTTCAGGAAGGCAGAACCAGGCAAGAACCCTTCCTCGGTCTCATCTGTTATTGAATCTTGATCGCTTGCATCAAGTCCCAATGAGGAACGACAGCCCGCAGCTAACAGGGAGGATCTGAAGGCAAGGACCGTTCAAGCCATCTCACGATCTCCAGTTTTTTTATGGTTGTCACATGGCAAGGCGTGAGGCCTAGACCGTGAGTTTCGATTTCGCCTACTATTTACTTTTGCTAAATCCTGTAGCTAAGTTTATTCTTTTCATCAATTATAAGGCATCTAGTATTACAAGATCTAAGTCATGTTTTCATTAAAAAAACATGAATCTTGGTTAGCAAAAGTGTAGGAAGAAACAATAAAAATCAAGGATCTAACTTAGTCTAAAAAAGGAGATACAGAAAAGAAACAAAAATCCTAGACATGTCCTTCGATAATCAGTCACTTGATCAAGACTAGGCACGTGATTATAATGTTGACAACGATCCGAGCCCTAGTGATACCCAGATGGAGACATAAAATAATGTTGAGGGAGAATAATAAGTACGATTCTTGATATTTCCGATTGCTACGTAACATATTATGTTCTTTATATTATTGTAGTTATATATATGTAGTTCTTCTAGTGAGGTAGGGCCCATTTTAGCGTTTGGCACAGGGCCTCAGATTTTGCCGGCCCGGCCCTGTCCCCTACATCTGCTAGTCTACCGCTCAAAGAGGTCATGCAATATACTCAACTATGCTAGAGCCCATAATAGCTTGTGGTCGCACACGGAAGTTTCTAGCATGAATAATCTTATGATCCCTTTGAGTCTGGGTGGCGGACCGTACGATGATCACACGGGTACTCCGGGATATCCTAGGACAACACTGGATTCTCCAGGTGCCCACAAGCAATCCACCCAGATGTGTATTAAAGTTGCCACCTTAAGTTGAACCATTAATTAGCAATCTCACATATGTCATGGATACTCTCAAACCCAATCCACGTCTACGATCATAGCATGACATTATAAGCATAACGTAGAAGTAACTCCCAAGGGTTTGGTAATAATACATGTAATAGGTTCTACCTCATCATCTACTTCCGAGACCCACATGTTAAGAGATCCTACTCATGCAATATGTGAGGGTTGAAACTAAAGCATAAAAACCGGGTAATAAAGGGGTATGATCAATGTGTTACTTGCCTTGCTGACGATTCACAAAACCTAGTGACTCGTAGTAGCACGCTTCGCACTCCGGGAAATCTATCGCAAACAAACAATAGCATACATAAGCAACCAAGCAAAGATGCACGGGTAAAACTCAAATAAGGAGATCTAACCAGAAAGTTCAACTGATGAACTCCTGTTTGCAAAAAGAATCAAATCAAACGGAGCAACGAAACTCAAACTACTAAAGAAACAAGATTCATTTACTAAACTAAACTAAACTCAAATTTTAAAGTACCAAAATCTTGTTCAAGTTGGTTAAACAGAAAGAGGGCTTCGAGACGAAGATCTAGGCGCTTGTTTCACCTGATTTGGATAAACGAGCGAAAAGATAAACTAAAACGAAGATCAGGGCATAAATCGCGATCGAAAATAATCGCGGAAAAACCCTGGAAAAGAAAACGAGATGAACAGGCTAACGAATGAACGTTCGCTGTCTGCGGCTAACTGATGAAAAGCGTTCGTTAAAACGAACGGATGGACAAACGTCCGCTAAATAACTAAACCAAGAAAACCGAACCGATCTAAGGTTTTGAAGAACATCCTGGCTGTTTTTACCTAAACCGGAAAAAAACCAGCGGCCGAGATCCGGCGAACGGGGCAGCTCGGGCGGCGGCGTTGACGGCGCAGAGCGGCTCGGACGGCGGCGGCGGCGCAGCTCGGTGGCGGGGGTGGCGAGGGCAGGCGGCGGCGCGGGGGATGTGGGGCTCGAGGGGGGCCCGGGCTCGGCTTATAAAGGGAGGGGGGGCGAGGTGGCTTGCGGGAGGGGGCGGCGAGGCACGGCGGCGTCGGACTCCCTCGAGGAGTCCGGCTCCGGGACGACGACGGGAGGCGGTGCGGAGGCTAGGCCAGTTGGGCCTCGGCCTAGTTCGGTCCGGCGGGAAGTAAAAAAAAACTGATATCGTCGGGAAAAATCCTAGAAAATAAAATAAAAATCTAAAAATACCAAAACAAATTTCACCGTCTAAATAAAATATTTAGAACATGATGAACATTTTCTTGGCCCTAAAAATGCAATTATAAAATATGCAAAATTTTCCAATTCCAATAAAATTGCAGAAAAATCCAAATAAAACTATTTAATTGATTTTAGTATTTTTCTTCCAATATTCCATTTATTTTGGAGAAGACATGTTATGTCCTCTCAGATATTTTAATATGGAATATCTTCGGAGAGAAAAATAATTAAACCAAAATGATCCTTGTTCCGATATTTGAGGAAATTCAAATATGAAAATGGTGAAATCCCCAACTCTTTCCGTGGGTCCTTTAGTTGCTTAGAATTTCGAGGATCGCAAAATGAAATGCAAATAAAATATGATATGCATATCATGACCTATGTATAACATTCCAAATTGAAAATTTGGGATGTTACAAACCTACCCCCCTTAAGATGAATCTCGCCCTCGAGATTCGGGTTGGCTAGAAAATAGGTGTGGGTGGTCTTTGCGTAGATCATCTTCTCGTTCCCAGGTGGCTTCATCCTCGGTATGGTGGCTCCACTAAACTTTGCAAAACTTGATAACCTTGCTGCGTGTGACTCGGCTGGCAAACTCGAGAATCTTGTCTGGTTTCTCCTCGTAGGTTAGATCACTATCCAAATGAATTGCTTCCAGGGGCACTGTATCTCTCAGAGGAATATCAGCCATCTCAGCATGGCACTTCTTCAGCTGGGAAATGTGAAACACATCATGAACTCCTGGCAGTCCTTCGGGTAACTCTAACTTGTAGGCAACCTCTCCCATGCGTTCCAAAACATGGTACGGTCCTACAAATCTCGGGGCTAACTTTCCCTTAACTCCAAAACGTTTAACACCCCGCAGAGGTGACACTCTCAGATATGCTCTGTCTCCGATTTCATAGACTACCTCCTTGCGTTTCGCGTCTGCATAACTCTTCTGTCTGGACTGAGCTACCTTCAATCTATCTCGAATCAGTTTAACCTTCTCTTCTGACTCTTTAATCAAATCTGGTCCAAATAACTGACAGTCGCCAACTTCATCCCACATCAACGGTGTTCGGCATCTTCTTCCATACAATGCTTCGAACGATGCCATCTTCAAACTGGCCTGGTAGCTGTTGTTGTACGAGAATTCCGTGTAGGGCAAGTTGTCATCCCAACTAGATCCATAATCTAGCACACAAACTCTCAACATGTCCTCCAAAATCTGATTGACTCTCTAGGTCTGTCCATCAGTCTACGGGTGAAAGGTTGTACTGAACTCTAGCCTGGTACCCAAAGTCTGGTGCAACTGATGCCAAAACTTTGAAGTAAACTGCGCTCCTCTATCTGATACGATGGTCCTCGGAACTCCGTGCAGACATACGATCCCGGTCATATATATCATGGCCAACTTTGCACTGGTATAGGTGGTTTTCACTAGGATAAAGTGAGCTACTTTGGTCAAGCGATCCACTACTACCCAGATAGAGTCATATCCCGACCGAGTCCTGGGTAATCCGGTGATGAAATCCATGCCAAGCTTGTCCCACTTCCATTCGGGTATCGGCATAGGCTGCAGTAATCCCGCTGGCTTCTGATGTTCTGCCTTCACTCTCTGACATACATCACATACAGCTACATACTCGGCAATGTCCTTCTTCATTCTAGTCCACCAGAAACGTTCCTTCAAATCCAAATACATCTTAGTGTTTCTGGGGTGTATCGAGTATGGCAAGTCATGAGCTTCCTATAGTATCAACTTCCTGATCTCGACGTTATTGGGCACATAGACACGGTCCTCAAACCACAAGGTGTCGTGTTCGTCCTCATGAAAACCTTTGGCTTTTCCTTCACTCATCTTCTCCTTTATTTCGGCAATTTCTTTGTCATCCTTCTGAGCTTCTCGAATCTTTCCCAATAATGTTGACTGTACCTCCAATGCCGCAACAAAACCTCTAGGAACTATCTCCAAATGAAGCTCCGTGAGATCTTCTGCTAACTCCTTTGGCAATCCTCCGTTTACTAGGGTATTGACATAACTCTTCCGGCTCAAAGCATGTGCTACGACATTGGCCTTGCTGGGATGATAGTGCAACTTCATATCATAATCCTTTATGAGCTCCAACCATCTCCTCTGCTTGAGGTTCAGCTCCTTCTGAGTGAAAATGTACTTCAAACTCTTGTGATCCGTGTACACATCACAGCGGTTTCCAATAAGAAAGTGTCTCCAGGTCTTGAGCGCATGCACTATAGCTGCTAACTCCAAATCATGTGTGGCATAATTCAACTCGTGCGGTCGAAGTTGACGTGAGGCATATGAAACAACTCTTCCGTCTTGCATAAGTACTCCTCCAAGTCCTAAGCGAGAGGCGTCACAATACACTTGGAAATCCTTGCGTATATCTGGCAGAATCAGCACTGGGGTTGTAGTCAAACGTTTCTTCAACTCCTGGAAACTTACTTCGCATTTTTTCAGTCCAATGGAACTTGGTGTCCTTCTTCAACAATGTCGTCATAGGCTTCGTAATCTTGGAGAAATTCTCAATGAATCTCCGATAGTATCCCGCGAGTCCAAGAAAACTACGGATCTCTCCAACTGAGGTGGGTGCCAACCACTCAGTGACTGCCTGAACCTTGGTAGGATCCACTGCTATGCCTTCTCCTGATATAACATGTCCAAGAAATCCAACTTCCTTCAACGAAAACTCACATTTGCTGAACTTGGCATATAACTGATGTTCTCTGAGCTTCTCAAGAGCCAAACGCAAATGTTCCTTGTGTTCCTCCTCATTCTTCGAGTACACCAAGATATCATCTATGAATACCACAACAAACTTATCCAAGAATTCCATGAACACCTTATTCATCATACTCATGAAATAGGCATGGGCGTTAGTCAATCCAAATGACATAACCGTATACTCATATAGCCCATACCTTGCGGTGAAGGCTGTCTTAGGTATATCCTTTTCTCGGATCTTCAGCTGGTGGTACCCTGATTGCAGATCAATTTTGGAGAATACTTTAGCTTCTTGAAGTTGGTCAAACAAATCATTGATCATCGGCAGTGGGTACTTGTTCTTGATTGTTACTTCATTCAACGCTCGATAGTCAACGATCATTCTTAAAGATCCATCCTTATTCTCGACCAAGAGCACTGGGGCTCCCCATGGTGATGAACTTCGTCAAATGTAACCTTTCCCCAATAACTCCTTAATCTGCTTCTTGATCTCCTCCAGATCATTCGCGGGCATCCGGTATGGTCTCTTTGATATTGGTCCGGTACCTGGCAATAGTTCTATCAAAAACTCAATGTCCCGATCTGGTGGCATGCCTGGTAGCTCCTATGGAAATACATCCGGGTAATCCTTCACTACATGCACTTCCTCCTGAACAACTCTCTCGAGAGAATTTACTTGGTTCCCCCTAGGCGCATGCCTGGATACATACTTGATCCCTTTTCCCTCTGGGGTGGTAAGTAGAATCGACTTACTGGCACAATCGATGTTTCCTCCATACATCGATAGCCAATCCATGCCTAGTATCACATCCAATTCTTGTGACTCCAAAATTAACGGGTTTGAGGGGAAAACATGGCTTCCAATGGTCAATGGCATATGAAAACATCCTTGACTTGCCATATACTCCGCTCCTGGTGAGCTTACTGATACATCTCCAACGTATCTATAATTTTTTATTGTTCCATGCTATTATTTATGATGTTTTGGATGTTTAATTGGCTTTGTCATACACTTTTATATTATTTTTGGGACTAACCTACTAACCCAAAGGCCCAGTCCAGATTGCTGCTTTTTGCCCGTTTCAGGGTTTTGCAGAAAAGGAATATCAAATGGAGTCCAAACGGAATGAAACCTTCGGGAGAGATATTTTTGGAGAAAGTCACGCACGGGAGACTTGAGAACCACAGAGTAGGGGCCACGAGGTGCCCATGAGGGTGGGGGGCGCGCCCCCCTACCCAGGGCTGGCCCCCTGCCTCGTGGGTCCCTTGTGAGGCCCCCGGTGTCCTCCTTCCTCCTATATAAGCCTACGTACCCCAAAACCATCAGAAGAGGAGAGAAAACCCTAGTTCCACTGCCGTAACCTTCTGTTCTCGTGAGATCCCATCTTGGGGCTTGTTCCGGAGCTCCACCGGAGGGGGGATCCATCACGGATTGCTTCTACATCATCATCATCGCCCTCACCATGAGTTGTGAGTAGTTTACCACAGACCTTCGGGTCCATAGCTAGTATCTAGATGGCTTCTTCTCTCTCTTTGGATCTCAATACAAAGTTCTCCTCGGTCTTCGAGGAGATCTATTCGATGTAATCTCTTTTTGCGGTGTGTTTGTCGAGATACGATGAATTGTGAGTTTATGATCAAGATTATCTATGATAAATATTTGGTTCTTTTCTGAACTCTTTATGTGTCCTCATAATATCCTTGCAAGTCTCTTCGAATTATTGGTTTGGTTTGGCCTACTAGATCTATAGTTCTTGCAATGGGAGAAGTGCTTGGCTTTGGGTTCAATCTTGTGGTGTCCTTTCCCAGTGACAGTAGGGGAAACAAGGCACGTATTGTACTGTTACCATCGAGGATAAAAAGATGGGGTTTATATCATATTACTTGAGTTTATCCCTCTACATCATGTCATCTTGCTTAAGGCGTTACTCTGTTCTTATGAACTCAATACACTAGATGCATGCTGGATAGCGATCGATGTGTGGAGTAATAGTAGTAGATGCAGGCAGGAGTCGGTCTACTTGTCTCGGACATGATGCCTATATACAATGATCATGCCTACATAGTCTCATAATTATTCGGTTTTCTATCAATTGCTCGACAGTAATTTGTTTACCCGCCGTAGAATATCGCTATCATGAGAGAAGCCACTAGAGAACACTATGGCCCCCGGGTCTATTCTCAACATATCAATCTACATCTACTTTACTTTTTCCGCTTTTACTTTCTGTTCTTATAAACAAAAATATCAAAAATATAAACTATCATCTCTATCAGATCTCACTTTCCTAAGTGACCGTAAAGGGATTGACAACCCCTTATCGCGTTGCCTGCGAAGTTCTTATTTGTTTGTGCAGGTGCGAGGGACTCGCGCGTGGTCTCCTACTGGATTGATACCTTGGTTCTCAAAAACTAAGGGAAATACTTATGCTACTGTGCTGCATCTCCCTTTCCTCTTCGAGGGAATACAACGCAAGCTCGAGAAGTAGCAAGAATAATTTCTGGCGCCGTTGCCAGGGAGGCTTACGCGAAAGTCATATACCAAGTACCTATCACAAACCCTTATCCTTCGCATTACATTTATTTGCCTCTCGTTTTCCTCTCCCCCACTTCACCCTTGCCGTTTTATTTGCCCTTCTTCTTCCGTGTGTTTACCGTTCGCTTGCCTCTCGTTAGCTTGTGTTGCTATGTGCCCTCTATTAGCTTGCATCTTCACTTGCTAAAGTATGGATCCTCATCCACTTGCTAATGTCTTTAAGAGATCCAATTATGTTGAACCTATTGCTAGTGAGCTGCGTGCACTAGATTATCTTTATGGGGTTTTGCTTGAAATTCATGAATCTGAAAATTGTGAGGAATTGTTAAAAGAAAAAGTGATTCATGATAGCTTGTTAAATAAAAAGCATGATTGCAATGATGTTATTGTAAATTCTATTAATGTCAATTGTGTTAATGGCATGCATAACCCTAAGCTTGGGGATGCTTATTTTGATATGCCCACTGCTTGTTACAATGATCGTGATTGGGGTGATGATTCTTACGATCTTGAAAATTTATTTAAACCTCATCGTGAATATGAGATTGATAATAATGTTTGCCATAATATTGAAAGTGGATTTGAAAGAGTGTCAACTTTTGATCCCACTACTTTAGTTATTGATCGATCTTATGAAATTTTAGATAAAAGTGGGTTTGGAAAGGTCATGACTTTAGTTAATGTTGATCCCACTATTTTGGAAGAGTGTCAACTTCGCATGCATGTGGATCGTGTTGAGAATATGTCATGTGATAGCTATATTGTTGAATTTGCTTATGATCCTACATTAAATTATTATGAGAGAGGAAAATATGGTCATAGAAATCTTCATGTTACTAAATTACCTCTCTTCATGTTGAGATTGATCTTGTTTCTTTCTTCTTCCTTGCATACGCTAGATCTTGCTTTATATGATAATTTGTTTGCTTATAAAATGCCTATGCATAGGAAGTATGTCATACTTAGATGTGTTTGTCACATGTTTGATGACGCTCTCTTGGTGCTTCAATTCTTATCTTTCATGTGAGCATCAATGAATTCTCAAGCCTATCTTAATGGCTATAAAGAAAGAGCTTGTTGGGAGGCAACCCAATTTTATATTTTTTGTTTTTGCTTATGTTTAGGAACAAATATTGCATCTAGCTTCTGTTTAGATGTGGTTTTGTGTTTTTTTTAGTGTTTGTTCCAAGTAGAACCTTTGGGAAGACTTGTGTGAAGTTTATGTGATCTTGTTGTGAAAAACAGAATCGTTAGCGCTCGCTAGAATGATCACCAGATTTTACTGGAGCGTGCTATTTAGTTGATTCTTTTTGCATATGATTAGTAGACAAATTCCTCACTTTTACCAATTTAGTTTTAATTTTTTGGAGTTACAGAAGTATGCGAAACCTGCAGATTACTACAGAATGTTCTGTTTTTGACAGATTCTGTTTTTCGTGTGTTGTTTGCTTATTTCAATGCATCTATGAGTAATATTGGGAGGTATGAACCATAGAGAAGTTGGAATACAGTAGGTTTAACACCAATATAAACAAACAATGAATTCATTGCAGTACCTTTTAGTAGTGGTTTGCTTTCTTATACTAACGGAGCTCACGAGATTTTTGTCTAAGTTTTGTGTTGTGAAGTTTTCAAGTTTTGAGTATTGCTTTGATGGACTATGGAACAAAGAGTAGCAAGGGCCTAAACTTGGGGATGCCCATGGCACCCCAAGTAAAATTCAAGGACAACCAAAAGCCTAAACTTGGGGATGCCCCGGGAAGGCATCCCCTCTTTCGTCTTCATCCATCGGTAACTATACTTGGAGCTATATTTTTATTCACCACATGATATGTGTTTCGCTTGAAGCGTCTTGTATAATTTGAGTCTTTGCTTGTTAGTTTGCCACAATTATCCTTGCTGGACACACCTAATTGAGAGAGTTAAATATGGCCTAGGAATTGTTAGAACACTCTATGTGCTTCACTTATATCTTTTGAGTTGAATAGTTTTTGCTCTAGTGCTTCACTTATATCTTTTAGAGCACGGTGGTGATAATATTTTGAAGAAATTGTTGAACTCTCATGCTTCACTTATATCTATTTGATAGTCTATTAAAACAGCATGGTAATGTGTTTAGGCTATAAAACTAGTCTTCACATGATAGACATCCAATATCAATGTAGTAAAAACTTTCACACTAAGTGCATTGAATATGATGAGAAGTTGGATGCTTGATAATTGTTTTGAGATATGAGGATAGTGATATTAGAGTCATGCTAGTGGAGTTATTATTAAATAGAGAAATACTTGTGTTAAGGTTAGTGATTCCCATAGCATGCACGTATGGTGAACCGCTATGTGACGAAGTTAGAGCATGAGGTATTTGTAAAGTGTCAACATTTGCGTGGAGGTCGGGGGCGCGCGATGGTTAACTCCTACCAACCTCCCCCCTAGGAGCATGCGTTGATTGCTTTGTTTTGATGACTCGTAGATTTTTGCAATAAGTATATGAGTTCTTATGACTAATGTTGAGTCCATGGATTATACGCACTCTCACCCTTCCACCATTGCTAGCCTCTCTTGTACCGCGCAACTTTCGCCGGTACCATACACCCACTATATATCCTTCCTCAAAATAGCCACCATATTATTCCTCAAAACAGCCACCATACCTACCTATCATGGCATTTCCATAGCTATTATGAGAAATATTGCCATGCAACATTCCACCGTTCCATTCATATGACACGCTTCATATTGTCATATTGCCATGCATGATCATGTAGTTGACATCGTATTTGTGGCAAAGCCACCATGCATAATTTTTCATACATGTCACTCTTATTTCATTGCACATCCGGGTACACCACCGGAGGCATTCATATAGAGTCATACTTTGTTCTAGTATCGAGTTGTAATATCGAGTTGTAATTCAATGAAAGTGTGATGATCATCATTATTAGAGCATTGTCCCATGAGAGTAAAGGCTAAATCAATAAAGCCCCTCCACAAAAAAAGAAAAAAAGGAAAGGCCAAAGAAAAAAGGAAGGCTAAAAAAAGGGACAATTGCTACTATCTTTTTTCCACACTTGTGCTTCAAAGTAGCACCATGTTCTTCATGATAGAGAGTCTCATGTTTAGTCACTTTCATATACTAGTGGGAATTTTCATTATAGAACTTGGCTTGTATATTCCAATGATGGACTTCCTCAAATGCCCTAGGTATTCACGAGCAAGGAAGTTGGATGCACACCCACTAGTTTCTTTTGTTGAGCTTTCATACATTTTTATCTCTAGTGCGTCCGTTGCATGGCAATTCCTACTCACTCACATTGATATCTATTGATGGGCATCTCCATAGCCCGTTGATACTCCTAGTCAATGTGAGACTATCTCCCTCCTTTTTGTCTTCTCCACAACCACCTCTCTATTCCATCCATAGTGCTATGTCCATGGCTCACGCTCATGTATTGCGTGAAAGTTGAAAGGTTTGAAAGAATAGAGTATGAAAACAAGTGCTTGGCTGAAATCGGGGTTGTGCATGATATGAATATTTTGTGTGATGAAGAGGGAGCATAGCCACACTATATGATTTTGTAGGGATAACTTTCTTTAGCCATAGTATTTTGAGAAGACATGATTGCTTTGTTAGTATGCTTGAAGTATTACTATTTCTTATGTCAATATAGACTTTTATCTTGAATCTTTCAGATTTGAACATTCATGCCACAATTAAGAGAATTACATTGAAAAACTATGTTGGTTAGCATTCCACATCAAAAATTCCGTTTTTACCATTTACCTACTCGAGGACGAGCAGGAATTAAGCTTGGGGATGCTTGATACGTCTCCAACGTATCTATAATTTTTGGTTGTTCCATGCTATTATTTATGATGTTTTGGATGTTTAATGGGCTTTGTCATACACTTTTATATTATTTTTGGGACTAACCTACTAACCCAAAGGCCCAGTCCAGATTGCTGTTTTATGCCTGTTTCAGGGTTTTGCAGAAAAGGAATATCAAACGGAGTCCAAACGGAATGAAACCTTCGGGAGAGATATTTTTCGAGAAAATCATGCACGGGAGACTTGAGAACCACGGAGTAGGGGCCACGAGGTGCCCATGAGGGTGGGGGGCGCCCCCCTGCCCAGGGCGCGCCCCCTGCCTCGTGGGTCCCTCGTGAGGCCCCCAGTGTCCTCCTTCCTCCTATATAAGCCTACGTACCCCGAAACCAACAGAAGAGGAGAGAAAACCCTAGTTCCACCATCGTAACCTTCTGTTCCCATGAGATCCCATCTTGGGGCCTGTTCCGGAGCTCCGCCGGAGGGGGGATCCATCACGGAGTGCTTCTACATCATCATCATCGCCCTCACCATGAGTTGTGAGTAGTTTACCACAGACCTTCGGGTCCATAGCTAGTATCTAGATGGCTTCTTATCTCTCTTTGGATCTCAATACAAAGTTCTCCTCAGTCTTCGAGGAGATCTATTCGATGTAATCTCTTTTTGCGGTGTGTTTGTCGAGATACGATGAATTGTGAGTTTATGATCAAGATTATCTATGATAAATATTTGGTTCTTTTCTGAACTCTTTATGTGTGCTCATAATATCCTTGCAAGTCTCTTCGAATTATTGGTTTGGTTTGGCCTACTAGATCTATAGTTCTTGCAATGGGAGAAGTGCTTGGCTTTGGGTTCAATCTTGCGGTGTCCTTTCCCAGTGACAGTAGGGGCAGCAAGGCACGTATTGTATTGTTGCCATCGAGGATAAAAAGATGGAGTTTATATCATATTGCTTGAGTTTATCCCTCTACATCATGTCATCTTGCTTAAGGCGTTACTCTGTTCTTATGAACTCAATACACTAGATGCATGCTGGATAGCGGTCGATGTGTGGAGTAATAGTAGTAGATGCAGGCAGGAGTCGGTCTACTTGTCTCGGACGTGATGCCTATATAAAATGATCATGCCTAGATAGTCTCATAGTTATTCGGTTTTCTATCAATTGCTCGACAGTAAGTTGTTTACCCGCCGTAGAATATCGCTATCATGAGACAAGCCACTAGAGAACACTATGGCCCCCGGGTCTATTCTCAACATATCAATCTACATCTACTTTACTTTTTTTGCTTTTACTTTCTGTTCTTATAAACAAAAATACCAAAAATATAAACTATCATCTCTATCAGATCTCACTTTCGTAAGTGACCGTAAAGGGATTGGCAACCCCTTATCGCGTTGCCTGCGAAGTTCTTATTTGTTTGTGCAGGTGCGAGGGACTCGCGCGTGGTCTCCTACTGGATTGATACCTTGGTTCTCAAAAACCGAGGGAAATACTTACGCTACTGTGCTGCATCTCCCTTTCCTCTTCGAGGGAATACAACGCAAGCTCGAGAAGTAGCACTTACTAACATAGGTGTCCTAAGTACTTTGGTGGGAAACTTATATTTATCCACGAATCCCCTTGAAATGTATGAATGCGATGCACTAGTATCAAAAAGAACAATTGCAGTAAATGACTTAGCCAAAAACTTACCGACAACTGCATCAGGCTGTTCTTCAACTTCCTCCACGTTCACGTGGTTCACTTGTCCCCTGTTGAAAGGGTTGGGTTTCTTCCCAGAGCTTCCATTGCAATTCCCATTCTTCGCTTCAGGGCACTCAGTGGCATAGTGTCCAGTCTTCACGCACTTGAAACATGTAATGTGACTTAGATCCTTCTTGGCGGGTGTGGCTGGATTGGAGTGGTTCTGATTACTGGTTGCTCCATTCTCATTCCCATTCTTGGGGCCATTGTGGTTATGAGAACTCCCTCCATTATGGGTGTGGCCTCCATGGTTATGGGTATATCCTCCCAAGTTCAGAGTGAAACGGGGCTTCTGCTGGGCTCCAAAATTGTTCTTTCCTTGTCGATACTTCCTCTTGCGGCTTTCAATCTGCTGCTGCTTCCCTTCAATCGTAAGAGCTTTGTCTACCAGTTCCTGGTAGTTGTTAAATGTTGCCTTCATCTCATCATTCAACCCTTCCATAAACTTCTCCTGCTTCACGACATCTGTGGCCACATCATCAGGGGCATAGCGAGATAGTGTACTAAACTCATGTACGTACTGAGCCACACTACGATTTCCCTGGTGCAAGTTGTGAAACTCACGCTTCTTCATGCTCATAGCTCCAGTTGAGAGATGGGCGGTGCGAAAAGCTTGCTGAAACTGATCCCAAGTGACATTGGCTATAGGGAAAGTGGTTGTATAATTCTCCTACCATGAGGCTACTGGTCCATCCAACTGATGTGCGGTGAAACACACCTTCTCAGCATCTGTGCAACCTGTGGTGGTCAACTCCCTTCCAATCTTGCGTATCCAGTCATCAGCAACTATTGGCTCGGTGCTACTGGAAAACACCGACGGCTGCAACCTCAGAAAACGGGCTAGGTTGTCAACTGGTGGTGGTGGTGGAGGGTTGTTGTTGTTGTTGTTGTTCTGATTCTGGACAAGAAGTTGCATCAAAGTGTTCTACTGCTGGATCAACTGGGTGAGCTCAGGGGAAAACTCAAATCTGGGCTCACGTCTCGGAGGCATCTGATGGGTTTAGGGGAGAGATTAGAATAGAATGAGGTCTAGGGGGAATCACTACCCATATGCACATGAGACAAACACAATGATATCACACCAAATCAATTCAAGCAAGGGCATACAATCGGTCTAGAACTATTGTTACAAAAGTGTTCTGACTCCTACTATATGGGGGAAAACTACTATCATAGGGTGTTCATCTAGAAATTTTGATCGGTGGAAGACTCCATGATATCCGCTCCAGCTTCATCTTCATAGTCATCATCATTACCATCAGGGTCGGAGTTGGTGTCGTCGATGATGATGTAGTCTTTAGAACGAATCTCCTTGGGTTCGTTGTCTTCTCCTCCTGACGCGGGGTCTCCCATAAATACTCCTAACTTCCTTGTCAGGTCGTCATTCTTCTCCACAAGTATTGCGATTTCCTCCTCATATCCGTCACGTGAAGACTTAAGTTCCTCTTCTAGCTCAGTGTTCCTGGTTATCGCCTTCTTCAAATCTATCATGCATGCGCATATCTGATTCTCCTGTCGACGAATGTGCTGGTTTAACTCCTGGATGAAAGCTGCAATGGACATGTCCCTCCTGGTACTGATCATCTCCCATTGCTCATCTTGGCGCCCACATATCTGGTAGATAGTGTCCTTCAGCTCCTGTTTGTAGACTTCTCCAATTCGTCCCATAGCAATGTGGGCTGCCATGCTCTTGCCTAGACTCCAGGTTGGTGCATCAAAGGAAAAATCTATGGGCTCAGTGACTGGCGTGGACGTCCTCCCGGGAACTTGAACTCGAATCATCCATGGCTCCTCTTCTGGTAAAGTGGCGGTGTAGGTCCCGGTGAAGCTTGGTATTCCGATGTTCAGGTATCTAGTGACTTCCTTCAAGTGTCGTCCAAAAGGTGTGTCTTCATCTGGTTGAGTAAACTTGTTCCTTGAGTCCGCCATCCTAAAGAGTAGAAAATGGAGAGGAGTCAGAAATGAGTAGAGAAGAGTGACCTATGGCTCATCTTAGTGGTCGTGTCCTACATTCAACATGTGCTCTGATACCATCTTGTAGCGACCCGACCCAAATGGATCAAGTCTCTGTGCTTCAGTGTCATCTCTGGATCGGTAATGCTCACACACACAGTACTCGAAGGATTTATAACAAAGTAGCAATCACACACTTATTACATCGAATGTCTCAAAAGAGAACTTATTACAATAGATATGGCTTAAGGCCATCTAAATACGATAACAGCGGAAGGCTTGGAAGATAAAGTGAGTCCATCAACTCCAATGGCATAGCTGAGTGCATGACAAATGACATAGCGCACTTTTCGTCTGAAAATTCTGCAACATGATATGTTGCAGCCCGAAACGGGTCAGCACATGGAATATGCTGGCAAAATAACACAGTAGAACAATGAACAGATAAATGCTATCACTATATGCATATATAGCTGGTGGAGGCTCTAAGGTTATAATGTTTTGCATAAAGCCAATTTTTCCCTACAACAAAGGAATCTATTTTATTTAACTATCATGGTAGTTGAAACATCACTGAGAAGGTTCCTCCAACTCAATCCCAATTAAAGTAATCATTATGAACCCATCAAATTAATTTAGAGTGATGAGATCAAATCAATAATTCAAGTACCAGATACTCAAGATGTCCATAACCGGGGACATGGCTAATCATGATTAGTTTGTACACTCTGCAGAGGTTTGCGCACTTTTCCCCACAAGACTCGATCTCCTCCGTTGGCTTTCTCGCACTACATGGTGTTTGAGAAACGGATGACCAAGACACAGTCTTTCAGAAACATTAACTCTTTACTCTGGGTAGACCGTTACACCTACTTTTCCCTACATCTGCTAGTCTACCACTGAAAGAGGTCATGCAGCATACTCAACTATGCTAGAGCCTGATGTCTACTACACAACCTTCTTCTTGTAGACGTTGTTGGGCCTCCAAGTGCAGAGGATTGTAGGACAGTAGCAAATTTCCCTCAAGTGGATGACCTAAGGTTTATCAATCCACGGGAGGCGTAGGATGAAGATGGTCTCTCTCAAGCAACCCTGCAACCAAATAACAAAGAGTCTCTTGTGTCCCCAACACACCCAATACAATCGTAAATTGTATAGGTGCACTAGTTCGGCGAAGAGATGGTGATACAAGTGCAATATGGATGGTAGATATATGTTTTTGTAAACTGAAAATATAAAAACAACAAGGTAATTAGTGGTAAACGTGAGCATAAACGGTGTTGCAATAATAGTAGACAAGGCCTAGGGTTCATACTTTCACTAGTGCAAGTTATCTCAACAATAATAACATAATTGGATCATATAACTAGCCCTCAACATGCAACAAAGAGTCACTCCAAAGTCACTAATAGCGGAGAACAAACGAAGAGATTATGGCAGGGTACGAAACCACCTCAAAGTTATTCTTTCTGATCGATCTATTCAAGAGTCCGTAGTAACGTTCAATCTATCATAGAGTTCGTACTAGAATAACACCTTAAGATACAAATCAACCAAAACCCTAATGTCACCTAGATACTCCATTGTCACCTCAGGTATCCGTGGGCATGATTATATGATATGCATCACACAATCTCAGAAACATCTATTCAACCAACACATAGAACTTCAAAGAGTGCCCCAAAGTTTCTACGGGAAAGTCAAGACAAAAACGTGTGCCAACCCCTATGCATAGATTCCCAAGGTCACGGAACCCGCAAGTTGATCACCAAAAACATACATCAAGTGTATCACATGATATCCCATTGTCACCACAGATAAACACGTGCAAGACTGATACGTCCAAAACGTATCTATAATTTCTGCTTGCTCCATGCCACTTTTGGGTGATATTGCTATGATATTCATACACTTCCATACACTTTTGATCATATTTGGACTAACTTACTAATCCAGTGCCAGTTTCTATTTTCGGCTGTTTTTGTATTTCAGGTTTTCACGTTTCGAGAACTGCCCAGAAAAATCCAGAAAAATTATATAAAAAATCAGCGAACTGGAAACAACACTGCGTCCGAAGGGCAGCCTGGGGGGGGGGGGCACAGGGGCTCCAGGCGCCCTATGGGCGCGCCCCCCCTGG
>LR738715.1:178579544-178591583 GCA_902687465.1 Secale cereale | reverse complement strand
GGGGGCGCCTGGGCCCCCCGAGGCTCCCCCGGTGCCCTACTTTGGCATATATTTAAAGGACTCTCCGAAACCCTCAGAGGAGGACTTCTTTTTGCGATCCCATCTCTGTTCCACCGCCGCCGCCGCTTCCAAGATCGGGAGCACCAGGAGAACTCTTCCCGGCACCCTGCCGGAGGGGAGGATCACCACCGGGAGCTTCTCCACCACCATGGACGCCTCCCGGATGACTCGTGAGTAGTCTCCCTTGGATCATGAGTCCATGACCAGTAGCTATGTGATGTTCTCCTCCCGTTCTTGTGCTTCACTAATTAGTCCTCGTGAGCTGCCCTACATGATCGCGGCACCTATGTAATCCTTATGCTGTTGCTATGTTGAGTTTGCTGGGATCTGATGGATTATGAGATTATGTTCAGATTGATCTTGAGTAATATATTTGATTCACCTCTTTTATATTTTAGTTCATAAGTAATTCTTGCATGTTCTCCGTTGTTATTTATTGCTTTGGCCGAGTAATAGGTAGTGACTCCAAGAGGGAACGTTATGCTCGATTGTGGGTTCATGCCCCTCGATGACTAGCTTGAGTGACAGAAACATGAGTCTAGGGGATGTGCTGTTGCCACAAGGGGGAAAACAACGGTGCTTGTGCCCGCGGGTGCAAGGATTGTTTACTTTACGCAAAGTTCTTTTAATGCAGTTGTCTGTTGCATTGAGTTTACACTATGGGTGGGACTCGCAACTTAATACCAGCGAGATGTTCTGGATAGATATCTCAAGGTGGATGATTAGTAGTAGATATTGATGGATTTCGGTCTACTTACTTTGGCGTACCGCCCATGCTTTGAACCTCAACCTTTCTTGCAATGTAGTCAGCATTGGTTTGCGTTGGTGGTCCTGTCAATTGCCCAGCTGTAATTTGTTTACCTCACATAGCTGTTTTATCGTCTTTTGGGAGAGAGACATCACTAGTGAACATCATGAGACTCCGGTCCATATTACCATCATTGATCACATCCACTATTTACTTTTCGCTATTTACCTACTATTGCAAAAACTATCTATCACAACTATCATTGCTTTTAATCCTTTGTGAACTACAAGGCCGGAGAGATTGACAACCTCTCTGTACTCGTTGGGAGAAAAGTTATTTGTATCTGTGTGCAGGTCCACGTTGATTGCTAATTGCGCCGTTAGCAATTGACACCTACTTGTTGAACCTAGGAGTCTCTGGGGATTCGATCCTTGGCATCTTTGCTAAGGGAAAACACTTCTACAATACTGCATCTTACACCTTCCACTTGGGGTAACCAACGAGGGGTTCGAGGCCCATCAAGGAGTATTTTCTGGCGCCGTTGCCGGGGACTCCACTCTTCAGGATAGGGGAGTTGCATGCTATCTTTTACCTTTGCTTTTTAGTCTTGTTAGTTTACCTTTCATTTTTGCTTTAGTACCTTTTTATCGAAAATCACAAAAAATAGTTATCTTGCTTGCTTGCTACTATGGGTTCCACCGAGAACACCAAGTTGTGTGACTTCACTAGTCACAACAACGATGACTTTATCAGCACACCTATCACTACACCTGCCACTTAGTCATGAGAGAACAATTCTCCGGTGCTGGAGATGATGCTGCTTTACACTTGAACAACTTTGTTGAACTTTGTGATATGCAAAAGTACCAAGAAATAGATGGTAATATTGTTAAGCTTAAGCTTTTTCCTTTCTCCTTGAGAGGAGGAGCTAAAATTTGGTTTCAGTCTTTGCCTAGAAATAGCATAGATTCATGGGACAAGTGCAAAGATGCTTTTGTTGGAAAATACTATCCACCTGCTAAAATTATCCAACTAAGAAGTAACATAATGAATTTTAAACAATTGGATAATGAACACGTTGCCCAAGCTTGGGAACGTATGAAATCTCTTATCAAGAACTGCCCTACTCATGGTTTGACTACTTGGATGGTTATCCAAACTTTTTATGCAGGCTTGAACTTTACCTCGCGGAACTTGTTAGATTCGGCCGCGGGAGGAACCTTTATGTCAACTACACTTGGTGCTGCCACGAAGCTTCTCGATGAGATGATGACCAACTATTCCCAATGGCACACCGAACGCGCTCCAACAGGTAGGAAGGTAAACTCTGTCGAGGAGATTTCCTCCCTAAATGAAAAAGTTGACTTGATCATGTCTCTACTTTCGAAGCAATCTTCTGTTGATCCTCGTGATGTTCCTTTAAATTCTTTGATTGCTCAAGAACAAGTAGATGTGAACTTTATCTCTAGAAACAATTTTAATAACAATGCTTATAGGAGTAATTTTGGTAGCAATCCTTATGGGAACAGCAATGCTTATCCTATCACCAAGAACTCCACCCAAAAAGATAGAGACTTGTCTGGCTATGAGAAACTTCTAGAAATAGAGAAGGCCACTAAGAATTACATGCACACCCAATATGAACAAAACAAAACCTTCTCGAGGCAATTAAATGAGCATACTGCTATCTTGCAAAACATTAGTAGACAATTAGAGAGCATAAATATTGAGATTTCTAACCTCCAGACTAGGCTCACTATCACTGAGACCCAAGTTTCCAACATGTCCCACACACAAGCCACTTTGATAAACCAAATGGCAGCTAAACCCGAAGTGGTTGCACCCCTAAGGGAGGAAGAAGATAGAATTAAGAGCCTTCCTACCCACCACATTGTTGCTACTATCCAAGTTGTTGAGGATATCCAAACTCTTAGCACCCAATGCACTCCTGGTCCCGATGTGTTGCTCCTGCACCAAGATAATGTGTGCCTTGATCAGGAGCTCCGCCAAATGCAAGGACTTGACGGTCCCATTATCACATCCCCGCACAACAGCCAGTAGGAAGCTCAGTTTGTTTGATCATGTATGCACCGCTAAGTTGAAGCACTTGGCCATGGCCATCTTCGCTATCTCACACGATGGGCCAGGCCCAAAATCTCAAGTAGGTTGGTTACTAGGGCCCTGATACGTCCAAAACGTATCTATAATTTCTGCTTGCTCCATGCCTCTTTTGGGTGATATTGCTATGATATTTATACACTTCCATACACTTTTGATAATATTTGGACTAACCTATTAACTCAGTGCACCCCAGTGCCAGTTTCTGTTTTCGGCTGTTTTTGTATTTCAGGTTTTCCCATTACGAGAACTGCCAGAAAAATACCGAAAAAATTATATAAAAAATCAGCGTTCCAGAAGGTTCTCGGTAGCCAAAGTACAGCCGGGGGGGGCACCAGGGCTCCAGGCGCCCTGGTGGCACCCCCCCCGCTGGGCCGCGCCGGGGGGGCGCCTGGGCCCCCCGAGCCTCGTCTGGTGCCCCCCTTTGGCATATATTTAGACCGTCTCCCAAAACCCTTGAGACGGAAACCCTTTTTCGCGATCTCATCTCTGTTCCGCCGCCGCCGCCGCTTCCAAGATCGGGAGCACCAGGAGAACCCTTCCCGGCACCCTGCCGGAGGGGGGGATCACCACCGGGAGCTTCTCCACCACCATGGACGCCTCCCGGATGAGTTATGAGTAGTCTACCTTGGACCATGGGTCCATGACCAGTAGTTATGTGATGATCTCCTCCCGTTCTTGTGCTTCACTAATTAGTCCTCGTGAGCTGCCCTACATGATCGAGGCACATATGTAATCCTTATGCTGTTGCTATGATGAGTTTGCTGGGATCCGATGGATTATGAGATTATGTTCAGATTGTGTTTGAGTAATATATTTGATTCACCTCTTTTATATTTATGTTCGTAAGTAATTCTTGCATGTTCTCCGTTGTTATTTATTGCTTTGGCCAAGTAGTAGGTAGTGAGTCCAAGAGGGAACGTTATGCTTGATTGTGGGTTCATGCCCCTCGATGACTAGCTTGAGTGACAGAAACATGAGTCTAGGGGATGTGTTGTTGCCACAAGGGGGAAAACAACGGTGCTTGTGCCCGCGGGTGCAAGGATTGTTTACTTTACGCAAAGTTCTTTTAATGCAGTTGTCTGTTGCTTTGAGTTTACACTATGGATGGGACTCGCAACTTAATACCAGCGAGATGTTCTGGATAGATATCTCAAGGTGGATGATTAGTAGTAGATATTGATGGATTTCGGTCTACTTACTTTGGCGTACCGCCCATGCTTTGAACCTCAACCTTTCTTGCAATGTAGTCAGCATTGGTTTGCGTTCGTGGTCCTGTCAATTGCCCAGCTGTAATTTGTTTACCTCACATAGCTGTTTTATCGTCTTTTGGGAGAGAGACATCACTAGTGAACATCATGAGACTCCGGTCCATATTACCATCATTGATCACATCCACTATTTACTTTTCGCTATTTTATTTACTATTGCAAAAACTATCTATCACTACTATCATTGCTTTTAACCCTTTGTGAACTACAAGGCCGGAGAGATTGACAACCTCTCTGTACTCATTGGGAGCAAAGTTATTTGTATCTGTGTGCAGGTCCACGTTGGTTGCTACTAATCGGGCGCCGTAGCAATTGACACCTACCTGTTGAACCTAGGAGTCTCTGGGGAATCGATCCTTGGCATCTTTGCTAGGGGAAAACACTTCTACTTACTGCATCTTACACCTTCCACTTGGGGTAACCAACGAGGGGTTCGAGGCCCATCAAAGACATACATCAAGTGTTCTCAAATCCTTAAAGACTCGATCTGATAAGATAACTTCAAAGGGAAAAGTCAATCCATTACAAGAGAGTAGAGGGGGAGAAGCATCATAAGATCCAACTAAAATAGCAAAGTTTGCGATACATCAAGATCGTGCCATCTCAAGAACACGAGAGAGAGAGAGAGAGATCAAACACATAGCTAATGGTACATACCCTCAGCCCCGAGGGTGGACTACTCCCTCCTCGTCATGGAGAGCGCCGGGATGATGAAGATAGCCACCGGAGAGGGATTCCCTCCCTCCGGCAGGGTGCCAGAACGGGTGTAGATTGGTTTTCGGTGGCTACAGAGGCTTTCGGCGGCGGAACTCCCGATCTAGGTTAATTTCCGAAGGTTTTAGTATTTATAGGATTTTTTGGCGTAGGGCACAAGTCAGGGGCCCCCCAGGCCGTCCACGAGATAGGGCGGCACCACCACCTACCTAGGGCGCGCCCCCCACCCTCGTGGGCAGCCCGTGGCTCTCCTGGCCCAACCCTTTTACTTTGGGGGCTACTTTTGGTCCAGAAAAAATCATCAAAAATTGGCACGTCAATTGGACTCCGTTTGATATTCCTTTTGTGTCAAACTCAAAACAAGGAAACAAAATAGAAACTGGCAGTGGGCTCTAGGTTAATAGGTTAGTCCGAAAAATCATATAAAAGTGTATATAAAAGCCCATTAAACATCTTAGAAGGATAATATAATAGCATGGAACAATCAAAAATTATAGATACGTTGGAGACGTATCAGCATCCCCAAGCTTAATTCCTGCTCGTTCTCGAGTAGGTAAATGATAAAAACAATTTTTTTGATGTGGAATGCTAACCACCATAATTTTCAATGTAGTTCTCTTTATTGTGGCATGAATGTTCAGATCTAAAAGATTCAAGACAAAAGTCTATATTGACATAAGAAATAATAATACTTCAAGCATACTAACAAAGCAATCATGTCTTCCCAAAATACTATGGCTAAAGAAAGTTATCCCTACAAAATCATATAGTCTGGCTATGCTCCGTCTTCATCACACAAAATAGTCATATCATGCACAACCCTGTTTTCAGCCAAGCACTTGTTTTCATACTCTATTCTTTCAAACCTTTCAACTTTCATGCAATACATGAGCGTGAGCCATGGACATAGCACTATGGGTGGAATAGAGGTGGTTGTGGAGAAGACAAAAAGGAGGGAGATAGTCTCACATCGACTAGGCGTATCAACGGGCTATGGAGATGCCCATCAATAGATATCAATGTGAGTGAGTAGGGATTGCCATGCAACGGATGCACTAGAGCTAAATATGTATGTAAGCTCAACAAAAGAAAGTAGTGGGTGTGCATCCAACTTGCTTGCTCACGAAGACTTAGGGCATTTGAGGAAGCCCATCATTGGAATATACAAGCCAAGTTCTATAATGAAAATTCCCACTAGTACATGAAAGTGACTAAACATGAGACTCTCTATCATGAATAACATGGTGCTACTTTGAAGCACAAGTGTGGAAAAGGATAGTAGCATTGTCCCTTCTCTCTTTTCTCTCATTTTTTTGGAGGGGCTTCTTTTTTTAGCCCCTCTCTATTTTTTTGGGCCATCCTTTTTTTATTTGCCCTTTAGCTTTTTTTTTTTGATTTTTTTGTTTCCTCACATGGGACAATGCTCTAATAATGATGACCATCACACTTTTATTGATTTACAACTCGATATTACAACTCGATACTAGAACAAAGTATGGCTATATATGAATGCCTCCGCCGGTGTACCAGGATATGCAATGAAACAAGAGTGACATGTATGAAAAATTATGCATGGTGGCCTTGCCACAAATACGATGTCAACTACATGATCATGCATAGCAATATGACAATATGATGCGTGTCATATGAACGGAACGGTGGAAAGTTGCATGGCAATATATCTCGGAATGGCTATGGAAATGCCATGATGGGTAGGTATGGTGGCTGTTTTGAGGAAGATATATGGTGGCTGTTTTGAGGAAGGATATATAGTGGGTGTATGGTACCGGCGAAAGTTGCGCGATACAAGAGAGGCTAGCAATGGTGGAAGGGTGAGAGTGCGTATAATCCATGGACTCAACATTAGTCATAAGAACTCATATACTTATTGCAAAAATCTATGAGTCATCAAAACAAAGCAATCAACGCATGCTTCTAAGGGGAGGTTGGTAGGAGTTAACCATCGCGCGCCCCCGACATTCACACAAAGGTTGACACTTTACAAATACCTCATGCTCTAACTTCGTCACATAGCGGTTCACCATATGTGCATGCTACGGAATCACTAACCTTAACACAAGTATTTCTCAATTTCATAATAACTCCACTAGCATGACTCAAAACAATTATCAAGCATCCAACTTCTCATCTTATTCAATGCACTTAGTGTGGAAGTTTTTACTACATTGATCTTGGATGCCTATCATGTGAAGGCTAGTTTTATAGCCAAAGAACATTACCATGCTGTTCTAATAGACTCTCAAAAGGATATAAGTTAAGCATGAGAGTTCATCTATTTATTCAAAATAAAACCACCGTCGTGCTCTAAAAGATATAAGTGAAGCACTAGAGCAATATCAAACTACTCCGAAAGATATAAGTGAAGATCAATGAGTAGTCGAATAATTATGTAACTATGTGAAGACTCTCTAACATTTAAGAACTTCAGATCTTGGGATATTATTCAAACAGCAAGCAAAACAAAATAAACTAAATTGACGCTCCAAGCAAAACACATATCATGCGGTGAATAAAAATATAGCTCCGAGTATAGTTACCGATGGATGAAGGCGAAAGAGGGGATGCCTTCCCGGGGCATCCCCAAGCTTAGGCTTTTGGTTGTCCTTGAATTTTACCTCGGGGTTCCTTGGGAATCCCCAAGCTTAGGCTCTTGCCACTCTTTGTTCCATAGTCCATCAAAGCAATACTCAAAACTTGAAAACTTCACAACACAAAACTTAGACAAAAATCTCGTGGGCTCCGTTAGTATAAGAAAACAAACCACTACTCAAAGGTACTGTAATGAACTCATTCTTTGTTTATATTTGTGTTAAACCTACTGTATTCCAACTTCTCTATGATTCATACTTCCCAATACTACTCATAGATGCGTTGAAATAAGCAAACAACACACGAAAAACAGAATCTGTCAAAAACAGAACAGTCTGTAGTAATCTGCAGGTTTCACATACTTCTGTAACTCCAAAAAATTCAAACTAAATTGGTAAATGTGAGAAATTTGTCTATTAATCATCTGCAAAAAGAATCAACTAAATATCATGCTCCAGTAAAATCTGATGACCATTCTAGCGAGTGCTAACGATTCTGTTTTTAACAGCAAGATCATATAAACTTCACACAAGTCTTCCCAAAGGTTCTACTTGGCACAAACACTAATTAACACACAAAATCACATCTAAACAGAAGCTAGATGCAATATTTATTCCTAAACAGAAGCAAAAACAAAGGAACTAAAATAAAGTTGGGTTGCCTCCCAACAAGTGCTATCGTTTAACGCCCCTAGCTAGGCATGATGATTTCAATGATGCTCATGTAAAAGATAAGAATTGAAACGTAAAGAGAGCATCATGAAGAATATGACTAGCACATTTAAGTCTAACCCACTACCTATGCATTGGGATTTTGTGAGCAAACAACTTATGGGAACGATAATCAACTAGCATAGGAAGGGAAAACAAGCATAGCTTCAAAACTTTAAGCACATAGAGAGGAAACTTGATATTATTGCAATTCCTACAAGCATATGATCCTCTCTCATAATAATTTTCAGTAGCATCATGAATGAATTCAACAATATAGCCAACACATAAAGCATTCTTTTCATGATCTACTTGCATAGAAATTTTACTACTCTCCACATAAGCAAATTTGTTCTCATCAACAATAGTGGGAGCAAACTCAACAAAATAATTATCATGGGAGGCATAATCCAACTGAAAACTAAAATCATGATGACAAGTTTCATGGTTATCATTATTCTTTATAGTATACATGTCATCACAATAATCATCATAGATAGGAACCATGTTTTATTCATAATAAATTTGCTCATCAAAACTTGGGGGACTAAAAATATCATCTTCATCAAACATAGCTTCCCCAAGCTTGTGGCTTTGCATACCATTAGCATCACGGATATTCAAAGGATTCACACTAACAACATTGCAATCATGCTCATCATGCACATATTTTTGCCAAGCATTCTATGTAATTCTTCTTCTAGTACTTGAGCACAATTTTCCTTCCCATCATTTTCACGAAAGATATTAAAAAGATGAAGCATATGAGGTAACCTTAATTCCATTTTTTTGTAGTTTTCTTTCATAAACTAAACTAGTGATAAAACAAGAAACTAAAAGATTCGATTGCAAGATCTAAAGATATACCTTCAAGCACTAACCTCCCCGGCAACGGCGCTAGAAAAGAGCTTGATGTCTACTACACAACCTTATTCTTGTAGAAGTTGTTGGGCCTCCAAGTGCAGAGGTTTGTAGGACAGTAGAAAATTTCCCTCAAGTGGATGACCTAAGGTTTATCAATCCACGGGAGGCGTAGGATGAAGATGGTCTCTCTCAAGCAACCCTGCAACCAAATAACAAAGAGTCTCTTGTGTCCCCAACACACCCAATACAATGGTAAATTGTATAGGTGCACTAGTTCGGCGAAGAGATGGTGATACAAGTGCAATATGGATGGTAGATATAGGTTTTTGTAAACTGAAAATATAAAAACAGCAAGGTAACTAGTGGTAAACGTGAGCATAAACGGTGTTGCAATGATAGTAGACAAGGCCTAGGGTTCATACTTTCACTAGTGCAAGTTCTCTCAACAATAATAACATAATTGGATCATATTACTAGCCCTCAACATGCAACAAAGAGTCACTCCAAAGTCTCTAATAGCGGAGAACAAACGAAGAGATTATGGTAGGGTACAAAACCACCTCAAAGTTATTCTTTCTGATCGATCTATTCAAGAGTCCGTAGTAACGTTCAATCTATCATAGAGTTCGTACTAGAATAACACCTTAAGATACAAATCAACCAAAACCCTAATGTCACCTAGATACTCCATTGTCACCTCAAGTATCCGTGGGCATGATTATACGATATGCATCACACAATCTCAGAAACATCTATTCAACCAACACATAGAACTTCAAAGAGTGCCCCAAAGTTTCTACCGGAAAGTCAAGACGAAAATGTGTGCCAACCCCTATGCATAGATTCCCAAGGTCACGGAACCCGCAAGTTGATCACCAAAACATACATCAAGTGTATCACATGATATCCCATTGTCACCACAGATAAACAGGTGCAAGACATACATCAAGTGTTCTCAAATCCTTAAAGACTCAATCCGATAAGATAACTTCAAAGGGAAAACTCAATCCATTACAAGAGAGTAGAGGGGGAGAAGCATCATAATATACAACTAAAATAGCAAAGCTTGCGATACATCAAGATCGTGCCATCTCAAGAACACGAGAGAGAGAGAGAGATCAAACACATAGCTAATGGTACATACCCTCGTCCCCGAGGGTGGACTACTACCTCCTCGTCATGGAGAGCATCGGGGTGATGAAGATAGCCACCGAAGAGGGATTCCCCCCCTCCGGCAGGGTGCCAGAACGGGTGTAGATTGGTTTTCGATGGCTACAGAGGCTTTCGGCGGCGGAACTCCCGATCTAGTTTAATTTCCGAAGGTTTCAGTATTTATAGGATTTTTTGGCGTAGGGCACAAGTCAGGGGGCCCCCGGGTCGTCCACGAGATAGGGCGGCGCCACCACCTGCCCAGGGCGCGCCCCCAACCTTGTGGGCAACCCGTGGCTCTCCTGGCCCAACTCTTTTACTTCGGGGGCTTCTTTTGGTCCAGAAAAAATCATCAAAAATTGGCACGTCAATTGGACTCCGTTTTATATTCCTTTTCTGTAAAACTCAAAAACAAGGAAAAAAAGAAACTAGCACTGGGCTCTAGGTTAATAGGTTAGTCCAAAAAATCATATAAAAGTGTATATAAAAGCCCATTAAACATCCTAGAAGGATAATATAATAGCATGGAACAATAAAAAATTATAGATACGTTGGAGACGTATCAGAGCCCATAATAGCTTGTGGCTGTACACGGAAGTTTCTAGCATGAATAATCTTATGATCCCTTTGAGCCTGGGTGGCAGACCGTAGGATGATCACATGGGTACTCCGGGATATCCTAGGACAACACTGGATTCTCCAGGTGCCCACAAGCAATCCACCCAGATGTGTATTAAACTTGCCACCTTAAGTTGAACCATTAATTAGCAATCTCACATATGTCATGGATACTCTCAAACCCAATCCACGTCTACGAGCATAGCATGGCGATATAAGCATAACGCAAAAGTAACTCCCAAGGGTTTGGTAATAAAACAGGTAATAGGTTCTACCTCATCATCTACTTCCCAGACCCACATGTTAAGAGATCCTACTCATGCAATGTGCGAGGGTTGAAACTAATGCATAAAAACTAGGTAATAAAGGGGTATGATCAATGTGTTACTTGGCTTGCTGACGATTCGCAAAACCTAGTGACTCGTAGTAGCACGCTTCGCACTCCGGGAATTCTGTCGCAAACAAACAATAGCATACATAAGCAACCAAGCAAAGATGCACGGGTAAAACTCAAATAAGAAGATCTAACCAGAAAGTTCAACTGAAGAGCTCCAGTTTGCAAAAAGAATCAAATCAAAGGGAGCAACGAAACTCAAACTACTAAAGAAACAAGATCCATTTACTAAACCAAACTAAAGTCAAATTTTAAAGTACCAAAATCTTGTTCAAGTTGGTTAAACAGAAAGAGGGTTTCGATACGAAGATCTAGGCGCTTGTTTCACCTGATTCAGATAAACGAGCAAAAAGATAAACTAAAACGAAGACGAGGGCAGAAATCATGATCGAAAATAATCATGGAAAAACCCTGGAAAAGAAAACGAGACAAACAGGCTAACGAACGAACGTTCGCTGTCTGCGGCTAACTGACGAAAAGCGTTCGTTAAAATGAATGGACGAACGAACGTCTGCTAAATAACTAACCGAGAAAACCGAACCGTTCTGAGGTTTTGAAGAAAATCCAGGCGGTTTTTGCCTAAACCAAGAAAAAACGGCGGCCAAGATCTGGCAAACGGGGCAGCTCGGGCGGCGGCGGTGACGACACGGGGCGGCTCGGGTGGCCGTGGCGGCGGCGCGGGGCTCCGGCGGTGGCGCAGCTCGGCGGCGAGGCTGGCAAGGGCACGCGGCGGCGCGGGGGATGTGGGGCTCCAGGGGGGCCCTGGGTTCGTCTTATAAAGGG
>LR738715.1:178485939-178572161 GCA_902687465.1 Secale cereale | reverse complement strand
GGTGCTGCTTGGAGGAGGGGGGCAAGGCAACGGCCAGCGGCGGTGGAGTCCGGCTCGGGCATGGGCGACGCGGCGCGAGGAAGGCGGCAGCGGCGGCGCGGGCCTGGCTCGGCTGGGCCTTCGGCCCAGTCGGGCACGGGTCTCCTATTTTTTTTAAACACCGAAGCTACGAAAAATCCTAGAAAATAAAAAAAAAATATAAAATTGCCAAAACAAATTTTCACCGTCTAAATAGAATATTTAGAACAAGATGAACATTTTTCTTGGCACTAAATGCACTTTTGAAAACATATTTTTCCTAATTCAAATAAAACTCCAAAGAAGAACTTATTTGATTTTTTTCTATTAAATCCTCAGTATTTCTTTATTTTTGGGAGAGTCATTTTACTCCCTCTCTCATATCTTATTTTAGAAATACTTGAAGATAAAATAAATAAAATCAAATGATCCTATTTTCAAAATTTGAAAAACCTCAAATGTGAAAATATCGAAATCCCCAACTCTCTCCGAGGGTCCTTGAGTTGCGTAGGATTTACTTGGATCCTCCAAAAGCAAGAAAATATGCTATGCATGATGATCTAATGTATAACATTCCAAATTGGAAATTTGGGATGTTACAAACCTACCCCCCTTAAGATGAATCTCGCCCTCGAGATTCGGGTTGGTTAGAAAATAGGTGAGGGTGGTCCTTCCGCAGGTCTTCCTCTCGTTCCCAGGTAGCTTCATCCTCGGTGTGGCGACTCCACTGAACTTTGCAAAATTTGATAACCTTGCTGCGGGTGACTCGGCTGGCATACTCAAGAATCTTGACTGGTTTCTCTTCATAGGTCAAATCACTGTCCAATTGAATTGCTTCCAATGGCACTGTATCCCTCAGTGGTATCTCAGCCATCTCGGCGTGGCATTTCTTCAACTGGGAAACATGGAATACATCGTGAACTCCTGACGATCCTTCGGGCAATTCCAACTTGTAGGCTACTTCTCCCATACGTTCCATAATCTTGTATGGTCCTACAAAATGTGGCGCTAGCTTTCCCTTAACTCCAAAGCGCTTAACTCCTCGGAGTGGAGATACTCGAAGATAAACTCGGTCTCCGACTTCGTAAACGATCTCTTTGCGTTTTGAGTCTGCGTAGCTCTTCTGCCTGGACTGGGCTATCTTGAGCCTATCGCGAATCAACTTTACCTTCTGTTCCGATTCCTTGATCAAATCTGGTCCAAACAACTGGCGGTCTCCAACTTCGTCCCAAGACAACGGGGTCCTACACCTCCTTCCGTATAAGGCTTCGAAAGGGGCCATCTTCAAACTGGATTGATAACTGTTGTTGTAAGAGAACTCCGCATAAGGCAAATTGTCGTCCCAACTAGATCCATAATCTAGCGCACAAGCTGTCAGCATATCCTCCAAAATTTGATTGACTCTCTCAGTCTGTCCATTCGTCTACGGATGAAAAGCTGTGCTAAACTCTAGCCTGGTACCCAAAGTTTCATGTAACTGATTCCAGAACTTTGAGGTAAACTGGGTTCCTCTGTCTGATACGATGCTCCTCGAAACTCCATTCAGGCACACGATTCTGGTCATGTATCTCTTTGCCAACTTCGCACTGGTGTAAGTAGTCTTTACTGGGATGAAATGAGCTACCTTCGTCAAGCGATCGACTACAACCCAAATCGAGTCATAGCCCGAATGAGTTCTGGGTAATCCCGTAATAAAATCCATGCCTAGCTTATCCCACTTCCATTCGGGTATTGGCAATGGTTGTAACAATCCTGTCGGCTTCTGATGTTCTGCCTTCACTCTCTGACACACATCACAAATGGCTACATACTCCGCAATGTCCTTCTTCATACCGGTCCACCAGAAGATATCCTTCAAGTCCAAGTACATCTTGGTATTTCCTGGGTGAATCGAGTATGGTGAATCATGGGCCTCTTGCAGAATCAACTTCCTGATCCCTGGGTCGTTAGGCACATATACGCGGTCTTCAAACCATAGGGTGTCGTGCTCATCCTCACGAAATCCTTTAACCTTTCCTTTGCTCATACTCTCCTTTATAGAGGCAACCTCCTCGTCAGTTTTCTGAGCTTCTCTGATTTTATCCATCAGGGTAGACTGAATCTCTAGTGTTGCTACATAGCCTCTCGGAACTATCTCCAAACATAGCTCTCGTAAGTCCTCGGCTAACTCTTTTGGTAAATCCTCCGTCATTAGTGTGTTGACATGGCTCTTACGGCTTAGGGCATCAGCTACCACGTTAGCCTTTCCGGGATGATAATGCAATCTCATATCATAATCCTTAGTGAGTCCCAGCCATCTCCTTTGCCTGAGATTCAACTCCTTCTGAGTGAATATATACTTCAAACTCTTGTGATCCGTATATACTTCACAATGGTTTCCGATGAGGAAATGTCTCCAAGTCTTCAATGCATGCACTACGGCTGCTAATTCCAAATCATGAGTGGCATAGTTCCACTCGTGGGGTTTCAGTTGTCGTGATGCATACGAAACAACTCTTCCTTCCTGCATAAGAATTGATCCAAGTCCTCGACGTGAAGCGTCGCAGTACACCTCATAGTCCTTATGTTGATCTGGCAGAATCAACACATGTGAGGAGACCAAATGTTTCTTTAGTTCCTGGAAACTGACCTCACACTCTTCTGTCCAATTGAACTTGGTATCTTTCTTTAAAAATTCCGTCATAGGCTTTGCAATCCTCGAGAAATTCTCAATAAATCTCCGTTAGTATCCTGCAAGTCCAAGAAAACTCCGGATCTCTCCAACTGTTGTCGGTGCTTCCCAATTTGTCACAGTGTCAACCTTGGCGGGATCTACTACTATTTCTTCTCCGGATATAACATGTCCGAGGAATCCAACTTCCTTCAACCAAAACTCACATTTGCTGAACTTGGCGTATAACTGATGTTCTCTGAGCTTTTCGAGTACCAAACGCAAATGCTCCTTGTGTTCCTCTTCATCCTTTGAGAAGATCAATATATCATCTATGAACACCACGACGAACTTATCCAAAAACTCCATAAACACCTTGTTCATCAGGTTCATAAAGTATGCTGGTGCGTTAGTCAGACCAAAAGACATAACGGTATACTCATACAACCCATACCTGGTGGTAAAGGCCGTCTTAGGTATATCCTGCTCTCGAATCTTCAACTGATGGTATCCTGATCGCAGACCGATCTTGGAAAATACCTTAGCTCCTTGCAATCTATCGAACAGATCATTGATCATCGACAATGGATACTTGTTCTTGATTGTTACTTCATTCAATCCTCGATAATCAACAACCATTCTTAACGATCCGTCCTTCTTCTCCACTAGAAGTACTGGTGACCCCCAAGGCGATGAACTTGGGCGAATGTAACCTTTATCCAGTAACTCCTTAATCTGTTTCTTAATCTCCTCCAAATCCTTTGCGGGCATCCTGCATGGTCTCTTAGAAATTGGCCCTGTGCCTGGCAAAAGCTCTATCAAAAACTCAATATCTCTATCTGGTGGCATGCCTGGCAGTTCCTCTGGAAATACTTCAAGGAAATCTTTCACCACTGGTACTTCCTCCTGAACAACTCCTGATAAGGAATTTACTCTGTTCCTTTTCGGCACATGCTGAGATACATACTTGATCCTTCTTCCTTCTGGCGTATTAAGCAAAATGGACTTACTGGCGCATTCAATGTTCCCTTCGTACTTAGATAACCAATCCATTCCTAATATCACATCCAATCCTTGAGATTCCAATACTATTAGGTCTGAGGGGAATGTGTAGTTACCAATCCTTAATGGCAACTGATCACACCATAATTTAGCCATATACTCTGCTCCAGGTGAGGTTACTAACATGGGTGACCTAAGGGCTTGGGTTGGCAGCTTATACTTATCCACAAATCCCCTTGAAATGTATGAATGCGTTGCACAAGTATCAAAAAGAACGAGTGCAGTAAAGGACTTAACTAAAAACTTACCTATTCCTGCATCCGGCTGAGCTTCAACCTCCTCCACGCTGACGTGGTTCACTTGTCCCCTATTAAAAGGGTTTGGCTTCTTTCCAGAGCTTACATTGCCATTTCCATTCCGGGCTTCTGGACATTCATTGGCGTAATGTCCCGTCTTCTGGCACTTATAGCAAGTGACTTGGCTCAGGTCTCGCTTGGCTGGTGTTGTTGGGTTGGTATGGTTCTGTCCGTTGTTTCCTCCATTCCCATTACCATTCTTGGGGCTTATGATTGTGCGAGCTACCTCCTCCATCGGTATGTTGAAAGTGTCCTACCGTTTTAGGGGTAAAACGTGGCTTCTGTTGAGCTCCAGAATTGTACTTTCCTTGTCCATACTTCCTCTTGCAATTTTCAATCTGTTGATGCTTCCCTTCAATCATTAGAGCTCGATCAACCAGTTCCTGGTAGTTGTTGAAGCTTGCTACCATCAAATGTACGCTCATTTCATCATTCAGCCCTTCCATAAATCTTTCCTGCTTAGCGGCATCTGTGGCCACATCATCTGGGGCATAACGGGATAGAGTAACTAAACTCATCTACGTACTGAGCCACAGTACGATTGCCTTGGCGTAAGTTGTGAAACTCCCGCTTCTTCATGCTCATAGCTCCAGTTGAGACATGGGCGGTACAGAAAGCTTGCTGAAACTGATCCCAAGTAACATTGGCTATGGGGAAAGTGGCTGTGTAATTCTCCCACCACGCTGCAGCTGGTCCAGACAACTGATGTGCGGCAAATCGCACCTTCTCAGCATCCGAGCAGTTAGCAGTGGTCAAATCCCTTCCAATCTTGCGCAGCCAGTCATCAGCGACTATTGGTTCAATGCTACTAGCAAACACCGGTGGTTGTAACCTTAGGAAACGGGTCAGGTTATCCACGGGTGGTGGTGGTGGAGGGTTGTTGTTGTTCTGGTTGTTCTGAGTGTTCTGGACAAGAAGTTGCATCAAAGTGTTCTGTTGCTGGATCAACTGAGTGAGCTCAGGGGGAAACTCAAATCCGGGCTCACGTCTTGGAGGCATCTGATGGGTGTATAGGGAAGAGATTAGAATAGAAAAGAGGTCTAAGGGAAATTCACTACCCATATGCACATGAGACGAACACAAACATAACACACCAAGATCAAATCAAAACAAGGGCTTACCGGGATCTAATGTTACAAAAGTGCTCTAAGACTACAATGTGGGGAAACTACTAGTCATAGGGTGGTCTTCTAGAAATTTTGATCGGCGGAGGATTCCATGATGTCAGCTCCAGCTTCGTCTTCATAGTCCTCATCATCGCTATCATCGGGGTCTGAGTCTGTGTCGTCAAGGATGATGTAGTCTTCAGGGCATATCTCCTTGGGTTCTTCTTCCTCTTCTTCCCCTCCTGGTGCTGGGTCTCCCATGAATACTCCTAGCTTCCGTGTCAAATCATCATTCTTCTCCACAAGTATTAACATCTCCTCCTCGTATCCGTCGCGTGTTGACTTGAGTTCCTCCTCTAAATCCAAGTTTTTGGTTAGTGCTTTCTTCAAGTCGATCATCCCTGCACACATCTGGTGCTCCTGGCGATGAATGTGCTGGTTCAACTCTTGAATGAACGTGACAATGGACCTGTCCTTCCGGGTGTTGATCATGTCCCACCGTTCATCTCGACGTCCAAAAATCTAGTAGATAGTGTCCTTCAGCTCCTGCTTGTAGATTTCTCCAATCCTTCCCATAGTGATGTGGGCTGCCATGCTCCTGCCTAGGCTCCATGTAGGCGCATTAAAGGAAAATTCTATGGGTGCGGTGACGGGCATGAACGTCCTTCCTGGAACTTGAGCTTGAATCAACCAGCGCTCCTCTTCAGGTAAAGTGGCGTTGTAGGTTCCGATGAAGCTGGGTAGTCCGATGTTTAGATATCTAGTGACTTCCTTCAGGTGTTGTCCGAATGGTGTATCTTCATCAGGTTGCGTGAACTTGTTCCTTGCATCTGCCATCCTAAAAGAGTAGAAAAGATGAGGAGTCAGAAAAGAGAAGAGTGAGTAGTGTTCTAGGGTTTTAGCTTAGTGGTCGTGTCCTACAGTCAGCGTGTGCTCTGATACCATCTTGTAGCGACCAGACCTCAAACAGCCCGATCTCTGTGCATCAGTGTCATCCCTGGATCAGTAATGCTGACACGCACAATACTTGAAGGATTTATAACAGAGTGGCAATCACACACTTATTACATCAATAGTTCCAAGGATGAACTTATTACAATAAAAATGGCTTAAGGCCATCTAACAACGATAACAGCGGAAGGCTTGGAAGATAAGTGAGTCCATCAACTCCAGCGGCATCACTGAGTATAGAACCACGACCTAAAGGCACCTTACTCGTCGTTTGAAAAGTCTGCAACATGAACGTTGCAGCCCGAAACGGGTCAGCACATGGAATATGCTGGCAAAGTAACACATAGAGAGTAACAAAAGTAAAACTATATTATATGCAATATGGCTGGTGGTAAGCTCTATGGTTACAGTTTTTGCATAAAGCTAATTTTTCCCTACTACAAAGGAATAGATTTTAATTAACTATCATGGTAGTTGAAACATCATTGAGAAGGTTCACCCAACTCAGCCCCAATTAAAGTAAACATTAACCCAACAATGTTAATTAAAGTAACATGATGAGATTCACATGATAATCCAAGTACTAGATACTCAAGACGTCCATAACCGGGGACACGGCTAATCATGATCAGTTTGTACACTCTGCACAGGTTTGCGCACTTTTCCCCACAAGACTCGATCTCCTCCATTGGGATTCTCGCACTTCATGTTGTTTGAGAAACGGATGACCGAGACATAGTCTTTCAAAAGCACTAGCACCTTACAATCGGGTGGACCGTACCAACCTACATCCCCTACATCTGCTAGTCCACCACTTTAAGAGTTCGCACGACTTAGTCAACTATGCTAGAGCCCATAATAGCTTGTGGCTGCACACGGAAGTTTCTAGTATGAAAAATCTCATGATCCCTTTGAGCCTGAGTGGCGGTCCATAAAGAAAACAGGCAATCGCTGGAATACCCAGGTGCCTCAATCCACCCAGATGTGTATTTAAGTTGCCACCTTAAGTTGAACCATTAATTAATAATCTCACATCTGTCATGGATACACTCACCCAATCCACGTCTACTAGCATAGCATAACCTAACAGCAAACGTAGAAGTAACTCCCAAGGGTTTGAAAATAATGCAGGTAATAGGTACTACCTCATCTACTTCCCAGTCCCACATGTTAAAGATCCTACTCATGCAATGTGTGAGGGTTTGACTAATGCAATGAAAACTGGGTAATGGAAAGTATGATCAAAGTGTTACTTGCCTTGCTGATGATCCGCAAAACCTAGAGATTCAAAGTAGCAAGCGGCGCACTCCGGGTACTCTATCGCAAACAAACAAGCACACAATAAGTAGTTAACTAATGCACGGGTAAAACTCAAATATGAGATCTAACCAGAAAGTTCAACTTAAGAACTCCGGTTTGCAAAAAGAATCAAACCAAACGAAACAACGAAAGTCAAACGGCGAAAAAGAAACAACTATGCTACCAATCTGGACCCAAGTCCAAATTTAACAGAGGCAAACGCTTGGGTGACTAGGTTAAACGAAAAGAGGGTTTCGAGACGAAACTCCAGGCGCTTGAATCGCCTGATTCCGATAAATGAGCAAAAAGATAAACTAGAACGAAGATCGGATCTAAAATCACGATCAGAAAAATAACTACGAAAAGAAAACTAAAAACAGCTTAACGAATGGACGTTCGTCAGCTGAGACTAAATGACGAACTCGTTCGTTAAAACGAACGAACGGGTGAACGCTCGCTAAAAAACTAAACCGGGGGAAAAAACGATCTAACTAAAAAAAACTAGGGTTCTAAAAAAACCGGGTGGTTTATTACCGAAATCCGGCGGCGGCGCGGCTACCTCGTCGGGTTCCGGCGGGATGGCGTCGGCGGCGGGCGGCGTGGGCGGTGGCAGGCGACGGCGGGGCTGCCAGCTGCGGCGACGGCTGCTGCTGCGGCAAGCGGCGGCGGGGTGGTGCTGCGGCGGCGGCGAGGCTGCGGCGGCGGCGTGGGGTTGTGGCGGTGATGCGGCAATGCGGGGCGAGGCGAGAAGGGGACGGGGCGGCGGTACTTATAGGAGGGGGGTGCTGCTTGGAGGAGGGGGGCAAGGCAACGGCCGGCGGCGGTGGAGTCCGGCTCGGGCACGGGCGGTGCGGCACAAGGAAGGCGGCGGCGGCGGCGCGGGACTGGCTCGTCTGGGCCTTCGGCCTAGTCGGGCACGGGTCTCCTATTTTTTTTTAAACGCCGAAGCTACAAAAAATCCTAGAAAATAAAATAAAAATCTAAAATTGCCAAAACCAATTTTCACCGTCTAAATAGAATATTTAGAACAAGATGAACATTTTTCTTGGCACTAAATGCACTTTTGAAAACATGCAATTTTTCCTAATTCAAATAAAACTCCAAAGAAGAACTTATTTGATTTTTTCTATTAAATCCTCAGTATTTCTTTATTTTTGGGAGAGTCATTTTACTCCCTCTCTCATATCTTATTTTAGAAATACTTGAAGATAAAATAAATAAAATCAAATGATCCTATTTTCAAAATTTGAGAAACCTCAAATGTGAAAATATCGAAATCCCCAACTCTCTCCGAGGGTCGTTGAGTTGCGTAGGATTTACTTGGATCCTCCAAAAGCAAGAAAATATGCTATGCATGATGATCTAATGTATAACATTCCAAATTGGAAATTTGGGATGTTACAAAAATCATCCATCTTTTTCATCATCTGATACAAAGGGATAGCCTTTTCTCCTAGGCGGCTTATGAACCGGCTCAAAGCTGCTATCCGACCTGCCAAGCGCTGGATGTCATTAACACACTTTGGCTTAGCCAGGGAAGTAATAGCCTTGATTTTCTCCGGGTTAGCTTCGATGCCTCGCTCTGAAACCAAAAAACCCAAAAGCTTGCTCGCTGGTACACCGAAGACACACTTGGCCGGGTTAAGCATCATTTTATAAACCCAGAGATTGTCAAACATCTCCTTCAAATCATCGATCAGGGTTTCCTTCTTCCTGGATTTCACCACAATGTCATCTACGTAAGCATGAACATTACGCCCGATCAGATCATGAAGACAATTCTATACACACCGCTAGTAAGTCGCCTGGGCACTCTTGAGCCTGAAAGGCATAGATACATAGCAGAAGGCTCCAAACGGAGTAATGAAAGTTGTTTTCTCCCGATCCTTAACTGCCATCTTGATCTAATGATAACCAGAATAAGCATCCAAAAAACTCAAACGCTCACAACTCGTCGTAGCATCAATGATTTGATCAATACGAGGGAGAGCAAATGGATCAGCCGGACAAGCCTTGTTTAAGTCTGTGTAGTCCACAAACATTCGCCAAGTGCCATTCTTCTTAACACCAACACTGGGTTAGCCAACCACCCAAGATGAAAAACTTCAACAATAAACCCGGCCGTCAAGAGCCTGGCCACTTCTTCACCAATGGCCTTCCGCCTCTACTCGTTAAAACGACGAAGGAATTGTCTGACCGGCTTAAACTTTGGATCAATATTAAGAGTGTGCTCAGCGAGTTCCCTCGGTACACCAGGCATGTCTGAAGGCTTCCATGCAAAGATGTCCCGGTTCTCACGGATGAACTCGATGAGCATGCTTTCCTATTTCGGATCCAGATTAGCACTAATGATGAACTACTTAGATGAGTCACCAAGAACAAAGTCAACTAGCTTAGTGTCGTCTGCCGATTTAAACTTCAACAAAGGGTCATGCTCTATGGTTGGCTTCTTCAAGGACGTCATATCTATCGGGTCAATGTTATCCTTATAAAATTTCAAATCCTCGGTGGCACAAACAGACTCCGCGTAAGCAGCGTCGTCTTCTTCACACTCCAAGGCTATCTTGCGACTCCCATGCACCGTTATGGTTGTGACGCCCCCGATTTGACCGTACACTAATCATGCACGCAAATGTGTACGACCAAGATCAGGGACTCACTGGAAGATATCACAACACAACTCTATACACAAATTAAAATAATACAAGCTTTATATTACAAGCCAGGGGCCTCGAGGGCTCGAATACAAAAGCTCGAAAACACAAGAGTCAGCGGAAGCAATAATATCTGAGTACTGACATAAAGTTAAACAAGGTGCCATAAGATGGCTAGCACAAACTGGGATACAGATCGAAAGAGGAGCATGCCTCCTGCCTGGGATCCTCCTAACTACTCCTGGTCGTCGTCGGCAGACTGCACGTAGTAGTAGGCGCCTCCGGTGTCGTAGGAGTCGTCGTAGGTGGCGTCTGGCTCCTGGGCTCCACCATCTGGTTGCATCATCCGAGAAGAAGGAACAGAAGGGGAAAAGGGGGAGCAAAGCAACCGTGAGTACTCATCCAAAGTACTCGCAAGCAAGGATCTATACTACATATGCAATGGTAACAATGATATGGGTAATATCGGTGGACTGAACTGCAGCAAGCGGGAATAAGAGGGGGAATAGCTAATCCAAACGAAGACTACGCTTCTGGCAGCCTCCATCTTGCAGCAGTAGAAGAGAATAGATGGTAAGTTCACCAAGTAACATCGAATAGCATAATCCTACTCGGCGATCCTCCCGCACATCACCCTGTGAGAGAGCAACCACCGAGTTATATCTGGAACTCATCTGGGTGTGTTTTATCAAGTGTCCGGTTCTAGTTATCATGAGGTCGGAATACAACTCCGGGTCATCCTTTTACCGAGGGACACGGCTATTCGAATAGATTAACTTCCCTGCAGGGGTGCACCACATAACCCAGCACGCTTGATCCCATTTGGCCGGACACACTTTCCAGGGTCATGCCCGGCCTCGGAAGATCAACACGTCGCAGCCCTACCTAAGCACAGCAGAGAGGTCAGCACGCCGGTCTAAACCCTAAGCGCACGGGGGTCTGGGCCCATCGCCCAATGCACACCTGCGCGTTGCGAGGGCGGCCGGTAAGCAGACCTAGCCTCTCCTAATACCAGAGTAGGCTTTCCAGTCCAATCCGGCGCGCGCCGCTAAGTCGCTGACGTCAAAAAGGCTTCGGCTGATACCACGACGTCGAGTGCCCATAACTGTTCCCACGCAGCTGGTTAGTGCGTATAGACCAAATGGCCAGACTCAGATCAAATATCCAAACTCGTTAAGCGTGTTATTATGAAAGAACCGCGGACAACGACCAGGGCCAGGCCACCTGTCTCCTAGGTGTCTCAACCTGCCCTGTCGCTCCGCCACAAAGATCCACACAGAGGGCCGTCGGGAAAGTATGTCCTTTCAGCCCCCAATCCGTGAATCAACCGCGGGTACTCAACGAGCCGACCCGACTTTAGTCACAACAAGTATCATGTATATGTGTATGTAATATATACCCGTGATCACCCCCAAGCGATCACGACCCGATAGAATAGCAGGGCAGACGGACAAGGGTGTAGGGCCAATGATGGAATACTAGCATCCTATACTAAGCATTTAGGATTGCAGGTAAAGTATCAACAGTGGTAGCAACAATGACAGGCTATGCATCAGAATAGGAGTATCGAAAGTAGTAACATGCTACACTACTCTAATGCAAGCAGTAGAGAGAAGAGTAGGCTATATCTGGTGATCAAAGGGGGGGGCTTGCCTGGTTGCTTTGGCAAGAAGGAGCGGTCGTCGTCGACGTAGTCGAACACAGTGGCATCGGCATCGTCTCATGGTCTACCGGAAAGGAAGTATCGGAGGGGAAACATAATAAATAACAGAGCAATCAAAGCATCACAAAGTGTAACATGGAAATACGCGGTGTTACGTGTGACCTAACGCGGTACTAAGTGATACCGGCGAGGATGAAAAAACATCCGGGAAGTATTCCCAGTGTTTCGCATTTTCAGACATGCGAACCGGAAGGGGAAAGTTGCAGGTTCGGTATGCTAGGGACGTGTGGTTGACAAACGGTCTGCGTATTCGGATGCGTCTCGAAATTCTGAGCAACTTTTATGTACAAAGCTTTTCCATTGGAGTTACGGTTTATTTTCTACGAATTTACAAATTTTCTGGATTATTTTAGTTCGAAATTAAATATCTAAATACTTCACATGGGGCTGTGCTAGCCAGTTTGTATTACAGGTGGGGCCATGGGTTAGGTTGACCCAGTCAATTTGACTGGTCAATAGGATGTGTGTGGCCCACATGTCATTACCACATGTGTTAAAAATACACCTAACTAATTTACTCATTTGGGAGGGTCCCACATGCCATAGATTACTAGCTAACCTACCACTAATTACCTTATCTAATCTAAACTAAGAGGCCGGCCTCCTACAGAGACCCAGCCGGCCATGCCCAAGGGCACATGGCCAGGGCCACGCACGACACAACAAGTGCCGTCTGCCTTAAACACCAGCAACAACGCAACTAGCAGCCGCAGTAGTTGGAAGCAGCGGCAGCGCTAGCAACAAGCAGCAGTACAACGGCGGTAGCAGCAGCGATAGCTAGCAACAACAGAACAGCGTTGGCATCAAGCAGCAGCAGTGTACGCGTACGGGGGCAGCGGCTCGCGAACACCAGCAGTTCAGTAGCGAGCAGCGCAGGCACGACGAGCAGCTAGCGAGGGCGCGCGAGGGAGGCGACAGGGGAGTGGCCGCGCGAGGCAGACGCACGCGCAGGCACGCGCGGGCTGCAGGGGCATGGTCAGGAGAGGCTGTGCGTGCGGGACACAGAGGTCCGGCCATAGCGGCCACGGGCGGGCGCAGGTCAACGGCGTCAAATCGAGGGGGAGAGGGGGGCAATCGAGAGAGATGCTCACCGCGAGCTCGACGGAGAGGTCGGGTAGGTCGGAGGTGGTCCGGGGTGGAGGTAATTGGCGATGGATGCCGGTGATGTACGCATCGCAGACGAGGTCGATGGGGAGCGTTCAGGATGGTTCCGCTTGATTTGGTGCTCGGAACGGATGAAGTCGACCGCGGCGGTTCTCCTGGACGTCTTGGCACGACGAGGGGAGGCCGGTGGCCGCGACTACCGCGACGATGAGCACGGTCACCGCGACGAACTCCGATCTTGATTTGTAGCAGATGAGGAGGGGGGCGAGTGAGGGGATTAGGGGGAGGCTAGGGCTGACCAGGCGAGGGGGGAGCTTTAAAAGGGCGCCGAGGTCGCCTGGATGCGTGCCGTGTGGCCATCCACGCCATGGACGCGCCCTCTGCGTCCACGAGGTAGGGGAACAGGGGAAGTGGAACGAGGGGGGGTTAGGTGGGCCGGCCTGGCCATTTGGGCCAACTGGCCCGAGGGGTGGTCTGGCCTTTTCCGCCCCGTTTGTTTCTTTTGCCCTTTCTTTTCTTTTTTTATTTTCTTTTAATGTTTTATTTTTAGTTTCATTTTATTTAGTTTTATAAAATATAAATACAACTCCTAAATTAATGTTATAACTTATTCCACTACCACAAAAAGTTTGTCACCTAAATACACTAGTTTGAATTATTACAATTTTCGAAAGGCATTTAATTAATTGTTATAGTTGTTGTTTTAATTTTGTTAGAGCCTTTAATTACTTTATAGAGATGTGGATCCTCCACCATAATTACATATGATTTATTTGACACATTTTGAACATTTTAGTTTTAATGTTTGAAAACTTTTGTTGTTTGCCTTTATTTTAAATTTGAGTTTGAATCTTTTTGAATCATCGCGAGATCGACAACAGTAACCATGGTGATGTGGCATCATTAGCAGGAATTACTGTAGCTTAATTATCCGGGCGTCACAATGGTGCCCTTGTGACCCGGCATATTAAGCTGCAGATAAACATAACACGACCTTGCCATGAACTTAGCATGAGCCAGCCGTTCAAATAGAGCATGATACGGGCTGTGGATCTTAACAACTTCAAATGTTAAAGTTTCTGTTCTGGCATCATACTCATCCCCAAAGGCTACCTTCAAATCAATTTTGCCCACCGGGTACGCCAACTTACGAGGCACTACTCCATGGAAAACAATATTGGACGGTTTAAGATTTTTGACAGTTAATCCCGTGCGACGGAAAGTATCATAGTAAAGGATATTGATGCTGCTACCCCCGTCTATGAGCACTTTAGTGAACTTGTATCCTCCAACCTGAGGCACCACCACCAAAGCCAACTGACCCGGATTATCAACCCGGGGCGGGTGATCCTCACGACTCCGCACAATGGGCTGCTCGGACCATCGCAAGTAACGGGGAACTGCCGGTTCAATGGTGTTCACAACCCTCTTATAAAGCTTCTGATCCCGCTTGCATAAACTTGTGGTAAAAACGTGGTACTGCCCACTGTTCAATTGCTTTGGGTTGCTTTGATAACCAGACTGCGGCTGCTGATTCCCCTGATTATTCTGCTGATTGTAGCCACCTTGGTTGCCTTGGCCTTGAAACCCGAAATTTGAGCAACCGCCTCCATGACCCGGACCATGAGAGCCGAACCCCGAACAGCCGTTCGGACCATGGTTGTGCTGGATAGATTCCCTGAAATGTCTCATAATGCTGCAATCCTTCCACAGATGGGTAGACGGACTCTCCTCTGCTCCGTGCTTCGGACATGGTTGATTCATTATTGCTTCAAGGTCAAATTTTGTCCCTTGAGCCGGCCTCCCCTTACAACGCTGGTTATAATTCCACGCAGCGGTGTTAGCTACAAAATCATCAGCCTTGCGCTTACCGCCGATGCCTTCATTGGCCGGGTTAAACTGTTGTCACCTCATACTGCTACTCTTCTTTCCCTTTCCCGATCTTTCATCCTCAGAGTCGGGGTCCTTGGTACTATCAGAGTCGGCGTATTTGACAAGACCCGCCATGAGCTCCCCCATATCATTGCAATGACGGGTAAGCCGCCCAAGTTTCTGCTTGATTGGAAGGAAACGACAATTTTTCTCCAACATTAAAACCACTGAGCCGACATTGATGTTATCTGAAGAATGTAGGATAGTTGAGACCCGGCGCACCCAGCTGGTCGTTGGTTTGCCCTTGGCTTGAACACAAGAAGCCAAATCCACAATTGACATAGGCTTCTTGCACGTATCTTTGAAATTTTGGATAAACTTGGCCTTCAGCTCTGCCCACGACCTAATGGAGTTGACAGGCAACCCTTTCAACTAATTGTGAGCCGTCCCTTCTAGCATCATGGTGAAATACTTAGCATATGCAACCTCACTAACATCCAGGATCTCCATAGCCATCTCATAACTCTCCACCCAAGCCTCAGGGGGCTGATCTGCTGTGTAATTAGGCACCTTACGAGGGCCCTTGAAGTGTCACGCAGTGTATACTGGAGTCCTGTTAGCTTCCTTTAGCCCGACAACACTTGCTGCTGACCGACTCGTGCATTGTTAGGTCATGTATGCATGTCCCTGTAATTTAGCACCACTTTTGGTTTATAACTAGTCATGTCGGCCCGAGTTCTCTGTCATATGGATGCTAGCGACACTATCATATACGTTAGCCAAAATGCGCAAACGGTCCCGAGCCAGGTAAGGTGGCACCCATGGGGATATCGTGCGTGAGGCCGCAAAGTGATATGATGTAATGCCCAGGATGGGACTATACCTCCTATGTGTCGAGGCACGACTTAAAGGTATAAGCCCATTCTAGAATGATCTCAAGTTTGGTATCTTTGCACGACTCATGTAAAAGAGGGTTTAAATTGCAAAAGGAGATAGTTGGCTTACACTCGCCACTTCACACAATACATTACATAAGCAAGACATCATTTAAAACATCACAGCCCATCTAAGGGTAAGATCCAAAAGACAAGATACCAAACAACATAACGCCACAGGTCTAGATCGAATCCTAGTAGAAACCACTACTGATCGTCGAAACGTCACAACCATACGGCCACTGTCTTCATCGAGCTCCCAGTGAAGCTCTGAACCAGCTCCGGCTTCATACTCGGCTGAACCTGCATCTGGTGTTGTAGTATCTGTACCACGAGGACTCAGCAATCCCATAACCATGGGTATCAAGACTAGCAAAGCTTATGGGTAGGAAGATGTAAAGTGGTGAGGTTGCAGCAGCGGCTAAGCATAATATGGTGGCTAACTTACGAGTACAAGAGTAAGATGAGCATCTACGCAAACGGTCGCAAACTAGTAGTGATCGCTAAAGATCCTGAACTACTTACGAGTCAAACATAACCCCATCGTGTTCTCTTCTCAAAGTGAAAAGAGACAGTCACGGTTACTCACACAGTTGTGTGTTTTACTTCGGATCATCTGTCAAGTTTTCTACAACCGGACATTAACAAATTCCAATCTGCCACATAACCGCGGGCACGGCTTTCGAAAGATCATAACCCTGCAGGGGTGTTCCAACTTAGCCCATCACAAGCTCTCACGATTAGCTGAAGTGATAAATATAATATCATCACTCCTTATCTTAGGGAAATCCGATCAGGCTCGGCATCCCGGTAGCACAAGACATTTCGACAATGGCAAAACAAGTCCAGCAAGACCTCCCGACGTGCCGACACCCTGATAGTAGCCGCGCGTATCTCGTCTCAGGCCACGACCGGATGGGCGATGCTACAGGTAAAACCAATCCTCGAGTTTCCCCGTGGTGGCCCCGCAGGACCCCCGTTTGGGACCAACACCATCAGCACTGCCCCCCCTGTTATGTAGAATTAAGAACCCGGGGACATGACCCCCTATGCAATTAATTAATTATTTAAGTTGTTATTATGAGCAAATTAAAAACCAATGTTGGGCCTTGCTGGAGGAGTTTTATTCAAAGTCGAACCGTCAAGGGGTCCCCATCCACCCATCGTGTAAGGAACGCAAAATCAAGGAACATAATGCCGGTTTATCGGCGCCTAAGGTGGCATGAGTGGAACAAAACACCGAGCAAAAGTCCAAGCCTTCCACCCATGCCCAGTATATAGGTGTGTTAATAATAATTATAGATATTGTGATATACCAACAACAAGTTCCCACCTGGAACGATCTTCACTTCACCTGCAACTAACAATGCTATAAGAGGGGCTGAGCAAGCGGGTAACATAGCCAAACAGTGGTTTTGCTAGGAAGATGTCAAAGGTTAGAGGTTTCATGGCAACAAGGAGAGGCTGACATAAAAGATGGGTAGCGCGACATGTAACGATAGCATCGAGACAACTAAGCATGGCAATGGTAGTAAAGGTATCCAATGATATGATCATCTTGCCTGGGATTCCACAAGGGAGAAGAACGGATCCATGAAGTAGACGGAGCAACATAGTCAAGCAAATCCTCACAACTCCGGAACGAACCCGAAGCTAACGAGGGAAGCAAACCGGAAAGAAGCAAACAACATGGTAAACACACAAGCATAAACATGGCATACGATGCACATCCAAGTATGATGCATGTCCGGTTTAATTATGCATGGCATGGCAAAGTGCACAAACAAAACTACAAGTTAAGTGGAGCTCAATATGCAACGAGTTGCATATTGACGAAACACCACATTTTAAATATTTAATGACTCTCATTTATTTACAAGACAAGATTAAATGTTTTTAGCATGGCAAGAGGTGAAGCAAAAGTAAACTACCTATCTAGGCAATTTAAATGAGGCCGGAAAATAACAACAACAAATCCGGAAAAACCCCATGAGCATGTTTAGCAATTATTAAGCAACAACAATTCACACTTTTATAATGTTGTTAACATGATGCGGATGACATGATCAAGTTTTATGCAATTTATTAAAAGATGACATGAAGAAGATATGAAGCATTGTCACCGTGGTGGAAGAAAAGGGTGCCACGACAACGATCCGAAAATGATGCAACGGCATCATATCGGTTCCGATAACTTGTTGAGAGACTGGTGCAAAAGATAGATGGCGTGGGTGAGTCGAACAAGATGAAAGGAGGGGTGATCCCGTCACCGGGTTCCCACGAGTCGGCGACGAGGCAACCGAGGAACACGACAAAAGATGAAACGGGCACGGTGCACACAAGGGTAACATCCCATACAACACATGCATTCCACGTGTCATCGTCTCGGGTTATACCTTCGGAACGTTCTTTTCGGGGCGGTTCGAGATCGTAGTGGAAGTAGATGTTCTCGCGAGTCGTGGTACACGTGTCATAGAGGGAAGTAGACGTTCTCGTTACGTGTCGTGGTACTTGCGACGTCGTGTAGTTGTTCCCATTCGTAGATGTACTTGTCATCGGAGGGGTACTTGTCGCGTCGAAGTTGACGTCGGGGTACACGTTTTGTAGTGGTACTTGGTCTCGGCGACGGTAGTTGTACATGATCCGTAGTTGTTCGGGGTCACGATGACGGTAGTCGTACACGGATCATAGAGGAACTTGACCGATCTGAACCCTTCGGTGTCGTCGTGGTACTTGTCGGTCCATGAAGTAGTCGAACTTGACGGAGAGGAACTTGGCGAATCCGGATGTCCTCGACGGTCTAGGGGTCCCTCGAGGGTCGACGGAGTCGTTCACGGGTCGACGACGTACTTGGCACCATCTCGGTCTTGCGGCTGCGGTCTTCACAACAAAAGGAAAAAAATAGCAAGGTGCACCGAAGGCCATGGCAGCGGCAGTCGGGCTGGCGAGGAAGAGGCGCTGCGGTGGAGATGCTCGGGGAGGTCGTCGGGGCGCGGTGGTAGAGAGGTTGGCCGCGGTGGCCGCAGGAGGACGGGGCGCTGCGGTGCTGCAGAGGAGCGAGGCGCGCTGGACGAGGCCGGGCTCCCAGGCGGGGCAGCGCTGGACGCTGGCGATGCGGTGCTGGACGACGACGAGGCGGGGCCTGGCCGCGGCGTCGCTGGCGCGCCTGGCGCGGAGGAGAGAGGCCGCGGGCGCCATGGAGCACGGCGGCTCAGGGAGCTGCTGCGGGACGAGGAGAGACGCGAGGAGACGCTGGCTGGGGCGGCCGTTGCCTGCGCGGAGGAGGCCGCGGGTCGCACTGGACGAGGAGGCGGGGACGGGCCTGGCCGGCCTGGGGCGCGCAGGAGAGACCGGGCGCGGCGGCTCCCGCGGCGGAGGGAAGGGCGCAGAGGCGCTCGAGATCGTGGAGGCTCGGGGGGAGACGGGTGCGGGCGAAGGGAAGAACGAGGGAAACGCCAGGGGATCGGGCACCGGGTGCGATGGAAGGAGCGGGTGGCGGCGGGCTGAGGGGTCGAGGGAGGAGCGAGCGATGTGAGGAGCTGCGCTAGGGTTAGTTCGGCTGGGCCGAGAGGAATGGGCTGCGGTGGCTCTGGTGGAGGCCTAGAGGACTGGCCGGCTGGTGGGAAGGAGGAGGCCCGTTGCGGCTGCTCTCTTATTTTATTTCTTTAGCAGAAATAAAAATATAGAGAGAACAACACCAAAAAGAAAAGAGGTCAAGAAGAAGAAAATAAATGATGGAACATTTTCGTAAGGCTTTATGGGATATTACCAACCCAACAAAATAGTTCCAACAAAAATAGGGAAGTGCAAACTAAAATAATTAGCTTGCCTTAAGGAGTTTGAAAGGAGTGTAGACTTTAGGAGGAGCCTCGATACAACGGAAAAAGAAATATAGGGAGGTTTGACGGTGAAACTTGAATTAAGAGGCATGGGGATTATGCAAGTGTGTTGGGTTATTTCCAAACAATGGAATATTTATAATATAGCTCCCTAAATATTAGGAGGATATGTTATAAAGAGAAGACATCCTTCCCTCGATTTAAATGGACCGAAGGTCCACACAATTTATTTAGGTTGAGATGCAAAGATTAATGACATGATGGCATGATGACATGATGCAATGCAAAATAAATAAAGCAAGCACCACTGAAACACACGGAAGAACCCGGAACATGTGGAATCTTCTGGAATGTTCTGGGACGTCGGTCTTCGGGCGTCACAACTCTCCCACACTAACAGAGGATCTCGACCCGAGATCCTAGAGATAGCACCGGGTAAAAACGGAAGAGGAAGAGGTAATACAAAGTTGCTTCTTTGACAGACGAGTGAAACCAAAGAACCTTGAGAGGTTGAACAAGTTGAAGAAGAATACCACGGAGATGAACAAATATGAAAACTCCGTTGGAAAAGAGGAACAAAGAACACCACGATAACCTTGCAGGTTGAAAGACATGAACAAGAGCTCACGAACTAAAAGAATATGAAACAACAACGGTATAGCCAATGAATAAGAATGACATGATTTGGGCAGCACTCCGTCTGAAAATGGAAGGAATTAACAAGAACTTGCCAAGTTGGGATGATACTTGATGAAAACAACAACATATTGCCTCCGAAACAATTGAAAGAATGGCACAAGGGGTAAGAAAGATTCATACAGCACTCCGGTTAAAAGAGAGGCAAAACTAGATAAATGACGGAACTTGAATGAAGAATACAACACTCCGGTTAAATAGACAAGCAAGGGAAGAATAAGATCTTGACAAAACGAGATGATGGTTTGGAGAGAGCAACATCACAATGCCTCCGGAATGAAAGAATAGATGCTAGATCGTTGGGAAGAAAAGAACGGAGAAGAAAATGACAACTTCTCTCAACATTGTATTTGAAAGAGCATCCTTACGAAGAAGGGTTGAACGGAGTTGTTGGAAAAATCAACAACGAAAACGAATAAGCTTGATGTGGGCTTATGGAAAACATCTCAAAATTATGAGGTGACAACCGGCCACTAACGGAAACGATTGTTTGCATTGAGATCAACAAGGAGACGATAAACTTATTTCACCGGAATGATAAATGAAGAATTTGGGTCATTTATAAGCACCATAATAGCAATAATCCTTAAGGAAAACTTTTAGGTGAAATATAACCCAAGATAACTCCAACGAATAAATTGAATGGTTGGAAAGATCTCCTGAACAAAGAAAAGATGGGTTTAAATATCTCATTCTTGATACTCGTGAATCATGAAACGTGAAGGAATTGTCAAGAATGACATAACACCATCTGAAAAGATAAGGTAGCAAGGATTGCAATTCAAAATGCAAGAAGAAGAATATTTGAGCTCCAACCAGAATCTTGATGAAGACTTCGGGGATGAATTAAATCTTGATGAACCACCAAGAAGAATTCCGGTAACAGAAGGATGAAAAGAATAAGATTGAAGCCTTGCAATGATTTAGATGGAGCTTTGAGATGATATAATTGAAATAACTTGGAGCTCCGGAAAACAAGATGGAGAACTTGAAACCAAGGATATGATACGATGAACAAGCTCCGGAAAAGAGATTAGTCACTTCGGGGAAAAGAATAAGATTTATTGTATGCTTATACTTCATCAAATTAAATTGATGACAAGCAACGGATTTGGCATACTACTTATTCTCGTTGCAAAGAATTAAGAGAGATCTCGCACAAGCTTGGGTAAATCTTCAACGAACCACCGGTAGGATTGTGAAAAGAACAAATGAATTAAAACGATAACAACGGAAGGGTAAACTTGAATGAACCACCGTAAAAATATGGACACGAACGAAGAGACATCAATTAAGAATAGTTGGAGGACGAAGTTGAAAACTGAGAACGAAGAAATATTCTGAAATGCTGGCCTTCGGAGGAACACAAGGAAAAGAATTCATAAAATGCTTCGGATGGTATAAAAGAATTCCCCACAATCTGAACAATAATGAGGATGGCATGATGCTAGAACCACAACTCATCAAGAGAACGGGTCAAAATTTAAGAGAAACTCTTCTCCGGTCTTCAAAAGTTGAGAATGACAAGGAGAAACACCTTGAAGAATTGCGAGATACTCAAGATGGAAGGTTGAGCTAAAGATGGAAATAAATGAAAACAAGCTTGGAGAAGGCATGTGACTGATGGAAATCATTCTTACGTCACCTTTGAAAAGAATTTGAGTATAACTCCAGAAAAAATAGAAGAGTCAGGTAAGATCCTGGGAGAAGACCTGTGGGTTAGGGCCCACTAAAGAAATGACCGTTGGAAAGGATTTCTTAAGAGATATTGCATCAGATGAATTAAATGGCTTGAATAAGATAGCAATCCTCAAAATAACTTGAACGGATTAAGAATGGAATTATGAATCTTCAGCACTCCGGATATGAATAGCAAGAGGAGAATGATTAATTGGTGCACCGGAATAAGAAATCATTGTGAAATGAGGAAAAAGGATAAGATCAACACCGAAATCTTGAATTACATCCACCGGCAGAATTTGAGAACAAAAGAATGATGAACTTGAAGCTCTTGAGCATCTTCACGATAATTCACCGGATAAGAACATTGAAGGAATGAATGAAGAAACCTCACATGAATAAAATGGATAATTCATCTGAGAATTTCTGGCTCCAAGAAGAAGAAGGGTGGGAGGGCGGGGAAACAAAGACAACTTGAGATGACTGAAACAGACAAATCGTCAGATTTCTCAACGGCGTCCGTATGGAATAACTTGAAGAGAAGGCACACCGGTTGAAAAGGATTAACATGAAAATCTTGATGATCAAGAAGGATTAGCATTCCCATAGAAATATGAGAACACCGATTAGGAAGGTATGGAATCAACATTTGACATCGAAGCAACTTGAATACCAGAATCAAATCAAAACAAAGGATAGATATGTTTATGAAGAAGATTATGTTACAACACATCTATCCGAACAGAGAGTTGAACGAATGAATTCTGCAGGTACATCAACTTGACGAGAAGCCACTTGGGAGAACAAAAGATAAATAAAAGCAACAAAGATCAGGTAGAACAAATACAAGATAGAAGCTTCGTTCGACATCTTCGTGCTGAAAGCTTATGGAACGTGTTACAAAAGGGTTTTGCAATACCCGGATCAGCATAGCCAAGGACCCTTTAAGATGCAACTCCCGATCGGAACAAGCCCATAAAACCACTTCACTCAATGTAGAACCCCAAACTTCATATCATGCATTCGTTGGAAGAAAGCCTAGAACTACTAGATTAACCCACTTATTAATTTCCGAAAGTTTCCAGTTATGCAATCAGGTGTTGGGGATACAGGGGAAGCACCGCGCACTCAACTATAATCCTACATCCAGTTGTATCCATCCTTCAACACATAACCAGTTATTTCCGGAAACCGTTTACCTCGGACCTTCGAAACGCATCCACTATACAAGCTATGGCAATACTCCCGAACTACCTCCCCAGTACTGGGTGATGTCGGGGTTATCTTACCACTAACCGCATAGGAGAGTTTTCGATGTCGGCCGTCTTAAGTATTCTAGAACTGCCGCGATATATTTGTGACGACAACACCTCGGAGCTCAACTCCCTGGGACACTGCCACAACCCCTAATGACAGGAGGCATCGAGAACAATGTTCTCATCACAAAGACATCGGAACAATCCAAACAATACTCGCGAGATCCTAAAAAAAAATTTGGTGCAATTTTTGAAAGTAGAAGAGGCAAGAGTAGTCGTCAGGAGTCCTCACCAGAGTGAAAAGGGATGAGGAGCAAAAGAAATCCTACTCTCCGATATAATATAGGACTCAAAACATTTTCATGTGTGTGCCTAGACTCAACCGTCAACGATTCGATCAATCAGTGGGGCTTCTAGGTCGGAGAAGGCTCTGATACCAACTTGTAATGCCCAGGATGGGACTATACCTCCTACGTGTCGAGGCACGACTTAAAGGTATAAGCCCATTCTAGAATGATCTCAAGTTTGGTATCTTTGCACGACTCATGTAAAAGAGGGTTTAAATTGCAAAAGGAGATAGTTGGCTTACACTCGCCACTTCACACAATACATTACATAAGCAAGACATCATTTAAAACATCACAGCCCATCTAAGGGTAAGATCCAAAAGACAAGATACCAAACAACATAACGCCACAGGTCTAGATCGAATCCTAGTAGAAACCACTACTGATCGTCGAAACGTCACAACCATACGGCCACTGTCTTCATCGAGCTCCCAGTGAAGCTCTGAACCAGCTCCGGCTTCATACTCGGCTGAACCTGCATCTGGTGTTGTAGTATCTGTGAGCCACGAGGACTCAGCAATCCCATAACCATGGGTATCAAGACTAGCAAAGCTTATGGGTAGGAAGAGGTAAAGTGGTGAGGTTGCAGCAGCGGCTAAGCATAATATGGTGGCTAACTTACGAGTACAAGAGTAAGATGAGCATCTACGCAAACGGTCGCAAACTAGTAGTGATCGCTAAAGATCGTGAACTACTTACGAGTCAAACATAACCCTACCGTGTTCTCTTCTCAAAGTGAAAAGAGACAGTCATGGTTACTCACACAGTTGTGTGTTTTACTTCGGATCATCTGTCAAGTTTTCTACAACCGGACATTAACAAATTCCAATCTGCCACATAACCGCGGGAACGGCTTTCGAAAGATCATAACCCTGCAGGGGTGTTCCAACTTAGCCCATCACAAGCTCTCACGATTAGCTGAAGTGATAAATATAATATCATCACTCCTTATCTTAGGGAAATCCGATCAGGCTCGGCATCCCGGTAGCACAAGACATTTCGACAATGGTAAAACAAGTCCAGCAAGACCTCCCGGCGTGCCGACACCCTGATAGTAGCCGTGCGTATCTCGTCTCAGGCCACGACCGGATGGGCGATGCTACAGGTAAAACCGATCCTCGAGTTTCCCCGTGGTGGCCCCGCAGGACCCCCATTTGGGACCAACACCATCAGCACTGGCCCCCCTGTTATGTAGAATTAAGAACCCGGGGACATGACCCCCTATGCAATTAATTAATTATTTAAGTTGTTATTATGAGCAAATTAAAAACCAATGTTGGGCCTTGCTGGAGGAGTTTTATTCAAAGTCGAACCGTCAAGGGGTCCCCATCCACCCATCGTGTAAGGAACGCAAAATCAAGGAACATAATGCCGGTTTATCGGCGCCTAAGGTAGCATGAGTGGAACAAAACACCGAGCAAAAGGCCAAGCCTTCCACCCATGCCCAGTATATAGGTGTGTTAATAATAATTATAGATATTGTGATATACCAACAACAAGTTCCCACCTGGAACGATCTTCATCTTCACCTGCAACTAACAACGCTATAAGAGGGGCTGAGCAAGCGGGTAACATAGCCAAACAGTGGTTTTGCTAGGAAGGTGTCAAAGGTTAGAGGTTTCATGGCAACAAGGAGAGGCTGACATAAAAGATGGGTAGCGCGACATGTAACGATAGCATCGAGACAACTAAGCATGGCAATGGTAGTAAAGGTATCCAATGATATGATCATCTTGCCTGGGATTCCACAAGGGAGAAGAACGGGTCCATGAAGTAGACAGAGCAACATAGTCAAGCGAATCCTCACAACTCCGGAACGAACCCGAAGCTAATGAGGGAAGCAAACCGGAAAGAAGCAAACAACACGGTAAACACACAAGCATAAACATGGCATACGATGCACATCCAAGTATGATGCATGTCCGGTTTAATTATGCATGGCATGGCAAAGTGCACAAACAAAACTACAAGTTAAGTGGAGCTCAATATGCAACGAGTTGCATATTGACGAAACACCACATTTTAAATATTTAATGACTCTCGTTTATTTACAAGACAAGATTAAATGTTTTTAGCATGGCAAGAGGTGAAGCAAAAGTAAACTACCTATCTAGGCAATTTAAATGAGGCCGGAAAATAACAACAACAAATCCGGAAAAACCCCATGAGCATGTTTAGCAATTATTAAGCAACAACAATTCACACTTTTATAATGTTGTTAACATGATGCGGATGACATGATCAAGTTTTATGTAATTTATTAAAAGATGACATGAAGAAGATATGAAGCATTGTCACCGTGGTGGAAGAAAAGGGTGCCACGGCAACGATCCGAAAATGATGCAACGGCATCATATCGGTTCCGGTAACTTGTTGAGAGACCGGTGCAAAAGATAGATGGCGTGGGTGAGTCGAACGAGATGAAAGGTGGGGTGATCCCGTCACCGGGTTCCCACGAGTCGGCGACGAGGCAACCGAGGAACACGACAAAAGATGAAACGGGCACGGTGCACACAAGGGTAACATCCCATACAACACATGCATTCCACGGGTCATCGTCTCGGGTTATACCGTCGGAACGTTCTTTTCGGGGCGGTTCGAGATCGTAGTGGAAGTAGATGTTCTCGCGAGTCGTGGTACACGTGTCGTAGAGGGAAGTAGACGTTCTCGTTACGTGTCGTGGTACTTGCGACGTCGCGTAGTTGTTCCCGTTCGTAGATGTACTTGTCATCGGAGGGGTACTTGTCGCGTCGAAGTTGACGTCGGGGTACACGTTTTGTAGTGGTACTTGGTCTCGGCGACGGTAGTTGTACATGATCCGTAGTTGTTCGGGGTCACGATGACGGTAGTCGTACACGGATCGTAGAGGAACTTGACCGATCTGAACCCTTCGGTGTCGTCGTGGTACTTGTCGGTCCATGAAGTAGTCGAACTTGACGGAGAGGAACTTGGCGAATCCGGATGTCCTCGACGATCTAGGGGTCCCTCGAGGGTCGACGGAGTCGTTCACGGGTCGACGACGTACTTGGCACCATCTCGGTCTTGCGGCTGCGGTCTTCACAACAAAAGGAAAAAAAAACCAGCAAGGTGCACCGAAGGCCATGGCAGCGGCAGTCGGGCTGGCGAGGAAGAGGCGCTGCGGTGGAGATGCTTGGGGAGGTCGTCGGGGCGCGGTGGTAGAGAGACTGGCCGCGGTGGCCACATGAGGACGGGGCGCTGCGGTGCTGCAGAGGAGCGAGGCGCATTGGACGAGGCCAGGCTCCCAGGCGGGGCAGCGCTGGACGCTGGCGATGCGGTGCTGGACGACGACGAGGCGGGGCTTGGCCGCGGCGTCGCTGGCGCGCCTGGCGCGGAGGAGAGAGGCCGCGGGCGCCATGGAGCACGGCGGCTCAGGGAGCTGCTGCGGGACGAGGAGAGACGCGAGGAGACGCTGGCTGGGGCGGCCGTTGCCTGCTCGGAGGAGGCCGCGGGTCGCACTGGACGAGGAGACGGGGACGGGCCTGGCCGGCCTGGGGCACGCAGGAGAGACCGGGCGCGGCGGCTCCCGCGGCGGAGGGAAGGGCGCAGAGGCGCTCGAGATCATGGAGGCTCGGGGGGAGACGGGTGCAGGCGAAGGGAAGAACGAGGGAAACGCCAGGGGATCGGGCACCGGGTGCGATGGAAGGAGCGGGTGGCGGCGGGCTGAGGGGTCGAGGGAGGAGCGAGCGATGTGAGGAGCTGGGCTAGGGTTAGTTCGGCTGGGCCGAGAGGAATGGGCTGCGGTGGCTCTGGTGGAGGCCTAGAGGACTGGCCGGCTGGTGGGAAGGAGGAGGCCCGTTGCGGCTGCTCTCTTATTTTATTTCTTTAGCAGAAATAAAAATATAGAGAGAACAACACCAAAAAGAAAAGAGGTCAAGAAGAAGAAAATAAATGATGGAACATTTTCGTAAGGCTTTATGGGATATTACCAACCCAACAAAATAGTTCCAACAAAAATAGGGAAGTGCAAACTAAAATAATTAGCTTGCCTTAAGGAGTTTGAAAGGAGTGTAGACTTTAGGAGGAGCCTCGATACAACGGAAAAAGAAATATAGGGAGGTTTGACGGTGAAACTTGAATTAAGAGGCATGGGGATTATGCAAGTGTGTTGGGTTATTTCCAAACAATGGAATATTTATAATATAGCTCCCTAAATATTAGGAGGATATGTTATAAAGAGAAGACATCCTTCCCTCGATTTAAATGGATCGAAGGTCCACACAATTTATTTAGGTTGATATGCAAAGATTAATGACATGATGGCATGATGCAATCTAAAATAAATAAAGCAAGCACCACTGAAACACACGGAAGAACCCAGAACATCTGGAATCTTCTGGAATCTTCTGGGACGTCGGTCTTCGGGCGTCACATATGATGTGTTACATGCTAAACCGGTGTGACTTAGGATCGGGGTCCCGACAGCTTTGGTATCAGAGCCTGACTGCCTGTAGGATTACCAAGCCAAACTGGTCGAAGTCGAATCTAGAAATTCTTTAGTTATATAAGGTAATTGATTGTGGAAGGGAACGTAAGACTCTTTTTACTTCTTTACCCTATGCCCTTCTGATCTGAGTCGTCCTCCTCTTTTCTACGGGGGTTAAGAACTAGGATTCTCATTCTATTTATCAGGCATGTTAATGGTGGATTCAACTCTCAATTCAGTTTCAAGTACTTCAGTTTGTTAAACAGTTGGTCTCAGAACCTTGACATTATGATGTTGAGTGGTTATGCTACCTTTTTGCATGAATCTCAAAATATTTTTGAGCATTTACAGCTGTTATGTTGTCCGAGTCATCCCAGGTTTCTAAACAATCTGATGCATTTGCAAATGTTTTCTCCCTGTTCCCGATATCCTTTTAGGCCAGACTAATCACACTAATCGGTGTGTTGAGGTACTCCGTTGCCCCGACATAGTTGTTGAAGCTATCAAGAAACTAGGACATCATAGATAGTCACCGAGTAACCCCAACCTTGTGTTGTTCTCTCAGTGTGACGATTCTGGCCACCCTTTTCAAAAGCATCTCATGATGCCATTTAGTTAGTAGGCATTCCACCTCTGGGTTCTTAAATCCAAGATTCACTCTACTTACTCTCTGTTGATAGTGTTGCTCGTTCCTTTAGGATATTAGTAACCTTGTGATAGTCCTCGAGGTCCGTGGTATCTCCTTCTTCCAAATACCATGAACTGTGTATGGCAGAAGTTCCTCGTTGAACCGAAAGATCACAACGAGAGTGCTCTCGATGAGTTCCACATTCTATATTGTGACTCTGCCAATCCATCCTTTCTGCATGGGTTATCCGGAAGAAACATGTTGAACTTTTTCGACATATTAATCTATGCATCTACAACTTGGAAAATCATATGTTCCTTTGGGTTGTCCCCCTTTAGTTGTTTCTGACCTTCGTCTACCAACCGATAGACATGAGTAGTCATGCAGTTGTGTTCATCGATGCCCTTTATTCATGTGGTTCGTTAAGCCGTTCTATCTCGGAATGACTAGGAGAAACAAACTCCAGTACCTTATCCATTTCCAGGATTGGGTCAAAGCAGTTGTAACCCGCAAATCAAAATGCCAATCCAACTTTTGATTATGTTCTACCCTGGAGTATTACCCCCTTTATGTCAAGATTTTCATGAGAATTGTACCAACTCTTATGAATTCTTAACATAGTGATACTTCTCGCCATCATTATTCATTCCTTGGCTCTTGTGTTATTGTAACCGGAATACTGACAAGTGAATCATGATGTGTGAAATCAATACTCCTAGCAACCCCGTTGCTTGGTAGTTAATGGAAAATAATCTCATTCTTAGCATTTTGGTGATGGCATCATCATTCTAAGATTGATCATGCTACCTAGTCCATTTTTCCTGGTGCACTTGTCGATCAATGAGTTAGGATTGTATCAATCTCTGGCTCTTTTGATCATATCATCTTGCCCTGAAAGCAAGATTGCTCTCAAGCTTAATAACATATCGGTGGATCGTGATTTCTGGAATATCTTCTCGGAAGTATTACCAAGTTTTCCCCTGACCGTTATGTCGAGCTCGTGATCGTGTTGGTTTTCTTATAAACCACCCCTTCTCCAAGAATCTGTGTTGGATACCCTGAGCTAGTTGGTTAAGCTAAACAACAACTTGGAGAGTTGGAAGATAAAAGCGTGATCTAATGTAGTTCATTTTGAAGGGATATCTTTTGTGTGTGTGTGTGTGTGTGTGTGTGTGTGTGTGTGTTGAAGAAATATGGTATTTTCATCAATTGATCTTCATGTTTAGTTGTTGGACCTATCGTCTTATCCAAACTTTTATTTGAGTGTGGGCTATTGTCAAGTCAAATAAGAACCAACAATATTCGTAATGTTGTCTTACTCGTGGTTTTTTCCTCGAGCATACACCATTATATCTTTTGGGTCTGACCAATGCTACCACCTTGTTCACATAGTTGTGGAATTCCATCTTCATCGGAATTCTGAAGAATTGTTGTTGAGCCCATCGACAACATCCTTATCTTCTCCATGATTATGTTGGACATTAAGCTAGTGTTGGAAACTTTGTAAGAAATGCCTTCATGTCCCGTTCATGAAGCATATGTTGAAAGAAAGAAGTGACTCTCTCTAAGTTCACGTGCACTTGATGTAAGTTGCCGCCGTGAACTCAAGAAACGTTGTTTTGCTTCCTCTAGAATCATCCCAAGTCAGTCATGCACGTGCGAAGTATTCTATGGTTTGATAGACTGATCATCTCCATTCCATATGCAATTCCTAGCACACCAAGCCACTAATTGATTTTTTCAAGGAGAGGAAGTTCCTTCATAAGAGCTAATCATATGACTTATGCAAGGACTTCGTTATCCACGATGATGGTTCCCTACCAGAACTTGGTAGTATTTTGTTGTAAGACTTCTATGTGGTCATGCTTGTCTTGGACAATGTGTTCGCATGTATGTAGCAGAACCACCTCATGTTTTGGAGCTTGCTATCGTAGTTCATTTCCCGAGAATCTCGCAATGTCATCTCGTCGATTTGTGATGCTACCTTCCCTTTTCCAGACATGTTGTCTGAAATGTCCCGTTGCCAACCAGATCTGAATCTCACACTGATATGATGGTTGGAACATTCCAACATTTGCATTTTGTTCCCAGCTTGTACCACCATTGTGCCAATTTTCCATGGGCTGCCCTTCTCAGCCACTGCTGCTCAGGATTACATTCAAAAGTGGGCTTACCATGGGTCCCATCCATTTCAGATGATTAGAAAAAGTCACTCATGGCGTTGTCTTCAACAAGGTAGTCCACGTCATCCATTCTAGTCCGAGTATGTCATTCTTTCGAACTCCTTCAAGCGATCGATTGTGGTTTGCCTTAGGTAGGTATAAAGAGTTCCAATGATCTATGTATCAAAAGTAATTCTTTTTGCCACTTAAGGGAATAATTCTACAAGTCACCTCCTCTAAGGTGCCCCGTTATGGAATCATGGCAATTAACTCCCCGCTACTTTGAAACCGTTCACCATCTTAGTCAAGCGTGGAATTGTTGCCTACCAAAATTGAACTTTTGTCATATGTTCCTCTCAACCCCTCCCTACATGTGTTTTGTGTCTCAACTCAAGAGGTGTTCTTACATCTCACTCCATGAGTTGATCTTGAGTTGCTTGATCTTCAAGGAGAACGATTCTTGTAGAGCTTCTTTCTGTCATCATCGTGTTGGATGAAGATCTCGAAAGCAAAGACGTCAAAGATCAATATGAAGCAATGAATTAATGTCTTCGATATGGCAATTGGACCATGAAGATTGTGTTGGCCTCGTGTCCCCTCTGTCTCCTTGATACGTCTCCAGCATATCTATAATTTTTGATTGTTCCATGCTATTATATTATCCATTTTGGATGTTTTTATGCATTTATATGCTATTTTATATGATTTTTGGGGCTAACCTATTAACCCAGAGCCCAGTGCCAGTTTCTGTTTTCCCCTTGTTTTGAGTATCGCAGAAAAGGAATACCAAACGGAGCCCAATTGACTTGAAACTCAACGGAGGTTGTTTTTGGACCAGAAGAAGCCCAAGGAGTACCGGAGATGGACCAGAAGAGTCCCGGGCTGCCCACGAGGGTGGGGGGCGCACCCACCCCCCTAGGCGCGCCCCTACCTCGTGGACAGCCCGGAGACCCCCCTTACTTGTTCCCGACTCCAACACCTCCTATATATACAAAAACCTCCGGAAAATAACCTAGATCGGGAGTTCCGCCCCAGAAAGCCTTTGTTGCCACCAAAAACCAATCTAGACCCATTTCGGCACCCTGCCGGAGGCGGAATCCCTCTCCGGTGGCCATCTTCATCATCCCGGCGCTCTCCATGATGAGGGGGGAGTAGTTCACCCTCGGGGCTGAGGGTATGTACCAGTAGCTATGTGTTTGATCTCTCTCTCTCTCTCTCTCTCGTGTTCTTGAGATGGCACGATCTTGATGTATCGTGAGCTTTGCTATTATAGTTGGATCTTATGATGTTTCTCCCCCTCTACTCTCTTGTAATGGATTGAGTTTTCGCTTTGAATTTTTCTTATCGGATTGAGTCTTTAAGGATTTGAGAACACTTGATGTATGTCTTGCGTGGGATATCTGTGGTGACAATGGGATATCACGTGATCTACTTGATTTATGTTTTGGTGATCAACTTGCGGGTTCCGTGACCTTGGGAATCTATGCATAGGGGTTGGCACACGTTTTCATCTTGACTCTCAGGTAGAATCTTTGGGGCACTCTTTGAAGTTCTTTGTGTTAGTTGAATAGATGAATCTGAGATTGTGTGATGCATATCGTATAATCATGCCCACGGATACTTGAGGTGACAATGGAGTATCTAGGTGACATTAGGGTTTTGGTTGATTTGTATTTTAAGGTGTTATTCTAGTATGAACTCTAAGATAGATCGAACGGAAAGAATAGCTTCATGCTATTTTATTACGGACTCTTGAATAGATCGATCACAAAGAATAACTTTGAGGTGGTTTCGTACCCTACAATAATCTCTTCGTTTGTTCTCCGCTATTAGTGACTTTGGAGTGACTCTTTGTTGCTTGTTGAGGGATAGTTATATGATCTAGTTATGTTATTATTGTTGAGAGAACTTGCACTAGTGAAAGTATGAACCCTAGGCCTTGTTTCCTAGCATTGCAATACTGTTTGTGCTCACTTTTATCATTAGTTACCTTGCTGTTTTTATATTTTCAGATTACAAAAACCTATATCTACCATCCATATTGCACTTGTATCACCATCTCTTCGCCGAACTAGTGCACCTATACAGTTTACCATTGTATTGGGTGTGTTGGGGACACAAGAGACTCTTTGTTATTTGGTTGCAGGGTTGTTTGAGAGAGACCATCTTCACCCTATGCCTCCCACGGATTGATAAACCTTAGGCCATCCACTTGAGGGAAATTTGCTACTGTCCTACAAACCTCTGCACTTGGAGGCCCAACAACATCTACAAGAAGATGGTTGCGTAGTAGACATCACTCCTTACATCACGTCTTCAATCTTGGGACGAGATTCTCGTTTAGTGGGGGTGAGTTGTCACAACCCTAGAATTTCTTGTAGTTAGTTGCATCTGTGAGCATCCATGCATCATGTTAAATTTCAAATGAATTTGAAATTAGGGATGTTCAAACGCTCCAAATAAATCCAGCTAGGTTCAAATAAAAACATTTTCAATGACCCAAAATGCTCTTGATCCAAACCAAAAATAATGAACATTTTTCAAGAATAATTTTGGGCACTGATTTTAAATCATATTGTATTTTGAATTTGAATTTATATTCATATAATTGGAATATATCTTCAAATGCTCCTGAAATAATCTATGGGCATGTGGTTAGGTCCATATCTGCAGCATAAAATATTTCAGAAAGATTTGGCATGAGTTTGAATTCTATTTTGAATTTCAACAGTGGCAAATAAATAAATAAAAGAAAACAAAATAGAAAAAGAAAAGAACATAAACCCTACCTAACCTACCTGGCACCACCAACCGGCCCAGCACTGTAGTTGATGGCCCAGCCCACCAACTAACGCCAGTCGTCGTCCTCCTGGCGCCAGGAGGACGAGACGCACGGCGCCCGCGCTTGCCACGCACCAGGCACCCTGCCTGGCTGCCCCTCCTCTCTCTAGACGCCTATAATGTTGCCACAACACCTCTATGTCTCTCTCTATCACTCTTCCTCGCTCTCACTCCCTCCCCTGGATCTCCCTCTCTCGCACCCGAGCGCGCTCGTCGCCGCCGCTCATCGCAGTCGCAGCCACCATCATCGTCTCGCCCATCCAGAGTGACCAAAGGCCCCACCTCCTTGCGCTTGCCATCTCCACCTACGGAACCAAGTGGAGGAGCCCTCAAGGCGACGCCGCGGTCTTCTTCCCCATCCACGGCCGCCGGATCGCCACCGTTGATTTGCCGCCGTCCGAGCTTCCCCGAGCACGCTGGCCATCCCTACGACACCGCTGTGAGTCCCCGAGCATTTTCCCCCTCTCCCCGCGCTCAACTCCTTCCTCTAGCCAGCCAAGCCACCGGAGTCTAGAGCTCTGTGCCGTCGGCCATGGCGCCGCCGTCGTCTGAGCCACCGCGGCTCGCATCCACGCACGTCAAGATGCTCAGCATCTCCGCAGGAAGCCAACACCACCGCCAGCTGCTTTCCCAGCGCACCGCAGCCTCGCGCCCGCTCAAGCCAGAGCTCCGGTGATGACCCACAAGTGTAGGGGATCTACCGTAGTCCTTTTGATAAGTAAGAGTGTCAAACCCAACGAGGAGCAGAAGGAAATGATAGGCAGTTTCTAGTAAGGTATTCTCTGCAAGCACTGAATTTATCGGTAACAGATAGTTTTGTGATAAGGTAATTTGTAACGAGTAACAAACGGTAAAAGTAAATAAGGTGCAACAATATGGCCCAATCCTTTTTGTAGCAAAGGACAAGCCTGGACAAACTCTTATATAAAGGAAAGCGCTCCCGAGGACACATGGGAATTATCGTCAAGCTAATTTTCATCACGCTCATATGATTCGCGTTAGTTACTTTGATAATTTGGTATGTGGGTGGACCGGTGCTTGGGTGCTGCCCTTACTTGGAGAAGCATCCCACTTATGATTAACCTCTATTGCAAGCATCCACAACTACAAAACAAGTATTAAGGTAAACCTAACCATAGCATGAAACATATGGATCCAAATCAGCCCCTTACGAAGCAACGCATAAACTAGGGTTTAAGCTTCTGCACTCTAGCAACCCATCATATACTTATTACTTCCCAATGCCTTCCTCTAGGCCCAAATAATGGTGAAGTGTCATGTAGTCGATGTTCACATAACACCACTAGAGGAAAGACAACATACATCTCATCAAAATATCGAACGAACACCAAATTCACATGACTACTTATAGCAAGACTTCTCCCATGTCCTCAGGAACAAATGTAACTACTCACAAATCATATTCATGTTCATAATCAGAGGGATATTAATATGCATAATGGATCTGAACATATGATCTTCCATCGGATAAACCAACTAGCATCAACTACAAGGAGTAATCAACACTACTAGCAACCCACAGGTACCAATCTGAGGTTTTGATACAAAGATTGGATACAAGAGATGAACTAGGGTTTGAGAGGAGATGGTGCTAGTGAATATGTTGATGGAGACTGAGCCCCTCCCGATGAGAGGATCAATGGTGATGACGATGGTGACAGTTTCCCCCTCCCGGAGGGAAGTTTCCCTGGCAGAACAGCTCCGCCGGAGCCCTAGATTGGTTCCGCCAAGGTTCCGCCTCAAGAGGGCGACGCTTCATCCCAAAAACCTCCTTATGATTTTTTCCAGGGCAGAAGATACCTTATACCAGAAGATGGGCATTGGGGGCCTGCCAGGTGGCCCACGAGGCAGGGGGAGCGCCCAGGGGGGTAGGGCGCGCCCCACCCTCGTGGACGGTGAGTGGCCCCCCTCTGGTGCTTTCTTCTCCTGATATTTTTTATATATTCCAAAAGTGACTTTCGTGGAGTTGCAGGGCTTTTTGAGTTGTGCAGAATATGTCTCCAATATTTGCTTCTTTTCCAGCCAAAAATTCCAGCTGCCGGCATTCTCACTCTTCATGTAAACCTTGTAAAATAAGAGAGAAAAGGCATACATATTGTGACATAATGTGTAATAACAACCCATAATGCAATAAACATCAATATAAAATCATGATGCAAAATGGACGTATCAACTCCCCCAAGCTTAGACTTCGCTTGTCCTCAAGGAGAAGCCGATATCGAAAAATATGTCCACATGTTTAGAGATAGAGGTGTCGATAAAATAAAATACGGACATGAGGGCATCATGATAATTCTTATAATAGCAACATATTTATTGTCATATGATTTCTTATGCTAAAGTAACAATCCATTCACAATGTCAAGTATGAATCAAAAACTTCATTGAAACCTAACAAACTATGATCTCAGTCATTGAAGCAATTGCAATTTATCATAATATCGGAAAGAGTCAATATAAGAGCTTTTCAGCAAGTCCACATACTCAACTATCATTTAGTCTTTCACAATTACTAACACTCACGCAATACTTATGGGTATGGAGTTTTAATCGGACACAGAGAAAGATAGGGGCTTATAGTGTTGCCTCCCAACCTTTTACCTCAAGGGTAATGTCAACAATAATAGTTCATGATAGCTTACATCCAATTGGATATATATGTTAGGATCTTTCCAACACAATGTGCTTGCCAAAGGATAAAATGTAAAAAGGAAAGATGAAGATCACCATGACTCTTGTATAAGGTGTAAGGCAAGAACAATAGATAGGCCCTTCGCAGAGGGAAGCAGAGGTTATCATGTGCTTTTATGGTTGGATGTACAAAATCTTAGCACAAAAGAATGTCACTTTATATTGCCACTTGTGATATGGACCTTTATTATGCAGTCCGTCGCTTTTATTGCTTCCATATCTCAAGATCGTATAAAGCTTATTTTCTCCACACTAATAGATCATACATATTTAGAGAGTTGCAACAATGACAACTTACTTGAAGGATCTTACTCAATCCATAGGTAGATATGGTGGACTCTCATGGCAAAACTGGGTTTAATGGTATTTGGAAGCATAAGTAGTATCTCTACTTGGTGCAAGGAGTTTGGCTAGAATGGGGGGGGGGGAAGGCAAGCTCAACATGTTGGATGATCCATGACAATATACTTTATTTCAGATATAAGAGAACATAACCCATTACGTTGTCTTCCTTGTCCAACATCAACTCTTTAGCATGTCATATTTTAATGAGTGTTCACAATCATAAAAGATGTCCAAGATAGTATATTTATATGTGAAAACCTACCTTTCTTTATTACTTCCTATTAATTGCAACGATGACCAAAACTATGTTTGTCAACTCTCAACAATTTTTATTCATCATACTCTTTATATGTGAAGTCATTACTCCCCATAAGATCAATATGATCTCTTTGATACTTTTTATATTTTCTTTTATCCTCTCATGATCATAGTGAGATAATCAAGCCCTTGACTCAAAACTAATCTTTATTATATATAGCTCACAGACTCGATTACATAGATAAGTATTATAAAGCGAAGCTCACAACTAGATCATACTAACTTTATTCTACTAGATCAAGATATTACCAAAAGTATCGAACTAAAAAAACGGTAAAGATAGAGGTGTGATGGTGATACGATACCGGGGCACCTCCCCCAAACTTGGCAGTTGCCAAGGGGAGTGCCCATACCCATGTGATTATGTCTCTTCCTTTGGAGGTGGTGATGATGGGGTGTCATACATCGAGCGTAGGAGATCCTCCAATTTACGGATAATGCCCTTGAGTGCGGTGATATGCTCCCTCAACAAAATATTTTCATGTGTGAGATACTTGTTTTGTATGCGAGCTAATTCAATCATCTTGAAAGCTTCAATCTCAGTTGGGGTAAGAAGATTGTGATGAGGTTGATGGATGTCTTCTTCTGCTGCTGCCGGAGCTTGATCCTCCATGGCCTTCTTGATCCTATCATGCTTGTCGATCTTCCCGGGTTCTTCTATCTTCAACTCTATCTTCATTAGCCAAGCATCGTTGCCCTCATTGTTGGAGGAGGGGGACGACATGATGCCTGGCCTTGTTAACTCTGGCAGAAAATAGCTCGAAACAAGAACATAGGATTTTGTCGTGGTACCGTGGTCAAAACCTTCGGGAGATTATATAATGAATTTTTACCGACTAAAAGAAGTATCGTGCAAGAAAACGGAGTCTGGAGGACACACGAGGTGCCCACGAGGCAGGGGGCGCGCCCTCCACCCTCATGGATGCCTCGTGTCCCTTTCGGACTACTTTTTATTTTCCTATTTTCTTAAATATTCCAAAACAGAGAAAAATTGCCATTAGAACTGTTTTGGAGTCGGTTTACTTACCGTACCACATATCTCTTCCTTTTCGGAGTCTGAATCGTTCTGGAAAGTGTCCCTTATGTGTTCCTCCGGGGTTACGGTTTCAATGACATTGGTTTCAACATTTATGGGATTACCTGAGATATAATGTTTGATTCTTTGGCTGTTCACCACCTTTGGATTTGTGCCTTCGAAGTTGTTGATTTTTATGGCACCGGAACGATAGACCTCTTCGATAACGTAAGGACCTTCCCATTTAGAGAGAAGTTTTCCTGCAAAAATTCTTAAGCGAGAGTTGTATAGCAAAACATAATCACCTACATTAAACTCACACTTTTGTATCCTTTTGTCATGCCATCTTTTAACTTTTTCTTTAAATAATTTGGCATTTTCATAGGCCTGGGTTCTCCATTCATCAAGTGAGCTAATGTCAAATGACCTCTTCTCACCGGCAAGTTTGAAATCATAATTGAGCTCTTTAATGGCCCAATATGCCTTATAATCTAGTTCGAGAGGTAAGTGACATGCTTTTCCATAAACCATTTTATACGGAGACATACCCATAGGATTTTTATATGTAGTTCTACAAGCCCATAATGCATCATCAAGTTTCTTGGACCAATTCTTTCTAGATATATTAACAATCTTTTGCAAAATTAATTTTAGCTCTCTGTTACTCAGTTCTACTTGACCAGTAGACTGTGGGTGGTAAGGGGATGCAATCCTATGATTAACATCATACTTAGCAAGCATTTTACGAAAAGCACCATGAATAAATGTGAACCGACATCAGTCATTAAGTATCTAGGGACTCCAAACCTCAGAAAAATAACTTCTCTAAGCATCTTAATAGAGGTGTTGTGATCAACACTACTAGTTGGAATAGCTTCTACCCACTTAGTAACGTAATCAACAACAACTAAAATATGTGTATACCCATTAGAGGAAGGAAAAGGTCCCATATAATCAAAGCCCCAAACATCAAATGGTTCAATAACAAGTGAATAGTTCATAGGCATTTCTTGACATCTACTAATATTACCAATTCTTTGACATTCATCACAAGACAAGACAAACTTACGAGCATCCTTGAAGAGAGTAGGCCAATAAAAACCAGATTGCAATACCTTATGTGCAGTTCTATCTCCAACGTGGTGTCCTCCATAAGCCTCGGAGTGACACTTGCGTAGGATATGTTCCTGTTCATGCTCAGGTACACAACATATAATAATACCATCTACTCCTTCTTTGTAAATGTGTGGGTCATCACAGAAGTAATGTCTTAAATCATAGAAAAACTTTTTCTTTTGCTGGTATGTGAAACTAGGTGGTATAAATTTAGCAAGAATGTAATTAGCATAATCAGCACACCATGGAGCAGTACAAGAAGCATTTATGACAGCTAATTGTTCATCAGGAAAGCTATCATCAATAGGTAGTGGGTCATCAAGAATATTCTCTAACCTAGACAAGTTGTCTACAACGGGGTTCTCAGCTCCCTTTCTACTCCCTCCGTAATTTAATATAAGAGCGTTTAGAATACTAAAATAGTGATCTAAACACTCTTATATTAGTTTACAGAGGGAGTATTCGTTATATGCAAATCAAATTCTTGTAGCAAGAGAACCCATCTAATAAGTCTAGGTTAGCATCTTTCTTTTCCATAAGATATTTAATAGCAGCATCATCAGTGTGAACAGTTACTTTAGAATCAACAATATAAGGCCTGAACTTATCACAAGCAAATACAACTACTAAAAATTCTTTTTCAATAGTAGCATAATTTCTCTGGGCACTGTCTAGAGTTTTACTGGCATATTGGATAACATTCAATTTCTTATCAACTCTTTGTCCTAGAACAGCACCTACATCATAATCACTAGCATCGCACATAATTTCAAAGGGCAAATTCCAGTCAGGAGGCTGGACAATAGGTGCGGAGATCAATGCTTTCTTAAGTATTTCAAATGCTTCTACACAATCATCATCAAAAACAAAAGGAACATCTTTTTGTAAGAGGTTAGTCACAGGCCTAGAGATTTTTGAGAAGTCCTCAATGAACCTCCTATAAAACCCGACATGACTAAGGAAACTTATTATACCTTTGATGTCCTTGGAACACGCATCTTTTCAATAGAATCAACTTTAGCCTTATCAACTTCAATACCTCTTTCAGAAATTTTATGCCCCAAGACAATACCTTCATTAACCATAATGTACCACTTTTCCCAATTCAAGACAAGATTAGTTTCTTCACATCTCTGCAAAACTCGATCAAGGTTGTCGGATTCAGGGCTCCGCAAAACCCGATAAGTTCGAACACAGGGGCGTGAACGAAGATCTCTCCCACTCACGTCTACCTAGCGCCTCGCTCTCGTCTCGGTGGAAGGATTCAAGCAAAAAACAGGCAGAACACACAAGAGTTTATCCAGGTTTGGGCCACCGCGTGGTGTAAGACCTACTTCCTGCTTTGGTTGATTAGCCTCGGGCGAGTTGGGATACGAGCTAGTACAATGGTTCCTGGGCTCAGGAGGTGAGCTCAGGAGGGTCAGGAGGCTAGTGTTCTTGCTCCTTGTGTGGTGGCAGAGTGTATGAGTCGATCCCTTTTACAGTCGGAGTTCTAGCTACTTATATAGGCGGCCACGGTCCTCTTCCCCCGAAATGTTTAGGCGGGAAGGGATCCCACAACGGCCGTTTTTGAGCGGGAACATAAGGACGTTCCTACCCTGACAAAAGCAGTCTTCGCCTGCAAAAGGACCAGGCGGTGACGCGGTGGTGGGCTCGACGGTGACATCCTCCTTATCGTCCTTGCGGTCTTCGGTCTCGTTGCACCAATGGGGAAACCTTTGCCCCGCTCCTCGGGAACTTGCGGCTGCGCAGTTCCCCTTGCACCGAAATGGTAACTGCGCCGCTGGCGCGCGCTGGTACCTGCTGGCGCGATGCGTCACTGCTGATATCACTGCCTCCTCGTGAGGCAGGCTTGGCCTTGGATTATCCCCCCCGGAGCACCTTGCTGAGGCTGCTCCTGAGGAGGTCTTGACGTCATTCTCCTCGCGAGGCTTAGCTCCCTCGCGAGGGTCTTGGGCAGCTGGTTGATCAGCTGGGCCGTACCAGGATGTAGTAGGAGCGCGTCGCGACCCGCAGACAGGCAAGTCTGGGTACCCTAGTTCCCAGTACGCTGACAGTAGCCCCCGGGCCCAAGGCGCGCACGGAGTTGGCTTTGGGGCGAAGCCTTAGTCGAGGACAAAGCGCCACGGGCCCTAAAGGCTGTGGGCTAGGTCGGCGTGCGACTGTTGGATGGGACGTGGCGGCTCCACTTCCCACGCAGCCTTGGTGATCGTGCGACTTGACAACTCCTTGGCGTAGGCGACGGGGGCGTAATGGCTGCGACGCCAGTGGCTGGCGGTTGGGCTCCTCCGCCCTATAAATGGGACTAGGGGAGGGGAGCCCCCAGTCCGTTTCCAAGCTAGCGCCGTCTTCTCCTTGCTTGTCCTTCGCTCTCTCTCTTGTCGCAAGATCTCCATGGCGCCGCCGAGGAAGCCATCCGCCGTGGAGAAGGGGAAGACCCCGAAGGATCCAGTCCCATTGTCGCCGAAGAGGGGTCGCGGTCGCCCCCGCAAGTATGCCGCTGCGCCCACAGCGTCTTCTCGGGGAGGCGGGCGCGGCCTTCTAAGCCCCGCCGCGGCCGCCGGTGGATGGCGCGGGGCGTTCTCCTGTGGTGAAGGTGGTCACGGCCGCAGAGGGAGAGGCGGCGCGCAACGGTGCCTGTCGGACGCGCGTCCTCCACGCCCATAGCTCCATTCCTTCGATGTGTCGTCGGAGTTCATGGTGTGGGCGGAGAAGCCCGACGGCCCTTTTCTCAGGCTTCCCCGCTCGTTTGGCGACGTGTTACCGGCTGGAGGCCTCGAAGGTATCTGGCTGCAAGCCGACGGTTGCTGCAGCGGTGCGTTCTGGGTGGAGGTTGATGTGGCTCCCTTGGGCGATGTGTTCCTGGAGCGCGGCTGGCAGTCGTTTGCTCGCGTACGCCGGCTGCGGGGGAGGTGTGCGCTCCACTTCAGGTACGATGGTGTCTCCGCGCTGTTCGTCAGGGTCTTCTCGGAGGAAGGGAGGCGCCTTGGGTGCTGTCCCGAGGCTGATGACGAAGAGGACGACGGGGATGGCGTCCGGAGGAGCAGCTCCTCCTCCGAAGACGACCTCAGTCCTGGGGGGCGCCGTGGGCCCCCCCTCTATGGCAGCAGCAGCTCCTCCAGCAGTGGCGGCCGTGACGAGCCACCACGCCGCCGAGCTCATCACGGTAAGGGGAGGAAGTCGCCGCGCCGCTGGGGTTCTGCGAAGCCAGAGGAACTGGAGGACTCCGAATGAGCGGGAGCGGCTTCTGCTTCTTTTTTTCCTTCATGTCCTTTCTGCGTCAAAATTTCAAGTTGCCTTGAGGAGGCGTGTAATGGGTTGTGATATATGTAAGAAGCGAGAACTCGCTGTCATGCTCTTGTTGCCTGGGTGAAATCACTTAGCTTTTATGCATCATGTCGTCCTGAGGCGGAGTCCTCCTGACTCTGGCATCATGAGCCCCATCGGGCCATGACGAGGTGGCCGAGTCTGACGGGCTCGTACAGCCCCCGAGCGGGGTCAATCGCTGAGATCTGTTGAGAGTGCCGAGCGCGGGTTAGAGCACCAAAGCCTGAGCGGCTCGGTAAGATAGGTTGCGCGGACTGAGAAGCCCGGCACCAGAGCCTGACCAGGCTTGGCCATGCGAGGTCACGGGGCCACGATAGACGAGGGCCGGTGACCGACCGTGCCCCAGCCCCCATGCGCGAGGCGCGCTAAGAAGAGCGAGTGGCGCAGCTGAACTTAAAACCGGCGAGAAAGATCCCAAACATGAAACTCTCAACAAAATGCAGGAAGCGCGAGAAACACGAGAACTTCATAGCATGGGGTATAGGAAGGGCTGATAGCCAAGGAAGTAGAGAAGGCTGACAGCCAAACACCAAGCAAAAAGTAGAAAGGTCGCGTCCGACCCCTACACTACGTCTTCTTCCCAGCGTGGAGCTAAGGACTGCCACTGGGGCGTGGGTGGGAGACCCATCCGAGGGCCCGTAGGCAACGCACAGGAGACTCTGATAACCCACAAGTGTAGGGGATCAGTTGTAGCCTCTTTCGATAAGTAAGAGTGTCGAACCCAACGAGGAGCTAAAGGCAGAACAAATATTCCCTCAAGTTCCATCGACCACTGATACAACTCTACGCACGCTTGACGCTTACTTTACCTAGAACAAGTATGAAACTAGAAGTATTTTGTAGTTTTTGCGGGATAGGTTTGCGAGAATATAAAGAGCATGCAAATAAAACTAGGGGCTGTTATGATAAAGAAACAATAAAGTTAATGATAGCGAGTGTGGAAAAGTGGTGGTAGGAGTTTCGAAATTGCCCCTAAGCAATTGACTATGTTACTAGACCGATAGCAAGTTTTATGTGGGAGAGGCCACTACTAGCATGTCATCCCTTACTTGGAATTCTATGCACTTGTGATTGGAACTATTAGCAAGCATCCGCAACTACTAACGTTCATTAAGGTAAAACCCAACCATAGCATTACAATATATTGGCCCCCCTTCAATCCCGTATGCATCAATTTCTACGCTAGGTTGAAGCTTCTGTCACTCTTGCCCTCCAATACGTAGTCCTATCAACATACAACTAACCCTATGGTGTGATCCACGGGCACGCTCATATGATGGGCACCAAAGGACAACAACATAGCCACAAGCAATTTAAATCAAGTATATCAATTCACCAATCACCGATAGGACAACGATAATCTACTCAGACATCATAAGATGGAAACACATCATTGGATAATAATATGAAGCATAAAGCACCATGTTCAAGTAGAGGGTACATCGGGTTGCGGGAGAGTGGACCACTGTATATAGATGGAGGAAAGTGATGGAGATGTTGGTGAAGATGATGGAGATGTTGGTGTAGATCACCGTCACACGATGATGGCCCCGGTGGCACTCCGGTGCCATCGGAAGCGAGGGGGAGAGAGTCCCCCTCCTTCTTCTTCTTCCTTGACCTTCTCCCTAGGTGGGAGAAGGGTTTCCCCTCTTGTCAGGGATATGACTAGCAGGTATGAACCGGCTAGTATAAACCGGTTTATTATAATATGTTTGGTTGTAATATTTAGTACAGGCTATGGCCCATGAGATCTTAGGGCCCATGTACATAGTTATGGTTTGTAAACCGCCCGATGATGTAACTTGAGAGATAAGGAAGAAAAGACAGAGACCGAGGCGGACACGAGTATGAGCCGGCCTCGGGACTCTGTAAACCGGACCGGGCGTCGCCTCTATATAAAGGGACGACCCGGCGGCGGTTGAGGGACAAGCAAGAATTAACCCGTCGAGACTACAGGCAAGCGATTCGCTCCCTGTAATCCGACGCCCAAGCAATATCAAAACCAACTAGACGTAGGCTTTTACCTTCATCGAAGGGGCCGAACTAGTATAAACCCTCTGTGTCTTTTGTGTGCTATGAACCCCTTCAAGCTAACCCGTGCGATGGTTCCATCATCAAGTCCGTTAAACCGGACATCTGCCGTGTTATTTCCACGACAGTTGGCGCCCACCGTGGGGCCTCCGCACGATGGTTTCGAGTTCTTGAAGGGCAGCTTTGAAGGGCTCAAGGGTTACGCGGTCGGCCGGATGACCAAGAGTCGCCGCGGCCGGATCTACATCGATGACGCAGGTTGGGGACCGGAGGCCGATTCGATCGAATACGGGTACCGGGTTCCCTTCGGCGGCATCCACGTCTTCATCGGCAAGATCGGCGAACCGGGACCTGAGCCGGACATCTTCCCCAACATCATCGAGCCGGCTCAGCGTGCGAGATCGGCCCGAATTCAGCCCGCCATGAAGCATGTTTTCGTTGGAGCAGTTCACGGGGTCCAAACCGAGAACGGATCGGAATCCGGCGGTGAAACAGTTGTATACTCCGATGACGGGTCCTCATCCGGAGAGACTGAATCTCTGTGTCAGTTGCAGGACGGCCGGTCTGAGGGTAAGTCCGACGGGAACAGTATTCCGGACCCCTTTGACCTGCCAAACCGGGTGGCTGTCTTTATGGCCGGTTCACAGCCCACGGTGAACGGGGCGACAGCAGAAGCTGGTGTAGGGGGGAGCGGCCCGGCCCTCTCATCTACTGACGTTCTATCCACCTTGATCGAGGAGTTCACAGCTAAAGCGGTGGCAGTGATAGCTCCAGCAGACAAGGCGCAGCATGATGCAGAGCTCCTTTAGTTAAAAGGCCGATTGATCAATTAAGGGATGATTTGAAAGCAGAGAAGGCAATGATAGCAATAAGGCAAGCGGAGCTGAATGATCAGGCTTTTCATCTAAGGATGGAGCAGGCCTCTGTGCAGGGAGTAAGCGATCGAAAATACCAATATCGTCTATCGTCGGTTTATGAAGCGACGAATCTGTTCAGGACACCCGGGGCTGGGACCAGCAATGATCCGGCTTTAAACCGGAGGGCACCTCCAGCCAGGGATGAACCGGTTCAGCAACCCACTGCGGAGCAAGATTGGCGGATCACGTCTGCACCTCACGTTCCTACCCCTCCAGGTCATTATTCCAATCCTTTGGATAACATCGTTGCTGCTGCTGCATGTTTGGCCGCTTTACCCGTTGAGGGGACGTCCCCGGTAGCATTGGAGGCACGCAGGGTCAAGGAGCTACTTAATACGGCGTTAGTACAGCAGCAAGCATATTCCCATAGCAGGGAAAGGTTACATTCAACACCACGTCCCAGTCGGAGTTACACTAGGCATTGGGAGGAACCAGAAGTGTCTAGCAGTGAACGCAGGCGACATCGGCGCAGACAGGATAATCCGGCAGGCGCGGATGCTCAAGCTCAGGATGCAAATCGGGTTAGGTCAGTAGCCCGGGAGGAGGTCCATCAAACGACGCCGGTTCAAACCGCCACAACAGAGACAGGAGTCACGACGAGTTCCTTTGGAGTACAGTGTCGTATCCCCGCTTTACAGAGTGTGAAGTTGCCCAAGGATTTTAAAGGGCCCCGTAAGGTACCTAATTACACTGCGGACTTACCACCTGAAGCTTGGGTGGAGAGTTATGAGATGGCCATGGAGATGCTGGAGGTGGATGAAGCGGCTTGTGCAAAGTACTTTACTATGATGCTTGAGGGTACAGCCCGGACCTGGCTAAAGGGTTTACCCCCTAATTCCATCGGATCATGGGGAGAGTTACGTCGCCAGTTTATCAAAAATTTCAAAGATACATGCAAGCAACCAATGTCAGTAGTGGATCTGGCAGCCTGTGTGCAAGGAGAACAGGAATCTACAAGTGCATGGGTGCGGCGAGTGTCAGAGATCTTGCACTCTTCGAATAGTATCAATCCTAGTACGGCAATAGTAACTTTAGAGAACAATTGCCGGTTTGAGTCCCTAAAGTTAAAACTAGGACGGCTTAAAAGGGATTGCAATGATATGGGAACTCTCATGAGTGCTCTGGTAAAGTATGGGGACTCTGATAATACCAAGTATCCAGAAGCTGAGGGAGACAAAGCAGGAAAGGTTAACAAACCTGGTAAACCGGCGCAGGTTAACCCGGCTACTGCAAGTTTCTTAGGCAAGCGAAAGGCAGAAGGTGGCTCTGATTTTGTAGCCAATACCCAAGTTCAAGGGGGCTTTCAGCGTAATAGGGGCAACCCACCTCAACAAACCGGCGGAGGGGATGTTAGTTGGGACCAAGAGTTAGATCAGCCTTGTCCGAAGCATGGCTCGAGCAGACGACCGGCAAAACACACTATAAGAGAGTGCATGCCTTTTATGGAAGCGATGATGGGCCGCTTTAATCCTAATGACAGGCCTCCAAATGGCGGTTCAGGCCCAGGGTTCTATGGTCCGGGTCATCAGGGGAACAGCTCCGGATCAGGATATCGAGGCAATAACAACGGTTATCAAAACCGGGCCGGTAATCAAAATGGTCAAGGAAGTTATAATAACCAGGGCAACCAGCCGCGTAATCAGGGTGGTTACAATAACCAAGGCAGTCAACAGCAGGGCCAAGGTAATCACAATAATCAGGGTAATCAGCAGCGTCAGCAACAGCAACCACAATCCGGATATCAGAGTTATCCGAAGGAGTTGAGTAGTGGGCAATACCATGTCTTCACCACAAGTCTGTGTAAACGAGATCAGAAGGTTTTTAAGCGGGCGGTTAACGCGGTTGAACCGGCAACACCGCAATTTCTGCGCTGGTCGGAGCAGCCCATTGTATGGAGTAGGGAGGATCACCCAATGCGGGTGGATAATCCGGGCCACTTGGCCTTGGTGGTAGCGCCACAGGTGAGAGGTTATAAATTCACTAAAGTTCTCATGGACGGCGGTAGCAGCATCAACATCTTGTACTATGAGACTCTCCGTCGTATGGGCCTAACGGATAAGAAGTTAAGACAATCAAACACGGTGTTCCATGGGGTGGTTCCAGGTAAGTCGGCTTATCCAGTTGGAAAGATTGACTTAGAAGTTACCTTTGGATATGAGCATGATTCCAGGTCAGAAATGATAACTTTCGAAGTTGTCAAGATCCGGAGCCCCTATCACGCTTTATTCGGGAGAACGGTTTATGCCAAGTTTATGGCTAGGCCATGTTATGTTTATCTGCAACTCAAAATGCCGGGTCACAAGGGCACGATCACAGTTCATGGAAGTCGCAAGATAGCCGTGGAGTGTGAAGAGGGAGATGCAGCCTACGCGGAGGCAGTATGTGCCACAGAAGAGTTGAAGTTTTATAAAGATAATGTTGATCCGGCAGATATGACTCTGCTGAAGAAGCCAACTACAGAGCATGATCCGGCATTGAAGTTTAAATCGGCGGAGGAGACCAAGCAAGTTGATTTTGTGCCAGGTGATTCGTCCAAGCAGTTCACTATCAGCGCTAACCTTGATCCCAAATAGAAAAGCGCGCTCATCGAGTTCATCCGTGAGAACCGGGATATCTTTGCGTGGAAGCCTTCTGACATGCCAGGTATACCGAGGGGACTCGCTGAGCACAGCCTTAACATTGATCCGAAGTATAAACCGGTTAAACAATATTTGCGCCGCTTGAACAAAGAGAGGCACAAGGCTATAGGAGAAGAAGTGGCCAGGCTTTTGGCCGCAGGGTTCATAGTTGAAGTTTTTCACCCAGAGTGGTTGGCTAATCCGGTGCTTGTGTTAAAGAAGAATGGAAAGTGGAGAATGTGTGTGGATTACACAGACCTCAACAAGGCTTGTCCAACTGATCCTTTTGCTCTCCCTCGCATTGATCAGATTATCGATGCTACAGCGGGATGTGAGCGGCTCAGCTTTTTGGATGCATATTCAGGATATCACCAGATCAAGATGGCAGTTAAAGACCAAGAGAAGACAACTTTCATAACCCCTTTTGGTGCTTTTTGCTATGTATCTATGCCTTTTGGGCTCAAGAGTGCTCAAGCAACTTATCAGCATTGCGTTCAGAATTGTCTTAAAGGACAGATAGGGAGGAATGTTCATGCCTATGTGGATGACATTGTGGTTAAATCAAGGAAAGAGGAAACGATGATAGAGGATCTTAAGGAGACTTTTGACAATCTTCGAGCCTATAAGATGATGCTTAATCCGGAGAAGTGTGCCTTTGGTGTTCCGGCAGGTAAACTACTGGGATTCTTGGTCTCAAACAGAGGAATAGAAGCTAATCCGGAGAAGATTAAGGCAATCACATCTTTGACTAAACCAGTTTGCATCAAAGATGTTCAGCGTATCGCTGGCCGGATCACAGCATTAAGCCGGTTCATCAGCCGTTTGGGAGAGAAGGCGATCCCGCTTTACCAGATGCTGAAGAAAACAGATCGGTTTATATGGAGTGATGAGGTGAACTCGACGTTTGAGGATCTGAAGCGGCAACTGGCAAAGCCGCCGGTACTGGCTGCCGCTGTTGATAATGAACCGTTGCTGTTATACGTCGCCGCCAATGCACGGGCAGTCAGCGTTGCAATCGTGGTTGAGCGCAAGGAAGCAGGAAAGGAATACCCGGTTCAACGTCCGGTTTATTATGTGAGTGAAGTACTCATTGAGTCCAAACAGAGGTACCCACATTGGCAGAAGCTGGTATATGGTGTGTTCATGGCAAACCGGAAGCTGAAGCACTATTTCCAAGGTCATTCGATAACTGTGGTTAGTTCAGCGCCATTGGGAGATATAATCCAGAACAGGGAAGCTACGGGTAGAGTTGCGAAGTGGGCCATTGAACTCAGCCCACATGAGTTGAAGTATGTACCACGCACCGCTATAAAATCTCAGGCATTGGTGGATTTCATCAATGATTGGACAGAATTACAAATTCCTGAGGAGAAGCCGGATCTTACGTATTGGACGATTCATTTTGACGGGTCAAGACAGTTGGAAGGCTCGGGGGCTGGAGTTGTCTTAACTTCCCCCCGAGGTGATAAGTTTTGTTACGTCCTCCGTTTGTTGTTTCCTTGCACTAATAATGCAGCGGAATATGAAGCATTACTTCATGGTTTACGGATAGCAAAGGAGATGAACTTGAGCCGGGTCAAGTGTCTTGGTGATTCAGATCTGGTGGCACAGCAAGTTTCAGGAAAGTGGGATTCACGAGATCCTCTCATGGCAGCTTACAGACGGGAAGTTGAAGCAGTTGCAGGATATTTCAAAGGGTATCAGGTGGATCATATAGACCGGCGACGGAACGAGGCGGCCGATGCTTTAAGCCGGCTGGGCTCCCAACGTAAACCGGTGCCGCCAAATACTTTTTTGGATGAGTTGCACAGTCCTTCGGTTCAAGTACCATCGGAGGAAGACCTAGCTGTTCCTGACCCGGAGGCACAGTTAGTTGCAGCGCTTCATGTAATTCCGGATTGGACGCGGCCTTACTTGGCATATTTGAGCCGAGGAGAGCTACCAGATGATGAGATAGAGGCACGACAGATAATCCGGCGTTCCAAGTCCATGACGATTGCGAACGGAGAACTTCATCATCGCAGTGTTTCTGGAGCGTTTCAACGGTGTGTATCAGCTGAGGAAGGTTGTGATATCCTTCGTGAAATCCATGAAGGGGATTGTGGTCATCATGCCGGTTCAAAATCCTTTGTGGCTAAGGCTTTTCGACATGGGTTCTATTGGTTAACAGCTCATGCTGATGCGGCTGATTTAGTCCGAAAGTGTGATGCTTGTCAGAAGTTTTCACGACGCGCTCTTGTTCCGGCACAGGAGCTCCGGATGATACCAATAACCTGGCCGTTCGCGACTTGGGGGCTTGATACGGTTGGACCTTTCAAACGATCCCAAGATCAGAAAACTCATTTACTAGTGGCAGTGGATAAGTTTACAAAGTGGATTGTGGCAGAGCCTGTGAGCAAGTGTGATGCGGCAACGGCAGTCAAATTTATCAAAAAGGTAATTTTCCGGTTTGGCTTTCCGCACAGCATCATCACAGACAACGGCACCAATTTATCTCAAGGTGAGATGGAAGAATTCTGTCAACGGGAGCATATTCGCTTAGATGTATCTTCTGTGGCCCACCCCCAATCCAATGGTCAAGCTGAAAGAGCAAATCAGGAGATTTTGCGAGGTATCAAGCCCCGGCTTATGACTCCTTTGTAGAGAACCCCAGGATGCTGGGTTGAGGAGTTACCATCTTTTCTTTGGAGTATCAACACTACACCAAACCGGTCCACAGGTTACACACCTTTCTTCATGGTATATGGTGCTGAAGCGGTCCTTCCAAGTGATATCCGTCATGATTCACCAAGGGTGACGGCTTATGTTGAAGCGGCCAATGAACAAGCAAGGCAAGACAGTTTGGACCGGCTGGATGAAGAGCGTGACATAGCAGCGGCACGGTCTGCAATTTATCAACAAGACTTACGCAGATATCACAGCCGCCGGATCAAGACAAGGACGTTCCAGGAGGGCGACTTAGTACTCCGGCTCATCCAAGATCAAACAGATATGCATAAGTTATCCCCGCCTTGGGAAGGGCCCTTTGTGGTCAGCAAGAATCTGCACAACGGTTCATATTACCTACTGGACGTTCGAGAACACAAGGACTCACGGACATCAGAGGAGGAGACGAAGAGGCCATGGAACATCGCCCACTTACGGCCATACTATACTTGAGCTATGAGCTCAACTGTATCCTATGTATATATTATGATTAATGAATAAACCGGCACCCTCGGTAAACCGGGGGCTCAGCCTTTTTTCCAATACAAATATCTTATGAGAACAACCATATATATATTATCATGTCATATTTCAAAGATGTCGATCGGTTTAAAACTGATTTTTGCAGAATATATACTCAGAAGCAATAAAACTCCCTGAAGAGCATAAAGGTCACATCCGGCTCAAAGAGGATGCTTCACGCAAACCCTCTGGATGGTAATCCATCCAGTGATTGGTTCAAGATTTACCCATGGCTTCATGGAGCCATGGAGACCCTCTGGAAATGCTACGGGCATCCAGTGATTGGTTTATATTTCCCATGGTTTCAAGGAACCATGGAGGCCCTCTGGAAAAGCTACGGGCATCCAGTGATTGGCTTATATTTCCCATGGCTTCACAGAGCCATGGAGGCCCTCTGGAAAGGCTACGGTCATCCAGTGATTGGCTAAAGTTTTTTCTTATGGTTCCTATGGAAAGACAAGATTATCCGCATCCATCGACAGGCCCTCTGGAAAGACGAGATTACCCGCATCCAGTGATTGGCTGAACCTTGCTTTGAGCCTGGCAGCTCGTAAAAAGCCTCGACTACATGGTTTTATTTGCAAATTTGCGTTTTCTGATCTTTATGTGTTATGATTCTTTAATCCGGAGTGGGACAATTCAAGAAATTGACCACACATCTACAAAGTTAAAAGTCTGGATCGTGAATACCAGCATGAGATAAACTGGTGCTCATTATAACCCGGATCATCCATTAGGCAAAAAGCTACAAACTTCTGGACAAAGTTTCGGAACGATATAAACCGGTGTCTTTTATCAAGCCCGGGTTTGTTATTGGATCCATGAAAGTCTTTATCAAGAAATTTTAAATTCTACCAGATTAAGAGTATTGAGCATACTTGGTCTCAGGTATAGAATTGTTTATGATATAAGTATATACTTATTTGATATATCATGAGAACAATTTAATGGGTCCAACGGTCAAACCGTTAGGACATATTTTCAAATATTGTATATGCAGGAACAGATGATATATAAGACAATTCATATCAGACCAAACTGGCAATGATAAAACGAGAAGTTGGAATATCCGGATCAAAACGGACAAAGTTATCAGCTATCCTATTACAAGGCATAGCAAGCCTGACGGATTAAAGATTGTTCGATAAATGAGACTGCAATTGCAAACATTAAACTATGAGCTATGCTCCCTCCTGCTGCGACGGCTGGGCATCGACTTGATCCAGAATCTCCTCCTCTTCTTGAAGCGGTTGGATGTCAGGGGCGCACCAGTCGATTTTTGCTAAGGCACGAAAGTACATCTCTTCGTTGATAAGCTCCGACGGTTCAATATCTGGAGCGAAGGTATGAGGGCGCACTGGTGGAATTAGATTGACGGTATCGTAAACCGGCCGATCCATCCGCTCGTTCTGCAAATCATACCCTGGATGATACCTGGATAAGTCTGATTCGGCCGCAATTTTGCTGGCGAGAGGGCGCATCTCCTTCGTCAAGACATGGAGATCCTTTGCAGTAAACTCTGATCCGTCTTCCTTCGTATTTGGATACCCATTTAAAGCCTCTTCCGGATCAAAGTCCGGAACCCATGCTTTCGCTCTGGTAAGCGCCATGAGGGCACCGGCTCGAGCAGCAGATTTCTTTACTTCCTCTAGACGGACCGGCAAGACAGACAGTTTTTGCAAGGTTTCTCGGATGGTAGTAGGGGCCGGCTTACTGAATGATGTAGCACTTATGATCCTTTGAGCGCCGGAATACAGCTGCTCGACCAAAGTGTAACATGCTTTAAGTTTCTTCCGCAAGTCATCCCCAAGATGGGTGACACGGCGCCCTGCATATGAGTATCACAGTTAAACCGGTACAGATGAAAGATTACAAGGTTAAAGCAGGAATACAGATTAAAATACTTACCAAAGACGGCAGAGGTCATCAACTCTATTTGCCGCTTTAAGTCGGTTAACTCTTCAGTCACCGGATTAAGGGCTTCCTCAGCGTCTTTGACCCTCTTTTCCAGATCTTTTTTCTGAACCTCAAAGGCGGTTCGCTCTTCCTCAAAGAATTTTTTCAGTTCTTCGGCAGTCTTTAAACTCACCTTCAAGTCTTTCTTGGCCTTAGCAGTAGCAGCCTCCGTTTCAGCAAGTCTGTTCCGGAGTTCACTAACTTCTTCAGCCCTCCGGTTTAAATCAGCCTGCAAGTAAAATCAAGTGATAAGAAGCAAAAATCAGACAAGTCTCAAGCACACAAGCAAGTTGTCTACTTGACACTTGGGGACTAATGGGCAGTTGAAACATTAAACAACATCAATTCAAAGACAAAAGTCTCAAGCACACAAGCAAGTTGTCTACTTGACACTTGGGGGCTAATGGATAATTGAAGTATCAGAAGAAATTATTACAAGTATCAAATACATAACCAAGTTATCTACTTGATACTTGGGGGCTAATGTAAAATCAGTTGTTCAAGTTATAAGTTCCGGTTCACCTTCAACGCTTAGCTAAACCGGAACTTGGGGGCTATTATGAGATAGTTAGAAGAATATCAAAAGCACAAAGTCAGAAGGAAAGGATTACCTCATATTTTTCTTTCATCAGGTTAACCAAGCCCGCTTCATAATCTCGGCTGGCGTGGAGCCGGTTCAAGTACCCGGAATAGAGCTCCTGGGCACTCATGTCAGCAAGGCTGGATATCTCGGTACTCCATTTACCTTTCTCTTTATGCAGCTTCACCGCTTTAGCCGTATGTTTGGCTAAAACAGTGGGCTCAGCCGGAGCAGTAAAAGCAGTGCTAGTCACTTCAACTTCTGGAGAAGCAGGTGCTGTTGGTGGAGCTGCAGTATGAACCAGACTGGGAGATGCCGGATTGGTCTGAGGAGAATGGCCCGGGCAGGGCTTGGCAGATCATGAACATCATCAGCAGTAGGGTTCTCGGGCATTGAAATATGATCCATAGGAGCAGGATTCTCAAGAGGAATCGTGGGTTCGCCTTCTGGGGGGACGGTTGTTGCCGGATCAATCGCCGGATCATCAACAGTGGTCTCAGCAGTGGGTTTGTTGGCCTTTGGTTTTTTGCTAGGCTTTGGCTTGCTGGAAGAAGTTCGGAAAATGAGTTAAGATTATGAAGCAAAATGTAATCATAAACCGAGTAAGTTAAAAAGACTTACCCTGGGACGGTTTTTAGTGGAGGAAGTTGCGTGGCAGTCGATTCACCGGAAGAAGATAATGGAGTTTCCCGATAATCAGGGTCAGACGGTTTAAGAGGTTTGCGGATAAGCCCGGCCTTGGGATGAAGGAGGGTTGGAGAGAGTATAACCTCAGAGCGGCGCCTCCGAGCCGGAGTTAGAGAAATCCCGGATGATTACACTTCAAGACCACTATGGCGAGTGGTCCGGCGAAGAGCTTCGTGTTGTTGTTTCTTCAAAAGAAAATTAGGATCCAATTGAGCATAAGGATGAGAAAACTGATATTTCCGGACTGTCTGATGACTTTTTTGTGGAAGCGGTTCTGAATCGGAAGAAAGGATAGTTACCTCAACTTCGGCCGGTTTATCCCCTTCCGCCAACTCCTGTGAAAAGTTATCATTAGATGCAGATATGAGTAAAAGCAAATAAGTTGAAACCGGATCAATTCATACCTCAGAGTCCGGATCATCATCTTCAGCGTGAGAACTAGAGCCACCAGCCGCTTTTCTCTTCTTATTAGCCAAGGTTTTCCGACGGGTTTGTTTTCCGGGTTTCTCCTGAGGCTTTCTTTTCCAGAAAGGATCCTCGGCCTATTCAGACAGAAAAGAGACAGTTAGAAGACGGTTTATATAAATGGATTAAAAATATATATAAGAAAGCAAGGCTTACTGCAGGCAGCTTGTTTTTCTTGTAATACGGAGCCAATCCAATTTTGCTGCAATCCTCTAAGGAGACGTTGAGCATCTTCTTAGCCGATTCAATGACCTCCGATTCAGAAAGCTTATCCTTGGTATACCGTTGAGGGTCGTCCGGTTTACCAGAATACTTGCACATCAGCTGTGATCGCGGACTCAAAGGAAGAATACTCCAAGAGAGCCAACAACGCATAAAATCAGTTCCAATTAAACCGTTGGCCATAAAAGCTTTCAGCCTAGCGAGCTGAGAAGCAAACCGGGGCTGTTCGGCAGAGCTAAGTCACTGTGGCAAAGGGTGATCCTCCGGAAGACGGTGCTCGCGATAACCCGGCAGTGGGTTCTCCCCTTCAGGAGAAGTGTCAACGCAGTAAAACCAAGACTTATTCCATTCCTTTGGATGCATGTGGAGAGCAGCATGGGGAAAGACTGCATCTCTCCTTTTCTGGATACTGACCCCACCAAGTTCCTGATGCGGCCCGCTGGTGAACTCAGTACGCCAGTTCAGGTGAAAGAAATCCCGGAACAGGTCAACAGACGGCTCTTCTTGCAAATATACCTCTGAGAAAACTTGGAAGTCACAGATATTGGAAACGGAGTTGGGACCAATGTCCTGAGGATGGAGCTGGAAAGTGGCAAGCACATCTCGGAAGAATCTTGAACCGGGAGGTGTGAAGCCTCGGGCTATGTGGTCGAAGAAAACAATAACCTCCCCTTCTCTGGGAGTAGGAGGGCATTCATTCCCTGGAGCCCACCACTTTAAAACGGATTGAGGACCTAAAGTACCAACGGCAGCGGCATTGGCCAAGTCTTCTTCCGTAATAATGGAAGGAACCCAGTCACAAGAGACAAATTGTTTTGCCATAGCAACAGAAGGACAAGTACTGAAAGGATAAAAGTATAAAATCGGATTATTTAAGTACATCGGCATAAACCGGAAGATATATACGAAGATCACGTAACGGTTTAGACAAGGGACTAATGATATGGCTAACCCGGCAATAATAGGGAGCTATGTTACTGCCGGTTCATGACAGCAATAGAGAAAGGAGCTAAACCGTCGCGCTCATCAAGAAATTTCTTACAAGGACAGTGTACGACAGTTTAAACCGGAGCATACTTAACTGATCTACAGAGGAGAAAAACAGGTTTTCAAAGACAACTAAGGTGGAATAGATCTGGGCATACAAGAAAAAGAAAGACAAACGCAAGAGTATATGGGAAGGACCACAAGGATTTTACACAGAGCAAATAACCTATAGGTTAAGATCTGAAGCATATGCAGCAGAGTAAAAGCAAAAGTTTAAAGGGCAAGATTTAAAAGTGAAAGTTACTGAGAACTATTTGTTTAGGTCGAACGAAGGTGAAGCTTTTACTGAGGTTCTAATGGCGGAGATATGAACCCTAGAAATTACGGATCTACAATGAGGAGGGAGACATACCTGGAACAACAAGAATCAGCGGCGGAGTTTCTCTGGTCAAGCTCAGGTCGATGCAGCGGCCGGCGAGAGCTTGGATTCGGCGGTCGACGGCGGCGGTTCGAGCTCGGGTGTCAATGGCGTATTGAGCTCGGGCGACGGAGGTAGAAGAGAGAGGAAGAGAATAACAGATGGGGATAGCGGTATTTATAAGAAAAAAGTCAGATCCGAAGCGACAGGTGCGGGATTCGAGGAGGCAAAGGATTGGATAAAGATCCGCTGACGCCTCGATCTTCGGGATAACCCTTAAACAAAGCTACAGTACAGCTCGCGGCGTTAAATGCGGAAGTGATGTCACGGTCAGATTCAGTGATTCTCGAGGATGACGTCAGGGCCGGTTTACAAAAAATGAGAAGACATAGAAGAAAATTATGCAAGATTGAGAAGATTGATGTGAACAAGTTCAAATCATTCTGGGGCCTAATGTCAGGGATATGACTAGCAGGTATGAACCGGCTAGTATAAACCGGTTTATTATAATATGTTTGGTTGTAATATTTAGTACAGGCTACGGCCCATGAGATCTTAGGGCCCATGTACATAGTTATGGTTTGTAAACCGCCCGATGATGTAACTTGAGAGATAAGGAAGAAAAGATAGAGACCAAGGCGGACACGAGTATGAGCCGGCCTCGGGACTCTGTAAACCGGACCGGGCGTCGCCTCTATATAAAGGGACGACCCGGCGGCGGTTGAGGGACAAGCAAGAATTAACCCGTCGAGACTACAGGCAAGCGATCCGCTCCCTGTAATCCGACGCCCAAGCAATATCAAAACCAACTAGACGTAGGCTTTTACCTTCATCGAAGGGGCCGAACTAGTATAAACCCTCTGTGTCTTTTGTGTGCTATGAACCCCTTCAAGCTAACCCGTGCGATGGTTCCATCATCAAGTCCGTTAAACCGGACATCTGCCGTGTTATTTCCACGACACCTCTGGTCCATGGTCTCCATAGAGGCGGAGGGGCGAGAGCCCCTTCGAGATTGGATCTGTCTCTCTGTCTCTTTTTGTTTCTCCGTTCCAGATTCTGGCCCTTCACCTTTTTTTAAATTTCTGGAGATCCGTAACTCCGATTGGGCTGATTTTTTGACACGATTTTTATCCGGATATTAGCTTTCTGGCAGCGAAAGAAGGGCATCAACCGCCTTACGGTGTGGCCTCGAGGGCCCAGGGCACGCCCTGGGCAGGGGGCGCGCCCCCCACCCTCGAGGCCCACTCGGGGTAATGTCTCGTGTTAGTTTCGCTTCCCAAAATTCACATATATTCCAAAACAAATCTCCGTCCTTTTTTATTCCGTTTGGAATCCGTTTGATATGGATATTATGCGAAACAAAAAACATGCAACAAACAGGAACTGGCACTGGGCACTGGATCAATATGTTAGTCCCAAAAAATAGTATAAAAAGTTGCCAAAAGTATATGAAAGTTGTAGAATATTGGCATGGAACAATCAAAAATTATAGATACGACGGAGACGTATCAGCAGCCCCAAGCTTATTTCCTGGTCGTCCTCGAGTAGGTAAATGATAAAAAAGATAATTTTTGAAGTGGAATGCTACCTAGCATAATATTGATCATGTAATCTAATCATGGCATGAATATTATGACACGAGTGATTCAAAGCAATAGTCTATCATTTGACATTAAGACGATAATACTTCAAGCATACTAATAAAGCAATCATGTCTCTTCAAAATAACATGGCCAAAGAAAGTTATCCCTACAAAATCATATGGTCTGGCTATGCTCCATCTTCACCACACAAAGTATTTAAATCATGCACAAGCCCGGTTTTAGCCAAGCAATTGTATCATACTTTAGTATTCTCAAACCTTTTCAACTTTCACGCAATACATGAGCGTGAGCCATGGACATAGCACTATGGGTGGAATAGAAGGTGGTGATAGACAAAAGGAGGGAGAAAGTTTCACATCGACTAGGCGTATCAATGGGCTATGAAGATGCCCATCAATAGATATCAATGTGAGTGAGGAGGGATTGCCATGTAACGGATGCACTAGAGCTATAAGTGTATGAAAGCTCAAAAGAAAACTAGTGGGTGTGCATCAACTTGCTTGCTCATGAAGACCTAGGGCATTTGAGGAAGCCCATCGTTGGAATATACAAGCAAAGTTCTATAACGAAAAATTCCCACTAGTATATGAAAGTGACAACATAGGAGACTCTCTGTCATGAAGAACATGGTGCTATTCTGAAGCACAAGTGTGGAAAAAGATAGTAGCATTGCCCCCCTTTTTTTCTTTTTCTTTTTTTTCTTTTTTTTGGGCCTTCCTTTTTTTGGCCTTTCTCCTTTTTTTATTTGGCCTTTCTTTTTTTCTTTTCTTTTGGCCTTTTTTTTCAAGGGACAATGCTCTAATAATGATGATCATCACACTTCTATTTACTTACAACTCGATATTACAACTCGATACTAGAACAAAATATGACTCTATATGAATGCCTCCGGCGGTGTACCGAGATGTGCAATGATCTAGCGTAGCAATGACATCAAAAAACGGACAAGCCATGAAAACATCATGCTAGCTATCTTACGATCATGCAAGGCAATATGACAATGATGGTGCATGTCATAATAAACGGAATGGTGGAGTTACATGGCAATATATCTCGGAATGACTATGGAAATGCCATAATAGGTAGGTATGGTGGCTGTTTTGAGGAAAGATATAAGGTGGTTTGATGCACCGGCGAAAATTGCGCGGTACTAGAGTGGCTAGCAAGGTGGAAGCGTGTGAGTGCGTATAATCCATGGACTCAACATTAGTCATAAAGAACTCACATACTTATTGCAAAAAAATATTAGCCATCGAAACCAAGTACTACACGCATGCTCCTAGGGGGGAGGTTGGTAGGAGTTAACCATTACGCGCCCCCGACCTCCACACAAAGGATGACACTCAATAAATAAATCATGATCCAACTTCGTCACATAACGGTTCACCATACGTGCATGCTACGGGAATCACAAACCTCAACACAAGTATTTCTACAATCCACAACTACCCACTAGCATGACTCTAATATCACCATCTTTATATCGCAAAACTATTGCAAGGAATCAAACATATCATATTCAGCGATCTAAAAGTTTATGTAGGATTTTATGACTAACCATGTGAATGACCAATTCCTGTCAACTCTCTAAATAGATATAAGTGAAGCAAGAGAGTTTTAATTCTTTCTACAAAAGTTATGCCCACGCTCTAACAATTATAAGTGAAGCAAAAGAGCATTCCACAAATGGAGGTTTTCTATGTGAAGAGAAACATGCAATCCAAACTTCAAATGATATAAGTGAAGCACATGAAGGGCCCGTTCGGAAGTGCTCATGCTTCCCTAACGAGCCAGATTCTCGTGGGAGCTGGGCGGGCTGGCTTCTCGCGGGAGCTGGGCGACCGTTTGGAGCGAAGCAGGCCAGACTCGGTAGGAGCTGTAGCGATAGGAAAACAGGAGCGAAACATGCCACACCCGACTGCAAAACGAATCGTTTTCCTAACTTGGCGGTGGCATTCCTAGTAGTTAAGCTGAACTTCTCCTCCGCCGTTTCGTGAAGCTGGGCTTGGGCAGCTTCTCAAATTTGCACCATGGCCGGCTCCGCTTCTTGAAGCTGGCTTCGCGGAGCCGAAGCGTTCGGCCAGCTTCTCGCCTGCTTCCGGAGAAGCGCAGAGGAGGAGCACTTCCGAACAGGCCCGAAGTATTCTATAAAGCCATGCTCAAAAGATATAAGTGAAGTGCAAAGAGCATTCTATAAATCAACCAAGGACTATATCATACCAGCATGGTGCATAAAAGAAAAGGTGAAAACTAAATGCAAAAGACGCTCCAAGATCTGCACATATCAAATGAATGAAACGAATCCGAAGACATACCGATACTTGTTGAAGAAAGAGGGGATGCCTTCCGGGGCATCCCAAAGCTTAGACGCTTGAGTCTCCTTGAATATTTACTTGGGGTGCCTTGGGAATCCCCAAGCTTGAGCTCTTGCCTCTCCTTCTTCTCCTCACATCGAGACCTCCTCGATCTTCGAACACTTCATCCACACAAAACTTCAACAGAAAACTCGGTAAGATCCGTTAGTATAATAAAGCAAATCACTACTCTAAGTAATGTTGCAAACCAATTCATATTTGGTTTTTGCATTGTAGCTACTGTAATATAACTTTTCCATGGCTTAATCCACTGATAGAAATTGATAGTTTCATCAAAACAAGCAAACTATGCATCAAAAACATAATTTGTCTAAAACAGAACAGTCTGTAATAATTTGAACATTCACAGTACTTATGATAGTTGAAAAATTCTTCCAAAATTCGGAAAAATCAATAATTTGTAAAGAAAGATAGTGCAAAAAGTTTCATAACCATTTGACGTTCCAGCAAAAAAAATGTAAAATCGCGCACTACAGCCAAAGTTTCTGTCCTGCACCGCACAAACCAACAAGCATTGTAAACATCCTAAAGGAAAACCTTGGCACAATATTTTTATAATAAAATGGAATTGTACAAGGGGATAATTATTTTTGATGAAAAGTTTCTGTGATTCAAGATTTTCAAAGTTTCCATGGGCATGAACAAAGTTCAAGGAGCTCCCCCATTTCAACGGTGCTCGTCCTTCTTACTTTCACTTTTCTTTTTTAAAAAGTTTTAGGTTACACTTTTTATTTATTTTTGTTTTTAAACTTTATAAAAGCACACAACATAAATAAATGACTCTCTAAAACTTCCGGGTTGTCTCCCTGACAGCGCTTTCTTTAAAGCCATTAAGCTAGGCATATAGTGCTCAAGTAATGGATCCACCCGGATCCCAAGGTATATCAAAGCCAATTTTAATTAGCAATGATTTGACATTTAGTAGTGAGCACAAAGTGATTTGTGTCATGAAACAACGAAGTCTAACTCTCTTCCTATGCATAGGCATGTCATACAAGAACAATTCATGCACATTGATTAAAGGCCAATGCATAGTATAAGCATTTTCTTGCAATTTTATCATGTTGGAAACATAGAGAAGCGGAGATGTAGTTCCTCTCTCATAATAATTGCAAGTAGGAGCAGCAAGCACATGCATATTATATTCATCAAAATCATCATGTGTAACAGAAAAAGGCCACCCATCAATATAATCCTTAATAAGTGCAAACATCTCCGATATAGTGTAGTTTGGAGAACTCAAAAAGATAATAGGACTATCTTGTGAGGGTGCAATAGCAACTATCTCATGTTTAACATAAGGAACTATAGCAAGTTCATCTCCATAAGCATAATTCATATTGGCATCTTGGCCACAAGCACAGCAAGCACCATCAAAAAGGGATATTTCAAAAGAATCAACGGGATCATAGCAATCATCATAGCATTCATCCTTTGGTAAGCACGAAGGGAAATTAAACAATGTATGGGATAAAGAGTTACTCTCATTAGAAGGTGGGCACGCGTGATCAATCCGCTCTTCCTCCTTTTGTTCTTCGCTCTCCTCCTCATCTTTTTCATCCAATGAGCTCACAATGTCATTAATTTCTTGTTCCATAGACTCCTGCAAAATATTAGTCTCTTCTTGGACATCGGAGACCTTCTCAATAAACACATCAATATTGGAGTTATATTCATAATTCAAATAGCAATATTTCAATATAGCAAGATTTTCAGGCCAAGAAACGTCATCATCAAAAGCATCATTATTTTTAAACAGAGAATCAATTTCATAAGCACCCTTAAAAGCAATGAATTCTTCTTTTTGTTCCACATCATAATAATCATATATACCATTAGCATAAGAAGCTAAGGTTTCATTATCATTACATTTGCATGAAAAGGGAAGGTGTGGAGCCTTCATCCTAGAGCAACAAGTATAATCACATCTCAAGCATAATTGCCGAGCATACCAATGCAACAAATGAATTTGATCCCATAACAGTTTCCCTTTTTGTGTCGAGTGATAATCCCTAAAGTATTCACGTTGATCCAACGTTACTCCCATTACATACTTGAATGGGGTTTTCTCAGGATTATCAAAGTAGTACATAATATCTTTCACATAATTTGCATCGAGGGTTTTAGGAGGTTCCCCATCTCCATGAGTACCAAGTACACCTAAGTTTTTTGGTATTTCGTGTTCCATATCCATAACTAAAGATAGAGAACAACTTAGAACAGCAAATAAAATCTACTTAGTGATAAAGCAAACAAGAACACACGAGAATATTCACCCCACGCTATTGCTCCCCGACAACGGCGCCAGAAAAAGGTCTAGATAACCCACAAGTGTAGGGGATCAGTTGTAGCCTCTTTCGATAAGTAAGAGTGTCGAACCCAACGAGGAGCTAAAGGCAGAACAAATATTCCCTCAAGTTCTATCGACCACCGATACAACTCTACGCACGCTTGACGCTTACTTTACCTAGAACAAGTATGAAACTAGAAGTACTTTGTAGTTTTTGTGGGATAGGTTTGCTAGAATATAAAGAGCATGCAAATAAAACTAGGGGCTGTTAAGATAAAGAAACAATAAAGTTAATGATAGCGAGTGTGGAAAAGTGGTGGTAGGAGTTGCGAAATTGCCCCTAAGCAATTGACTATGTTACTAGACCGATAGCAAGTTTTATGTGGGAGAGGCCACTGCTAGCATGTCATCCCTTACTTGGAATTCTATGCACTTATGATGGGAACTATTAGCAAGCATCCGCAACTACTAATGTTCATTAAGGTAAAACCCAACCAAAGCATTACGATATATTGGTCCCCCTTCAATCCCGTATGCATCAATTTCTACGCTAGGTTGAAGCTTCTGTCACTCTTGCCCTCCAATACGTAGTCCTATCAACATACAACTAACCGTATGGTGTGATCCACGCGCACGCTCATATGATGGGCACCAAAGGACAACAACATAACCACAAGCAATTTAAATCAATCATAGCAATTCACCAATCACCGATAGGACAACGATAATCTACTCAGACATCATAAGATGGCAACACATAATTGGATAATAATATGAAGCATAAAGCACCATGTTCAAGTAGAGGGTACAACGGGTTGCGGGAGAGTGGACCACTGTAGATAGATGGGGGAAGGTGATGGAGATGTTGGTGAAGATGACGGAGGTGTTGGTGTAGATCGCCGTCACACGATGATGGCCCTGGTGGCACTCCGGTGCCACCAGAAGCGAGGGGGAGAGAGCCCCCCTCCTTCTTCTTCTTCCTTGACCTTCTCCCTAGGTGGGAGAAGGGTTTCCCCTCTGGTCCATGGTCTCCATGGCGGCGGAGGGGCGAGAGCCCCTCCGAGATTGGATCTGTCTCTCTGTCTCTTTCTGTTTCTCCGTTCCAGATTCTGGCCCTTCACCGTTTCTTAAATTCCCGGAGATCCGTAACTCCGATTGGGCTGATTTTTTGACACGATTTTTATCCGGATATTAGCTTTCTTGCGCGAAAGAAGGGCATCAACCGCCTTATGGTGTGGCCTCGAGGGCCCAGGGCGCTCCTTGGGCAGGGGGCGCGCCACCCACCCTCGAGGCCCACTCGAGTATCGTCTCATGTTAGTTTCGCTTCCCAAAATTCACATATATTCCAAAAAAATCTCCGTCCGTTTTTATTCCGTTTGATATGGATATTCTGTGAAACAAAAAACATGCAACAAACAGGAAGTGGCACTGGGCACTCGATCAATATGTTAGTCCCAAAAAAATAGTATGAAAAGTTCCCAAAAGTATATGAAAGTTGTAGAATATTGGCATGGAACAATCAAAAAATATAGATACGATGGAGATGTATCAGACTCCGAGGCGTGTACATCCCCAACTAATTATTACGTGAGAGTGTCACGGGTGTAGAACTTCACGGGCACGGAGCCTTGATTATGGATAGAACCTCCTGAGGTGTTCAATGTTCCAGGAATTCTGGATAGGTATCCCATGCCGCGTCTCCAGGCGCACAGCACCAGGCCTAGAGACACGGGCGATTCTGAACGGGCCCTCCCACATGGGCGAGAGCTTGTGTCGCCCCTCACGAGAGAGGACCCACCTCAGGACCAAGTTACCAACTTCAAGTGTTCTTGCGCGGACGCCGCGGTAGTGGTACCGCCGCAGCGCCTGCTGATAACGTGCCGCCCTGAGGGCACCTCGTCGGCGGCCCTCCTCGCCGAGCATGAGGTCCATTTGCCAGGCGGCGTCCTGGCATTCCTCATTGAAGGCCAAGACCCGTGGGGAGCGATGCTTGACCTCGTGAGGGAGGACCGCCTCCGCCCCATAGACGAGAAATAAGGGAGTTTCCCCCATAGGTTTGGTGGCAGTGGTTTGGATTGACCACAACACGGACTGGAGTTCGTCGAGCCAGCCCCTGCCGCAAGCCTCAAGCTTCTTCTTAAAGCTGCACCTCTTGAGGCCACGCAAGACTTCCGCGTTGGCGCGTTCGGCATGGCAGTTGCTCCTGGGGTGAGCCACCGAAGCGTAGCAGATCTGTGTTCCAAGGTTAGCACAATATGACCTGAAGAGATTACTTGTCAACTGCGAACCGTTATCCGTGATGATGCGGTTGGGGACCCCGAATCACCTCAGGAGGCCCTGGATGACCTTGACAGCTGACCCGGCTGGGATCGCGCGAACAGGCTCCACTTCCGCCCACTTGGTGAATTTGATGATGGCGACGTATAGGAAGCGGTAGCCCCCTGCTTCCCGAGGAAATGGACCCAGGATGTCCAATCCCCAGACCGTGAAGGGCCAGGAAAGCGGAATCATCTGGAGGCTTTGCGCCGGCTGGTGGATTTGCTTGGCGTGAAACTAGCACGCCTCGCAAGCTCGCACGAGCTCCGTGGCATTGTTGAGCGCCGTGGGCCAGTAGAAGCCGCTGCGGAAGGCCTTGCCCATGAGGGTGCGGGACGACGAGTGATGGCCGCAGTCTCCACCATGGATATCGGCCAGCAGCTCGTGCCCTTGCTTCCTCGAGATGCATTTTAGCGAGACGTCGTTGGGGCGCCTCCTGTAGAGTTCACCGTCTTGGATGCAGTAAGCCGAGGCCTGTCGGACCACGCGCTCTGCGTCTTCTTCTTTGTCCGGTAGGGTATCGTGTTGCAGGTACATCTTGAGTTCTTGGTTTCAACAACCCTCCTCGGCCTCCGCGGCGAGCAACAGGCGTGCTCCGGAGGGTGGCCCGCAGGGCGGTGCACCGTCCGGAGGCGCCCCTAGTAACCCCTGCCAAGGGGAGGCCGGCTTAGGGGCTGACGGTGCTACTGACGTCTTGAGTAGACGCTCCTCGAAGATGCCTGTCCTTTGAGGCTCCCGTCCGGAGGCTCGCTTGGCGATGTCGTCCGCTTCTTTGTTGGTGCCTCTCGGTACGTGCTGCACCTCCATCCCTTGGAATCGCTTCTCCATCCTGCGCACCTCCTCCAGATATGCCCCCATGTGCTCGTCCTTGGGCTTGGACATCTTGTTGGAGAAGTCGATGAGGAGTTGGCGAATCGCCCCTCATGGTGAGACGCTTGACCCCCAGCGCAGCGGTAGCCTTGAGCCCGGCAATTAGGCCCTCGTATTCGGCGATGTTGTTGGAGACCTTCTCGTCCTGCTGAAAGCAGAGCTGCACAGCGTAGTACAACTTATCCTGAGTGGGAGATACCAACACGGCGCCAGCCCCCGCGCCGAGGCGCGAGATGGCGCCATCGAAGTATACTACCCATGCGTATGGGGCTTCATCACCGGGGGCCGGCGAGCGGTCTTCGCTGACCCCCCGCTCCGGCGCGTCAGTCCATTCCGCCACGAAGTCTGCCAGAGCTGCTCCCTTGATCACCCGCGTGGTGCTGAATTCCAACTAGAATGCTTGAAGCTCGATGTTCCACTCGGCGACCCTCCCGACGACATTCGGGCCCCGCAACACCTTCTCGAGGGGATACGACGAAACAACCTTGATGGGGTGGCCTTGGAAGTAGTGGCGCAGCTTCTTGGAGGCGACGAGGAGCGCCATGAGCAGCTTTTGGGGCATCGGGTAGCGCAAATGCGTGTCGCGCAGTACTGTGCTGACGAAGTACACCGGGTGCTCCACGAGGGTCGGCGCAACAGGGTCCGCTAGTATCTCAGGAACCTTAGGAGCCTCTTGCCGAGTGGTGGGGCTATCAATGCTGGTGGTCAAATCTGCCCCTAAGGCCGCATCGGGGGGCGGCGCGAGCCCTGAAGGTGCCGAGCCGCCCAGTGGCCTTGGGCTTCGGAGCCTTTCCTCGCGCTCCACGACTAGTGCTGCACTGGCGGAATGAGGCGTTACGGCGAGGTAGAGTGTCATGGGCTCCAAGGGTCGTGGTGCTACCATAACCGACGAGCTGGTGAGGTACTCCTTGAGATCCTGAAAGGCGGCGTCGGCCTCCGGAGTCCACTCAAAGGGCCCTTTCTTCTTCATGAGCTTGAAGAACGGAAGGGCGCGTTCCCCAAGCTTAGAGATGAAGCGCCCCAGGGACGTCACACATCCGGCGAGCTTCTGCATTTCCTTCAGGTTTGTAGGCGGCCTCATTTTCTCGATGGACTTGATCTTCTCCGGGGTTAGCCTCAATGCCCTGATGCGAAACCAGGAACCCTAGCAACTTGCCGAAGGGCACGCCGAACACGCACTTCTCCGGGTTGAGGCACAACTTCACCTTGCGCAGGTTGGCGAATGTTTCTTATAAGTCCTGGATGAGGGTCGTGGCCTCCTTGGTTTTAACCATGATGTCATCGACGTAGGCCTCCGCATTCCTTCCGAGCTGCGGGCCGAGGGTGATGTCCATCAGGCACTGGAAGGTGGCGCCCACGTTTCTCAGCCCAAAAGGCATGCATGTGTAGCAGTAGACCCCGCATGGGGTCAGGAACGCCGTCTTCTCCACGTCTTCTACCGCCATCTTGATTTGGTGGTAGCCCGAGAAGGCGTCAAGGAAGTAGAGTAAGTCGCACTCAGCCGTCGAATCCACGACTTGGTCGATGCGCGGAAGAGGGAAGGGGTCCTGAGGGCAGAACTTGTTGAGGCTCGTGAAGTCGACGCACATGTGTTCCTTGCCTCCTTTCTTCGGGACGATGACGGGATTGGCCAGCCACTCCGGGTGCTGTACTTCCCGTACGACACCTGCTTCCTCCAGCTTCCTAACCTCCTGAACGATGAAGGCCTGCTTCTCCGGGGCTTGTCTGCGCGCCTTTTGCTTGATTGGGCGCGCGTTGGGGCACACCGTGAGCTGATGCTCAATGACATGCCTTGGCACCCCGACCAAATCTGTGGCCTTCCAGGCGAACACATCCTTGTTGGCCCTGAGGAAGCTGACCAGCGCCGCCTCTTGCTCTGGAACCATGCCCGTGCCGATGGAGAAGGTGGCTCCTGAGCCTTCTTCATTGGCGGGCACTTGCTTCGTCTCGGCAGGGTCCTGAGAAAAGAGCTGCTTCTTCTTGGCAGGCGCGGCCTCCGGAGGTTCCGGAGCCCCCTTCGCCCCTGGGTGAGCTGCGGCAGCGGCGGCGTTGTAAGTGCGCCCAAGGACCTGAAGGGCAGCCTTGGGGTCCCCTTTGATGGTGATGACGCCGCTGCTCCCGGGTATCTTGACGGTGTTGTAGCCCGGGTGAGTCGCCGCCATGAACTTTGCCAAGGCTGGGAAGCCGAGGACGGCGTTGTACGGCAGGTGGATTGGCGCAACGTCAAAATCGATGAGCTCAGTCCGGTAGTTAGCCGGTGTGCCGAAGGTGACCGTGAGGCGGATCTGGCTGAGCGGAACGGCCGAGCCCGTGACCCCCGAGAAGGGCTTGGTGGGAAGGAGCTGCCTGTAGGACACAGGCAGATGACCGAAGGCTTCGGGAGAGAGGATGTTGAGGCCGGTGCCGCTGTCGATGAGAGTTCTTGTCATGGCCACCCCGCAGATGGTGGGCGTGCATACCGTGCGGAGAGCGCCGGTGCCGGCCGCTTCGGAGGCGAGGTCGCCGGGGCCAAAGGTAATGGCGGGCCCTAGCTCGCTCTGCGCCCGCAAGGCCTCCCGCGGCTGGGCGGCAGCCCCAACCTACCGAAAGTGCGACTTGGCGTGCCGGGCAGACGCCGGTTCTTGGGACCCATCGAGGATGCAGGCGACCCCGTGGCAAGGCCGCTCCCTGCAGGCGACGCCCCACAGCTCGCAGCTGCAGGCTGTCTGTGTGGCACGGTTCTCGGCGGGCGGCCGGTGCCGGGCCCGCCGTCGCCCCATCAAGAGCGTGACCGGCGATGCCACAAGAGGCGGGAGTGGCGGTGCAGGCCATCCTCCGGTGGCCTGGCTAGCAGGAGCATCATCGAGAAAGGAGGAGGAACGCCCATGGGTGGCGTGGTCCGCTGATATTGCTCGGTCGGCGGGGAGGAAGCCAGCCCCCGCGCGGCTGTGGCAGGCCGCAGCCATCGTAGAGGCGATGAAACGAAGAGGGGAAGCGAGGTCGTCGGAGAGGCGAGATCTCGACACGCCCCCTACCTGGCGCGCCAATTGTCGGATTTAGGGCTTCGCAAAACCCGATAAGTTCGAACACAGGGGCGTGAACGAAGATCTCTCCCACTCATGTCTACCTAGCACCTCACTCTCGTCTCGGTGGAAGGATTCAAGCAAACAACGGACAAAACACACAAGACTTTATCCAGGTTTGGGCCACCGCGTGGTGTAAGACCCTACTTCCTGCTTTGGTGGATTAGCCTCGGGCGAGCTGGGATATGAGCTAGTACAATGGTTCCTGGGCTCAGGATGTGAGCTCAGGAGGGTCAGGAGGCTAGTGTTCTTGCTCCTTGTGTGGTGGCAGAGTGTATGAGTCGATCCCTTTTATAGTGGGAGTTCTAGCTACTTATATAGGCGGCCACGGTCCTCTTCCCCCGAAATGTTTAGGCGGGAAGGGATCTCACAACGGCCATTTTTGAGCGGGAACACAAGGACGTTCCTACCCTGACAAAAGCAGTCTTCGCCTGCAAAAGGACCAGGCGGTGACGCGGTGGTGGGCTCGACGGTGACATCCTCCTTATCGTCCTTGCGGTCTTCGGTCTCATTGCACCAATGGGGAAACCTTTGCCCCGCTCCTCGGGAACTTGTGGCTGCGCCGTCCCCCTTGCACCAAAATGGTAACTGCACCGCTGGCACCCGCTGGCATGATGCATCACTGCTGATATCACTACCTCCTCTTGAGGCAGGCTTGTCCTTGGATTCTCCTCCCCTCCGGAGCACCTTGCTGAGGCTGCTTCTGAGGAGGTCTTGACGTCATTCTCCTCGCGAGGCTTAGCTCCCTCGCGAGGGTCTTAGGCAGCTGGTTGATCAGCTGGGCCGTACCAGGCTATAGTAGGAGCGCGTCGCGGCCCGCAGAGAGGCAAGTCTGGGTACCCTGGTTCCCAGTGCGCCGACAAAGGTTGCTTAAGCAATCATCAAAAGAAGTTCCATAAATGGAAAAATCAGCCATGAAAACCTCAACAATCTTTTCACAAAAATCAGAGAATATAGCCATCATGCATGTTTGAAAGGTAGCAGGTGCATTACATAAACCAAAAGGCATACGTCTATAAGCAAAGGTACCGAAAGGGCAAGTAAAAGTGGTATTTTCCCGATCCTCTTTTGAAAAAGGTATTTGAGAGAAACCAGAATAGCCATCTAGAAAGAAAAAATGAGTATGTTTGGATAATCTTTCTAGCATTTGATTAATGAAAGGTAGAAGGTAATGATCCTTCTTAGTAGCTTTGTTTAATTTGCGGAAATCAATTACCATTCTATAGCCTGTAACAATTCTTTGTGGGATCAATTCATCTTTATCATTAGGAACAACAGTAATACCTCCCTTCTTAGGAACACAATGGACATGACTTACCCACTCACTATCAGCAACTGGATAAATTATACCTGCCTCTAGAAGCTTTAGTATTTCTTTCCTTACCACTTCTTTCATCCTAGGATTTAACCGTCGTTGATGATCAACAACCGGTTTAGCGTCTTTCTCCAATTTTATTTTATGCTGGCACAGAGTGGGACTAATGCCCTTACGATCATCAAGAGTATATCCAATGGCAACACGGTGCTTCTTCAGAGTTTTCAATAATTTCTCTTCTTCTTGCTCTAAAAGGTTAGCACTAATAATACCAGGGTATATCTTCTTTTCATCGAGATAAGCATACTTAAGAGTATCAGGTAATGGTTTGAGCTCAAACACGGGATCACCCTTGGGTGGAGGAGGATCTCCTAAGACTTCAACAGACAAGTTGTGTTTCAATAAAGGTCTTTGTTTAAAGAATATTTCATCTATTTCCCTTCTCTCATTCATAAACATATCATTTTCATGGTCAAGCAAATATTGTTCTAGAGGATCGTTAGGAGGCACGACAATAGAAGCAAGACCAATAATTTCATCCTTACTAGGCAATTCTTTATCATGGGGTTGTCTATGGAATTTAGCAAAGTTAAAATCATGAGACATATCCCCTAAACCAATAGTAAAAACATCCTTTTTGCAGTCTATCTTAGCATTAATAGTATTCAAAAAGGGTCTACCAAATATAATAGGGCAAAAGTCATCTTGTGGGGAACCAAGAACAAGAAAATCAGTAGGGTATTTAACTTTCCCACACAAGACTTCAACATATCTGACTATCCCTACTGGTGAAATAGTGTCTCTATTGGCAAGCTTAATTGTAACATCAATACCTTCTAGCTCAGCAGGTGCAATATCATGCATATATTCTTCGTATAAGGAATAAGGTATTGCACTAGCACTAGCACCCATGTCACATAAGCCATGATAGCAATGATCTCCTATTTTAACAGAAATAACAGGCATGCCTACAATAGGTGTATCCGTGTATGTTTATTTTTAGTATCGGGTCTAGCAATTCTAGCAGCTTCATCACAGAAGTAAATAACATGCCCATCAATATTATCGACCAAGAGATCCTTAACCATAGCAACACTAGGTTCACCTTTAATTTGCTCAGAGGGTGTAGGTGTTCTAGTATTACTCTTACGAACCAAAGCTAAAGCTTTAGCATGATCCTTTATTCTAGTAGGGAAGGGTGGTTTGTCAATATAAGCAGTAGGAACAATAGGATCAACATTATAAGTGATAGTCCTTTCTTCAACTCTAACAGGTTCAACCACTTTTACTTCAATGGGAGGATGATATTTAAACCACTTCTCCTTAGGGTGATCAACATGAGTAGCAAAAGATTCACAGAAAGAAACTACTATCTCAGAGTCAAGTCCATATTTAGTGCTAAATTCATGGAAAATATCAATATCCATAAAGGATTTAACACAATCAAACTTAGGTGTTATACCTGACTCCTTACCTTCATCGAGATCCCAATCTTCAGAGTTGCATTTAATTCTTTCCAATAAATCCCATTTGAATTCAATAGTCTTCATCATAAAAGAATCAGTGCAAGAAGTATCGAGCATGGAGCGATTATCGGGAGAAAGCCGAGCATAATTTTTTTGAATAATAATTTCTCTTAAGAGCTCATGATTGGGGCATGAATATAACATTGACTTAAGCCCCCCCCCCAAGCTTGAGCGATACTTTCTCCTTCGCGAGGCCAAAAATTATATGTATAATTACTATCACGATGAACCTGATGCATAGGATAGAACTTCTGATGAAATTCCAATTTCAATCGGTTGTAGTTCCAGGATCCAATATCATCGCATAGCCTAAACCATGTCAATGACTTTCCCTTCAAAGATAAGGGAAGACCTTCTTATTGACCACATCTTCGGGCATACCTGCAAGCTTAAATAATCCAAAACTTCATCCACATAGATTAGGTGCATATCGGGATGTAATGTTCCATCTCCTGTAAAAGGATTAGCTAGCAAATTTCAGCACACTATATAATTTTTTCCTTACCAAATTCCACCTACCAAAGGCGCTTCACTCCCCGGCAACGGCGCTAGAAAAGAGTCTTGATGACCACAAGTGTAGGGGATCTGTCGTAGTCCTTTCGATAAGTAAGAGTGTCGAACCCAACGGGGAGCAGAAGGAAATGATAGGCAGTTTCCAGTAAAGTATTCTCTACAAGCACTAAAATTATCGATAACAAATAGTTTTGTGATAAGGTAATTTGTAACGAGTAACAAGTGGTAAAAGTAAATAAGGTGCAGCAATATGGCCCAATCCTTTTTGTATCAAAGGACAAGCCTGGACACACTCTTATATAAAGGAAAGCGCTCCCGAGGACACAAGGGAATTATCGTCAAGCTAATTTTCATCACGCTCATATGATTCGGGTTCGTTACTTCGATAATTTGGTATGTGGGTGGACCGGTGCTTGGGTGCTGCCCTTACTTGGACAAGCATCCCACTTATGATTAACCTCTATTGCAAGCATCCGCAACTACAAAATAAGTATTAAGGTAAACCTAACCATAGCATGAAACATATGGATCCAAATCAGCCCCTTACGAAGCAACGCATAAACTAGGGTTTAAGCTTCTGTCACTCTAGCAACCCATCATCTACTTATTAATTCCCAAGTCCTTCCTCTAGTCCCAAATAATGGTGAAGTGTCATGTAGTCGATGTTCACATAACACCACTAGAGGAAAGACAACATACATCTCATCAAAATATCGAACAAATACCAAATTCACATGACTACTTATAGCAAGACTTCTCCCATGTCCTCAGGAACAAATGTAACTACTCACAAATCATATTCATGTTCATAATCAGAGGGATATTAATATGCATAATGGATCTAAACATATGATCTTCCACCTGATAAACCAACTAGCATCAACTACAAGGAGTAATCAACACTACTAGCAACCCATAGGTACCAATCTGAGGTTTTGATACAAAGATTGGATACACGAGATGAACTAGGGTTTGATAGGAGATGGTGCTGGTGAAGATGTTGATGGATATTGACCCCCTCCCGATGAGAGGATCGATGGTGATGACGATTGTGACGATTTCCCCCTCCCAGAGGGAAGTTTCCCCGCCAGAACAGCTCTGTCAGAGCCCTAGATTGGTTCCACCAAGGTTCCGCCTTGAGACGGCGGCGCTTCATCCCGAAAACCTCCTTATGATTTTTTCCAGGGCAGAAGACACCTTATACCAAAAGATGGGCATCGGGGGGCTGCCAGGTGGCCCACGAGGCAGGGGGCGCGCCCAGGGGGGTAGGGCGCGCCCCCACCCTCATGGATGGTGGGTGGCCCCCTCTGGTGGTTTCTTCGCCCGATATTTTTTATATATTCCAAAACTGACTTTCGTGGAGTTTTAGGGCTTTTTGGGTTGTGCAGAATAGGTCTCCAATATTTGCTTCAGTTCCAGCCCAGAATTCCAGCTGCCAGCATTCTCCCTCTTCATGTAAACCTTGTAAAATAAGAGAGAAAAGGCATAAGTATTGTGACATAATGTGTAATACAACCCATAATGCAATAAACATCAATATAAAAGCATGATGCAAAATGGACGTATCATCCGGCCGCCGCCTCCGTCGTCGCTGCTGTCTCTGTAGGCCACCCCAGCTCCTGGCGCTTGCCTGAGAAGATGCGCCGCACCGCCAGCTCGCCGTATCAGCAAACCACGTGCGAAACGGTGCTCTGTAGCACCGTCCCGAGCAACTCCGGCGTGCCACCGCCGTGCTTATGGTCGCCAGGGTTCAACTTCGGTGTGCTGACGTGGAAACTTCATTAGCCACTAACAACCCGACTAATTAACCCCTAGAGACACCGACATCTAGGCCCCGCTGCCTAATTAACCATGGTTTAATTTCGGTTTAGTTTTAGCTAACCACAGTGGCCCCACGCGTCAGCTTTGACCGTGTGATGTGGCCGTTGAGCAGGCCCACCTGTCTGTGACTCAAGCAAGCACTTTGACACTGACCAGTGGGACCCACTACTCAGGTTTGACCTGGTCCAACCCTATTGACTGGATGAGGTAAGCATGATGCAATGCGGACACAGTAATCATTTTTTGGATTATTTCTAATTCAAAATGATTTGGAAATTCCAGAAAATGATTTAAACTTCTAAAAATCATAGAAATTCAACCATAACTCCAAATGAAATAATTTATATATGAAAAATATCAGACAAATATGAAGAATTTGTTTATGGCATTCTCATGCATGTTTGAACAACTTACAACCACTGTACATGACAATTTGAATAAATGGCATTTGAAATGCCTTACATGGAGTTTGTATTTGAATCTGGTGTTCAAATCAACTTCACTTAAATTGTTACTAGTTGCATTAGTCCAAATCACAGCATATTGCTATGCCATGATCAGGCATCATATTGTTGCATTGCATTGATTGTGTTCTTTTTTTGTTTACCGGTATTGTCCCCTCTGAGTGGACGGAGTTCCGACGATGAGTTCGATGACACCGATGAAGAGTATTACTATCTTAAGAAGTGCTAGGCAAGCAGAACCCCATTGAGCATTCCGGTACAATCCCACTCGCTCACTCTTGCTCTCTTTTACTGCATTAGGACAACAACGATTGAACTGCTATTTGCTGCGGTAGCTGAACCCCTTTTCCTCTGCATGACTTGTCATTGCCACAGTAAATAGTTGAAACCCACTAGCATGAGTAGGAGTTGTTTGAGCCATGTTGTGCCTACTCATGCATGCTTGCTTCTTATGCCTACTACTTCTTAGAGTTGAGTCGGGTCTGATTCATCGGGGATGAATTGGAATGTGGTCAACATGTCCTACTGTTGAGAGCTAAGTGTGTGAACATGATTTGGTAAAGGTAGCGATGAGAAGCCATGTAGGAGTACATGGTGGGTTGTCTCATTAAAACCGTCCTCAGGAGCTGAGTTCTGTGTTTGTGATCCATGAACAGCTACTACCACACATTGGAATGCTTAAGTGCCCCTCTCGACTTATTAATCGCCTTGATCTCTGTCCAGGAGTTGCAACTAGTTTCTGGTGTTTGTAGTATGCTGGAGGCCGTGCGCAGCACTGACCCGATGGGTGGGCTGTGATGCAGTAGGCACGTGGCCCGGTGTACAGACTCGCCCGTTTGGTGACCCGGGAACCCTGTACACATCGTTTGGGGCCATTGAGGACACCCTGGCTGAATTTCCTTGCGGATGGAACCCGAATAGGCAATAAACCTGGACTAGAGACTTGTGTGGTTAGTCAGGTCGTGGCCGAGACCCTCGCTGGGCTTTTGCTTGAAGGTTGTCAAGTACATGTCCTGTAAATGGCGATAAGTGGTGAGAGCGTGTGTGAAGAAGTACACCCCTGCAGGGTTAACATGATCTACTCAAATAGCCGCGTCCGCGATAAAGAACTTCTGGGTTGCCTGTACAGTTCATAGACAAGTGAAAGTGGATACTCTAGAATGTGCAAGATAAGCGTGAGTGCTATGGATGGCCTTCTCGTAGGGAGACGGGAGCGGATCCATAGTGGTGTATTGATATGGTGAACACGTGGACTGGTGTGCGCCACCTCAAAAGAGTTACCAGCAATCGTAGTAAAGGATAGCCACTGAGTCAAAGCTAGCTTGCTGCAGTTAAACTCCACTACCATTTGTTGATACTGATGCATATGTAGCTAGTTCTGATGTAAGTCTTGCTGGGTACATTTGTACTCATGTTTTCTTAATTTATGTTTTGCAGAGAGACTTAAGTCTCACTAGTAGTTCCGCGTGGACTTCGACGTTTAGCTTGTTACCTCAGCTATGATCTTGTACCCTTGGGAGGGTCTTGTAGATAGCCGGGCTCTAAAGCCTTTTTCATTTGTAGTTGTCTGTACCCAAACATGTTATGCTTCCGTTGCTTGTATGCTCTATATGTTGGGTCATGAGACCCATGTTTGTAATATCAAGCTCCTCGGAGCCTAATGAATAAATACTTTGAGTCATAGAGTTTTGTTGTGATGCCATATTGTATTTGCACATATCGAGCATATTGTGTGTATGTTATTGAAATGCTTGGTATGTGTGGGATCCAACACCTAGTTGTTTACCCTTGGTAGCCTATCTTATGGGGAAATGCCTCCTAGTGCTTTGGTAGCTTGCTACTGCTCCGGAACACATGGATTGATCGGTATGTGTCCTTGCATGCTCCTGTGTCTGTCCCCTCTGGGGAAATTTCAGGCGGTGTATACCGGAGTCCTGTTAGCTTGCTACAGCCCGACAACACTCGCTGCTGACCGACACGTGCATTGTTGGGTCATGTATACCTGTCCCTCTAATTTAGCTCAACTTTTGGTTTATAACTAGTCATGTCAGCCCGGGTTCTCTATCATATGGATGCTAGCGACACTACCATATACGAGAGCCGAAATGCGCAAACGGTCCCGGGCCAGGTAAGGTGGCACCCGTGGGGATACCGTGCGTGAGGCCGCAAAGTGATATGATGTGTTACATGCTAGACCGATGTGACTTAGGATCGGGGTCCCGACAAGAAAACAATTTCAAACAGTACCAAAATTAAGTGAATTTGGCCTTATCAGAAAATTTTAGGTCAAGAGCTTCGATTTGCGAAAAGAATCAACTCAAACGAAGTTACAAAACTCAAGTTACGATCAAAAGAAGTTCAAATACAAATCTGTTTGAATTCAAAATTTAAAACTTTCAAAAATAGATTTGAGTTCTATTACTGGAAAGATGAGATCAAAATGAAGAGTTTGGCGTTGGTTTCACCTAACTCCGACTAACGAGTAAAAAGTAGTGATCGTTTGAAGTTTAGGGACTAATTTTGTAAAAAAAAATCGTAGATAGGTCCTTGGCGGAAAATAACAGAAAAAATACTAAATAGCGAACGTTCGTATTTCTGATCTAAACTGCGGACGTTCACTGTTTAATAAAACCCAAAAAACCGATCTAGGGTTTTAAAAAACCGATCTAGGCTTTAAAAAAACCAAAAACGAATAATAATAAAAACGACAACGTTTTTTTTACCGAAAACGGGTCAGGTTCGGGGCGGATCGGGTCGGGTCCCGGGTCGGAGCTTCGGCGGGCTGGCGGGTTGGCGGCGGCGAGGTGCTCCGGCGGCGGCGGAGGCGCGGGGCGGCGGCGGCGCGAGGGGAAGGCGAGGCGGCGGCGGCGGCGCGGGCGCTGGGCGGCGTTTGGCGACGGCTGCAGGCGGCGGCGGCGGTGGCTCGGGGTGCGGCGATGGGTGGCGGCAGTGGCTATATATATGGGGGGGCGAGGTTGCTTGGAGGAGGGGCGACGCGGCGGAGTCCGAGGCGGACAAGGGCGGCGACGGCGGCGTGCTCGGGCGGGACTCCCGCCCGGAGTCGAAGGCGGCGGCGACCTGGGCTGTGGCCCGGCTGGTGAATTGGGCTGGTCCAGCTCGGCGGGCCTGGGAAGTTTTTTTTAAAACAATTTTTCCAAAAATACAAAAAAAGAAAGACACAATAAATATATTTTTAAAAATCACAGAAAAATTCAATCGGACTTAGGGCCTTAGGGCTTGTTTGGGACTGCTCTGCTTCACCAAAATTAGTTTCGCTCCACTAAATTCACTTTGGAGCAGTTTCAACTAGAAGTTGTAGCACTACCAAAGAGAATGTTTGGCTTCCATCTAGCTCCAGCTTCACGAATGAGAAATTTGGTGAAAAGAATCTATTTGATTGGTTGAGGGCGGAGAAACGAAGGGGTATCCACTTACTGGTGGCAGTGGTGGGTAATTTCCACCCAACTCCAGCTTCTACAGTTTTTTGGAGCACCCCTTGAAGAGCTTCATAAAAAACTAGGAGTTGTACCCCAGATTCTAGTTTTTTGCGGAGCAGCATATCGTGGAGCTGCCCCTGTTTGGCTTGTGTTTTCTGGAGCAGAGCTGAATTTTAAGGAGTAGAGCAGTCCCAAACAGGCCCTTATTATTGACCCGGTGAACATTTTTCTCGGCCTAAATGCCTAAATTAAAAATAAACTTTTTATTACTAATTAAAATACTAAAAGGAAATATTTTTGCAAATAAAAAAACAATAAATATATTTTTACTCAAAATTCGAATTCCAACATTTTTATTCTGTTTTGAAGAAGTCATATATCTTCTCTCATTATTTTAAAAATATTGAAAATGAAAATTGGTAAAATAATATTTGATCCAACCCCACTTGGAAAATAGTAAAATTGTGGGTTCTCTTTGGAAAACTTCCAACTCTCTCACTTGGGTCCTTGAGTTGCTTAAAGTCTTTGGATCAATTTCCAGAAAAAAAATGAAAGTCAAAATGCTCAAACCATGAATGGATATGAATGATCTATGATAACATCCAAATTTAAAATTGGGATGTTACAAACCTACCCCCCTTAAGATGAATCTCGCCCTCTAGATTCGGGTTGGCTAGAAAATAGGTGTGGGTGGTCTTGTCGAATGTCTTCCTCTCGTTCTCAGGTGGCTTCATCCTCTGTATGGTGACTCTATTGAACTCTGCAAAACTTGATGACCTTGTTGTGGGTAACTCTGTCAGCATACTCAAGAATCTTGATAGGTTTCTCCTCATAAGTCAGATCACTCTCTAACTGAATTGCTTCCAGGGGCACCGTATCTCGTAGCGGAATCTCGGCCATCTCTGCGTGACACTTCTTCAACTGAGATACATGAAACACATCATGAACTCCGGATAAATTTTCGGGCAACTCTAGTGATAAGCTACTTCTCCTGCGCTCCAAAACTCTGTACGGTCCCACAAATCGTGGTGCCAGTTTACTCTAAACTTCAAAACGCTTAAATCCTCGAAGTGGGACACACGAAGATATGCTCTATCTCCAACTTCGTAGGTCACCTCTTTGCGTTTCGTATCTGCATAACTCTTCCGTCGGGACTGGGCTATCTTCAGTCTGTCGCGGATCAACTTGACCTTTTCCTCCGAATCTCGAATTAAATTGGGTCCAAATAACTTGCGATCTCCGACTTCATCCCACCTCAATGGTGTCCTGCACCTCCTTCCATACAAAGCCTCGAAAGGGGCCATCAGCAAACTACTCTGATAACTGTTGTTTTAAGAGAACTTCGCGTAAGGCAAATTATTATCCCAACTAGATCCATAATCTAGCGCACAAGCTCTCAACATGTCCTCCAGAATCTGAATGACTCTCTCGATCTTTCCATCTGTTTCTGGATGAAAGGTTGTACTGAACTCTAGCCTCGTACCCATATTCTCGTGCAACTGCTTCCAAAACTTTGAAGTAAACTGTGTTCCTCTATCTGATACAATGGTCCTCAGAACTCCATGCAGACATACGATCCTGGTCATGTATATCTTGGCCAACTTAGCACTCGTGTAAGTGGTCTTCACGGGGATAAAGTGAGCCACTTTCGTCAAGCGATCAACTATAACCTAGATAGAATCGTACCCTTAACGTGTCCTAGGTAGTCCTGTGATAAAATCCATTCCAAGCTTATCCCACTTCCAATCTGGTATGGGTAACAGCTGTAGTAACCCTGCTGGTTTCTGATGTTCTTCCTTAACTCTCTAACAGACGTCACATACCGCTACATACTCAGCAATGTCCTTCTTCATTCCGCTCCACCAGAAATTCTGCTTCAAATCCAAGTACATCTTAGTGTTGCCTGAGTGTATCGAGTAAGGCAAATCATGAGCCTCCTGAAGAATCAACTTCCTGATCTCTGGGTCATTGGGCACATAAATGCGTTCTTCAAACCATAGTGTTCCGTGTTCATCCTGACGAAATCCTTCTGCCTTTCCTTTGCTCATTCTGCCCTTTATTTTTGCAATTCCTTCGTCCATCTTCTGGGCTTCTCTAATCTTGCCCAACAAAGTGGATTGAATCTCCAATGTGGCAACATAGCCTCTAGGGACTATCTCCAACTATAAATCTATGAGGTCATCTGCCAACTCCTAGGGAAAACCTCAGGTTATGATAGAGTTAACATAACTCTTGCGACTTAACGCATCTGCCACGACATCGGCTTTTCCTGGGTGATAATGCAATCTCATGTCGTAATATTTTATGAGCTCCAGTCATCTCCTTTGCCCGAGGTTTAACTCCTTCTGCGTGAAGATGTACTTCAAACTCTTATGATCCGTGTACACATCACAACGGTTTACAATAAGAAAGTGCCTCCAGGTCTTGAGTGCGTGCACTACACCTACTAACTCCAAATCATGTGTGGCACAATTCAACTCATGGAGTCGAAGCTGACGTGAGGTATATGAAACAACTCTTCCTTCTTGCATGAGAACACCTCCAAGTCCTTGACGTGAAGCGTCACAATACACTTGAAAATCCTTACAAATATTTGGGAGGATCATCGCTGGGGCTGTAACCAAACGCTTCTTCAACTCCTGAAAACTGGCCTCACATTCTTCGGTCCAATTGTACTTACTTTCCTTCTTCAATAACTCCATCATGGGCTTCACAATCTTTCAGAAATTCTCAAGGAACCTCCGATAATATCCTACGAGTCCAAGAAAACTGTGAATCTGACCAATTGAGGTGGGTGCCTTCCATTCCGTGACGGCCTCTACCTTGGAAGGGTCTACTGCTATACCATCTCCTGATATAACATGTCCGAGGAATCCGACTTCCTTCAACCAAAACTCGCATTTGCTGAACTTGGCATATAGCTGATGTTCTCTGAGCTTCTCGAGAATTAAATGCAAATGTTCCTTGTGCCCCTCTTCGTTCTTGGAGTAAACCAATATGTCATCAATGAACACTACAACAAACTTACCCAAGAACTCCATGAACACTTTGTTCATCATACTCATAAAATAGGCAAGGGCAATAGTCAAACCGAATGACATAACCGTATACTCATAAAGCCCGTACCTTGTGGTAAAAGGTGTCTTAGGTATGTCCTGCTCTCGGATCTTCAACTGATGATATCCAGATCGTAAATCGATCTTAGAGAAAACTTTGGCTCCGTGCAACTGGTCAAATAGATCATTGATCATCCGCAAAGGGTATTTGTTCTTGATCGTCACCTCATTCAGTGCACGATAATCCACAACCATCCTTAGTGGTCCATCCTTCTTTTCGACTAAGAGCACTGGGGCTCCCCAAGGTGAAGAACTTGGTCGGATATAACCTTTCTCCATTAACTCCTTGATCTGCTTCTTGATCTCTTCCAAATCATTTGCGGGCATCCGGTACGGTCTCTTGGATATTGGTCCGATGGCTGGTAATAACTCAATCAAGAATTTGATGTCTCTATCCGGTGGCATGCCTGGTAACTCCTCCAGAAATACATCGGGGTAATCCTTCATAACTAGTACTTCCTCCAGAGCCACTCCCGAGAGTGCATTCACATGCGTCTTCCAGGGTGTGTGCCTCGACACATATTTGATCATCTTTCCTTCTGGGGTGGTGAGAAGATTAGATCTACTGGTGCAATCAATGTTTCCTCCAAACTTGGATAGCCAATCCATACCTATGATTACATCCAAACCCTGGGATTCCAATATAATGAGGTCCGTGGGAAATACATGTCTCCCAATGGTCAATGGCAATTGTTAACATCCTCGGCTAGCCATGTACTCTGCTCCAGGGGAACTCACTAACATAGGCAACTTAAGGGCTACGGTGGGCAAATGATACTTTTCCACAAAACCCCCTGATATGTATGAATGAGATGGACAAGTGTCAAAAAGAACAAGGGCGGTAAATGCATTAGCCAAAAACTTACCAACCACTGCGTCGGGCTGCTCGTCAATCTCATCCACATTGACGTGATTCACCTGTCCTCTGGTGAATGGGTTGGGCTTCTTTCCTGAGCTTCCGTTGCCATTTCCATTCTTGCCTTTAGGACACTCTATGGCATAATGTCCAGTCTTCCCGCACTTGAAACAAGTAATGTGACTCATATCCTTCTTGGTGGGCGTTGACGGAGTGGAACATGTCTGATTGTTGTTTTCTCCATTCCCATTGCCATTCCTGGGGCCACTATTGTTGTGTGAATTTCCTCCATGGTGAGAATGGCCTCGAGTGGTGGGATGGTTATGTCCTCCTGAGTAGGGGGATAACAAGGCTTCTGCTGGGCTCTAGAGTTATACTTCCCGATCCATACTTCCTCTTGCGGGTCTCAATCTGCTACTGCTTTCCTTCAATCATGATAGCCTTGTCTACCAGCTCTTGGTAGTTGTTGTAGGTTGCTACCATCAGCTGCATACTCAACTCATTATTGAGTCCCTCTAGAAACTTCTCCTGTTTCGCGGCGTCGGTGGCCACATCATCTGGCGCATAGCGAGCTAACTGCCTGAAGTCATCCACATAGTGCCCCACAGTACGGTTTCCTTGGCACAAGTTGCGAAACTTATGCTTCTTCAGGTTCATGGATCCAGGTGAGACATGTGCAGTGCGAAAGGCTTGTTGAAACTGATCCCAAGTAACTGTAGCAAGTGGATAAGTGGCGGTGTAGTTCTCCCACCAAGCGGCTGCTGGTCCCTCTAGGTGATGTGCGGCAAAGCACACTCTCTCTGCATCTGAGCATCCTGCAGTTGCTAGCTCTCTTCCCATCTTGCGGAGCCAGTCATCTGCAATAATCGACTCGGTGCTACTAGAGAACACCGACGGATTCAACCTTAGGAACCGGGTCAGGTTGTCATGGGGAGGAGGTGGTGGGTTGTTGTTATTGTTTCCTTGGTTCTGAATAAGTAGTTGCATCAAAGTGTTTTGCTGCTGGATCAACTGAGTGAGCTCAGGTGGAAACTCAAATCCGGGCTCTCGTCTCGGAGGCATCTGATGGGTTAGAGGGATGAGAATAAGAATAGAATGAGGTCTAGGGGAATTCACTACCCATATGCACATGAGACAAACAATTTCATATCATATCACTCAATTCGAACAAGATCACACAAAAGATCCTGATACAAAGCTAGCGAACGATTCTAACTACATGGAAGAATACTAATGATTGCAGGGTGGTCATCTAATAACTATCATCGGAAGAAGTCTCCATGATATCTGCTCCAGCTTCGTCTTCATAATCGCTTTCATCACAGTCGGTGTCGTCTATCAGAATGTAGTTCTCCGAATGAATGCCCATCTCTGGTTCTAACTTCACAACGGGTGCTCCAACCTTCTTCTTCAGCGCTTCATTCTACTCCAGTAGTACAGCGATTTCCTCTTCATATCCATCACATACTGTCTTGAGTTCCTCTTCTAGCTCCACGTTCTGTGTCATCACCATCTTGGTCTTCATCACGAGCGTGCACATTTGATTCTCGTAGCGTCGATTGTGTTGGTCCATCTCCTGTATGAATGCTGCAATGGACTTGTCGTTCCTGGTGCGAATCATCTCCCATTGCTCATCTCGGCGTCCACGGATATGGTAGATGGTGTCTTCAAGATCCTTGTTATAGACTTCACATATGCGTCCAAAAGTGATGTGTGCTGCCATACTCTTTCCCAAGCTCCAAGTAAGTGCATCAAAGGCAAGCTCAAGAGGTTCCGTGCCTGGTGCAATGGTCGTCCCAGGAACACTAACTTTGATCTTCCAGCACTCCTCTTCCGGCAATGTTGCATAGAAATTTCCAGTGATACTTGGTATTCCGATGTGCAGGTACCTCGTGACTTCCTTCAAGTGTCTTTCGAATGGGGTGTCATCATCAGACTCAGTGAACTTGTTCCCGGGGTCTAACATCTATAGAATAGAAATAGAGAAGGATTATAAATGAGTAGAGAAGAGCATCATGTGTATTATCCTAGTGGTCGCGTCCTACAGTCAACGCATGCTGTGATACAATCTTTGTAGCAACCTCGATCCCAATGGACCGGAGTCTCTGTGCTCAGTGTCATCCATGGATCGGTATGCTGACACACACAATACTTCGAGGATTTATAACAGAGTTTCAATCACATTTTATTACATCGAGAATCCTCATGATGAGTCTTATTACAAAAATATGGTTGAAGGCCATCTAATAATAATAAACTAAACTGAACTGCGGAAGCATCGAAGCAAAGTTGAGTCCATCCAACTCCACGACAAACATTGAGTGCATGACAATGACCTAATCACACCTTATTCTTCGTCGGAAAACTCTACAACATGAGACGTTGTAGCCGTGTAGGTCATCACATCGAATATGCTGGCAAGGACACACTATAGCAAGTAATAATGAACAAATGTCTACAACTATATGCATATTTGGCTGGTGGAGGCTGTAAGGTTAATTTTGCATAAAGCTAGTTTTTCCCTACAATAAAGGAATAAATTTTATTTACTACTCAGTTTAGTTAAGCAATATTGAGAAATGGTTCCTTCATCTCAATCCCAAAATAACCAAAGTCTTTAATAACCCAACAAGTTATATAAATAGAGTGTTGAGATCAGTCCATAATTCAAATACAAGGATACTCAAGATGTCCATAACCGGGGACACGGCTACTCATGAATAGATTGTACACTCTGCAGAGGTTTGTGCACTTTTTCCCACAAGACTGGACCACATCCATGATCGAAAGATCGAGACATAGTCTTTCAGAAGCTTTCACTCTTTACCCTGGACACCTACTTCCCCCTACATCTGCTAGTCCACCACTGAAAGAGCTCACACAACATACTCAACTATGCCAGAGCCCATAATGGCTTGTGGCTGCACACGAAACTTTCTAGGCATGAATGATATATGATCCGTTTGAGCCTGGGTGGTATTCCGTAGGATGATCACATGGTTCCTTCGGGATATCCTAGGACAACACTGGATTCTCTAGGTGCCCTGCAACCAATCCAGCCAGTTGTGTATTAAAGTTGCCACCTTAAAACTTTCCCTTAGTTGTTATTACACTCACAACTTTCATGAAATCTCACATACCAATCCATGTCTACGAGCATGGCTAAGAAATAAGTAACAAAGCATATATTCCCTGGGTTGATCTCAAGTCATTGGGTTCCTACCTCATGAACTACTCAGCAATACCACATGTAACCAAGTCCTACTCATGCAATCCTTGAGGATAGAACTAATGCAATAAAAACTGAATATTGAAAAGTATGATCAAAGTATGAACTTGCCTTGCTGACGACCGGTGAAACCTAGTGACTCGTAGTAGCACGCTTCACACTCCGGAAATTCTATCGCAATCAAACCATAGCATACATAAGCAATCATGCAACAAAATCGAATAACAAATCTTGAAAAGTCTCGAAAACAAACGAATAACTCATGCAAAAGAAAAAAATTCTAACAGTACCAAAATTAAGTGAATTTGGCCTTATCAGAAAATTTAGGTCAAGAGCTTCGGTTTGCAAAAACAATCAACTCAAACGGAGTTACGAAACTCAAGTTACAATCAAAAGAAGTTCAAATACAAATCTGTTTAAATTCAAAATTTAAACTTTCAAAATAAGAGTTGAGTTGTACTACTGGAAAGATGAGATCAAAACGAAGAGTTTGGCGTTGGTTTCACCTAATTCCGACTAACGAGTAAAAAGTAGTGATCGTCTGAAGATTAGGGACAAATTCTGTACAAAAAATCGCGGATAGGTCCTTGGCGAAAAATAACAAAAAAAATACTAAATAGCGAACGTTCGTTTTTCTGATCTAACCCAAAAAAACAGATCTAGGGTTTAAAAAAACGATCTAGGCTTTAAAAAAACGGAAACGAATAATAGAAAAACGGCGGCGTTTTTTTTTACCGAAAATGGGTCGGGTTCGGGGCGGATCGGGTCGGGTCCCGGGGCGGACCTCCGGCGGGCTGGCGGGTTGGCGACGGCGAGGTGCTCCGGCGGCGGCGTCGGCGCGGCGCGGGGCAGCGCGAGGGGAGGGTGAGGCGGCGGCGGTGGCTCGGGGTGCGGGGAGGGGTGGCGGTGGAGGCTATATATAT